>CM018051.1:3244851-3952351 GCA_008638375.1 Nyssa sinensis | reverse complement strand
TTTCATGGACACTTCAACTTCTTCGAGAACTCCAGATCACCCTCCCCTCTCCTCCGAGACTCTTATGCGACAACAATAGTGCCATATTCATTGCTTCCAACCCAGTCACCAAATCTCGCTCCAAACATATTGATATTGACTATCATTTTGTTCGGGAACTTGTTGCTCGAAGGGTTATTAGTCTCGGCTTTGTCCCCTCACATCTCCAGCTGGCTGATGTTTTCACAAAAGCGGTGGCTAAATTACAGTTTTTATTGGATCGTGGCAAGTTGTGCGTTTTTCCTCTTTCTACCACGCCAACTTTGAGGGGGGATATTAGAGGAAAGTCTGACTCCAATGATTATGACCAAGATATCAGTGATTCTCCACAATTGTAGCAGTTTGTTTTCTTGTATATTTGTTTCCATATTTGTAATTATACAGATTCCATGTATCTTCTGTCTATAAATGAATATCTCCTCACAGCATCTTGGCTAGAGGCATTTCCTTTACAATTGGCATTTGTTTAGTAAATTACTTTATGAGATTTCAGTTCTCACAAGAAGTACAACATTTAGGCACTGGGGGCAGGGGGCACAGATGCCAAACAAACCTTTTTCCAACTCCCAACAACATCAGAATGATTTATGCAGGACTTTTTCCAAACTTTTATAGACAGAGACAGAGACAGAGACAGATATTATATATATGTTATTTGGACAAAGTGACTGCCATCTGAATCGATCCTGTCTGCTCAACCTCAACAACCCAAGCTTTTACAATTGCAACAAGAAACAATCCCTACAGGCTACAACTGAAGCTAAGGGCATCTGCAGTAACAAGTTGACCATTTCTGAGGGTCTGAAGCTCACTCTAGTTTTCTCAATAGTAATTGAAAATTAAGTTAAAATGACAAGACCATGTCTGCATGTGGATTTTTTTCAGATCCATGCTTCAATTTTGGGGAATTGAAGAGTGGGAAAAGATTAGCCTTTAATCAAAAAATTCGAGGATTGAGAAGCTTCAGCACCTAGTACGATGACAGAGAATCTGACAGCATTTATACATGAAAAGGCTGCTTAATCACAACTCCAATGTTTCTTCATTTCATGAAATCAAACACACATGACTTCTTTTCCCTCTAGAAACATATTTAACTAACAAAGGAAAGGTAAACTAGTGCAGAAGTCCAAAATTGTGGAATTTTACCTTCCCAATGGACTTAAGTTCTCGTCCAACTGGTTCCATAAATTTCAAGTTGATATTTGTAAACCAGGAGAGAAGAATAATTCTCTATATTATTCCATTCAAAATATACAAGTGTATTTATACACAAATTGAGAGACTAAACTAGGAAAGTAAACTAATTAGAATCCCTATGATTGGGCCTATACAGTCAACCCTACAGCCTGTATATTCTAGAATAATCCTACGTATATTCTGTAACATTCCCCCTCAAGCTGGAGCATAGATATTAATTAGGCCCAGCTTGTTGCAAATATAATCGACTCGAGCCCCATTGAGAGCCTTTGTGAAGATATCTCCTAACTGTTCTTCAGTTTTCACGTATCCGGTAGAGATCAAATTTTGCTGTAACTTTTCACGAACAAAATGACAGTCAATCTCAATATGCTTAGTCCGTTCATGAAACACAGGATTGGAAGCAATATGGAGAGCCGCTTGGTTATCACACCACAATTTTGCTGGTATTGAAGCTTTAAGACCAACCTCAATCAAGAGTTGATATATCCACATTATCTCACATACAGATTGTGCCATAGCTCTATATTCTGATTCTGCACTGGATCGGGACACAACATTTTGTTTCTTACTCTTCCATGAAATCAAATTTCCTCCAACAAAAACACAGTATCCAGTAGTGGATCTGCGGTCAATCTTGGAACCTGCCCAATCTGCATCTGAAAAACATTCGATGTGAGTATGTCCATGATTCTTGTACAGTAACCCTCGTCCAGGAGCTCCCTTTAAGTAACACAAGATCTGTTCTAACGCTGCCCAATGGTGAACTGTTGGGGAGGACATGAATTGACTGACAATACTAACAGAGTATGCAATATCAGGACGTGTCACTGTAAGATAGTTCAACTTTCCAACCAGTCTCCTGTATTTTTCAGGATCTTCAAATAAGTCTCCATCTTTCGTGAGTTGTAGGTTGGGAAGCATTGGAGCGCTGCACGGCTTAGCCCCCAACTTTCCAGTCTCAGTTAACAAGTCAAGCACATATTTCCTCTGGGATAGGACAATGCCTTTCTTGCTTCTCGTCACCTCAATTCCTAAGAAATACTTCAACACCCCTAAATCTTTTGTGTGAAACTGGCTATGAAGAAAGGACTTCAAAGATGAAATTCCCACAGTATCACTTCCAGTAATGACAATATCATCCACATACACAACAAGAAGAATGAGGCCAGATGTAGAATGCTTATAGAAAACTGAGTGGTCAGACTTACTCTTATTCATTCCAAACTTCTCCACTGCCTGACTAAATTTTCCAAACCAAGCACGGGGACTCTGTTTCAAACCATATAAGGACTTGCGAAGATGACAAACTCGCCCACACTCCCCCTGAGCAACAAATCCAGGTGGTTGCTCCATATACACTTCCTCCTGAAGATCACCATGTAAGAAAGCATTTTTGATGTCTAACTGATGTAAAGGCCAATCATTAGTAGCTGCCAGAGAAATAAATAAGCGAACCGAGGTCAACTTAGCAACAGGGGAGAAAGTATCAGAATAATCCACACCATAAGTCTGAGCATAGCCTTTAGCCACAAGACGGGCTTTAAGGCGAGCCACGGAACCATCGGAATTGAATTTGACAAACACCCATTTACAGCCAATAGCTCTCTTTCCTGCAGGTAAAGGCACTAAAGCCCAAGTATCATTAGCTTCTAAAGCATTCATCTCTTCGATCATAGCATCACGCCATCCAAGATGGGACAAGGCATCATGGACAGTTTTGGGAAGAGACACAGAATCAAGGGAAGCAACAAAAGAACACGAAGGAGAGGACAAGTGAGCATAAGAAACAAACGAGGAAATAGGATAAGTGCACTGACGCGTACCTTTGCGAAGGGCAATGGGAAGATCAAGATCATCAGCCACAGGATCCGATGGCGAAGAAGAAACTGGTGCGGGACATGGAGCAGATGGGTCTCGTCGTCGGGAATAGACATAGCGAATAGGAGGTGGTGGGGATGGAGGGGTAACAGGGGAGGGAGCTACAGTGGGGGGCGGAGAGGTGATAGTATAAACCAACAGATCATCATCCTCCCCCTGACTCGGAGAAATAGAAGCAACAGAGAAAAAAGGAAGATGTTCGAGAAAAGTAACATCAGCGGACACAAGATACTTGTGAAGGCTAGGACAGTAGCACCGATACCCCTTTTGTAGACGAGAGTAACCCAGAAAAACACATTTTAAAGACTTGGGATCTAATTTAGTGACCTGGGGACGAACATCAAGAGCAAAACAAGTACTACCAAATATCCGGGGTGCAATAGGAAACAAGGGTTTAGTAGGAAAAAGGACATTGTAAGGGATCTCACCATTAAGAACAGAGGAAGGCATGCGATTAATCAAAAAACAGGCTGTGGAAACTGCATCAGCCCAAAATTGTTTAGGAACGTGCATTTGGAATAAGAGGGCCCTGGCTGTCTCAAGAAGATGCCTATTTTTCCGTTCGGCCACACCGTTCTGAGATGGTGTGTCAACACAAGAGGATTGGTGAAGGATGCCATTGTGAATCATATAGGCCTGAAAGGGATCAGAAATATATTCGTTGGCATTATCACTTCGTAATGTATGCACAGAAACATTAAACTGTGTTTTAATTTCAACACAAAAGGCACTAAAATGGGAAAATAATTCAGAACAATTTTTCATTAAATAAAGCCAAGTTACACGAGAAAAATCATCAACAAAAGAAACAAAATATCGAAATCCAGTAGGAGACACAACAGGACACGGACCCCAAACATCGGAATGGACTATCTCAAAGGGAAAACTAGCCCGTTTATTGACTCGAGGGACTGACGACAAACGATGATGTTTGGCAAACTGACACGACTCACAATCTAAGGAAGAAACATGATGAAACTGAGGACATAATTTCTTCAACAGAGGCAAAGAAGGATGTCCCAACCGACAATGTGCTTCAAATGGAGTGACGACACTGGAACATGCAATGGGCCTAGGCACCTGGGTATCCAGAATGTAGAGACTACCTGATTCATATCCTTTACCAATAATCTTCTTCGTCATAAGATCCTGAAAAAGACAATGATCAGGAAAAAATGAGATGCTACAATTCAGGGTACGAGTAAGTTTACTTACAGACATTAAATTAAAAGAAAATCGTGGTAGACTCAAGACAGAAGACATCGAAATCAATGGAGTTGGATTAACAGTACCAGACCCAAGCACAAAAGAGGTGGAACCATCTGCTAAAGTAACATTAGAAGGAGATGTGTGTGACTGAAAAGTGGAGAAAAGACTAGAATTACCTGTCATATGATCTGTAGCACCAGAATCAATGACCCATTGTGAGGAAGAGGAAAGAAGACACGTATTTGGTTTACCTAACTCGGCACTGGCAGTGACAGATGGAGATGAATGCTGCAATGCTGCTTGATACTGGGTGAATTTAGCGAAGGCATCTGCAGAGACTGTAATGGTTGGCTCAGATGTGCTAGGTGTAGGAGTAACCGCAACATGGGCTGAATGAGACTTCTGAGACTTATTTTGCAATTTCTTACACGTGCGTTTGGTATGGCCCGGCTCATGACAATAATAACAGACAACTCCCCCTGCATCCGGACTACCTGTACCTCCTCCTCTGTGCTTAGGATAAGACCGTCCAGTGTCAGATCCACCATGATGACTGACAAGAGCACTAGAAGCATGAACAGATGGAGCAACAAATGTACTAGGAGCTGTGCGAAGGACCCTAGTGAAGACCTCATGGAGAGAGGAATCTCAGCACTAGAGAGAATCTGAGATTTAGCAATCTCAAACTGAGAATTAAGGCCAGCCAAGAAACTCATTACTGCCATTTGCTCCCGTTGAGCTTGCTGGACTTTGATATCAGGACTGAAAGGTAACAAGACATTCAATTCTTCATAGATTCGTTTGAAATTCATAAAATAGGCCTGAAGAGAGTGATCTTGTTGTTCAGTTCGGTAAAAGCCCTTACAAACCTAATAGATACGTGACAGATTTCCCTTTCCAGAATACAGAAATTCTAAATATTCCATCAATTCTTTAACATACTCACAGTGATTAATCAGGCTAACAACCTCAGTGTCAATAGAGTTTCTGATTTGCAAGAACAAGCGAGCATCATCTCGCAACCACTCCTGGCGAGTATTATCCGTGGGGGGATCAGCCGTGAGATGATTGTCCTTAGAAATGCTCCGCAGATAAATCCGGACAGTCTTACACCAATCGAAATAATTAGGACCAGTTAACTTGTGTTCTGTGATTCTAGACATCATAGGAATAACATCTGTCACAACCAAACTCTTCTGTTCATCAGCCATAGAGATAGAGCACAGAAGAAATGCAGAGACCACCCAAGGAATTACACAGAAAAGAAATTCACGAACAGCCGTGAAGCAAACACGGCAACTAGAGTGCCCAAACGAATTGCTACCAAGCAACCAACTACACAGAAGTGCCGGAGAGAGAGAGACGACTCCAGCAAGGGTGATCGGAAGTCGAGGCGCAGTCACACGCGCCTCCACGCGTTGGTGCGTGAGATCAGTGGCGAGCCTGAAATCTTCTGGTGGCGCGTGAGGCTCACGCGCGTGGTTTCTGGTGACCGGACTTTGGGAACCGACCGATCGGCAGGTGGCGATGCTCTCTTGGCTGGCGGTGAGACAAAGTGGTCACTCGAACAAGGCGACCTAAGTGTTTCCCTAATTCTGCTCACTGGGCAGAGTGGCCGGAAACCAGAGAAGAAGAAAAGAAGAAAAGGCCAAAGGAAAATTTTCTAACCCTAGCTCTGATACCATGTAAACCAGGAGAGAAGAATAATTCTCTATATTATTCCATTCAAAATATACAAGTGTATTTATACACAAATTGAGAGACTAAATTAGGAAAGTAAACTAATTAGAATCCCTATGATTGGGCCTATACAGTCAAACCTACAGCCTGTATATTCTAGAATAATCCTACGTATATTCTGTAACAATATTAATAGGCCATACCTGTGCATACATGGCAGGAATGGACTTTAAGGATCATAGCAGAAATATATACAAGATCAGGGTTAAGGACAATGCAGAAAATGTATTGCTTCATAGACCATGTAGCACTAGAAATATGTATAGCAATTCTATTCTGCAAAAGGATAAAGGTGAGGTCTAGTTCATAAAAAAAACCTGTTTTGAGGCCTAGTTCTATTTTCCAATTCTTGAAGAACGATAATGGAACTCACAAAATACTCTTGCAAAATAAATCAGACTAAATATGAGAACAGGAATTAGGGACGGCAAATTGGTAGGGTCTGGCATAGGCTTCTCTCTCCTGACCCTGCCCTGCTGAAGGAGAACAACTCCTCCAGCCCGGCTGTAACCTCGCGTGGAGCGGGACAGAACAAAACAAGAATCAAAACAGGGCGGGGTGGATACCCCAATTGGGGAAGGTGGGGGTACTAAAGGAAGGCAAGGACACATCATTAAATTTTAAATTTTCTATTGCCATCACCAAGTAGGCTTGAAGAACATGATGAGAAAATGGCGATGGCTTGCTGCTTTCAGATCCATAGTGCCGGTTGCTTTTATAGTCTCATGGATCGCTTCAGTTTCTCTATAGTTCCAGTATGGGGCAACAACTATTTCAGGATTTTATAACTTACCCATGAAACAACATAGTTTCATGACCATTTTAGTGTGTGATAAACATAAAACCAAAAAATCCAGCATTGGATTGTTTCATATGGTGGCCTTTTATCCCACATCAAATAATCACCAAAACTGAAGTGTGGTATACTTCCATTGAACCTTAAATAAGCGTGTCAAAGGTGTATGGAAATATTAATCTTGTAGAAGCATTGACCAAAAGTAAATAGAAATTTTATATTGAAAGACATCACGGCCAGGGTGGATTTCCCAGAATACCAACCCCGCCTCAAAGCCAAGGTGTGTTTGTGTACTCCCCCCTACTTTGTTAAGTTACTCTACTATATATTTATAAGCCATTTCAAAGTCACAAACCATATATACCTTTTTTTTGTCTCCAAATCCCATCAAAATATACAAGCAAAAGCTCTCCTTTTCACCCCCGATTTAGCCATTTCAGACTGGTAATTTAGTTCCATCTTTTATAAAAGAAAAGAAAAAAGTCAATACTTAATACATGATGATAAAGCATGCAATACTTTCTTAATGGTTTTGTATTAATGAGTTTGGTTTGTAGAATGTTAAAACCATGTTACAAAAAACAAATGTTTTTGAAGGCACACTAAGATAACTTAAACACACACACACACACACACAGAGTTAACCATCTAATAATTTATATTCAATAAGTTAATAATCTTTTTTTTTATAAGTAAATCACACGCGCACACACTTTATCCCCGAAGGGACTTGAACCCTCAACCTCCCATATAAGGAGGTGGAGGAGACACCATTCAAGTTAGAGCTTGTTGGTATTCAATAAGTTAATAATCTCTATTAATTAATAATTTTTTTTGAGGAACCAACTTCATTCCGTGGTGAATAATTAATAACTCTATTCTTAATAATTTATAAAAAATATCTATTTATAGAATTAGTTATTAGAATAGAAAAATCCACATGCTTATGTATATATATTATATAAAAATTATTAGTAAGTGGGCCCCAGCCATCACAACTATTGGAGAAAGCTCAAAGCAGGATAAAGATCAAGCTAGAATGCTATTGCACCAATGTATAAGGCAAAAAGGGGTAGAAGTGGCACAATGTGAGAAATGAGTTTTGTTAAAGCAGTACCATGGATCCTATTTCTGTTCCATCAACAAACAAATGAGCCTAAATTCTACAATAAGTTAAATTTCATTTAACTAAGATTATAAATCTGTTCAATAGTCTTAGAATCCATAACTCATTCTTCAGATATCTAATATCAAAGAACTAACAAGACACTGAATTGCAATGAAATTTTTTTTCTAATGGTAGAAACAGAAGAAGAAAAAAACACCTTGAAACCAAGTAATTTAATAGGTGGAATCTGTCCTGGTACAATGCAATCCGGCCCTGCCGCTTCCACTATAGCTTCATGTCCTAACCCACTTCCAATTGGATTTGGGTGCTGCAGATTAAATGATATTAATATATATATATATATGATGCTGCACATTTCGGCCCGCACACCGTGGCCCCTTGACTTGCACCATATTGTCCGCTTTGGGCACTCTCCCGCACGGTTTTGTTCCTCCGGGGCTTTGGCCCAGGAAAAGGCCTGATTTGAGTAAGGTGCCGCCTTAGCTCAGCTCATATTGTCCGCTTTGGGCACTCTCCCCTCTACGGGGGGCACTCTCCCGCACGGATTTGTTCCACTCTGGACTAACCCAGGTGGAGGCCTGATGCAAGGGGGAGGGAGGCCTGTGCTTATAAGCGACAAGCGGTCCCGGCTCCTTTTCGATGTGGGATGAAAGTACCCACAACAATATATATATTAAAGACTGATAATAAATTTATATATACGCGCGCATATATATACAGAGAGAGATTGAATAATTACGTTCCAAAACCCAGAGAGATTACTAAAAATTTATATTTATCCATGTATGTGTGTCCGTGTGAATAGATTAAATATATGAACATATTTATGTATATGGAGAGAGAGAGAGAGAGAGAGTACCTTCATGACAGAGATGCCATAATTGGAAAAAGGATTTTGGGAGAGACGAAGAACATGAGCTTGGTGGATTTTGGGGATGGGCTTTCCGGAAGGAGAGGCCCTCCATGGCACATCCTTTTGCAGTACAGCGCCTCCTCCTCCTCCTTTCTTGGACATGAGTGCGTTTCGCCAAGGTTTACAAGTCCTCAGAAAGAAGGTGTTCTTCTCTTAATGAATGATGATATGTGAAAAGATGATAGCCTCCATGCCTAGAGTTGTTTTGAAAATATTATTTCAAAAAATATATTTATTAAAAAAGAAAATTAATTTAAATTTTATATTAAAAATAATTTTTAAAAAAAACATTTTTAAACATTTTTTTAAAAATAAATTTAATATAAAAATTAATTTTAGAATAAATGATTTTTTAAAAGAATATAAATAAGTTAAAAAAAAATTATTTTAATAAAAAAAATTTAAAACAATCCTAAATTTATGATGAGTCAAGTTCGTCGGGAGGCTTGAAAAATGGAACTTTGTTGGGTTTTTGTGAATAATCAGGAATTCATGGGGTTTGTGAATGAATATTATATATTAGAATAATATTATTTATTTTAGCTGCTTTTGTGAGTAGCAGTGAGTTAGAAACGTCTTTTGGATTGACGTTTCGAAAAACGTCTTTGACATGACGTTTTAGAAATTGGTTTTTCATAAGCCTATTTCAAAACGTTTTTTTGAAAAACGTTTTTAAAATCGTTTTTTTTTTTTTTTGAAAAATGTTTTCTTTTCAAAATCTGATTTTTAAAAAAGTTCAAATCTTCTTTCGAGAAAACAATTTGAGATTTTCCCTAAAATCATTTTTTTAAAAATGTTTTTAAAACCATCCTAATTTGACAAATAAGATAGAAGCAATTTCAGAGTAAAAAATAAGTATTTTTTTAACATTATTTTAGAATTTGACTTTAAAATTGGAGTTTTGTCAAGTGTATTTGAATAATATCGGATTATTAATGCTATATTTTTAAAATTTATGACATAAATTTTCATTTGTAGCTTTGTTTTATTAAAAATAATTTAGATAATATAAGTTATGCAATTATTTATTAAATTTTGTCAAGTGTGTTTCAACAATATCAGATCATTAATACTATACTTTAAAAATTTATATCTTAAATTTTCATTTGTAATACTATTTTACAAAATACTATAAATCATGTAATTAATACAATTATATATTAGATTTTGCAAAACGTAAGAAATTTTAAAATCATGTGTAAACCCAACTCACATTTATTTTTGGTCAATAAAAAGTATATTGTACAATCATCAATCATTATTTTATAACTTAAGAGACTATAACAACTACAAAAATAAAGTCTAACCCAAAGCTACGAGGAAGAAATTAAATAAATTATGCATCTCTCTAAATAAATTACGCAGCTCTCTACCTGGTAAAAAAAATGAGAGTAAAATACAAAATTTCTCGAGCAATCATAAATTACTAATGTTGAGCATTTTTATATAAAAATTTGATTCAATGACAAAATAATTTTTACAAGTTACCTAAAACTCAACTTAACAAAATTTTATTATAATTATTTAGGATCGGTTATTTAGTGTCATATCATTATACAACTAATTTCAAACCCACATAAAGAAAGAAAGTTACGTTATGTAACTTACAATTGGCAATTTTTTTCTAATTATTTATCATCAATAATTTAATATCATACCATCATACAACTAACTTCAAGTCTAAATAAAAAAAAAAAAAAGAGATTATGTAACTGATAATCGACGTAAAATTTTATTAGATCTCTTATGAGCAAACTACCTAAAATAAATTCTGAAATTCGTTATAAAAAAGATAAAGTTATTCTTACTCTCCCAAGTGATTACTTAAAAAAGATGACGCTATTCCAACAATTCCAAGTACTTTTCACTCCACTCATGTTTTTATGAGCAAGGGTAGGGAGTGGACACGAATCTTGTAGTATAACCTTGACACTTTCATAGAAAAGGTCAAAGGGTTCGATCCCTGTCAGTCGCAAAGATGAAGGATTTAAACCACCCCCCTCTCTATGGTGTGAACGGAGAAAGTATGAATTAGTAATCAAACTTGGCCTCCCATCGGTCCAAAGGTTCTGAAAGCTCTTAACATAAGCAAAAATAAATAAATAATGGTTTGCACAAATATGATCAGAGAGAATAGTACTAATCTTCTTATGTGGAAAAAATGGTAGAAGAAACAATACAGGAGATATTTCACAAACCATTCGTTACTCTGCATCATACTTACCAATACATTTAAATTACACTGCTCGCTCGCTCGCTCGCTGCTTTCCCAGATATATCTTCGATCAAAAAACAGAAGGAAAGAAAATTAAAAAAGGGAGAGAGGAAAAAGAATTACGAGCAAGATGGCGTGAACGGTATATTCATCCACCGATCACACTGGGTTGTGATGAACCAAGTAAATAATTGAATCATATTCATAACCCCTCTCATCCTCCTTGTGATGCCGCGGCAGCCAGCCTCTGCCACTTCCATTCCCGCTGCTCTTCCAACTCTTTAGACTTCTCTTTTCTCTCTGTGTACTGCCTTTGACACTCTTCAAACAACTCCACATCCATTTCTGAGAACATTTTCCTAACATTAACTGTCAGCCCGTGGACTGCCTGGTTCCAGTGTGACTGGATATTCTTCTCCAGTGCCTCAAAAATTATTGGTAAAACAACGTGGCGGTTTTGGGCAATCAAGCTCACAATGTGCTCATTATTCCACAAAAAGAGGGCTCGTTCTGCAACCTGCAATATAAATTGGCCTGAGAAAAAAACTTTGAAGGTGATGCAATGCGATTGACATCCCAAGACTAAAATAATAATGTTAATGGTAACTCAGTAGTCAATACAATAGGTATCAACTCCTATTTGCTCTATATATGTCACAAAATTGAGATAAATATACACAATGCATCAAGTATAACTTCAGGTATCAACTCCAAAATTGAAAATCTCAAAAAATCTTCCCCCTCCAAATACTTCCCTAAACCACAATACCATTTAAAAATTGATTGTGCAACTATGAACAAAATATCAAGGATGACAACGTGTCTATTTTTTTGTGATTTTTTACTCCAAGACTCAGATATATCATATTAATGCAAAGAAGACTTTTCTTTGCGTATCTATCAATAATAAACATCACAAAAGAATTTTGCTTGAAATGTTTTCCAACAAAAATTTGAGCACGCAGGAAAGAGAAAAAAAATTCCTGACTTGCATAAATGATAATTTATCCTTGCCTGAATTTACAAAATCCCCTTGCTCCCCTGCCCTGCCCTCCCCTCCCATCACATCAAAACAAAAAAAAAAGGAAGGCTCAAATTTCAAGCTATCAAGGAGTATAATACACCAAACAATGAGAAAGATATATGTGAGTGAAGAAGTTTTGCAAATATTATTTCAATCAAAATTGACGTAAAAATACAAAAATTTCATATCCTAAGTTCCAAAACAAATTTGTTAGCAACTATATATATAAAACAAGAAAAAAAGCAAAGAAGAAGAAAAAAAAAAAGGGAAAAATCCCACCCAAAATAATGTCAATAATGTATCCCTAACGTGTCCAAAACATGTTCAGGACGTGTCTAAAATTCTAAAAAAACGGACCCTCTTTTTCACGTGTCTGTGTCCAACACTCATATGTGAAGTAAAATAGAATGTCCATACTTTATAGCAATATATACTTATCTAGGATCGACCCTCTTATAATTAAGTATCATGCCAGAAAAAAGATGTATTTTATTAGAATTATAAGAATGTCACTTTGGGCATTATGGACTAAAACCATTTTACAAGCATGAATGTAGTCTATAAAACAAAGACCTTCTATATATTTATACAAGCATGTCTCAAACTTTTCTTAAAACCAAACATATTATGTCCAAACCCTTGGGGTTGGATAAGCTGGGAAGAAGCTTGGGTAATATTCCCAAGATCTCAGGTTCAACTCCAACCCTAAGAGCCACTTACCTATCAAGAATATATATATTATGTCCACTTAAAATACGAAATAAGCTCATGAAGTTCCTTCAAATGATTGAACTTCCTGTACTTAAACATAAGCTTTAATTGACCTAGTAACTTTCCTAAGTGGACAAAGAAGTCATAAGCAGGCAAATTTAAATAAGCAATAATTATATCTCAAACTTCTCTAAAAACCAAACATATTATGTCCACTTAAAATACAAAATAAGCTCATGATGTTCCTTCAAATGATTGAAGGAATGGTACCTGAGCATCTTGTGATGTTAGTAGGTGTGGAGATTAGTTTCTCTATATATTTTTTAGTGTATATGGTAAGAAAGAAATAATAGAATTTTTTAAGGGAAGGTTTCCCCTTAATAGTTTCAAAGATTGGATTTTACACTTATTCTACTAGTGAGTTATGGAGGCATATCCTCATTATATAGATTCTTTTGTTGAGTTTTGGGGGGCTCTAAGCATCTAATTGTTAGCTGTCCCTTTTTGTGTAATTGCTTGCCCTTCTCAAGCACATTAATAAAATTATCTTTTACTTATCAAAAAAAAAAAAAAAACTTCCCATACTTCAACATGAGATTTAATTGACCTAGTAACTTTCCTGAGTGGACAAAGAAGTCATAAGCAGGTTCCTTTAAATATAATTTATAAAAAGCTATTGCATCTCACTCTAAGTCCTATATACTCACAAGGTGAAAGCTACCACTAAAATTAGGGTTGCAATTCGGGCAAGTTGGGTCAGGCTAGGGGTCTGCCCAATCCCAATCACATCCAAACCCAATCTTTACCCTGAACCGAGCCCAGCCTGACATCAATTTCTGTAAACTTGGTTTAATTCCAGTTATTCGAAGTACAATATTTCTTTCCATAATGCATACATGTATATAAAATTTCCCTCAGCAATGATATTCCACAACTACCACCACAGGTGCAGGATGTGTCATTGAGATGAACTGCTTTAATAAGTGGCACCTTCAAACCTTGGGGAATACGATTCTTGGTATTCTACAACTAAAGATTTAATCACATACTCTTCATTGATCAAAATTTCATTTATAAAACTATTCTAATATGAATATAATGGATTCATATCCACTAAAATAGTTTTTTTCCCTAAAATTGCATTATTTTCTTGTATGTGGATGAGGTTACAATTTGTTTTAAAAAAAACTCCTCATCAATCCTCATATACAGTGCATTAAAAACAATTTATTGTAGGGAGTATAGGGTTAGGAATTCTCACTATATTTATTATAGTCAAATAATTATAACTTATCCACCACAGAACCCTATTAATTCCTCAAAATAAAATAATTATTAATTTATTTGTTATTATATGGTTGACTATGCATGTGAGAAGTGTACATAAAAGATAAGCATAAAGCGGTGGACAGAGGACCCATGCTTATACAAATCCAAATCCAACCCCAGAAACAGTGGGGCAAGTGAACAATAGGTTTCCCAATTAGCCCACCCTATTAGCATCCAAAAGGAAGTAACATGATAACTAGTACGTTTTTATTGCACGGAATGCTTTTCATACCCTGTTGAAGTTTCTCTTGTTAGTCCACATGCACGTGCACACACATAGCAACATGGGAGTTTAGAACAATGCTGTTTACAATCCCTTATTTGGTAGGCCAAGGCTTATAATTGCTAATGGTTTCATGGTTTATTGATTCCAAAAATTCTTAGAAAGCTTGTTTATGCAAGTTTATAACAAGTCATGGTGATCAATGAGAAAAAAATTAACAATGTCCATTGGTAAATCTCTTCAAATTCAATTAACTGTAATTTTGTTCTGGTGCAATAAACCTCATGTATCGGCTCTAGAAAACTTTCTAAGCAAGTGAAAACTTCTAAAAACAAAAGTAACCAATGTGGTAGCCAATAAGACTCAAATTTTCAAAATTGGAAATTTTACAATGGTTCACTTGGTTTAGGGAATTAGAATTGGTCCTTGGATTCGCAACTCAAAGATTTGAATATCTTAGATTTGCAAACTTGTGGAATTTAAAACATAATGTTTGGAACTTTGGATGGGTCATTTGAGTTCCAATTCCCCCGCAAAATTAGAACAAAACTTGAATTATAGACGATCAATAATCTTTGTTTTTTTTAGAGACTAATAATGATAGGTTTGTGGAGGTGGTCTGGTTAGTATAGGATGTTAAAAGTAATGGCGGTATTGGTGGTGGCGACAAAGAAGGATGAGCCAGTGTCGGTGGTGATGGAGGAGGATGAGTCTTCATAAGATCATGGTGGCAACAATGATAGTGGTGGTGATAAAGGGAAGGGCAATGACATGAGGTGGTGGTGGTCAATGGCAGATGCAATGGAATAGAGGGGGGCATCCCCCCCCCCCCCCCCCCCCGGCGGAAAAAAAAAAAAAAACCCGCCCACCCAATTTTTATTTATT
Source organism: Nyssa sinensis (assembly GCA_008638375.1). Taxonomy (NCBI): domain Eukaryota; kingdom Viridiplantae; phylum Streptophyta; class Magnoliopsida; order Cornales; family Nyssaceae; genus Nyssa; species Nyssa sinensis. The sequence goes on along the minus strand of CM018051.1, from coordinate 3,937,057 downwards.
TTTATATATTCATATGAACCCTCCTAAGTTTTAATACTTGTAATTTGATCCTCTTAAAAAATTGAATATTGTATTTTTTACGACTAATTTTGTTAGAATTTTTTAACGAAATAGGACTTGGCTCCCCCCAAAAAAATTTATATATTCATTTAAACCCCCTAAATTTTGAAACCTACAATTTGGCCCTTCCTAACTAAAATTTCTGGATCTGCCACTGGCAGTGATTAAGGTGGTGGTAGTGTTGGCACCGACATCAATATGAAGGTGGCACTAGTAATAATGGAAAGGATCAGTTTTTTCCTTTCATTCCTGATTGTTTCAGACCAAGATACTTTGTGGCTGATTGTGTGTGCCTTGGTCAGGGGATGGAATGGTCTAAGATCCTTATTTTAGAAGGAACTTCCAAGACTAAGAAATGTTGGAATTCTTGAGTTTGATGGAGTTTCTTCAGCACTTTAAGCCAACTGTAGGTCGGGACAATATCCTTAAGTGGAAGCAGGACAGTTCTAAAAGATTCACTGTTTGATTGTATTACAAAGAGTTGGCAAGGGAGATCCAAACAATCCTTGGAGGATCATTTGGTGTTCCAAGCTCCGATAAAATAGCCTTTTTGCTTGGTCTGTGACTTGGGAAGCATTTTGACTATGAATACTCTTCAGAAAAGAGGCTTTAGACTGGCTAACAGGTATTTTGCATGTGCAAGGAAGAAGAAGAGACCTTTAGCTACTTCTTTCTTCATTGCTCAATTCGCTAGGGGTGTGTGGTGCCTTCTCTTCTTGCCCTTTGGACGCGTCAAGATCATAGCTGCTTCTGTGAGAAATTTCCTTACTAGGTGGAAAGGGGGGTCGTGTAACTGTGGAGGATGGTCACGCTTCGTCTGTTTTGAAATTTCAGGCACGAGATAAATCAAATAATTTTTAAAGGATAAAAAATGTCCTCTTGTAAATTTAAAGATAATCTTTTGAAAATATTTTATGTTTGAATACTTGATTCGCACCTCATATACGTAATTTCTTGTAGAGTTTTTGAATGTATGAAACTTTAATTTTGCGAGTCGCATCCTTTATTGTAAATGGGTTTACCCTCCTCAAGCAGTTTTTATACCAATACTTTTACTTATCATAAAAAAATGGTGCTAGTAAAAGTGGTCATGGCAGTACAAGTGGGGTGGTAGATGTGATACTCACAATGTGATACTGGTGGTGACAGTGGTGGCAGTGAGCAATGGCAACGGCAACGGCGGTGATAATGGCAACGATGGTGATAGTATCAACGGCCGTGCTCACAACAACTGTGTTGGTAGTTTTGGCAATGATGATGTTGATATTCTTAGTTTTGATTTTAGTTTTTTCTTTTTTATTTTTTCTAATGTAAGTATCTATTTTTTTAATTGATAAGTCATAAGAATCAATCCCTTAACCCAATTTATCCCTCTCTTTTTTATTTATTTTTTATAAGCAAATGTATCATAAACAAGCCTGTGTACATATCCAAACAAAAAAATGTATACAGGAGTTACAACTTAAGCTCCAACTATACAACTCAAATCTCCTATGAGAGTTACCTTATCAAAAAAAAACTCTCTTAAGAGATTTACAAAAGAGAGTAAATAGTTTGGAAATCTCCCAAACAAACCAAAAATGAAGAGTATTCACCAATTTATGTTTAAGCCTATTAGGCAAGATCTCTACATCCTTGAAAGCACGCCTTTTCTACTCTCAATACACACCACACCACAAGGGACATAAGAGAGACGTTTTTCAAGCCTAGCGTAACCTACAAGAAGCACAACCACCAACGTAATAACCAAGTAAATTCACCAATCTTGGCATCACCCAGTACACACCAAAAAGAGAAAACAGAAACCATATATCCTATGTTACCACGCAATGAAAGAGAAAATGATGAATAGACTCCACAGCTTTTTTTGCAACATACAACAATATTTAGGGATCATCTTTAAATACTTCCCAAATGATCTAATATCAAGATCACTTCCAAAGCCACTATCTAAACAAAAGAATACCTTGGACCTTCTATTGGCTTGGGAAGGATGTAATCTCCCAAACGAGATCAAGAGAGTTTAGAGACTGACCCCAATTTGCCTCTTGTGGTGTATCCGGAAAGAAAGGAACAACCGTGTCTTTGAAGATGTAGAACTCTCTACTCCTTCCTTCAAAGACGCTTTTTTGCGTTTATTATTTTTTTGGACCAAAAATGTTTTCCCTGTAAATGTCACTTCTTTTGTAGTTTTTTTGGGTTCTCTAAAACAGATGTAAGCATTTGGGGTTTTCGCCCTTGTTGCCCTTCTTGGGCACCATTATATATACAACTCTTACTTATCAACAAAAAAAAAAAAGACCTTGGAAGGCACTCTAACAGTCCAAATACTTCTCTAATGAAACTTGGAGTTATCCCCTATGCAAAGCACCCTATAGTATGATTCGACCCCAAAAACTAACCACTCTTAATCAGGCACCACCTAGAAAAATCCTCCCTCCCTACATACAAGGAGCTAACTATTGTCTCAAATAAAACATCCAAAGACTACAACAACTAGAACTAATCTTGAAAAGCCTTCAAGAAGCAGGATTCCCAAAACATGATACATTACATGAGTTTGACACAGTTTGAAACAGAAATATCCCTATTAAAAGCAATACAAAATAAATCCAGATATAATATTTTCAAGGAACATTTTGGATAATTCTTTCCTGATCTTTTTTCTAGAGTTTAACACCATAGGATCAAATAACCTAACCCGAAATCTACCCCTTATTACCACCCCTGAACTTCCCTTCTACCACCTTTCTCCGCAAACTATCTATTTCTACAAACAAATTTCCAAAGCCATTTTTCCTAATAACTTCTGATTGAATTTTTTAAACCTTTTCAATCATAGATCCCAACATAGGAGGGGCAAACAAACTTCCACACCAGTGTGGTATTTGAACTCCCAACATAAATAAACATCCACTAAAGGCGCCAAAGCAAGGGCACAACCCACACACACACACAAGGTATGCAATTATACAAAAATCAAGAACAAAGATTCATCAAGCCAAAAAACTCTACTAAGAAAAAAAAACAACTGAGATAGTAAAAATCTCGACACACCCAAAAAGGACAACAAAAAAAAAAAAAACAAAGATCTCAACAAAATAAATTTCACGTATAAGAGAAGAAAGCTATACACCCTAAAAAACGAGCCTGTTCTTTTCACTTTTACCACTATGTACAACGCCATTAACTTCATGTAATTATTATATTTTTATTTCACTTTATTTAGTTCTAAAAAGTCAAATGTATAAATAACATGTTATCCCTTTAAAATTATAACCAAACATATGCTAAACTTAATCTTGAGCACTCCTAAACTTTAAATGACTAGATACCTCAAACAGAAAAAGGTCAACAAACTAAGAAACTAATGCTTTAACCAACTATGATGGACACTTCCCATAAGACCAAAGGTTGCAAATCGCTTAAACGGATGGAAACACCAACAATAATGAAGGCTATCTTTACATTTTCATTGGGTGAATGCTCCTCGTCAAAGTTTAATCACCATCTTATGAGATTCGCAGAAATCTAAAATCAATTTTCTAAAGAATCAAGATCGTGTTAGCAAGAAACTTTGAAAAAACTATAAAGTGAAGAAGAGATGCTAATAAATGAAAAACTGTAGGTGAAGAAGACAAGACAACACAAGCCAAATCTGTTTTCCCTCCAAGGGAATGGATATCTAGCAAACTCTTCTTTGAGGGAACATCATTAGGATGAACATGCCATATAAAAAATGTGCGCATGCATACACAAACAAAGAAAGGAACACAATAAAGAATTCACCAATCCAACATGTAGATGAGTTGTTCACCAAGAAACCTTTCAGATGGAAAAAAAAGAACTGAAAATACAGAGATGGTTATGGATGGGCCAAATAAGGAATTCTTTTCTTTTGGAAAATGGGCCAAACAAACAAAAAGTAAAATTTTACTTAAAATGTTTCTTTTCTGTGACTTGGTGAATAATAATTTGATAAGAAACAATTAACATACAATTATCAAGAAAAATAAGAAACAAATAACATTCATGACACATTTTGGCACCTTCCTAACATACCAAACGTTTTTATAATAACATCATTAGGAATTTTCTAAAAAGGCAAAAAAAGAGGGTGGAGTAAACGTCCAAAACAAATTAAACTTGAGTTTAGATAACTCCTGAATAGCAAACATTAAGCCTAGTAAATAAATAAATAACAAATTAGCAAATATAACATGTTTTGGCACCTACCTAACATGCCAACCGCCAAGAGTTCTGTATGACACCATTAAAATGATTTTGCTGGATTGAACACTACTCAACAGAAAGGACTTCAAGTAAATAAAGAGAAGCACACCAGAAAGTGAAGAATAGGAAGATCACGGCTGGACAAAAAGTGACCAGCAAAGACAAATCAAAATAACTCAGAAGAAACAAAAAGTGTAAGAGTATGATTATCTTTGCACGGAAAAAAATGGGAGTCATCATAAACAATCATTCGTCACAAACAAACCAAAGATGGAAGAAAAAATAAAGGATATTCATAACTGCTCAACCAATACATATCCATCTCAGCAACAATTCAACATCCAGAAAATTTAAATCCACAAACGCTACAAATTTTAATCATGCATATAATCCATAATTAATTATCAAATTTATTAACGAATAAAAAAACTGAGGTGCAGAGGAATATAAAGGTAACTTCAACGGTTTCCAAGTTTTTCCAAACCTGAAAATGAGAGCTATTGAGGCAGCGAGCTATCTGTCTGAAGAGAGGAACCATGCAGCGTTGAAATTCTGCAGCCTGTGTTGCCTCCAGCACTTCTTCTAGCTCCCCAAGGAAGAGGACTTCCTTCTGACAATTGGTAACTGGCCAGTATTTCAACAAACCCCTTATAACAGTGTCTGCTAGCTTGTAATCTTTTTCAACAAACTGAGTAATGCAATAAGATAGCTGCTGATGATAGAGTGCAACTGGCTTGGGTTTGTGAAGTGGTATAAGTGCCCGTACAAGAAACAACTTGTGCTCCTCTTTCATTGGTAATGCAAATCCATTAATAATACTCCCAAGAATCTCCAAAAGCTCACTAATTCCACTATGTCTTTCTGTCTCGTATATAAACCGATAAAATATATTATTGATTGCCTTCCTAATGAATGGACGATGCACCATGAACTTCCCATATGTGCGGTGGAGGATAGTTTTCAAATATTCCCGCTCTCGGAGGTCCTCAGAATCAAACAAATCAAGTAGTTTTAAAACGAATGAATGATCAATGTACCGCTTGGCAATCTTAGTGTCAGTATCGGTTGACATGACATATCGCAGAAGCAGCTCATACACGAGATTTAAATGGGGCCAAGACAGCTCAAGATAGGGCTCGTCTTCTTCTGGGTCCACGTTTTCTGAACCCGTATTTTCATGGGATGCAGGCGGCAAACAACGGAATAGATTTACTGAAATCATCCGTATCATTTCTTCCTGATTACTCTCCGTAACTTTCCCTGAACCTGATTGTATAAACTCTACAAGCTCCACTAGGGTCTGCCTTTTAATCTCCTTCTCTCTAACCATTTTTAAAGTGTCCGAGAAATCAAATTGGAAGCAACAAATCTGCAATTTCCGAAGAAACAAGTTTTGGCGTTCCGAGACGGGTACGTCCCTGAACAAAGGGAGGGTTTCAATTGTCCCTGAAGGAGGCGCAGCTGCGATCACAGCTCCACCGGGCTGCTGTTGCACCGAATTGGCCAAGGCTGACGTGGGGGTGCCCCGAGAGGCGTGGTTTACAACAACATTCGATGTTGAAACCGACGCCGAATTCCGATTCCCCCGCTGAGCGTACTCGTACGCTTCCTCCGATTTCGACACCTTACGGTGTCCACGCTTCATGATTTTGTTGAACATCTTAATCTAATAAACCCTAACCCTAGACTTATACAATGAAAACATCGATCAGATCATCAAATTTGAGCCGTGGTCAGGAAGTTCTTATAGATCAATCACAACACAGAACCATAAAATTCTTGCAATGTTCGATATTTTTTGAATTGAAATGGTTGTGAACACAGATTAAACGGATAACGGATCTACTGTACGAACCGGAGAGAAATTGTACCGTTGGTTATTTGAATTGATGAATGATGAGTCGTCGGACAAACTTGACCTTTGATGGATCGAAAGCCATCATCGGCAATGGATCGCCGGAATGCAGGCAAGTTGATCAGACCGGGAATTGGTTTTCTTGCAACCAATCCAAGCATGACAGAGCGATAGATAATACATTTAGAGGGGGGAGAGTTCTAGAGAGAGAAAGTGACGAAAGTGAGGATAATTAAGAGGAATGCTAGGGTAGTCAGCTTGAAGAATCACGGTCCGATCCTCGTCCTATTAATTTGACACGTGGTCTTTTTCCTTAAAAAAAAAAAATTCACACTTAACATAAATTTAAATTTCGAATGTCAAATTATAAATGAAATAAATAATTTTAATGATTTACATTTAAGTTAATACAAGAAAAAATAAAATATATTTAGATTAAAAAATTTATACTTAAATTAAATTAATAATTTAATAAATATTACCAATAATTTCGTTAATAGCATATAATGAACTAAGTATAATTTATTTTTTTTCATATTATATTAAATAAAAATTGTAAAGTTTGAAGGGCAAGAAACAGACATCTAGGTAATGTATATTGGAAATAGTAATTCTAATAAAAATAAATAAAACACATTATTTCCAATAAAAGAAATAAAACACATTTTATATTTGTTGTATGTTCATATAATCATCACTTTCTTTTATATCAATCCATTGCATAGGAGAAAAAAAAAATGATTTCTCTTTCTGTATTTGCATAAAAAGCTCAAGCATTTCTCCGAATCTTAGAACAACTTGTCGGTCTTTATTTAAATAATTTTTTATATATCTTTTAAGTCGGTCAATATTTTAATATCCATCGTATTATTTGCACTACGAGACAAAAATCTTGCACTAATTTCATTGATTTGAACAAATTTTGCAATGGTCATACTTCATTACTTGATGATATTATGCTATATATCATTAAGTATATATCATCAAGTAATGAAGTGTGACATAACATAAACATGCAAAAGCAAGATTGCATATGGTACTTTTGCAAAGAAAACAAGAAGAGCCGCCCATTGTCATTGATATATCAACCTAAATGGCCCCAATAGATTGTGACTTGTGTGGTTTAGGAGAAAATCACTCAAATTATTTTAGATTGGATCAAAGCATAACTGTTATATATATATATATATATATATATATGCATGCATGCATGCATGTATCAATTGGGCTAAATTTGCATGCCTACTACATGGTTTAGCTTATTTGTTAGATGACTTATCCATTCACTCACTAGTTTGTAAGGTTGTAAATTGAGCCTGGTTGGATTGGTTTGAAAGTGAAAATGAACAAGACCCCTGTTACCCATAACCTAATCACTTAACCATCATTTTTTTTATTAGATACAATGATGCGAGGAGGGATTGAACTCACGACAATTATATAAAGGTGAATATTTACACCACTCAGAAAAGATATCGGTTCTCGCTCAACCATAACTAGTTACTTATATATATATATATAATTACACTAACCTCTCCTAAAATGTATGATAATTACATTAATTTTTCTTTAGATTTTTAAAATTATACTGATCTTTCTGATTTTACATAACAAATTATAAATATGTCATCCAGTCAAATTTTTTTCATTTTCATGTTTTTTTTTCAATTTTTTAATTTTGACAGTTTTTCTTAATTTTCTTTCATTTTCAAATAAATATTTATTAAAAACTTAAATTTATTTTTATATATAAAAAATATTTAAAGAAATATAAAAATACTTGGTCAAAATTAAAAATATATATATAGGGGACGATTTTGTTATTTAAAAAAATTGACTGTATAAAAATATTATAATTTGTTAAATAAAATAAAAATATCAATATAATTTTATAAATTTCATAAAAAATTGAGCCTAACTGATGTGTAGGGTCAAATCTTTGATTACAAATTCTTTTTCTCTTTTACCTTTGAAACAATTCTTTTTCTTTATTACTATTTATTTTCAGTTATGAATAGAGGTCAAGGTGACCAGGACAACGTACCAAGAGGAGGACAAAGTCAAGTGTATGATTTACTTGGTCTGCTGTCCCTGTTGGCAAGGCATGACTTTGACTGGGTGTTTGTCGAGTTGGTTAGTTTTGTGATTAAGCTTGGTCATGGGTGCATTTTTGGAAAGACTCCTTCCAAATTCCTTATCGATTACATAATTTACATTATATGCAATAATATTGTTACAACCTATTGACCTTACAACTAAATGATCTGCGTGTTGTTGGATTACTGTAGTAGGACCCACTTAATTAGAAAAATTAATGTCTGAGATTTTGACATCTTCCAATCACACGCAGAGAGAGAGAGAGAGTGAAAGGTGAGGGAGGGAGAGGAACTGTTATCCACTCGTTTCGGGTGTAATGCAATCAAGCTAATTAATATTTATTATATTACATAGCTTACACATTTTAGTGACACAACAAATGTTTATTGGTTTGGTTGTATTGTACAAAAAATAATAAAGAATTTTTCGAGGGTTAGAAAGATAAGAATAATCTATTAACGTATCTATTGGTGAGAGAAAATACCAAGTAATCATATCACTATTTAATAATGAAATATCATAGGAAGACGTGAGTATTTTCAAATAACCTTCATTTCTTATACAAGCAAGTAGGATTCACGTGTTAAGATTATAATATTTTTTAAGGTTTTAGAGTAATTTTTATTTGTTTGTGAGAAGAAAAAAAAGTTATCTGGAGACACGTTTATTTCTGTATAAAATAATATAACATAGTCTACATGTCAATTCATCCCTAGAACGAGGACATGGTCATGTTGGTGCATCGTACCACGTGCACCGACAGAACCATTAAAAACATTTGGGGAATGCTAAAAAAAAAATTTGGTAGAAAAATTTTGGAGTAAAAATTAAGACAGGATAATGAGATTTTAAAAACAATTTAGTGAAATTTTTTGGGGATGTGACAAAATTTTGAGTGAGAAATGATAAAATTCAATAATTAAAGATTAGAATGTATCAAAATTTTACATATATAAATATTTTTTCTAACATTTGAAATAGATTATAGCACGAAACAAGTCTACCTATAGATACACTCTTGGCCAAGTGGCATCCGAGACATTGAATATTTTCACTTTTTTGGGGGGGGGGGGGGGGGGGCTGCGTGATGAATTTAGCAACTAGGGAATTAGTATATAATATATTATTTTAAATTTCCATGATAGAGATGGGGAGACTGAGCATTCTTCAGTACATTTGGACATGAGATTTAATATTAAATGATGTGGATGAGATCAAGTTGATTATTGTGAAATAATCTATAAAATGAGACCTATCTATGCATTGGGGGATCCAATTATTTCATGCTTTAACATTGATATGATAAGGTTTTTTTTATAGGCCACTATATCATTCTGAGTGAATTCACTTGAGGGGACAATAGATTCATTTATCCTCTTTTATTGGACTACATAAAGATATTGATAGAGGTTCATGCTTAGAACAAGAAGAAAAGGGTTTTTTTTTTTCTTTCCCAACAACCCAAATGGATTGCAACAAAGTATAGACATAAAGTGCAATTTAAAGTTGGGAAGAAGATACTTATGTCTCCTTACCAACTAGGCTAATCTCAGTTGGTAAATATTATTGATATAATGTGCCAATTTGGTAGTATTAATACTACGTTTGGATAGTGATTCAAATATAATTTTTTTTAAAATTTTGTAATTAATTTTTTTTAAATTGTGAAAATGCATTTGGATATGATAATCTAAACTATAAAAAATTAAAAAAATCAAAATTAATAGCTTGCCAAACACGTATGTCGCGTTTTAAAATTCAAAATCTGTTTTTGAAAACCTAACCAAACATAATCTAAATGTCTCACTTTTTTTTGAAATGGAAACACTTCCATTCTCTCGTATCGGTGAGATTCAATTCTTGTGAAACTAGCCGGTTATGGCTCATTTGCGTGAGAGAAGAGGAAAATTCGTCGAATCTATTAAGTCTGTTGTTATTTTTGTTTTTGTTTTTGTTTTTTTATTTAACAATGAGAAAGAAGGAAAAATCAAATTCATGCTAATTGTGTGGAAAAATGCACCCTTGCATCACTCAGATGGGACCATATTACTCAGATAGGACCTTGGTCCTGCCAAATTTGTTATTATGCTTTCCAAATTCAAGGATTTGTAATATATAAATAAAATTGTGATAGTATGACTCTGATTTTGAGTTGTAACCTGCACACACACACACACATAATATTTAGGATTTCTCTCTCTTCACATCGCTTCTATTAACAACAAAAAAAAATTGATGGGAGGAAGATTGGAGATTGTTCATTAGCCATGTGATGACATATATGATTTAAGTAAATAAGTAGATTTTATATAAATCTCACAAAAATACTGAAATCACATAGACTCCTGAAATAATTTCCTGAGGCATGACCCCTGCCCAACAACCAAGCGTTTAAGGCGTGGGTACTGGGCCAACCCAATATAGCCTAACAAAAATCTTGTAAAGCCCAATCATCATAAGGCCCGACAAATAGGCATTCTCACAGCTTGAACCTTGTCAGACCTCTATAAGATATAATCCCCAAATTTTTTTAAAAGATATAACATTTTTCAATAATAAAATGATAAAATATTGAGTTGAGCTTGGAAAATAACTTAGTGGGCTGGCTTGCTTAAATGCAAATTCTCTTCTTGATGAGCTTATGTTAACCCATTCATAGTGAGCCCAGTGGGATTTTAACTTCCAGGCAAAAATATATACCCATAATCGGACTGGGCCCATTCATATTCAAACTTCCACCTACCATGGAATCTACAATAGTGAAAGATGGCTGGAATGACAAAGTCGGACACGCTACAGGTCTAGGCCCAAATTCAACTGTGATGGGCCAAAGGGACTTAAATTCTTCAACAAAATTTTATTTTTTTTAGCTAAAATAGTTGAGAACGGTTGTTATTGGAAATAATTGTCAAACATATGATATAAATAACTAAAAAAAATAAGAATAATTATACTAAACTTTTTTGTGATATAATAAAAAGTATAAATTTACTGTTTTACCCTTAAAAATAATTACACTGACTTCTTCTATGACATCTGATAATTACAAAGACGTCTCTTGTGAACTTTAAAAATAGAAGATGTTAATATAATATCTAAAGGTATTTTAGTCATATAAACAAATTTGATTGAAATTCTAATATCATCAATTATGAATTTTGTATGAAGGGTGAAATCTGTATATCGTCAGCATAACATATGAGAGATTAGTATAATTTCATAAAATATAAAAAAAATCCATTTAACCTCTCCTGTATTTTTTTAATACAGATAACAGCAGAGCTCCATGTAATTATTAGAACAAAAGATAGTTCAGTGCAATTATTTATAAAGGTAAAAAAAAAAATTTATATTTTCTATTAAACGTTTATTTTCTAACAATGTTAATATGTGAGATTTGTGTAATATTAAAAATAAAAAGAAATCCTTATAATTGTTTGACATTGCTAAAGAGGTCAATAAAATTACCCATAATGTCTATTATGAGATAGAACCACTTTAGATTAGAACAACACTTTGTTAGCCAACTTTTATAGTAATAAATTAGCTTATATTTGTATAGACTTCAAAAGATGTCTTGATTATGATCATATCGAAGTACATGGCATAATACATTTTTGGAATTTATAAATATTCATGTGACTTCGGAATCAAATCTTCCATATCTAGGTTATCAAAAATAAATAAAAATCTTCCATATCTAACAAATTCATATAAATTTTTTTTTTTTTGGTTGAAACTGATATAATGACATGGTAATATATCTTTTTATAATATTATGTCAGATATGATAGGACTTGTTTTTTTTTTTTAGTAAAATATAGTACATATGATAGAGTGTTAGTTGAAATAATATTATCAGGTGACGTACGAGACCACTAAAGTATCTCGTCACCGTGACCTTATTTATGCTCAATTAAGAATGGCAACGAGGTGGGATAGCCCTTTTTCAACCCTGACCTCACCTTTGTCCTGCCCCGTTTAGAGATTTATCCCAACTCCGACCCTGACCTCGTTTATAATCTCCGACTCTATCCCGTCTCGTCCTCAACCTTGATATATATATTTTTTAAATAAGTTAAAACTTTTATTTTGATAGATAAATTAAATTTTTATTGTTAAAACAACTAATACAAGAAAAAAAATAATGAGTGTAATATGAAAAATGTTAAAATTAATTTTATATAATGTAGTTTATTGATAAATATAATATATATAAAAATAAATTAATTAATTAATATATAGACAGGACATGACCGAAACAGACTGATCATCTCCATAACTTGACGAGTTCGTAAAAACCTCACTCTAATTTTGTTTATAAAAACTTGATACCTGATCTATTAGGTGTGGGAGGGGACAATTTGCCGTCCCTATGCTCAATCAATACCCTGTGGATTCACGTGCATAATACCTGTGTATTCACGTGCATATATGGAAAGAAGACTGAGTGGATTCTGATGATCCATAAGTGAACCATTCATTCTCTATAGAGCTCAAAAACATATTGTAAGCAAAAATAATAGATTGTATAATAGATATACTTACCTCTTGTCATGCAATGTATATTATACTTGTGAACATTAAGTACCGTAGACAAAAATGGATTTTGTATATATGTGTGTGTGTATATATATATATAATGAAAATATGATTTGGCATGTGGGCCACTTTACGTCTCTAAATATCTTGCTTGGATATTGATAGAAAGAGTTAGAAGAAAACAAGAAAAAAGAGGTAAGGAAAATAATTTATTTTATATGTGATTTAAAAATAAGAAAAGAGTGAAAGAAATCTCTCAACTTCTATTTAATATATTTTACTTTTTCTTTTAAAAGTGGGAAACGATCAAAGAAAATAATTAAAAACTTAGTGATTATCTGTTTTACCTCTATTTTTTAAAATAATTAAATTTCTATTTTATCCTTTTTACTCTCAAAATAAATTATCTCTTAATCAACTGTTTAGTTTCATTCCAAAAACCTCCAAAGCCATCCAGTTTTAACCTAATTTTTACACTTAGATTTGGACCAAGGAAATTTAGATCCGGTCAGCTCTTCACTATTAAAGTAATAGGTGTTAAATAGGTGGGGAATGAGAAGAGAAGAGAAGAGAAGAGAAGAGAGGAAAGTATAACCTTTCCTTCGTACTTATATAGCTAACGAAGGAAAAGGAAAAAAAAAAAATAGAGTGATTTTTTCATCTTGTGGAAAAGATAGAAGAGAGAAAAAAAAAAAACAGAGAGCTTTGTCTTGAAGCCTAAAGTTTCCACCCTAAATAGCAAAAGCTTTGAAAGGACCTTTACCAGAAACAAATTAAACAATTTTAGCAAAATGCTTGCTAATTTACCTGCCATGTTAAGATCATTTGCTTAACTACCCAAAATTTGGGCATCCATCAATTTCAAATAATTCTTCCCCCCTAGATTTAGAAAAGCATCACCCAACTATGATCATTCTAATGCCATCCAATAGCTTGATTGGAGAATCTTTAGGTGTACTAATTAGTTCGAGCCGATAGAGGGCCATCCACCGATATTCTTATTGGAAATATAATCACCTAATCAGGATAAATGAGACACGGAAGTAAATAAAAAAATAAATCTAAAATCACACACACACGCACACAAGAACACAAAGATTTACGTGGTTTATTTTAGAATAGAACTACGTCCACTGGCTGTTGCGACTATACTATGATTTGAAAGAATTACAAATTACAATGAGATACGATTGCTCAACTATAAATACATAAAATTAGGATAACAAAGAAATAATGTAAATACTAAAAAATACCCTTTAAATAGCATTAGACAGAATAAGGGCTAGTGTACAGTACTTTATCAGGATCCATACTACCCAACAATTCCACACTTGGTAAGAGTAGGTGGTAAAGTTTACCAGTTTGACGGGTAAGTCATTTGGAGAGTGGTAAAGTTTACCAGTTTGACGGGTAAGTCATTTGGAGAATTTATCATTATTACCAAAAAGGTAAGAATAATAAAACTTAAAATGAATATAACATGAAAAACATGCTTACAAAATAGGTGCCATGCTGCGAGAGACCGAAGAAATTGACCAACGAAACAAGTCGAGGCTAGAAATTTAAGTTAAGAAGGGTAAAATTTTCACTTAATGTTTGATCATAAATTTAAAAATTAAAGAGGTTTCAAAAGTTAATATTGATTGATAATATTTTTTTATAAGCTATTAAATTTATTGATTTAGAGGAACTTATGAATTAGACAATAAATCTACTCAAAGAAAAAAAATTTAAACTATACAAAAAAAATTCAAAAAAATTCTCATTGAGAAATCAAATTAAAATTAAGACGAAAATAAAGTATGAAAAATATTAAACTTAGGAGGGGTGAATCTTAAACTAAAGGGGTATTTTTTTAGAAAAAATGAAACATATAAAAAATTTCAAATAAAAAGGATGAAACTAGAGATGCATGGTAGCAACCAGGCTTCATGTATCTGCCGTGAAAGACTTTTTTTAGTCTATATAAATAATGGAAAAGTTATTTAGTATCATTATTTGATATGATGTGACTATTTCTCATAATTTATAAAAAAAATTTACAATCACACCACATTAAATAATAACGAGATGGTGTGACCATCTCACTAAATAATTTGTGTGATTATTATACTGCTAATACAAGACAATTTGGCATGGGTTTGAAGAAGAGGAAGGAAGATGCAGCTTTCTTTCTTCTTCTTTTTTGATTTTGTTTCAAAGAAAAGATGGCATTTGAGCAACTTCTGGTCAGTTTCAATGTGAAACAGAAGTGAAAAATGTTAAAAAGATGCTAAGTGGGCTGGTAAGGGTCACCCTTCAGATGGAAATGCTAGTGATTCTCTATGCTTTTTCTGTCATTGTTGGGTGGGGAATGGAGATGGTCCTTACAGACAGGGAAGGTTTGATGCACATTAAGAGAAGGACAATGATATAATAAGAAGGGTATCTGTTATGATCATAGAGGTTAGGCCCACCCACCTCTCACAAATAGGTGAAAGTGATGAGCCACCGCCCCGCATTGATGAGTCCAAAATCATTGATTGATTGCACAACCTATGAACACTACTCTATACAATGTATACGTACAGAATCTTTACAGTAAAATTATTCTTATATGTCACTTTAAAATGAAAGATTGTTATTGAATGAGCTTCATATATATATATATATATATATTTTGTTGGACTCATTTTTTAGAATAATGAGTAATTTAATATATTATTTTGATTATAAGATTTTTGGGTACAAGTTTATTCAGGACTAAGATGATTTTTTAAGTAATACAAGTATCTATTTAATACGCAATTCGCATGAGTTCGATTCTCTCTCCCTCCTCATGTTATTGTATCAAAAGTTATATTCATCTGTATTTATTCTCGCTCTCGCATTCTGTTATGTACCTTGATATTCCGTTATTCATCTGTACTTATTCTCGCTCTCGCACTTCTTTTATGTACCTTAATATTCTATTTCTCTACTCTCCACGTTCTTCACTATCACAATCTGTTATGTCAATATATATCCCTTTATTATTCACTTGCAAAATAGGAAGATTAAATTTTTAGTCATTCCTCACTCTCGTACTCTGTAATGTCATTATATTATCTCTCTATTATTCAGATGCAAAATACGAAGATTAAATTTTAGAGCTGCGGCAGGGACACTAAGAGCATCTCCGACCCACAATCATCAAATTGATCTTCATTTTGACATCTTCTTATATTTAAAGATGGTGGATCTCACTTTTTTATATTTTTATTCTAACCATATCAATCTTCAAATCACTATTCATTATTCAAATCTCACTTTTCAAAATATTATTTATGTTCAAATTACAGTTATTTAACATATACTTATCCAAACTTCAATTATTTATCACTTTTTTTTTTGGTTAAAAACTCCATGATATATTTAAGAAATTTCAAATTAAAATAGATTAGAAAATAAAACAAAAGTACATTAAAAAAATAAAAATACATTGAGAAACGAATAAAAACATATAATTATTAATTTAGAGTATTATAAAAATAATTAGTAAATAAATAGTCAATGAATAGTAATTTCAAGAATGAATAGTAAATCTTCAAATAAAAAGATAAAAACTAAAAATACTATTTATTTTTTCAAATTTAATATTAATTTAAAGATGAGTTGGAGTGTTTTTTTTTTTCCTCCACTTTTGAATTTGCAAATTTGAAAATGAATAAGAGATGGTCTAACACGTGATAAAGAGGGGAGAAAAAGAAGAAACAAATAATTGTCCAATACCCTCATCACATGATGCCTTTCTTTATTGGTGTGACCACAGCAGATGACAGGCTGATGGGCTGGTTGTGGGTTAAGCTGGGATGGGGAGTTTTTCTCAAAATACCAGCTCATTTTGATTTATTTTAAAAGATGAGCCTAACTTTTAAAGTTTATTACAATCATGCCATTAAGTCAAAATACCATCCAGTCCTTTTTATTTTCACAAAATTTCTTCCATGTCCCCCCTCACACACACATATATATATTATTTTAATATTATCTACTTATGTTATTTATTAAAATAAATAATATTATGTTTAACATTATATTATATTTAAATATAAATTTGAAAATATATATTTAATATAAAAATAACTAATAGCTTACTTTATTATATATTTGTTATTTATAAAAATAATGTAATTATAAAAATATAATACATTACAAAAATGTACAAAAGCAAAAAAGATAATTTATACCGAAATCATACTTTTTTACAGCTCATCTAAATATTATAATATTATTTAAGTACTTATTAAATATATTTATTTAAATACTTAATAATTTAATTCAAATTATATTTTTTTACAGTTGCTTAATTCAAACCACACTTTTTTACCGTTCATCTAAATGAGCACTATATAAGAGATTTTGCCAATATCATTTGACTAGCCGCTGATAACACTCAGCTATGTGAAAACATTATTGAATGAACTTGTTCTAACGATTCTAATAGTTAAATAATAATCTATACATGTATATACAATATATTATTATAGATGTAAACTTTGATTTGACTATTAAAACCATGATATTAAAGATCGACAAAATAATTACTTGTGAGACTTTCAGATTTGAACAAGTCACTCTTATCTCCAAATGGCCTGAAAAAGAGGCCACCAAAAAAAAAAAAAAAGTTTGGCAGCAATGTTCTGGCCAAGTGCCAGAAGGTTGAAGCAGGCAGCAAGATTGAAGCAAGCGGCGCTGCCTGCAATAAGATAGACCTAATTATCAACCAGTGTTGGCACTTCTCTGCTATATACGGGTTTGTCCCTTGCCCGACCTAATTATCAACCAATGTACTAATTAAATTATAAGTATTAAACACTTCTAACACTAGTATTGCCTTTTACTGAGCTGAAGGAGCCGAGGGAATTGCACTGGGGGAGAAGATGGAGACAAAGGTTTGTGGGAAGAAAGAGAGAGGTCATAGTGACCTTGGCTAGTGTGTAAGAATGAGAAGAGAGAGAAAAAAAATAACAAACAAAAATTGATGACCTGAAAGTGTCACCTAAGTAATCACGTAAGGCGGGATCTCAGAAGTGAGATAGTTTGTAGGATCCTAATAGTTATTTAAATTTAAATTTAAATTTGATTTTAGATAAAATAATTTTTTTTAAATTTTAAATTTAAATTTGTTGCAAATTCAAATTTATAGTTGTAACTTAATTTAAATTAAATCATTAAAAAATATAAAACTCAAATTTAATTTTTATTCAAATTTTAAATAAATTTGAATTTAAATTTAAATTTGAATTATTACTAAATATGTCGTAACATTACATACTCTTATTATTAAAGCATTTACAGTAGAGTTGTTCGTCCACATATTAGTGTCCATTTTTAAGATTCGATTTTCAATGTATATGCTAGCGATGACTGTTTTAGAGTTCGGGCTAAGAGTTTTGTTAACAGTGGTTAGTCTTTTGTTTGTTCACATATTAATGTCCTTTTTCAATATTCGATTTTCAATGTATATTCTAGCGATGAGTGTTTTAGAGTTCATGGCCAAGAGTTTTGTTAGCCGTGATTAGTCTTTTGTTTGTCCACATATTAGTGTCCATTTTTAAGATTCGATTTTCAATGTATATGCTAGCGATGACTGTTTTAGAGTTCCGGCGTCTTTTGTTTGTCCACATATTAATGTCCTTTTTCAATATTCGATTTTCAATGTATATTCTAGTGACGAGTGTTTTAGAGTTCATGGCCAAGAGTTTTGTTAACCGTGATTAGTCTTTTGTTTGTCCACATATTAGTGTCTATTTTTAAGATTCGATTTTCAATGCATATGCAAGTGATGAGTGTTTTAGAGTTTATGGCCAAGAGTTTTGTTAACTGTGATTAGTTTTTTTGACCAATAACAATGGACAAAAATTTCAAAAAAACAAAATAAAAAAAGTAATTTTAGTGGGGCCAAGTGATGTCACTGATCATCAGCTAACATATAGTACATAAAAAAGTTCTCCACTATCTAAAGTTAAAAGCTAACTAACACAAGCTAGCTACTCCATGTGAATAAGATAGTTCTCCACTATCTAAAGTTAAAAAGTAACTAACACAAGCTAGCTAGTCCATGTGACTAAGATAGTGTTCTTATTTGAATGAGTTGAAAAAAAAAATACGATTTGAATTAAAAAGTGATTTGAATAAGTAGTTGTGAAAAAAAAATTATTTGAGTTAAATTATTATTAAATAAATGTATTCGATAAGTGTTTAAATAATATTATAGTATTTCGATCAGTTATTAATAAGTATTATTTAGCTACTTTTTGAAAAAAAATTCTATTGAATTACATTTAAAAAAGTCTATTTTAGATTAAGTACGATTAGTAAACCAAATCAAGCATTTGACAAATAAAAAAATTCATTTTAAATTTAAAAAAATTATTAAATACAACTAATAAATCGAACCAAAAAACATTCAGCTCGTCAATATTCATCAACGGAGATGCTCTTATGTCATACTCTTTCTGACTTAGTAGTCCACTGCAATTGAATAATGTCTACTACACTTTTCACCTTATTACCACCTTTGCTTATATAATGGCTCGAACTCGATGATTTATATACGAACTGAGAGTCTGATCAAAACCCAAGTCTGACCCGACCCGACATAACTGAATTGTAACCCTAAGTCCAATTGAATATGTCTCTACTAAACTATTCACCCTTATTACCACCTTTGTTTATATATCAACTTTTCATATTTCATGAGTGATGGATGTCACTCATATTAAGAGTATACCTAAATAAAGTGGTAAGAAGACTCAGAAAGAATGGCATTACTATTTCTTTTATTAGATACACATGCTTGATGATAAAATCACATCTTTTGATCCTTTCGAGGTTGTTTTGGGACTTGAACATCCTTTCCTTCATTTATCATTATTTGTCAATTTAATAAAAGTTAAAATTAGAAAAAACCAAAAAAGTTTGGGTATATGATTTTTTCATAATTATAAAGATCCTGCCTTCACAAACGAACAAAGTTTGCCAGCTTGCCTATCAAACTCGTGCTTATGTAAGCGTGAGATAATTTGATGCATTATTGGATATGTTTTAATTTAAAAATGTTGTTCACAACTATATTTATTTATTATGTATAGTGAGTATTATTATTTTGTGTTTAATTATTTTAAAAATAAAATTAAAAAAGAGTGATGCTATATATAATATATTTTGTTAATTTTTTTTTATTTCTAAACATAGTGTAATAAAATTTTAAGATAAATTATATTAACTTTTTTTTTATTTTACAAAATAATATATAAATATCTTTCTCCCGTTAATTTTTTTCTTCAAAATAACAAAATTATTTCTTTCATAATTTTTTTTCAATTTTTTAAAATCTTGACCAATTTTTTAAATAAATATTGATAAAAAAAACCTTAAATTTATTTTTATATAAAATAAAAATAAGTTATTTATCTTAAATTTATTTTTAAATAAAAAATCTTTTAAAAAAAGTTACAATAAATTGATCAAAATTTAAAAAAATACAAAAATAAATAAATAAAAAGAACAATTTTATCATTTTGAGAAAAAAAAAAAATTTGATAAGAAGAAAGTATCTGTATATTATTTTGTAACGTAGCAGAGATCAGTGTAATTTCAGAAACCTCAAGAAAAGTTAATGTAATTGTCATAAACTTTAGAGATTAGTGTCATTTATTTTAAAATTTATTATAATAAATACATGTAGAATGGAAAAAAAAAAAAAAAAAAAACTCGTGAAGAGGTCTTGTCGTTATTTTGTGAAACTTTCGTTCGTATTTATGTATTCATATAAAATTTATGTGAATTTGGTAAAATATTCAAATCTAAAACCGATAAAACCTTCCCCCTATACTTTTTTTTTGTATACTTATTTAGGTCTTAAAAGGGTGAAATTTTTATTAACAAATCCAATATACAAAGTATTTCCATTAAGGATATTTTATGCATTAAAAGACAAGAAGAAATTAGTACTATTTATCATATAACATCACATATAGTGGTACAAATTTCTGATTTTCCTTGTAATTTCAAATATATATATATTGTTTAATTGCTACTAGCCTATCTATCTATACATGTTGGTGGTGGTGGCGGCGGCGGTGCGGCGGACGCTGTACTTTCAGTCGGCAACTCCACTGCCTCTCGACTCTACTTCTGTCGGTGGTGCAACACCATTCGCGGCCAAAGCCACCTGAATCTCTGCCGCCTGGCCCCCTTCTCTGAACTTCTTGTATATATCACCTTCGTAAAACTTTTTCGTTCTAAAGAACTAAAATAGACGAAACAGCAGACCCAAGCAGTGTCACCACCGTGATTATTATGAATGACAGTTTGTAACAGTCCACGCCGGTGCACGTCAAGTCTTCTCCGGCACCCCTTTTGAGTCCCTTCGCCGCCATTTGCTTCAACGCCTCCTTGTCATAGAGCTGACCAGCCACCTTCACATTCAAAATATATGACCCAACTGGACTTGCGACAGCACCAAGATTATACAGCGTCGAGTAGTATTTCAGGCCGAAGATTTCGGAGATGATTGCAAACAGCAATGGCCATTGAGCTCCGAAGCAAAACCCGATAATCACCGACGATATGTATAGTGAATTTGGGACGCCGAAGGCGATCAGAAGATGGCCGACGCAGGAGAAAAGCAACACAAATGTGAGCATTAATGGACGTGGGAATTTGAACTTTGTCAGGAAGATTTCAGAGGAAAAACCAGAGGTGACTCGGCCGAGATAGTTCCATATGCTTACGAGGGAGACGAAGGTGGTGGTGCTGGTGGGTGGATAGCCTAAAGATTTTCCGATCTGACCCAGATTGTCAATCGCCGTCAACGTCCCGCCTACACCGCACGTTGTTGCAATAAACAGAATTAGCATGTCTATGCTGAAAAGTGCTTGCAATATGGTATAGTCCTCGCCTCTCTCCGGCGGCCTGAACACGTTGCTCATGCATGAAACCTGCTTTTCCGGTCTTGCCGGAGGTATAACAGGCTGTGGCTGCATCGGCTCTACCTCAACCGGAGGTGGATTTTCAGTAACTACTTTAAGTTGAGAAGTAAAATCATTCAAAGCTTGTTTCTTTTTCTTCCAAAGATTGAGCTCTTCTTTGATGACAACAAGAAGTGGAGAAAAGAGAAGAATAAGAACAAGAGAAGCACTTCCGCCATACTCGATCCTCGAAAAAGTGAGCCTATTTTGAAATATAATTATAACCATAAGAAACCCGGCGAGGCCAAGAGATATATAGAGGAGATTATAGAAAATCTTGACCTCGTTTGATTCTCTAGTTACTTTCATTATCCGAATTGTTCGAAGAAATACAAATGAAACAGCAGCTGGAAGCCATCCAATGAACAAGATGAGAGACTTCGAATCATTGCCATAAACAGCATGAAATAATTGTGTGATTATTGCACCACTGAGTCCAACAAAACCCTTCAAAAGGCCTAAAACAATGCCTCGGCTTTCCGGGAAGTTTTTAACACAAGTAACCAGTGATCCAGTATTGGCAAATGATTGTGAATTTGCGCCTATAGATATATATAGACACATCTGCCATACGGGGGGTTTGGCGGTGCGGCCGGTGACGGCCAGCCAGATCATGAAGTAACCGAAGAAGTTCATGATTGCTCCCATGAAGAGAACCACCCATGGAGGAGTGATTTCGTTGATGAGGCCAGAGAAGATGCCGAGGTTGCCGCCCAAGTCTTTGAAGAAGCTGAGCAAGTTGAGAGTTGTTTGGTCGTAACCCAGTGATGATTTGATGTCTGTGGAGTAGAGTCCGAACATGTAGGTTGCGCCGGAGAAGGACATGATGAGGAGAGAGGCGAAGATCATGAACCAGCGGCTGGTGAGCAGGTGGAGGCTGAAGCTCCCCATGTCTCGCCAACCGCCACCAGCACCGCCACTGAAGTCAGCCACAACCATGTTTTATATATATAATAACACTCTGGATCCCAGTTAGGGGCTTTTGTTTGGACTGATAAATGATGAGGAATTGACGTATATATATACACATGCACACATATACACTATCCATACAGATATTGGCATATGTGGCTGTAAAACAACTGAGCAAGGAGTTTCAGTTCACATTGACTTCATAAGTGACTTGTTTTGCTTTTAGGAAGGGATGGTCCAAATGGACGGTGGGTCTCTTGTGAGAAGGAAAAGATTGAGTTGTTATTCATTGGTAGAGTGCAATGCAAACAAGTTAATGAACTATATATGACTCACATGTTTTGCATGTGTAACAATTATTCATCAACTCAGGGTATACTACAACGGAAGTAATAAAGAATTTTTCGAAACGATTAGGAGATTCTAAAGTTTGAAACACATGCAATTATAATTCAACATTACTTGACTCTAAATTAAGCAAAGATCTTCCATCTAAGTACATGTTACAATCTTATTCCGTCTTGTATCATATGATTATTTAATTTTAATTAAAAACTAAAATTAAAATTAAACAAAATTAAAATATACATGTATATTATATATATATAACAAATTATAATTAAAACACATACCCGAATAAAAAAAAATTCTTAAATTAGAGCAGACTATTGTTCTTTATAATTAGATTATTGATATTCATGTTGACTAGACCAAATGGGTAAATTATATAGAGACTATAACAGTTTGTAAGTAATAATAATTCATGAGTATTTTAGAAATTTTTGACAAGGACCTACGACTAGGTTTGCATCGTAAACGAATAAAATTTATCAAACCCTATTATAATTATTTCGTACAAATTTGTACCTCCCGTAAGGATGATCTCAAAAACACCCCGTTGAAGTTGCTCTTACCAAATACAGTTGTAGTCATTGATGGATACCCACACAAGGGTTACAAGGCAATCGTCAATTTTGTCATTATTAAAAGTCACCCCCCTCTTCCAATTTTTTATTTTTATTTTTATGTTATCATAAAAAGACATTTTAAATTTTAATTTCTATATTTTATGTCCCACACTATATCGATGGTTTAGATCCGCCACGTTAGTATATTTAATTTTTTAATCTAATCTAACTTTTAATCTTTGGAATCATTGTTCAATAATTACTTCATATAAGTAAGATTAATGGAAAATTTGCTTGTGTGCCGTATGAATTAGTAGTGTGTTTAAAGAAATTTGAATATCTTTTTACTATGACCAAAAAAAAAAAGAAGAGGAAAAGACAGAAATGGAAGTGATAAAGATATTAAGAATATGAATTATTGTTTCCTATCACAAACATACAAAGCATGTCAACGTAGAATCCAAGTGGGTTGCTGGTGTCCAAACACACCGTATCCAAGGCCAACGACGATTTGATCAGACGGCTATTATGACCCTTTCTTGTGAAGTTTACTTTATTACCCCTCTGGTCCCACACAAGGAGTTGAAGAGCACCACAAGTTTTTGTTTGTCTATTCTCGTCGTTTTGATTATCCCAACAAATGGTGATCCTCCATTTGTTTTTTTTTATATGGCAATGAAGATGAAGATTTCCGTCCGATGATGAGATTATTCAATCATGTCATTACATAATACCATTGCATGGATAAGGGCCAAAAATGGAACAATCTCAGTTTCTAACAATAGTAAGCATGTGTGAAACTTGTCCAATTAGATTAAGAAACAAAATAGAAGTACCATATCGATCCATAATTTAAGTTCCTTGCATATATATATATATATATATATATATTCACATACTAGTGTCATGCAAATGTCATTATTGTGTTCGATCTGATTTACAATACTCAATTTAACTGTACATTATAAATATAAATAAATAAATAAAGAAGATATATATTTTTGTCTATATGATAGAAGAATCAATCAAAAATATTTGTGTATATTATGATAAAAACGATATAGTCATCGACATTAAAATGAGACAATAATTGACTTTATAATTATGGTAAACGTCATAAATAATTCATAAATATAGTTGATAAATTAGAAACGATGGGGCAAAAGTCAAAATTAGACATAACATGCATACGAGGTAAATAACAAGAGATCGTATAAATGTTAACACTTGATATACATTATATGTCCATTTCTTTAACAAATTAAACTTTTATAACAACTCTGGTATTTTAACATAATATCAGAATTCTGCTTTTTATAAGTCTCGGATTAAAATATTTAACCACTCAATATATGTTTGCACTTACTCACCCATTTTTACATTCGCAACACCTCGTATTATATGTTGACTTTTTACGTGTAAAATAAAATTACACGTGAGAGAAAGTATTGGCACTTAACATGTAGAGCAACTAGTGATCTAACAAGCTAGTAGTGTTTTTGAAAGAATCTATAGTTATAGTGAATGAGCCTTCCACTTTTTATGTGTCCTTTTAGGTTTGGGCATGCTTGTTGAAATTGAACATAGGTCCAAATTACATGGAAGGAGACCCAACTATCCATTCACTCATTTGGGGTAGCATCTATTTCTTTTCACAATGTAACAAAAGCAAAAGGTCAATGACTTACACGTAGTGGTCCCATATTTTTGTTCTATATTGACTTACTCAACCCTCACGCAACCAGGGATCCTTGTGCCGACTAATGATATTTTTTTTTCATCTACGTTAAGAGTTTTCAAGACCCTTTAGACTAGTAAGAGACCCAACTCAACGACTTGGACACGTAACTAGCAAACTTATACTCTTCTTGCCCACATCATAGATAGACTTAAATCTCTCGTCCTTGTCGATGATGGAAATTAATTGAAATTAGTATATTTACGTCTTTAAAATATACTTAAATTATTTCAATATGTTAGTCTAATCTGGTTCGCTTTTTTTTTTTTATTGTTTTTTAGAGAATTGCTTGATATGTTGAATTTTGATACCTATTTTTGTTTACCTACTAATACATAGAGAATATTTTGTGAATTAATGGATAAATTTGATTTTTGCTTGAATTTCAAGAAGAATTAATAGTAATTAAAGTTAGTAGGTAGATAAATCCGATAATTTTTTAAGTGCATGCAAAATAAATTTCTCTTTTTAGAGAAATACTTTGTATATTATATTTACTTACCTACTTTTGTTGATTCACTTATTTGCTAAGAGTATTTTTAAAATTAATGGATAAATTTGATTCTTTCTATTTATATTTGAAGTTTAATGCATGTTAGCATATAAATAAATTTAATGATTTTTATTAAATATATGTAGCATTACTTTTTTAAATATAAATAAATTTTCATTATCCCAACAAATGGTGATCTGTTTTTTTTTTTGGCATGGCAATGAAGAAGAAGATTTTGGTCTGATAATGAGACTATTCAATCATGTCAATTCATAATTTCATTTCACGGAGAAGCCAAGAAGGTGCAAAAATGGAACAAGTAATTTCTAAAAATAGTAAGCATGTGTGACAATTGTTCAATTATATAAAGAAATAAAATAGAAGTGCTATATGTGTGTGAGCACGCTAAAAAGCCAAAATGTGCAAAAATGGAACAAGTAATTTCTAAAAATAGTAAGCATGTGTGACAATTGTTCAATTATATTAAGAAATAAAACAGAAGTGCTATATGTGTGTGAGCGTGCTAAAAAGCTAGAAGCTGCAAAAATGGAACAATTAATTTCTATAAATAGTAAGCATGTGTGACACTAGTTCAATTAGATTGAGAAACAAAATAGAAGTGCTACTATTGATCCATAATTTAAGTTCCTTCTCTATGCAGGTATGTGTGTGAGTCTACACACACACACACACACACACAACCCTAACATTTACTAATATTGATCCATAATTTAAGTTCCTTCCCTATGCAGGTATGTGTGTGAGTCTACACACACACAACCCTAACATTTACTAATATTGATCCATAATTTAAGTTCCTTGCCTATGCAGGTACGTGTTATTAGACCCTGCCTCTCGTACACATAGGTAGAAGGATATGTCTCCTACTTGATTTGAAGTTGAGTACAATCTTTATTACAATGTATGACCCTCCTTTGACATATCCTTTTAGGTTTGGGCAAGCTCGTTGACATTGGACATATCTTGTCAATTTACTCAAATGGGGACCAAGTTGGGGTAGCATCCATTTCTTTTCACAATGTTACAAAAACAAGGATAACATTAATGACTTCACATGGTGGCCCCAAATTTTTGTCCCATCTTGACTTAGTCAACTCCCACGCGACAAGGGACCCTAGGGCCGACTTATGAATCAGGGACTAGAGAAAGAGAAATAATTCCACGAGACCGTCACATTCGTAGATTAAAATGTTTAAAACTTTTCTTAAATTATTTCAAGTGTGTTGATTTAATAGTATCCATTTTTTTTTAAATATATGACGTCACAGCTCCATTTTGTTCAAGACTTTTTTTTTGGGTGACTATTAAACCAATCTCTCACCTGCTCTACCTCTAATATCATCAATTGCAATAGCACTTAATTCCCTAGATAACTTGCTTAATCAGACAATTTTACTTTTCCAATGATAAGCCTTTTTCGCCAACCAATCCACTAAATTAGCCTCCCTATAAATATGAGTAAACCTAATCTCTAATCCTTTCTCCTTTATAATATTAAGACAATCTCTAATAATATTATAAAATCTTCTATGAAGACTTCTGTTTTTCTAACATAATATTAATGATTAACTTAGAATCACCTTCAATATCAAACATTCTCCCGTCTTGATTATCAATTCGTAACAAACCTTCACTTAGAGCCATGGAAGTTGGTCCATAGCCCAAGTCAAGTTTAGTTTTGGCTACATTATTATTGGGCTCAAATGGGGCCTATGCACTTTTTTTAATGAGCCCAAACCAGTTTATGCTATAGCTAGATGTGCGACTCGGGGCGGGGTGGGGGTTGAAGCATGTCCAAGCCCAAGCCGTCTGAGACAGTTGAAGCCCAGCCTCATTGTTCTCAAATTGATATTATGCCTTCTACCAAGAATAGACACAATCATTCAGAGAGCCAAAACCGGTAAGTAGTCTCATGTTTGAATCTATAGGAGCATGTATATATACAACTTATTATGATAGTACTATTTAGTTGCAGCTTTAACCTACTATACATACCGTTGGTTCTTGCTTACCCATCGATCTGGGTTGGCCACTGGTGGTGGAATTGGCAGAGACACTAGTTGTAGTGGCCAGAGCCGCCTCCGCCTCCTCTCTGAATTTCTTGTAAATATCACCTTTGTAAAATTTTCTTGTCCTAACCACCAATATAAATGAAACAAAACACCCGAACAGAGTACGCCGCCGTGATTATTATGAAAGATATCTTGTAACACTCCACGCCAACACACGTCAAGTCCTCTCCTTCCTTCCTTGCAAGTCCCTTAGCAGCCATTTGCTTCAATGCCTCCTTATCATACTAGATGACCAGTCACCTTCACATTCAAAATATATGCCCCAACCGGGCTTGCCACAGCACCAAATTGATACAGCGTAGAGTAGTATCTCAGACCGAATATATCTGATATGATCGCGAACAGCAGCGGCCATTGTGCTCCAAAACAAAACCCGATAATCACCGAAGCGAAGTAAAGCGCGTTTGGGCATGCCAAACGCAATGAGAAGATGGCCAACGCAGGAAATCAGGAGCACAAGGGACAGCATTGCGGGACGTGGGAATTTGTACTTTGTCAAGTAGATTTCCGAGGCAAAGCCTGCAAAAACTCTTCCCAGATAATTCCAAATGCTTATGAGTGATACAAAGGTGGCGATGCTTCTATTTGGGTAGCCCAAGAGACTTGCCAATTTGACCCAGATTGTCGATCACCGTCAATGTCCCACCGATGCCACACTGACGCTGCGATGAACAGAACTAACATGTCGATGCTGAAGAGTGCTTGCAGTATGGTATAGTCCTCGCCTCTCTCCGGCAGCTTCAATAAATTTTTCATGCAAAAAACCAACCTTTGGGAACATTGTTGCAGCTTCAGCCGCTGCTGGCGGTAGAGGTAGCCGCTCGGATTGCGCTGCCAGGTGTTGCTAATTCAACTCTAGATAGATTATTGGAATCATTTAACATTAGCTGCTTGCTCTTCCACATATTGAACTCGTCTTTGATAACAACACCAAGTGGGGTAAAGAGTAGAATAAGCACAACAGAAGCACTTCCACCATACTCAAGCCTAGAAAAGATGAGCCTGTTCTGTATGATTATTATAACCATGAGGAACCCAGCAAGGCTAAGTGATATATATAACAGATGATAGAAAATTTTGAGCTCATTCGCCGGTGGAGCGGCCTTCATGAGCCGAATTATTGGAAGGAACACAAGCGAAACAGCCGCTGGAAGCCAGCCGATCATTAGGATAAGAGACTCAGAGTTGTTTCCATGGAGAGCATGGTAGAATTGGGTCATGATTGCACCACTTAGGCCAACAAAACCCTTCAAGAGGCCTAAAACAATGCCTCGCCTTGCTGGGAAGTTCTTCACACAGGTGATGAGAGAGCCTGTATTGGCGAAAGCTTGTGAATCTGCACCAATCCATATATAGAGACACATCTGCCATATGTGAGGTTTGGCGATGCGGCCGGTGATAGAGAGCCATATCATGAAGTAGCCGGAGAAGTTCATGATTGCACCAATTAAAAGCACCACCCACGGCGGTGTTACCTCATTGATTAGCCCAGATACGAGTCCAAGGTTGCCACCCAAGTCCTTGAAGAAGCTGACCAAGTTGAGGGTTGTTTGATCATAACCTAATGAGGATTTGATATCGCCGGAGTAGAGGCCAAACATGTAAGTTGCACCATTGACAGACATGATCAGGATTGAAGCGAAGACGGTGAACCATCGGCTAGTGAGCACGTGCAAGCCGAAGCTACTCATTTCACCAAGCTCAGCCACTGCCATTTCTTAATTTTCTCTAACTAGAGACTTGCATTGGGACTGATATAATAATGCATGTTTATATATAGGTATGACATATGTGTATGTGTATGTGTGTGTGTGTATACGTGTGTGTGTGTGTGTGTGTGTTAAAATTCAGAACACCTAGTGCTTGACTGTTAGTGTTCATGGCCGCCACTTGGACAGGAAGATTCCATCTCTGTTGGAAGTTTTGAAGAGACCAAACAGAATGTTTCATCTCTTAAAATTTTGTAACATTTTATGTTGTAATGTTTACTTTTGCCAACATTATTTTTTTATAATAAAAAATCTTTGATTAATAGTTGTGAACTGTGTCCTACGACTTCCGCCTATAAAGAATAGAATTAAGTGAAATTAAATAGTCAATTTGACAGAACAAGGACCATTACATGAACTTGAGTGTAAAATGGATGTAAACAACATAATAAACCCTCACCCAGAGGTGTGGAATTCAACCAACAAATATAAGCAAGAAAAAAAAAAACTACTGCTATAAAAACATTTCCAGAAAGCATTGTATTTCCAAGTATTTCTGGGTTTGAATAGTTTTCACAGGCACCAAACTCTGATAAACAAATGTCCGTCGTCGGAAAATAAATCTAGCAAAAATTAGAATAATGAAACAAAGGACACAAAGGACTCTAAATATTTTTTTGAGTTAATTACACTTTAATAATCTGTAGTTTGGTCCTTGTTTCAAATAAGGCCCTACATTATCAATTGAAAAAATTCAGTCCTCCAATTTATAATTTCATTTGAAACCCGTATCGCACATGAACGACTGTTGTTGGGGGATTGAATTGTTTCAATTGATAATAAAGGACCTTATTTGAAATTAGGAACAAACTACAGGATACTATAGTGTAATTAACCCTAGTTTTTTCTGATACAGATGTACTGAACAAATTTGTGGTAAAGATTCTCTCCAAGCTGACTAAAACAGAATAGTGCTTATTTGTATAGCTTGACGTATTTCCCTAATAAAGGTCAACAACCAAAGTTTGCAGAAAGAAGCATCCAAAATATATAAGTAAATATATAAAAAGTTTTAATTTGACTTATTTTCTTACCTGTGGTTGTGAACCACACGAATTGATGAACTTGGTGGATTGACTTGGATCTAAAGATGTTAAATTGTAAATCCACAGTCGGAATCAAAGGTTCCGCCAACCAGAAGGGCCACAATGGGATCAAAGCAGAGCAGTACTATAACTTCAGGGAACCACATCCTTGTAATATACTGATCTGTTAATAATGGGACAAGTCAACAGGAAAAGAGTTCCTCTTGACACACTGTGAGCTACTGAGCTGACAAACAGACAGTTGAACATAAGGCAAGCTGCATACAAGCATGCTCTTTGGGTTGTCCACTGTCTCGAGGGTAGATCAAAAAATTCAATTAATCGATGAGTCAAATTTATCTGAACAAGATACTTTGACCAGGGACAACAAAAGCCAGTAAAAGAGAGAAAAGCGGATGAAATCTGGTATATCAGACTGCTTTTCACTAGCTCTAAATCCTCCTATTCTGTCATCTGCCTGTATTCATCACTCACTGAAAAAAAGAACATGTAACTAAATCATAGCCAAGAGAGTTTCCAGACATGCATTGATTCCTCGCCTGGGATCAGTAAAGCAGTGGAAATAGAAATATATTAAGTTGCATCCATCAATCTTGCAGCTAACAAAAAACTGTCCAAATTGGAACCTAATACACAGAGTAGCTCTTGTAAATCAAACATTTTGTCAAATAGTTCAGTAGCAGCCAGTGAATTGAAGAACAGAAAAGACACACTTCAGTAGCGGTCATAGGAAGATGGATGACCTGGGTGGTCATAAGGACCAGCCCTATCCCTATAGCTTCCCCTGTCAAAACGGTTTTGCCCTCCGCTTCCGTATCTATTACCAGTATTTCTTGGGCCTCCATCCCTACTATAACCTCTATCTTTGGCGTACCCAGTCTGAGGCTCCCAATCCACATATCTATCAGCTTCAAAGCGATCACCACTGGGCTGGTACCTATCATTGATGTAACGGTCACGACCTGCATACCTGCTGTCTCTGCTATCCACATGCTCCCTCTCTCCATAGCGTCCCCCATCAAAACGATCATTGTTACAGTCCACTCCAAAGCGATCCCCACGACCACCGCCCCCACCAAATCTAGAATGTGTAGAGAATCGATCACTGCCACCACCAGCTGAAGGACATTCCCGGGCAAAGTGCCCAGGACGGCCACACTTGAAGCAGTCAGATACCCCTACTGGCCTTCTGTCTCCTCCCCTGTAACTTTCCCTGCCACCTGAAATACGTTTCTCATCGTAACCATAGCCTAACTCTTCCCCACCCATTTTTGGCTGAGCCTTGTTTACTGAGATGACTCGACCATCCACCTCCCGGCCATGCATCTCCCTTATTGCATCTTCCATTGCCCGACGATCAGCAAAGGTTATAAATCCAAATACACAAGGACGACCAGTACCTCTTTCCACCATGACCTACACAATCACAAAATATTAGTCTAACACATACCTCCCATCTTGAGAACCACAGTGACTCTGCAACAATACTGTCCAAAGTGCCTCTGAGTAATTTTATGTTAATAACAGGTGAAAAAAATCATGAATTTCAAGGTTTACATCCATATCTACCCATTCTACTATGTTTACAGATTTTCCCCAAAAGCATCTGCACTACCAAAAAGGAAACTGGAATTGTTGATAACAAAGTCCTTATAGTAATAAAAAGGAAGTTACACTAATCCATTAATGAATTAGAATTCAAACAGTCTCAATTTTTTCCTTCAATGAATTAGTTTCATGAATGATGTCCAAATAAAAGAAAACGGACGAGCATTGTACAAAAAACAGTGAAATGTCATGTACTGAATGTCTCCAACAGAAAATAGGACTCGTAGGCACATTTCCATAACCTTTTCAGTTGATTTTAGAAATGATCACCCCTCATCAAAATCCAGCTAAACGACAAATTCAAGAACTCTCTCTTCAACTTAAAGGGTGTCATCTCCACCATTCAAGAATCTATTAACAAGTGATGTTTGGTCATCTTGAATTCTCATACTCGAAATTTACGTAAGACTATCTTGTAAATTGTAATCCTCTCATGCCACATTTGTGAAGTTCCAACTTAAGTCTCAGAAATTCCATATACTTTTTTTTTTCCTTTATTTTCCTGGGTAGTGGTAAATGGTAATTGTTTCAATTATACCAATCCTGAAGCTCAACATCGAATAATAAAAATAAAGAACTAAAAACATGAAGAAAAAAAAAAGCCACAGAGTTCAAGTTCTCCAACTATGCATACAGTTCGCTCACTGGGTTCCTCAACAAGAAGATAGCATGAAATAATACAAATTTCTCATAAAAATAAGCAGATCAGCACAACCTCTCTCTGCGCTTTAGGTTGAAAATGAACTTCGCTTTAACAATTCTAATCTACCAAACCAATGTCATAAACAACATAACCATTGCAAACAAATAGCGAAGCCTTACCACGGATTCAAGAATTTTTCCGTATCGACCAAATGCTTCTTCAAGATGCCTTTCGGTGGTGTTCCACCCCAACCCTCCCACAAATATACGGTTCTCTTCTCTTCCGTCCATCAATACAAGCCTTAAGAAACACCATTTGCAGAACAATTTGAAAAGCATAGACCCAAGTCTATCAAATCAATATATATACATATACATATACACACAATTTCAAAAGTAAAAAGTATTGACGATTGCTTACCGTTTCTCTCTCCTTCCTTCTTAATTGTAAGGAGGAGTGTCGCTTCGGCGGCCTGTTTAAGCCCGCCTGAAATTTGAATCGAATGAAAAGAAACCCTAATGCCTAGAGAGGACGAATATTAATTCTCTAGTTCCACGGTTCCACCGCAGCAAAGACGGATGGCTGTTTGGTTTCATGCTCATTATGCCATCTCTCTCCAGTCATTTTTTTTAAATCCCCACTTGCTCCTAAAAATATTTTCATCTTATCTTTTTTTAAAAATAAATAAATAAATGTGGTGTTAAATCATAATTTGAGTCAATAAATAATATTACACCTATTTGAGTTTAAATTTGAATAAAAATAAGTTTAGTATTATTTTATGTTTATTGCTTGAGGGGATTGTTTGAGATTTTTATTTGAATTTAATTTGTTGTAAATGTCATTTGCTTAGGTTATATCGTCTTTGATGGTAACTCAAAATTTTATTCAAATTTAATTTAAAATTTGAATTAGAGTAATATTTTATCGTCCAATAACTTCTCTCATCTGATCTCGATTATTTGATGTGACATGATTTAACCGACTATTAGAATAGAACAAAGTTTAAAAAAAAAAAAAAACTATGATCAGTTGAATCATGCCACATTAGATGGGCGAAGTTGCTTGGGTCATAAAACATTATTTTTTTTGAGTAGAAGCTAATTCTGAGTTTCATGCTTTTTAAAGATCTTACTCAAATTAATTTACAGTTATAAATTTGAGTATGTGAACAATAAGATACAATTTTGAGTTTTAGTTTGAATAAAAACATATTTGATATAGGTTTGAGTATACGATTGAAAAAAATTTTCTTTTTTTATTTTAACTCAAATTTGAATTTGAGTAACTTGAAAAATGCTTTTAAAATGAAAAATTAGTGCCGGAATACAAAAACATATAAAAATTAATCTATATATATATATGCTTATTATTTATTTATTTTCAAATTTCTAATCCATTTCATTTCAAATGAAGTGGGCAATGAATTATTAGAAAAATATTCAATAATGTGTTTAATACAGATGGTGTAATAAAATATCATTTGAGATACAAAATTCGGTAGAAGCATTTAGGACATAATGAGAATGTTATTTAGTTTAAATAATAGTCTAAATTCATTTTTATTGATAAAAAGAATTACATAATATTAAACAATGTTTAATGCATCACCTTTTTTATGTTGGTTTTGAATGTAGTAAAACAAACATTTTTTATGTTGGTTTTGAATGTAGTAAAACAAATGACAAAACATAATTCATATAACTGACTCCAAATATTAAAATAATTAAAGAAAAAAATTTTGATTTCTCCGACATTAGAACGAAAATTTAATTAAATAGATAACAAATTAAATTATTGCACTAGACCATACAAGAATTAGTTTAAAAGTTATAACCCAAAACAACAACTTTCATCCAATATAGGCCAATTTGCCACCATTGTCATCCAATATAAGCCAATTTGCAACCATTGTCATCTCATCCCACCCTACTACAAGAACTCAAATATTGAGAATAGAAATGTAGAGGCTCATCCCATAAGAAAGAACCTCTCCAAAAATAAATATATGCCGCTATTTGCAACGAGAACACGGTATTCTTTAGTAAAAGGCGAAAGAATAGTTCGCTATGTGCTCACTGCGCGGCTGGATGCCTTGTGAAAATTGCTAAAGAGCCATCTTATGCTAGCTCAAGGATAATGGCTGTCTCCTTCATAACCAATGTGGGATTATCTCTATTACCATCTTCATTTATCTATGAATTAGATATCAATCTCTAATCCCCATTCCTAGTATAACTTGGAAACATTTTTCTTGATGATTCATAGATGGAAGGTTGGAACCACCTTGTTGCTTCCAATAATCATTATCACAAATAACTCTATTTTAGTGCATACATTTATGGTCTTCATCAATGGTTAATATGAAAAAACCTTATGAAATTGATCAACTATTCAGTTAGCTCTACCCACTTAATGAAAAGCATTCTCATGCTTCCTCATCTACCATGCATAACTTCTGTGATTTCAATATTAACTACGAGCCCCATCAAAGAAAAGGCCATAAATTTATTATAAATTTAGAATTTAAAATTTTAAAATTAATTTATTATATTTTTAACTAGTAACTATATTCATTTATACATAAAAAAAACTTATAAATTAAATGAGAAGATCAATTAAAGAAAAAAATTCTTAAAAAACTTTAGACTACAAATAAAATTCAACAGTTAATAAAAACTCCAATTAGGGATCAAATTAAAATTAATATAAGAGTAATTCCAATTAGGGATCAAATTAAAATTAATATAAGAATAAAGTGTGATAATTAAAATTAATATAAGAGTAAAGTGTGATAGTACTTAATTAATTATGAAAGCATTGAAAAAAATTATTATGTAATTTAGGGGAAACCCCGTTTGGAGATGCTCTTAGTTTCACACTATTAAAAGAGGACTATCTCTCTCTCTCTCTCTCTCTCTCTCTATCTATCTATATATATATATATATATATATATATATCACCATTTTCAGAAGCTTTGCAAATTCAGAAGTTTAACTATGCAACTTGCTGAATAAAATCACTGCCATCTAACCCTACTACAAGAACTCAATTATTGAGACTAGAGCGTTTGGAGATGCTCTTAGGTTCAGACTATTAAAAGAGGACTATCTCTCTCTCTCTCTCTCTCTCTCTCTCTCTCTCTCTCTATATATATATATATATATATATATCACCATATTCAGAAGCTTTGCAAATTCAGAAGTTTAACTATGCAACTTGCTGAATAAAATCACTACCATCTAACCCTACTACAAGAACTCAATTATTGAGGCTAGGAATGTAGAGGCTCGTCCCGTAAGAAAGAACCTCTCCAAAAATAGATGTATGCCGCTATTTGCAATGAGCACACGGTATTCTTTAGTAAAAGGCGAAAGAATAGTTCGCTTTGTGCTCACTGCACGACTGCATGCTTTCTGAAAAATGCTAAAGAGGCATCTTATGCTTGCTCAATGGCAAAGGCTTTCTCCTTCACAACCAATGTGGGATTGTCTCTATTACCATTTTCATTTTTATATTAATTAGATATCAATCTCTAATCTCCATTCCTAGTTTAACTTGGAAACATTATTTTGAATGATGCATAGATGAAGGTTGGAACCACCTTGGGTGAGCTCAATCTGGCAGTCAGATGAGGAAAGTCATGCACATTTGTTGCTTCTAATTACTGCTTTTCATGCTGTGTTTAATGGACTCTTTTTCATTAGCCTGTGTCCAATAATCATTATCACAAAATATTTTTATTATTTTTCCGCTTATTGTAAGAGTTTTCCAGACCTTTTGGGCCGATGGAAGGCGGAGTCTAATAGCCAGACACTTAACTATTTTA
Source organism: Nyssa sinensis (assembly GCA_008638375.1). NCBI lineage: Eukaryota > Viridiplantae > Streptophyta > Magnoliopsida > Cornales > Nyssaceae > Nyssa > Nyssa sinensis. Next base: position 3,900,234 of record CM018051.1, on the reverse strand, counting down.
TTAACTCATATCCTCCCCATCCACACTATAAATGGGGAGACGGGAATTAAACCCATGTTATGTCTCTCGGCTACAAGGCGATTGACAAATAATTCTATTTTAATATAGACATTTTTTATCTTTATCAATGATTAATATAAATGTCAAAAACTTATGAAAATGAAAAGCATTCTCATACTTCCTTATCTAACATGCATAAATATTATGATTTCAATATCCACTACAAGCCCCATCAATGACAAAGCCAGAAATTTATTTGAGGGGAACAAATCTTTTACTAAATATTTGATCACAAATTTAAAATTTAAAAATATAAGATTTTAATACTGATTTATAATATTTTAATAAATAGATAAATTCATTTATATAAAATAATTTATAAATTAAATGAGAATATCAATTAAAGAAAATGAACCTTAAAAAACTTTATACTATACAAAAAATTCAAAAAGTCTAATAAAAATTCCAATCAGGGATCAAATTGAAATTAATTTTAGGGTAGCGTAAGAAATATTTTAGACTTTGAGAGAGCAACTGCGTGGCTACTTGTTTTAACAATTTACTCAAAACTTTATTGTTATGTTTTGTTCAGATTCTTCTCTGTCTCGACTAAAAGAAGACTTTAAACCGAGAAGCACATTCTTCCCTATCTGTATTCAAAGTCACAACTACATGACAGACTAGTCATTTCTAGGCTTGATAATAGTTGGATTTGTTGTAGGATTTTGCAATGTCAGAATCCCTTACCATGCACAACCACGCATTCACTACTACACATTTCTAGGCTCCTACTCATTTCTAAGCTTGATAGTAGTTGAGTTGTATGTAAGATATTGCAATGGCGGAATCCATTGCAACAGATATGATTCAATGGCAAAACTATGCATTCACTACTACTCATTTTTAGACTTGATAGTAATTGGGTTGGTTGGAGGATATTGCAATGGCGGAATCCCCCGATAGAATTCAATGGCACAACTACTCATTTCTAGTCTTGATAGCAGTCTACTCATTTCTAGGCTTGATAGTAGTTGGGCTGGTTGTAGGATATTGCAATGGCAGAATACTTGCCACCTTTCATGCAATTTGTTTTGCTGCTGAGGTTCCACCTTTCATGCAATTTGCTCATATTGGATGTCTTCGGACATGTCTCTTCATCTTCACGTTAAAGGCTGGCTTTGAATGTCTACGTTTTCTTAATTTATAGTCATGTCTAGGATTGCTCTAGGTGAAGATTTTTTCATTTCATGCCCTTTCTATAATGTTGTGGGTGGGGGTTTTCTCATTTCATGCTCTTTCTATAATGTTGTAGGTGAGAGTTTTCTGATTTCATGCTATTTCTATAATGTTGTGGATCTTTTCTTTAGTTTTTTGCTTCTTGAGTTTCTTGTTTCTTGGTGTCGTCACAGAAGCATTCTATATATATTTTTTTAATTTCTTTAGTTTTTTGAGTTTCTTGTTTCTTGATGTCGTTGCAGGAACATTCTATATTTTTCTCTTATTTGTTTGTACCCCTTGAGATATTCTTATTTTTTTTAATAATATTCTATCATTATTTAAAAAAAAAAAAATTAAATATAGATCGAGTTATCCGATCACTAAACAAATCAAAAAATTCATTTTGAGTTTGAAAAAGTTATTAAGTACAATAAGTCAAACCAAACATAGGATAAAGAATCCTTTTTAACCACAGAGACAAGCTATAGACCATTTAATTTTGATGTTTATGCACTGAGAGTAATCCAACTTCAGTCAAGCTTGCAATCATCCACTCCCACTGGTTTCTGAACAGGTTCTGATGCACTAGGGTTAGGTTCTGCTGCTACCTGTTAAAACATGGGACACCCCAATTTCATTCACATTGAAAGGGATAGCAAACAAATATGAAAGCATTATGGTATTATGGACATATGAATCAGCAGAGCAAGGCATAATATTACTTCCATTAAAAGAAAAAAAGCAACTGGTTATTACACATTGATCTAGTCAGGGCTGAAAATGAACACCAAGGACTAAAGAGCATATGCAAGCAATTGGTGAGTAAAATAAACACAGTTCCTGTCCCAAATAATACTTTATTATGAAAAAGAAAAACAACAGCGACAAACAGTACACTAAAAATTCAGTGATGGTTTCTGGATTCTTTCAATACAATTATAATTAATTCGTTTAAGTTTGAGGGTGGACTTTGGCGCAACGGCAAGGTTGCTTTATTGTGACTTAGAAGTTACGGGTTCGAGTCACAGAAACAACCTCGCCGCTTGCCCCAAACCCCACAGCAGTACCTTTGGCTATAAAAACAAACCCAAAACATATTAAGAAACCACTGAAACCGCCCATCCCTGAGCAATGGCTCTCAATCAAACAAGTCTCAAAACCCCTTCAGTAATATCATTTTCTACAAAATTCAACTAAATTGATTTATGTCATTTCAGTAACCACATCCACAACAAAATGGGATATAAAAACTGTTGAGGTTACAAAAAATCTCTTTTAAGCAAAGCACTTGTAGGGGAGTTGAAGAGATAAAACAAGGGAAGAAAAGTCAAAATATTTCCTCTTTTTGCTTGTTGGTCCACCTCATAGTTTATTTCTATTACTGATTTTGATACACTTTGTGATCAGATGCCAACAACCAGCACAAGGCCACCTCTGCAAAATGGAATCTAAGGAGGCTGCACAACGTTCCATCAGAGTGGATAGTAATAGTAGTAATGAGCCAATGCTGTCATATTAAGTGGTAAAGGCATCCATAGGGAGTTGTGGTGTCTTGATGCTTTGTCTTAGAGACAATGATGATGACAATGAAATTCAATTTACGAACTTCCACAAAGGGTGGGGCTATTCTCACTCCAAAAAAGTATGTTTTATACATTTACACTCCTATTTAATGTGAGTGTGGGTGGAGTGTGAACATCACATGGGGAGTGGGAATAGCTCCCCCCTTCCACAAATAATCATTAAGGTAAATTTCCATCAATTTCACATATATAGGATGAGATATGGGATCATTACTGTTCAGATTAAAACAAAAAAAATCAACTAATCAAATCAACTGACCCATTGCCATTGCTTCGTCTAAAGGTGAGTTTTTCTAAGCTTGTGACACTGACTACACTATTTCAAGTTTTCTTCCAATGTGGCAAGCTTGTGTGATAGTAATAACTAATAAGTTCCAAAATGTATGAAATCTCACTGTAAGTACATTTCAACTCAACAAAGCAATCCCAAGTACTTCGGGTTGGTTATTTGCTTCCTTCTCCATCAACTCTATTTCATGTCATATCTACTATTACATCCTTGACAATTATGTCTTTTCTCAGAGCCTCAACCCATGTTCTTTTTAACCTTCCTCTTGTGTTTTTGGTACCTTCAAATTTTATAAAAATTCAACCATCCATATATATTTGCACGTGGTAAAACCATCTTGAACAACTTTCCCCCAGATTTAATTAGTGCCACGTCCAACTTCTAGCAAATGCATTTATTCTTATTCCATCCGTTCTTGCATTGCCACTCAACCATCTCAATATTCAATTTTCAACTACACTCAATTTTTGTATGTATTCATTGTATTATTCTTAATTTCCTAATATATGTACCATAAAACAAATAGCAATAGTTGTCCCATAAAACTTACCTATTTTATCGGTAGATACTTTATAATCACACAACACTCGAGGAATTTCTCCACTTAATCACCTGACTATAATTCTTTGACAATATCCTTCTCCATCTCCCCTTGTGGATAGCTATCTAAGAATACAAAAAAAAAAAATCATTTCTACTATCACTTCACCATCAAATTTTACATTATATATTGTCTTAATCCCACTTAATCCAAAACCTTTAGATTTAAAGCAGCTCTCCCTAGGTCTAATTTTGACAAAACCATTGGCATAAATTTGTCAACTTTGTCATCAATAACCAACATACACCATGAGAAATATTCCTCCATATCCTGAGTAAGTTCAATTAAAACTAGAACCAAAATGTAAAGGCTTAATGCCACTCCTTGACATAAGCCTATTGTTACTGAAAATTACTTATCTCTGATTCCATTCTTTTCACACTAGTTATTTTGTAGGGTGACTTTGGTTGATGGAAATCAAGAGTAGGAATGGGCATTTCATTCTCATTCTCCCCAACGGGAATATTTTTTATTGTCTAGTATTCATGGGTATTGCCTATTCCAAGACCCCCATTCCCAATAGCTAAAATTACCCCTATGACAGGCATTGAATAAGTGATGATGACTTGATAAACTGGACACAGATTTGACATGATTTGGGTTGCCGAAATGGAAATTCTGAATAACTAAATATGTCCAAATGTCCAAAGCAAGGATTAAGCACTAAATAAATAGACCCATATTCCTCTACAACTCTACCTCCTCCCCCGTCTTTATAAAATAGAATATAATAGGAGTATCTAAAAACTAACTTGATCTCACGCTACACAAGCCTGTTATAATTTTTATAAAAGGCTGAATATATATATATATATATATACACACATACATACAAAATAACATGTTCTTAATGCATTCATCTTCTGTCCATATTGCCAATTGCATGTCATCGATCTGTTTGAATTTGAGTATGAGTTCTCTATAGATGCATCTTTGCTACACAGTAAACCCATAAATGGACACATGGAACATGTTTTAGATAACCTCAGTGCACTGAAGTTACAAATCACAAACAGAAAATTCATTTACAAAACAGTTTGGCAGTATGAACTGAAACCTGTATAATTCAATTTTATGAAGCCTCTATTTTCCAAGCAAACATAAAATCATGAAAAAGATCATGTCAGCATAAATTATGTTTGATGGCCCATCAAGCCAGTTCATTCTTTTAATGAACTTTGAGTCAATAGCAAATACTGGCCTGTGTTTACCAGGTTCTTCAAGATAAAGTTATACCACCTTGCATATTATGTCATAGCACACATAATTCTTCTCTACAGTAGAGCACCTTTGCCAAATATTTTTCCCTCAACATAAGCACTTGATCAACATAAATAAAGTCAAGTATAAATGAAACTATTCCCCTAACTAGAAACCCTTTTTTTAACATTCTAGATTCCTTTCCACATGGATCCGGCCATTCGTAAAATTAGTTCTCAGCAGAAAACATGAGCTTGTGTTGAAGCTTTCCTATCCTAAATGTGTGGAACTATCTGGTGCAACCAAAACCATCACCAAGTTCTTTGAAACATCCAATGTCATATAAATTAAATTACCTTCATGTATTGATAGGTTTTCAAAATTGAACTAGTTTCTTTCCAAAGAAGGCTACAGATTCACCATCTTTCTAACATTGCATTTCTAATAGCCTCCCAAAAAGATGATAGCAGATAAACTTAATTTAATGTCACGGAGCAATATTCTTCCGATAACATTACCAAAATGAAACTAACATTTCTGCAAACTCGATGGATTTGAATCATAGTGACCACAGTTCACTGCCCTACTAGGGAATTGCGAATTGGGATCGCACGATCCAAAATATGGATCATTAGAGATTGGAATTCAAGATTTAGCGTTCTAATTTAAAATATCAAAAGTAAAAAAAAAAAAAAAATCATACAATATACAAGAAAAAACATTCATACATCATTGGAATTTTATTTTCTAATCACTTGAATTTGTTGAAAATTTTTTTAGTGTATATATATACATACAAATATTATTACAAATATACTCGAAAAACATATCACATTCCAAATAAATGTGTTTCATTTTAACAAAACAATCCGAATAAGCCTACTCCTAACGTACCATATTTTATAATAAAGGAGTACCACATTTTATAATAAGTGACAATTTACGTTCCTGTTCCCCATATTATAACGATTTACGTTTTCAGATAACATTGGTTTGAATTAAACCAATTAGCATAACCAAATCAAAAGAATGAAAAGAAAAGGCTAACATATCTGTAGGCTCATGGATGAGGCCTGGGGGGGCAATTGCCCTCTCTCAATTTTTTGTTTCTTAATTTAAAATTTTGCCCCTCCTAGGTTTAATTTTTACACTTTACCTTTATCTTAATTTTAATTTGACTCTTAAATGGGACTTTTATCAATTTTTTTATATATCCTAAAGATTTTTGAGTGTTTTTTTTTCTTTGATCGGGCTTTTTATGTAATTTATCAGTTTCTGGTATCAGTAAATTTAGTTAATTTCAAAACTTATAAATCAATTTTTAAAATCCCCCCCCCCCCCCCCCACCAACCTGAATTCCTGGCCTCGTCCCTGTGTAGGCTGTAGCAACACACACACACATATATAAAATTAGCAATCACTTACGCCGCTGTTTGTCTTGTTGGCCGCAGGTTTGTAGGGACATGCTGGGGGTGCCCTCTCTGGCTTCCGATACTCCCACCCAAACAGTCCATAGACTTTTCCCTGGAAAAGTTATAGAGGGGGCAAAAAAAATTGAAAAAAGAAAAAGAAAAAAGAAATATAATTAAAAGACAAATGAAACAAAAAATAAAATAAAATCCAAATTGAATAATTGAAGATCATCAAGTTGTATACTAAAACAAATAAAAATAAGAGATTAAATGAGGATCAATCTTACCATGATATAATAAAAAAGAAGTGGCAATATGTTGACGATTGGGACAAGGAAGAGCGGCAACAAACACACCAAGCAGACCTACACGTAACATCCCAAATCATATTCGAAACAGAAACAAGATCATTCACAGCAAAAATGGGATCTGAATCAAATTAAATCAGGAGAGATTCGAGTCTCGGAGAACTTACCATCTTCAACTTGTCGTTTTCGGTTTCTGCTCTCTCTCTCTCTGTTCCTTGTAGTAAAAAAAACGATGATCGATGTATGTATTTGACTATTCTTCGAGAAATTCACGAAAGCCAGTTTTCTTTCGTAAATTTCTCGTCGCAATGGGTATAGAAGCTTGACCTACGCGCTCGACGCTTGACGGAAATATTAACTACTGAACATGGTTAAAATTGTCATTTTAACCTTATACTTCCACAGTTAGCCAATGACCGGGCCACATTGATTCTCAAATTTTTATATCTATATTTCTAAAAAATTTAAAATATATTCTTTTAATTTAAATTTTATACCTCTTAAGTTTAAATTTTTTTTTTATATTTTAACCTTATCTTAATTTTAATTTAACTTTTTAATTATCAATCTTTTGAAATTTTTTAAATATTTTTTTTTGATTTTTTATATAATTTGTAAGTCTTTTTTATCAATAAATTTAATCATTTATCAATCAATATTACTTTTTTTTTAATTTTTGAATATATAATTAAACATTAAAAAAAAATCTTATTTCTTTTAACTTAAATTACTAACCTCGTCCCATGTTCCATTTCTCTGCTATATGGCATTGCTTTTTTTTTTTTGGGTTTCAGGTTCATTTTGTTGTGGAAATAATGAGCATTTAAATTTTATATATATATATATATATATATATTATAACATGATATTTGATATGTTATATATATTAAATTTTATAAAATCATATATTTAATAAATTCAAATTTAGATGAAGAATTCAAATTTTTTTCTTTTCTTAACAAATACGAATTACCTTTTGATCCAATATGAAATTCTGAATTTGATACATTTACATCCAGGTACCACACTATTTGGTTGTCTTTTCGAAAACTATGTACTGAAATACAGTACAATACATGCATCCCTTCAAGTTTCAACATAAAACTATAAAAATCATGTAAAATTAAAATTTGACACGTGATATTAAGAATTGTAACGGGACGAGTTTGAAATAGAGTGACTCTTTCTAACCCCAACCTCATTTATATTCTGGTAGAGTGGCCCTTCCCATACCCCAACCTTATTTATATTCTCCGCCCCAACCTCGTCACGCCTCCGACCCCGTTTATATTTTTCAACTTCACTCCGTCCTATCCCAAACTTCGATATATATATATATTTTAAGTAAATTAAAACTTTTATTTTGATGAGTAAATTAATTTTTTTGGTCAAAATAACTAATACAAGAAAAAAATATATGAATGTGATATGAAAAATCTTAAAACTAATTTTATATAGTGTTATTTATTAATAAATATAGTATATATAAGAATAAATAAAAAAAACTTAATATATAAATAGGACAGAGTCGGGGACGGGGTGATCATTCCCCCGAACCTGACAGATTTTTAAAAGCCACACTCCACTTCTGTTTATAAACACTTTATACCTGCTCCATTAGAGACGAAACGGGAAGAAACTGATCCCCTTACGGGACACGGCAAATTGCCATCCCTACATGACATATATTGACATCACTTATTCCACCTGTCATATTTTGAGAGGGAAATGCTCCGTGTATTAATTTGGTTTACTAAATGATGTGTCAATCATATTTTTATAATTAATTGATGCATATATTATTTTTATTTAAATTTTAAAAAAAATTACGATAAATGATGTCATTTGTACCTATCATTTTCCGTCACTCTGTGCAGGTAGATAAATCAAACCTTCTCGCTTAATGCTCAACATACAACATAAACAAAAGACATCACAACAAACAGTTGCAAAACATCTTTTATAGAAAGTGTCTCCCAGTCAACTTTGAATCAACCCATATGATCTGTTAAGCTGATGAACAAGAAATACATATATATAGTATGAGGCAAATATCATTGTCAGACATGAATTCAGCAGATGTGTAAGATGCTTCCTTCTCAACAAGGATACATTTGAATTGATTTCTATGCGCAGTCACCCTTGCAGGGGATCTCAGTGCAGCGGCAAACAGGTCTTCCAGAGGCTTCCCAGCCGTTGAATCCACGTTCCAAAACCATAATGTTCTTTATTCCCATATCTTCCTTCGTTTCCACAAGATAATCTGCAAGCCTTCTTGCACACTTTGGGCCACGAACCTACAAAAGAATGATCCTCAATCCAGTTGTTTTGTCAATGCTTGAAACAATGTACAAACCTCTTCCTATTGAAAATTTCAGCATTTAAAAATATCAAGTTTCTGGGATTCAAAAATAAAGAATTGGAGGATAATCTAGGAAGATACAGCACATGAGAATCAATGTATAAGAACAGCAGAGCAAGTCACCGATGCAACACCTGAAATTGGTATCCAAAACTCCAACTCCATCAATGTTATATGGAGAACAGGATATAGTCTAGTGAAAGGCATGCCTTTGAGGTATATGTGATGTGTTAAGAAGCAACTTCCAGGAATAATGAATTCTCTCAATCCATTGGGATTTGGAACAAATTTAAATTTTTTTTTATCAGTAAGGAAAAATTAAAATTTTGATTGATGCTTCATCAGTGGACTTGTTTAAATTTGATTTCCCAATACTTTAACAACATAGGAATAGATACTTGTAAGAGATCTCCAAGACTGGGAGATAGTCAGTGATCTCCTTTCTATTCAAGTTTAAAGAGACATACAAATAGAGTGGTGAATGGCTACCAAAGGAGAATATCAAAAGAGTTACCATTATAATAACTTAAGGCTCAACAAGAGGGAGGAGGGGGGGACTATCCAATTTACGATCATTCAGGTTACAGCAATTGAGAAAATAATAAAAAATGCAATAAGAGCTCAAATGGATTTTCTGATGCTCTTTAATTTACATATCCAGAAAAAAAGAAAGTAATAAGAGCATCACCAAATTAAAATTCGATTTCATCACGGGTACCACTTTCTTATATAGGCAACTGATAAAAGGTTCAAATCAATGAATGACCTCTATACTCATGGTATAAAAAAGAAAGAAATAAGGCATTATGGTATAAAATATCTTTAGATATAGGAGATATTGTGCCAGATGTTAAAAGATGAAAAGGTACAAGTAGATATAAGCTGAAGTGATATACCATCATGAGACCATTGAATAAAAAATGAACCAAAAGTCCAGCCACAATAGGACTGCATTTGGGGTCTGCATTGAACTAGTATCTTTATTACATTGGTTATGGATAAATTAATTTGACATTTTCACTTACAGGAGTATTGCGTATGTTGTTTGTATACAATTAACGAGACAAGAGTCAAAGGTAAAGTTTCCACTAAACTATCTAGAGATGCTTTATAATGAAAAATTTTAGGGCAACCACAACTAAAACAATATATGAAAAACTTTATCTCTTTTCAAAATTAGGAGTTGATGAGCAAACAATAGTAATTGATGACGGAGAGAAGCTGAAAGTGAACTTTTTGTCAATAGAACTAGAGCACGATAGCTCAAATAAAAAAGTCTCTTTGGACGCTAAAAAACTTATGTGACAGCTCATTATGCTTTATGATATTTGGGTAATTCACTATGAGAAAATACATGATTTCCCATGATTTTGGGAATTTGAAGAAATGACTCAATAGAGAGCAGAATGGACTAATGGACAGAGGTTCATATACCCTACTCAAGCAATGTAAACAACACTATTGGGTAACATCCCATTCACCAGACATATAGGGTTCGTACAGGAGTTTCTTTTGCAAGGATGACTAGCAGTTTCAGCTACTCAAGGAGGACTGGGTTCTCCTAGGTGTTTTTTTCCCCCTTTTGCTAAGTAAAGATGTATTGTTTGTGTGTAAAAAGGCACTCTATGGAACAGTTGGAGAGAGAGTTTTGTTATCTCAAGTGAACATAGTGTGGTCAAGTTGGCATTGATGAGAGAGTCGTGAGTCATTCATCTAGAGGGTGGCTTGGTTAGAATTGAGTCAAGCCTTTTGGTCTTTCAATATATTGTATCGTATTTCACATTATTCAGTCCTGGTCCTTTCTCATATCAACTCCTTTGAAAAAGGTTTTGATCTTCTTTCGTGTTGGCTTTGTCATTGTACAGAACATGTGTGCACCACTGCACCACATAACTGTTTGAAAAAGAAAATGAAGAATACTGACCATAATGAAGGTGAATACCCGTTTAGCAACCACTTTCTCAATTTTGCTAAGAAAGACATCCAATACTAGCAATTAGACATCTCTCTAGTGTCTTATAATAAGTCATTCCTCCTAGGAGTTCCATTAGTTAGCTGGTTCCTGATAAAATTTGACTTGAGTCTAACCTAATCAGGTAAATGAACTCAACATAAGCCTGCAAAGTTGAAGTTGAGACCTGAGACTAAAAGCATATTACAGTAGACCTGAAGAGAGTAAAGGTTAAAAGCAATTGAACCTTTTGGCTATATCATTGCAATAGACATCCAAACCCATTCCTATATTTTCATGTGATTAGATAAGTTACTTGGCCAATGCAGCAAGGCTGTAAAAGCATCTTTAATGATGGACTGTATAGGTTCAATTTTCAATTTGGACCCAAGAATATGAATCAATAAGTTGTACGTATTAGTTGCTTAGACCACCAACACATGCAGTATCGTGCATGATTGACATCAACAGATAGGGAGACAGCAGGTACACTAGCTTAATAAAGCAAATATAATTTTTTTGACATATATTTCCAAATGAGTAATACAAGGAGCATAAGAGCTACAAAGAAATAACAGAGGCACATGAAATAATTTGCAATAACAAAATGAGTGTTATTGTCATCACTCAATTTGGCAGCAAATTCTCGAAATCACTTGCTGTGATTCAATAATTGATCATATACCCAGTATTCATCCTTCATAGACCAATTTATCATTAATAAACCAAATGCAGACAAAAACTAGATAATAATGTAAGAACGAAATTAACTGCATACAAATTTCCAAAAATATGAAATTAACAAATCCTCTCAAAATTGTGGCATTTCGCGTGCTTAATACTTTGCTAGAAACCAGCATTAACACAAACCAGGACCAATCCATAGCCAAACAACAAGATCGTATAAAATCCATGCTGTAACCAATATATTTGACTCAAATACAATAAATTGCCTAATAAATGTATATGAAAATACAAAATCTAGCTATAACTATATGTGAGAAGTAAACAGATATACACATTTATAAATGTGTGGGAAATAAAGACAAATTTGAATAAAGCCCAATTTAAAAATAAATAAATCAACACTGGAATTCAATAAACACTAAATCAAGACAGTCATCAAAGAGAATTAGGAATAGAAAGTGCAAGAGACCTGGCTCAGTGCGCAATGAAAGACAAGGGTGTCTTTCCCTCTGACTGCTTGAACGAGATTGGGTATTTTATCAGAAAAGCTATCGCTCGCATAGTGCAGTGAACCAGCTATATGCCCATCGTAACTCCTCTCTTCATCCCTATAACCCATTCAGTCATCAGTAACGAAACCGATATATATAGTTATACTACATCATGATTCATATATATATGATCTGTATGTGTATGTATGTATACAAACCTGACATCTACAACGGCAATATTTGGGCGACCTTTTAGAGAGAGAAGCTGAGAGCCTGTTATGTAAGTAATACTCCGCGCCATCTCTACTCTTTCTTCTTTTTCTTTGGGACTGCAACCCCAAAAATCCTGGACGATTTCTATCAGTCGTTTATACATTTGGAATTAACAAACCCTAAGGCCTTGTTTGCTTGCGCCACTAAACGGCGTTTGTTTATGTAATGAATAAAAAAATAATTCTAACAAAAATAATTTGTTATTTAAGCATTAGGTACAAAATATTATATAATATGAATTTTTTTTCCTGTTTATTATATAATTTGATAAATAACTAGTATATGTATATATATATATAAATAATATATAATATATTAAAGGGTATTCGGTCAAAGATTTTAAAGTATGTTGTTAATTAGGATGGGTCTAAGCCATTTTTTTAAACTTCAAAAGTCTTTCAATCATTTTGTGACTAAAATATTCTTTTATTTTTTTGATAAGTGTGACTAAAATATTCTTCCATTTATATTATGTATTTTTCTCAAATTGTTTTTTGTGAATTGCAAAAGTTTTTCAAGAAAGTTATTTTAAATTTTAAAATTCAATAACTTACAAATTATAAATCTTTTTAAATTTTTTATATATTTAAACTCTAAAAATCAAGATTTATTAAATAATATTTATATTATATATGAATTTTTGAGACCCAATCAGATATTGTTTCATAAAATTAGTGAAATTTTAAACCTAAAAATAAAAAGAAATTCATGAAATGATTTATTACCGCTCTAATTACAGTATATTTTAAAAATGCCTTAAAATTTTATTGTTTGTTACACACAATAAAATTTCATTGTCCTTTCTCGAACAATCATATTTTACTCTTAAACCTTATGACTTTATAAATTTTAAGTTTTGAGACTAAGAAAACACAATAACTACTTCTATAAATTTTTTACTTTTCTTACACATGTGGCCTTTTATTATACATTACACGAGATAACTAATGAACTTGTCTTTTTTAATTTGGGATTTTTTCAAAGCAATTCAAAATTCAAAACAAATCGAGTGACAATCATTTAATGATATTTTTACTTTTTAAAATTTTCTTGAATCTTGTCCATTTATTTTGGTTGAAAGAGAAGCAAGAAAATAAAAATAAATAAATTTTGAGATCATTTTATTTCCTTTTCTCTTTTCATTTCTCCAAACGGAGTCTTACATTTTTAAATTGGCAACACCAACACCAACCCTTCCTTCAATTCTTCTCTCCACGATCGTCTTGCTTTCCGAGGAAGAAAAGGAACTCTGGCTCTGGCTACCAATGGAGGGTCAATTCCCAAATTACATACAACACCTCGAAGAAGAAATTTACGATCGAAGACCAAGACGACGTAGTGGAAGACGAAGACTTCTTTGTTTGGTTATAAATTCAAAAACAAATTTTCAAAAATAAATTTTCAAAACCTTGTTTGTTTAGCCATAAAAAAAACAAAATTCAAAATTTCATTTTAAATTCAAACAAAGTTCAAATTCCAAGAAATTTTATCTAAACAATGATTCAAATTTCAAAAAATTAATTATCAAATTAAATTTTATTTGATTTGACAATGATATTAATATATATTATATTTATAAAATATTATATTATAATTTATATTATACATATAAAATATTATTTTATAATATGCCAAACTTATGATATATAACTTTAATTTTAAAAAATATTATATAATTTAAAAATTAATATATGTTATATTAATTAATCAAATTTGTTAAATCTTGTTATTTTTATTAAATTTGAATAAAATTAAATTTTTTATATCATATTTAATTAAATGTATTAAATTCCGATCACATTTTTTAAGAATATTAAAAATTGTGAAAATGTAATTTAGATATAATTTGTTTCAAAATATTAATTTTTTAAAAATTGTAAAAATGTATTTGAATATGATAATCTAAATTATAAAATAGTAAAAAAATTTAAGATTAATAGTTTGTCAATAACATATCCCACGTTTTAAAATTAAAAATTTATTTTTTAAAATCTAAACAAATAAAGGGGGGCAGTTTTTATTTTTAAAAAATATTATAATAAAAAATATAAATTTCATATATTTAAAAAATAAATACTCACCCCAAGCGAATAGGACATTGATCTTAAATCCGTCAACGGTCTTATTCGTTGAGAAAGCAGTTAATCTTCCTAAATAAAGATCATGTAAATTATAAAAATGTATTTCGATATGATAATCTAAATTTTTTTAAAAAAAAAAAAATTAATTTCAAACACATATCTTGTAATTTGAAATTAAAAATCTTATTTTAAAAACATAACCAAACATTTTTTTTTATATTTTTTCAAATTAATCAATCCAAACAATTTCAAATTCCAAGAAATTACTTAAAAACACTTCTCAAAATATTTCTTAAAACTCAAACTCTCAAAAACTATCCAAACAATGGTTCAAATTCTAAGAAATTACTTAAAAACACTTCTCAAAAAAATTTCTTAAAACTCTAACTCTCAAAACCTATCCAAACATAACCGAAAACTCTAAGGAAGATGTATAATTTGTTCCGGTGGTAGCGTTAGAGCAACTTGGAAAGAAGTTATCATTTTGAGATGTCAAAAAATTTATTTACAATCTTAAATAATATTATGACATCTCAAAATTATAAATCTGTTTCAATGACTGGTGTTAAAATAGAGTGTCATTTTAATATTTTTTATTAAAAAAGATAATTAAACTTAACGGCTATATTTTAAAGGGTATAGTTTTCATAACAATTTGATTTAAATTAATTTTTTAAATTAAATTATAATTTAATTTTTTAAATTAATTTAATTTAAATTCTAACAATTAACTAAATTAAAAAAATTATTTAATTATAAAAATTAGTTAAATAAATAAAATCATCTTAAATTAACAAAAAAATCATAACTTAAAAAATTAATTTAAAATAAAAAAATTAATTTAAATTATAAAAAAATAATTTAATTAAAAAATAACAAACCTCCTATATTTTCTAAGTTTTGATAAGTTTTTTTTTGTATTTATAAAATTATTTGTTGAAATAAAATGATTGAAATAATAATATTTTAACAGCAAAAATAAAAATAGCCCCAACCGAGTCGAATAGCACTTCTCTTTTCTCTTTTTAAGATTTGTAAGAATGACATCCCACATAGTTAAAAAATTTTAAATTTAGGTGTCGTTTACGCTGTTATAGATTTGACACTCCGAATTGCTCTTACGTACGGGTTCACTGACACGGTTATTCAATGTATTCATAGGAGGCAGTGATTAGTCCAAGTTTGGAGAATGTGGGTGAAGAGAACGAACATAGTCAGAGAAGAACGGAAGGGGGCGAGACATCGCCGTTGGATAATAAACTTGAAGGTGGAGAGAATTCGAGTACGGGAATAGGGGTGACATTGATGGATTGTTTTGCCCTATTTGCATGGAAGCTCGGACCAACGGCGGCGAAAATCAAATCTGGTAAGTAATCACCTCAATGAGTTGCTTCAGTATTCTGTTACTCTCTCACACACACACACACACACAAAAATATACATACATTGTCTGTTTAGGTGGTGAAACCTCCAAATTTAGATGTTGTTTGATCACCCAATTGAGTGCTTTAGACTGAATTTTTTAGTGTAAAAAAAGTAAGTGCGTTTGATTCTGCAGGGTCAATTATCACTTAAAAATAAATTTCTACTTAAAATGGGCCTGAAATTGAACTAAAGAAGACGTTGATTATCACCGAGCTAAGTGACGTGCAAATATGAAACCTTAAAATTTAGTCTGCATTTACAAGTCCGTCCTAACAAATTCAACGCCTAAGATATTCAATTTTACTAATTCAGTACTAAAATTTTTCGGTGCTTAATTTATAGTTTTTATCAACTAAAATCTTCATCAGGATTAAAATTTTCTTAGTATTTATTTTTCAATTTGATCAAACAACATATCAGTGCAGTAGCAGAGTAACAAATTTGGGGGGTTTTGAACCATTCCACATTGGAATTTTTAAAATCTCAAATTTTGGAGGAAAAATATGGGGGAACAGTTGTGCATGCTCATGCATACTTGTATATCTAGGATGAGAGGGATTTATTTATACTTTAGTGTAAAATAAGTAAATTTTACACCCGTCAATAACTTTTTGTAAGATGTATTATTTTTTTTTGAGAATCTAATTATGTGATTAAATGTCCTCATGTTAACATGCAAACCAAAAATAAGATATGTTTCTTGTATCCTTTGCAAATGTATGGACTCAAGGTAAGATAAGAAATGATAAAATTTGAAATAAATATATTATTGAGATGCTGGAAATAGCACTTATTTGTAATAAAATGAGAAAATAGACTAAGATGGTTTGGCCACGTACAGTGAAGGCAAGAAAGGAAAAGATTAGACATGAATGTATTATTGAGATACTGGAAACAACACCTGTTGGTGATCAAATGAGAAAAATAGAATAAGATGGTTTGGCCACGTATAGTGAAGGCCATAAG
Source organism: Nyssa sinensis (assembly GCA_008638375.1). Classification (NCBI taxonomy): domain Eukaryota; kingdom Viridiplantae; phylum Streptophyta; class Magnoliopsida; order Cornales; family Nyssaceae; genus Nyssa; species Nyssa sinensis. Next base: position 3,883,387 of record CM018051.1, on the reverse strand, counting down.
GTTGCAGTGAGGAAGAGTGACTTGGTTCACATTGCGGTAAAGTTGGAGAAGGAAAAAATCAAAATTAATAGTAAGAAAAAAATGATAACATGTAGTTTCACTGAGATTATAACCTAAATAGTGTAGAATGATGAAGTGGGTTTCACGTGACCAACCCCAAATAGTTGGTCCAAGACTTAGTTGAAATGAACTATGTTAATCATGCATGCCAAAAATCAAATTATTTAGAAATTTAGAGCTACCTCATGAATATCATGCTTTATATTAGAGTTTCCATTCTAATAATTTGCTAAGAAAATGAGTGTGTATGGATCAAACACAGTATGCATGACAAAAAATGATAGAAATATATTATCCAGCGGTCAAAACTATTTTTACACCAGTTGATCTTGCCCCTATACCCATATATAGGATATGTTATGAACACATGTTTACGTATGTGAATCCTTGAAATTTAGAGTCACGGTGGCAGAATGATCAAATTATTTGGATTCTAGAATTATTCCTATTCGGCTGTTGAAAAAGTTTAGAAGTTGTAATATTAGACAAAATACGTTGGCTAATAGTTCTAGAGTTGATATGACCATAACATTGAGAGCAAGATTTGCAATGCAGTCTGGTGAGAATGCCTACTCTTTTCTTTTTAATGTATGCTGTTTAAAATATATATATATATATATATATATATAGGCTTAATATGCATCAAATCCTTGAATCTGAGTGTGACAGCTTTGTAGTGATTTATTCCAGATTGGCAATTAGTTGGCATTGGAAGTGAATTTTGGGAATTACTGGAAATATGGGGAATTATTGGAGAAGATCAAGGAATGAAATATTAGGTTGAGAAAACCAGTCCATGACCAAACAGATGGTAAATGGATATATGAAGTAAAAAGAAAAAAAAAAAAGCTGCATAAATCCACTACAAAGCTAAGTTATGAATCTTTTCTAGAGATTAGACGCTTCATGGTGTTACAATATCTGTGTCATATTAGCTAATTTTTCTTGAAATGCTGGAAATCTATTTTAATATTTCCTCATGTTTCATACAAGTCTTCACTTTTTCTCTAAAGCTTTGACAGATTAATAAATTTTATCAATATTGATGCTGATACTACAGTATCAGCTGATAAATATATATCTATATATACATTTTTGATTTCAATATTTTTGTGACTTTAACGTGCAAAATGTTGGATGCAATAAGGTGTTTCTAACTCCTTGTTGTGGACTTCTGGTAGGGTGAGTATGAGTTACAATTTATCTGCTGAAGTAATCTACTTTTGTTGGGCTTGTCTCCAAGATGTGCACAAAGCACGATTCCATTTGGAATCCAATGGTGTAAATATTTGGAATGAAGCTAATTTAGTTAACAAGAAGTTATTTAGGGTTGCAATGTGACAACGATTCAATTATTCTGTTCTGGGTTGTTAAACAAATTTTTTTTTGTTGATAAGTAGCATTTTTTTTTGCTAAACATATACTTTAGTCGCGTGCCAGACTTTAGAAGTCTCCCAAAGACCTGCCTCAAGTCTTTAGGCATCTATAAAATGGAAGGGCAAGAGTTTCTCGAGGGGAACCTCTCTTATGATGTAAAGTTATACCATGTTTGGGAGCCAATTAATAACTCAATCAAGTCTAGTGACACTATGCTACGTCTGGAAACTAAGAGTAGCTTGACTAGGCTAGGCGCGCAAGAGTGGGTTGACTAGTATCTAGGACCTCACTATGAAGTTACTTAGCTGTGAGAGTCTTTGAGAGCTCATCAATAGAGATTTGATGACACGTGTCAACTTGGAGCTGTGCCACGTGCCGCGTGTGGGAGTTCTGATTAATGTCATGGCGTCTAAATCATGTTTTATGCTGAGTTGTCAGCTAATTGTAGACTGCCAGGTGACAGGTTGCAATAGAGGTAAACCAAGTACCTACACTGAGAAACGTGGGCAATGAGGCAAAACTTTAGTATGATTACAAGGCTCTAGGACCTCAAGATTGTGTCTAGCTCATATGCATAGTATATGAAGATGTGTTATGAAAGATTTTAGTGGTCATGTTAGATTTGAGGTTAGGAAAGGTGGTTAATTGAAGTTTGGGATGATATTCATACTTCACAGAAGTGGTACTTTTATATAGAGTCATTTTTTTTATCAGTAAAAAGAGTATAATTATATATCAATGCATCCGAGGGGAGCGAATCCATATGCAAAAACAAGACGGATCACAAAATTTAAAACCTAAATCATAAATACAAGGAATTTTCCCCCTTAAGTCAGAAGAAAAACAAACATAAAGAATTATCTTTGAAGCACCATGGAGTTGACTCTTTCCCTTCAAAATCCTTTGATTTCATTCCCACCACAAACACCACGTAAGACACAATAGAGCTATGTTCCAAGCAATCTTCAAGTCTCTTCTAACCCAACTAATCTCCAGCACAAGAAAACATCCTTAAGGGCTGCCGGCATAACCCAACTACAACCAAATAAGGAGAGCATCAATGTCCAAGCTTCGCTCGTCATTTTACAATGCACAAGTAGATGGTCTACCGTCTCCTCCTCCTCTTTGCACATTCAAAATCTAATAGGAAATTGAAATTGTCTTCTCCTTAGATTGTCCATAGTGACAATCGGACCCTAAGCCACCGACCACGTTAAAAATGCAACCTTGATCGGAATCCGAGAGTTCAAGGAAAAGACCTCACTGTGACCCACCAATTTTTTTGTAAAACGATTGTACAGTGACCTTCTTAGTACTATTCAGTATTCACTGTCCTGTATAGAGTCATATGTTTCTGTGCAATGAATTGTCTCCAAATATTCAGTCAGAGTAATGGTGAACTCGAAGAAATGTTTAGCGGAGTCTCTGGCTATGAGGTAGGGGATGGTTGAAAGTTTTGTGCTCTGTGACACTCTTCTTGTGTATTTTATATTCTATGGACATCTGTGGAGGCTCACATGTTTTCTTGGATTTCATTAGTGTTTTTAACATTTCCTATAGACAACTCGTATTTGGGTCTGAAGGCAGAGGAAATGAAATTTGGAACCTTGTCTTTTAAGTGCTTTGCTTGTAAGGGTTAAGGAAATAGATTCATCATTTCATCCATTTATGAATGCATGAAAACATCTCCTAGTGGTAATCGATAGAAATTTCTAGCTATTAGCATTTCAGAGTTCGTCATTTTTTATTTTCATCATTTAATTTTATGTTGTTGGACATATTTCCTATCTTTCCTAAATAATCTTTTTTCCTCACTTTTTATGAGATCATAACATACTATATTGAAAAATTGGGGCATTTTGTTTGGCCACAGCCCCATATAAATATACGCCACCCAAGTTTGAACATCCTGTTATTCATATGATTGTCAAGTGCAAGTGGTGAATTGGTCAAAAGTTTATCTGCACATCTTCTTCTTCTTATTATTTTTATTGATCAAGAATCACAAGCGGTCATATTTAATTTCATGGAGCTGATATTTCAAAAGAACACCCCAACCCCCCAGCGGAAGGTTAAATCTCTTGAAGCTATATATAAGAACGTTAAAAAAAAGTTACTGTGTATATATATATATATATATTAATACTGTCTGTAATCTGCATGTAGCTGACATGACTGATTTTCGTCCAAGTGTTTATCACACTAGTCTCTCTTCTATAGCAAGCCCCCTCGGTTCAACAGATCAGAAAAAGGAAAATAAAAAGTAAAAAAGAGGGATCGACCAGTGTTTGTTGATTTTGGTTAATTTCTATTTTCAGTTTTGGGCATTTCAAAAAATTCTTTTCTCATTAAGGGGATGGTCTTAAGTAAAGCAAAATGATGAGACATGATTCATTAGTTGATCCCAAATAGCTAGGATAAGGTTTTGTTGAGTTCAGTTGAGTTGAGTCTCAAGGAGAGAAAAATTGTTCAAACAAGCAGGAAGAAATATATGTTTAATGGTAATAATTTGAGTATCATTCTTTTTCAATATTGAAGTATAGTTATAATTTAATATATAATGGCTTTACCATCCTTCGTCTTCCCTTTCAGAAAATTTAGTTTCCTTTTATTTGGTATGTGAGAGATATAATTTCCCCATTTATCCATTGACTTTTTCATATGTAGGAGTGCCAAGGTGGCAATGTAAAACCTTGGTTAATGTAGAATGTTTTGTATTTTATAGACAGATTCACATCCACGAGTAACTTTTTTTCCCTTTTCTTTTGTTATACTCTTTTGTTGTCATGGAAAATCTTGATTCCCTGATTTATTTACATAGGTTGTCCTTTGCTATCAATTCTTACAAAATTTACCATTAATACTTATATATATATATAAATATTTTATGTTGGTGTACACAAAGGTTGGTAAGTAGGCATGTAACCTAGTTTTTGTTAATTAATAGAATTATTAATAATTGAGTTTCTTGATGGTTTTTATTAACAAAAATTTTTCTCACAAGTATATGATTTTAAACATAAAACAGGACATGCATACATATCTTAAAGGTGGTGTCTGGTGAACTTTTGTTTTCCCCTAAAAAGAAATATATCATATGTAATTTTAGTTATAGACTTATAGGAACGTTCTTAATCTCCTTTTTTACTATTAAGGAATTAATGTTATATAATATACATGTATTTTTTATTCTAATAATTAATTTTATTAAGAGATTTTTGTTTGAAAAAAAATATTAATTATTAAGTAATAGAATTATTAATTAATCACCATTAACAAAGTTTACTCCTAAAAAAGATTATTAATTATGAAAGGGTCAATTCAGTAAATCATATCTAAGGAAAATTGTTCCAAAACATCACCATGTTAAAGCCCAAACTGGAGTCTACTTTGAATTTGGAAAGCTTAAAAAATGATTTAAAAAATTAAATAATTTTTTTCCGATTAAGAATACTTCTTTTTTTCCCACAATTATTTGGTTGAATTTTCAATCCAAATGATTTCTCTTCTTTAATAATAGTTGTCAACATTACAAAATCACATAAAACCAGAAAGGAGAGCACTTGAATAATTTGGAGCCATCCACATGAGGCGCCCTTCTCTCCATGTAAGCTCGTGTGGGCCCCACTTATATTGTATAGCATTGGTCATGGCATACTTTAACACAATGGAAGTTACACGTCAATCTCGACAGGACATGGCAAAGTAGAGACACTGTGCCATGTCCCATATCATAAATTGATAGATAGATAGATAGATACACATGCATGTTTGCATATTGTATCAATAACAATTGTGAGGATAGTGATCTATTATCAATTGATGTAAGGGTGATGTGGAAATTCCAACATCCCAAATTGATTGTGAATGTTGTTTTCCAATCACATTGCACTGTGTAGTCCCAACCTTGCACATAAAATTCAGTAGGACTCTCCTATAATGGATTGTTGTTGTTACGGACTCTTAGTCTCACATCGGATAGGTACTGGGGTGTTTTGGGGCTTAAAAAATGAGTATTGTATTTCCACTTAATAAGTTAGTCTTTTAGATTTAAGACCTGCCCGTGACAATTTGCTTCTATTGATTTTTGAATAGAAGTCTCATAATAAGGGACGATTGATGAATTATGCTTGTTTGGGCGGCGGGATAAGAGGGTTAGATAGGATAACGCTTATCCTATCCCACTTTTAGTGTCTTCAATTGACTTGGATAATATATCTTGTGGAGCATTTATATCTCATCCGGATAGGATATAATTTATACCAGTGGTGGTATATGATTATTCTATCCAATCGTCCGAACATGACCTTTTTATAGAAGGTGGATTATGTATGCCCTACTTTTTAGAGGAGCATCTTAATTTTTTTTTTTTTTTCAGTAGAGGAGCATCTTTATAATTGGTTACATCAATAATTTCATAACCAAATACTCAAAAGATGCCAAAAGAAGAAAAGGGTGAGAGGGGAAGAAGATTTGGACTTGTGCTTAACCATATCCATTTATTTGGAAACATTCTAATCTTTTCAGTACATTTAAAGTTCAAAAGCTCCACACCAACAACCCCAAATGTTTCAGTTAGAGATGATAGCCCTAAACTTTGCATTATTGAATTCCCAAAGCTTCTCAACTGACATTCAAGAGAGTAATGTTGATTGGGGAAAGGAAACATGTCTTCCTATGGTAATTATATCAAGGACCACTATTGATGTGTTGTGTTGTATTGTCCTGTTTATGCTCAAATCTTTTCTAGATTGCTTGACCCCCTGTCGATTAATCAGAATGTGGGTCTTACGAATAATGGTTGATGGAAATGGAACTTCTTTTCTCCCTTTCTTTTGGGGTTAAATCTATGGTGATAAGAATTGAATCTCTTGTTTTTTCCCCTTATTTTTGGGTTCAAAAATATACCATTGAGCTAATTTAGGGGTGAAATTTCTGATATTTTTTTTCCATAGGGTATAGAAGGTCTATATAGGAGAGTTCTCTAATCAATGTTACCTAGAACGTGGATTGTTATGGTACGTGGAATACAAATGAGAACGTAGATCATCATATGCTTTAGAACGTGGTATGTTAGGGGTAGATTTCTTCACATCACTTTACTTTAAAATATGTTTATTTGAAACATGATATGCTTTTTAATTATATTTGTAATAATATATATATATATATATAGAGAGAGAGAGAGAGAGTAGAAATTTTTTAATGAATTTAAGCCATTATAAAATAAAAATTCCAACATGTTTAATTATGTAATATATATCATGTTTATTTGAAACATGATATGCTTTTTAATTATATTTGTAATAATATATATATATATATATAGAGAGAGAGAGAGAGAGAGAGAGAGAGAGTAGAAAATTTTCAATGAATTTAAGCCATTATAAAATAAAAATTTCAACAATATATGTGTATTTTCTTGTTTGGTGTATGTATTTTTTTGAAACTTTTAATGTTTTAGATTGTAATACTAAATTTTATGTTCTAAATCGCGAATGATTCATGTTTTGAATCGTGTGACCCAATTTGTAATTCACAAAGAGGGTAGCGAATTGTGGTAATTATGTCTCTAAACATTCTTAGAGTTTCTAATGTATTACTACAAGGTTATGATTTTTAGGCGCTTTTTGGTTCATGAATTTGGTGAGAAAAAAAAAGTGAATAGGAAACGAATATTTTTATATTTTTCCTCTTTAGATAAAATTAGAAATTAAGGCTCCATTTAGGTTGTGAATTCAATCAGGGAAAGGAAAAGACACCATAAAAATATTTTTTTTAACTTAAGAAAATATGAGAGAAATTATTTTTTATTTTCCTTTCTCTTGCCAAAATCAAGAACCAAATCAGAGTGTTAGGGGAATTTTCAGAGTTTGGCTAATTAGCATGTGTAAATTTAATCAAAATAGTGGATTTTTGAGTTGAGTTCGAATTTATTTCATGTCTTTCAAAGAAGTGATTCCACTCAATTATAAAGTAGGTAGGTGCCATGGAACCTCATAATCATATTAATTCTGCTCGAGTACATATATCAATTTCACAATTATTTTTCTCTATCTTTTCTCATTTTCTCCTATTCTTTTTTCCTTTTCTTTTGTTTGGGCTGGATTTTCTCTCCTGTTCTCCTTTTCCATTGATTGTTTAAAATTAATACTTATAGCAAATAACTTCGTCTGTGTTATGCTTAGTATTATATTATTTCACAGTTGGTCCTAAGCCTGCATAAACAGTGGTGGATCTAAAAATTTTAGTTAGGGGGCAAAATTGCATTTATTAAAATTTAAGAAAGTTCATAAGAATATATAATTTTTTTTTTTTGGGGGGGGGGGGAAGGACAAGTATTGTTTTGTTAAAATATTTTAAGAAAAGTAGTAATAAAAAATATAATATCAAAATTTTTGGGAGGGTCCTTTGTCCCCTGGATCGGCCTTTGTGGATAAGGAGGATTGCGTTAGGTAATTGACGGGGATTGTAAAATATTGCGAGCACCTTATAAACATGAATTCTATAGGACAGTTCTAAATAATTGAGATAAGATTTTATTAAATTGAGTTGACTTAACTTGAAAGCAAATGTTCAATTTTCAAAAAACTAAAGAAAAATAATTCTGCCAAACAACTGTTGTAAAGTTGACACAAATGTATAAGATTCATCAATAGCTAAATGTATTCCATTAAAGTATGACATTTTCCTATAGTGTTCAGCTAGGAAGCATAGATACTGATACGGAATATGGATACTACACAACACAAACGCGGACACGGATACGAAGACACATTATTTCTAAAAAAGGTAAGGACACGGATACGACAGAAGACACGTTGAATATATATGAATTTTTTATATTTTTTAGATGATTATATAATAAAAATTTATTGTGATTGTAATTAAATTTGGTATAAAAACACATAAATTATAAAAATATTATTAAGATATTAAAATAGCAAAATCATTCAATAAAAATTAAAGAACTTCTTCATTTAATCATCAATATCTATGATTTAAGTGTTCAGGAAGTGTTCAAGAGTGTCGATATCTAACACGTGTTCAATACGAATACGTGAAGTCAAAATAAAGTATTCATGGTTCATAGGTGTTCAATGATCCCTTAAAGTACCCAAATAGATGCTGTCTTGAAACAATTAGAAATCCAACTCAAACAGCTTTTGAATGATGAGAAATTTGGAAGTAGAATCACAAAGATACACTGAACAGTCACCAATTAGTGAATGTACACTTTTTTCAATTTCGAACTCTGTAACTTTATTTTTGAGCCTTGGAACTTGATAAGAGTGAATGATATATATATATATATGTATGTATGTATGTATGTATAGATTAATTCTTGTTTAAACAATCTATCAATCAACTCATGTTGTCAGGGCTGAAACATTTGAATTATTGATGTCCAATATTACATCAATCACTTTCTAAGCCTTTTTATTATATTAGAAGGGGAAGTTTAACTTTAACATATCATTTAATTATTCTCATTATTTCGCCAAGAAAATGGCTTTTAAAAAGATTCTTTCTTTTTTCCTGATTTAATGGCTGGTCTGTGCAATGTGATCAGTTTCTCAATTCAATTAAAAATGGGATTTGATTCCAGGTCTTTTGTATGACTATCAACTTATATATATATATATATATATATATAAATTAAGATAATTGACATATTTTTTCTTCTTCTTTTAATGGTGTAAAATCCGATCATTTCCGATTCGTGGTGCTCAGTTAGTATGGTAAACTAGTGTTTAGAGAAATGCTTGATATATTGGATTTAGGTATTTATTTTTAATTATTTGCATATCTTAAATGTATTTTTCAAATTGAATGAAAACTTAGTTTATTTAGAATCTAAAGAAAAAATTGTAATGATCTAATGTTGAATTTTTTTTGGACCAAATCTTGAGTCTAAGTTCAATGCACTAAAAATATTAATATTAATCTTAGAAAAAAGAATAAAAAGGAGTCCTAGAAACAGTACACAAGAAGTGCATATGATATTCTTATTCTGGAAAAATGTTACTCATTAGATCCATATTGCTTGATGGATAACAGGAAGATATACACGTACATGTGTGTATATGTATATTAGTGTATATACACACACACATAAATACAAGAATTAGAAAACATCCAACCTACCAATCATAAAATGCACCAACTTTTACTTATCAAAAAAAAAAAAAAAAATGCGCCAACTTTTATGGCATCCAATATATGCACATAACACAAATATAAAAGTAATTGAGAACATTTTTTTTTTTTTAGAAATGAATTGAAAACTATTAGCTCTTCATGGGCATGCATTTTCAAGGTCTTTATATGATATTATTCTGGCAAAATCTTATTCATTAGATCCATATACAGTATATGGTTTGATGAGTAATAGACTTATACGTGTATATGTAGAAAACTATTGCTCTTCATGGACATGCATGTACAATGTCTTTATGTGATATTATTCTGGAAAAATTTTTATTCATTAGATCCAGATATATGGCTTGATGGGTATTAGGATTTAGGAATATATACACATACATGTGTATATATGTGTGTATACACACATATATATAAGAATTAGAAGACATCCAACCTACCAATCATAAACTGCACCAACTTTTATGGCATTCAATATATATACATAACACAAATATAAAAATAATGAGAACTTTTTGCTTTATTTAGAAATGACAAGTGAATGCACTCACTCAAACCCCATGACCCCATGTCCTTGTCTTCATCCTTCATCTCCCTTCTCTCTCTTATTCATTTCCCTTACATCTGTCTCTCTCACTCTCTCTCTCACATACTTTGGATAGTCTAACCAATGTACATCAAAAACAACCATGCCATAAAACCACACAAATTTTCAAATTTTTTTTTGGAGGCTTGGACGCTCAACTACTCTTGCAATTGTGTTTGGCAAGCGGGAATCATCTCAAGACACCCCAAAAAAAAAAAGTATTTAAAAGAGAAGTAAAAATGGGTATTAGAGCAATTGACTTCATTTTAACCCCAGCACTCTGGTGTTAGGGAATGGTCTCTCTTATTGTCCATGCAATAGTTATACACCATGTAGCGGCTTTGAACCCAACTCATCGTTGCGTATTGCCGGCGTGTGAGGCCGCCGGAGCGATATGGGGAGGCGGAGACTGGACGGCACCTTGCCGGAGCATAGGCAGAGCAACCACTTGCTTTAAAATTGGTGTATGCTCCGAGGAAGGGTTGGTATCTATAATCAGCTTTGTACTTTCCATCCTCAGTAGCCCATGATGAGGCATCCCAAATGGAACCATAAACCCACATTGGCCTTAGAGGGAAGGTTGCATCACTCTTCCTTGGGTACCTTCTTATGGGAATGTCATCAACAAGGAATCTGAAAATAAAATTGAAACAATAAGTACAATTATTGCTACTAGACATTTTAATTTCTAAAAAATGCAAAACATATAACAGTTTTTTTATTACTTTATGTTTTCACTTCTAAACACAAAGTAGTGGGACCCACTACATTAAATAACTATAAAAAAATTTGTTATGTTTAGTGTTTTTTTAAAATATAACTCTACTAGTGTCAGAGCATTATGCACCCTAGTGGCATCACATATCTTACCCCTCTACAGTAAAGATCACGGTTTTAAGTTGCACGGGCTAATGGGAGGTTGATCATAGGGTTCAAACTTTTAGGTAAACTTAAAATTTTTACACTAATAAATTGAAACCACCAATGAGTTTAGGTGTTACGTGAGTTGAATTGAAAAACATGTCATAAATTTGAAGATTTCAAATTCAATTTATCACGTTTATGGCTCATGAGGTTTCGGGGCTACCTCATGGGCAGGAAGTGGATTAGTCCAAGAAGTTATAGATCGAAGAAAATCAACATATTGGAAATTAAATGAAGATGTTGCTTACATGATCTCCTTAGGACTCCATAGAATAGCATAGTGGTGAAAATTCTGAGTAGGATCGAACCATAGATGAAACTTCATCTCTCTCCCAATAATTTTCCCATCTCCACTCCCTCTGATATAAACATTTGTCTGCAATGTATAAGGCTTCTCAAAAGTTGTTCCAAGGAATTCTATATCCACCTCATCATGGAACCCAGGATGAGCTTCATTGTTTGAAAGCTGCCATAAACATAACTTCATAAACCAGAAAGATCAATCAATTATAATATTAATTAATTCATATCTTTTGTTTATTTAGCAGTATTTAATCTACAGACATGCCAGAAACACACAGTTACTCAATAATTGTACTATATGAGACAAGGAAGAAGAGAACAAAACAAAGCAATAATTCCATTACCTAATTAAGAAAGTAGAATAATTAAAGTCATAATTCACAACTCTTCTAAGCTCATTAATTGATCAAACAACATTTGTACATCCATACATCAGTACAATGTGTGTGTGTGTGTGTATATATGTTTGTATAATATTGCTGAAACCATTAGAATTCAGAATTAATCCATTTCTCACATAGAAAGCTGTTATGACTCCTGCAGTGTAACCAGGTTGGAGCTTGATGGAGGAGCCAAAATACCCAGATCGAAACGGGCGAACCGACTTGAACCCACTTCCTGTTATCAGAAATCAATCAAGGAAATGGAAAATTATCAGGTACCCATCAAGAAATTCAAGTGCTAATTAATTATTAAGAAGACATTAACATGAACTTGAAACTCAGCTAAGACCTGAGGTAGTATCAAGCCAGATTGTTACTGCACTATTGTCCACCCTTTGATGCTGAGGACCCCATAGATTTCTATAACCTTGATAGAAATTCATAGACCTGAAATGAGAACTTGGGTAGTAGCCAGGTGAAGGTGGCCAATAACCAGCATTGCTTGGGGGCACCATTAAGATCAGAAGAAGTGAAAGAAGAAAGAGAGCCATGGAGTGGGAATGAAGATGAGGAGAGACTGATCTATAGAGAGAGAAGAATTATTGTGCAGGGGTGAGAGGGGAGAGAGCGAGAGAGAGTTGGAGACAAGGTGTATATGAAAAGAAGAGTGTCAGAGTACAGATGATATAAATAAAAAGATTAGTTGGTCCCACCATAGTAAGGTGATATGTATATATAGATAGGTATGTATATATAGGGTCTAGGGTTTGATAACAAGATAACAGACAAAAGTAACAAGTAGTATATTGAGAATTTAATATTTTCCTCATCACAACTACTTTTTTTTCACCCCTCTGGGAAAAACTGTTTGCATGGCTGGAAAAAATGTTAGAAAAGAAGATGAGATGCAGAAGGGGTAGATGGGTATCTATTAAATGTGCCCCCTATGTGTGTAGTTTTGTGACTCTTACCAGCTAGCTTGGGAATTTTAGACGGAGAAAAAGAAAAGAAGAAAAAAAAATTAAAATAGAAATGAAAAGAAAAGGAAAGAAAAGAAAGTGTTTATTTATATGTTGTTTAAATGATTTAGAGAGAAATGAGATGAAAGTTATTATCTCTTCTTTGAATACTTAGTAGAAGGAAAACAAAATCAATTATAGACAATTAATGGAAAATATACTCTTTTTTGTTTATGACATATTTAGTATTTTAAAAATTTTCATTAAATGAATATTTTCTCTCTAAATCTTTTCGCTTTTGAAGAGATCAGAGAAACAAGTCTAATTATTCAATCTTTTTCTTAATTTTTTCTATTTTCTCTGTTATAAAACCCTAAACGAGAGAAAGTGATATTATATCTCTTAATTTTTTTTCTTCCAAATCATTCAATCCAAATGAGCTGTAAATGAACTTGGACTTGTGACAAAAGTCCTCCCTACACTACATCCTCATTGATATCAACATGCATTTCTGTCTAGAGTCTTCAAAGCAAATCCCAACTCTTCATTTCTTTTCCCTTATTACTTTTCTCTCTCTAGTGTGTAAGATTCTGGCCGGTTGGTCGGTAGGCCGGCCGGAGTGAAAATGTGAGATAAAATCATTGATAGTATATTAGACATAATTTATTAATAATATATTATTACATTATTTGAGAAAAAAAAATTGATATAAAAACTTGAAATATTGTAGCATACTTTTTATCAAAATCAAGAGGTGACCAATAGTGATCTACCTATTTGAAACTGTGAGCTGCATTAATGAGGTGGGTCATGAGGTATCTTAAGTGGGCGCTTTCAAGTCTAATTTGAGTATAAGTGAATATGTCAGATTGATAATCTGATAGACTCTTGAAATGGACTCTTTGTACTGAGGATAACAATGTGATTGAATGGTGATTGATGAACCAAATGAGTCCATATATATGGCACCCAATAAAAATTATGGATGTTTCTTTCAACCAAAATAAAAAAATTTGCATAATACAATGAGAAATTATTTCATAAGTTTGTAATATGCGTGTAACAGGTCTTTATAATTTTAATAATATAGTGTGTCATTACGTAAATTTTACAAAATACTGAAATCATAAAAGTCATCAAACCAGATAATAGATTCACCGTACCACAAAAACGTGAAAGGAGTCAAACATGCCAAATTCTTTAAAAATTAAGTAACACGGAAATTATTCATCTAATAAGAGAAAATTCTTTAAATTCGAAATTATATATATTATTAAAAAAATGCATATTAATTAAAGACTTATTACATTATATTTTTAAAACAAAGACATTACTAATCTAAATATAATATTACTAATTCGACTAAGAAACTATTAATGCTAATTTGAATAAAATTAAAAAATTACTATACTCTCAAAAATAGGTCAAAATTTTTTTCCCATGTGGCATTCCCATTGCAATAGTGGAAAACTCATGCATTACACCTTTTCTAGTCATGAAATAACTTCTCCGATATAATATTGTATTGGACCAATAACTACATTTTTCTTGTTGAATAATTGAATCATAGCTTTAAATGTTTTCTTTTCAAAGTCATGATATGCCAGCATTTTGTAACTGTGCAGTGTGCATGTGTATGTCTCCTAACTCTGTTTACCATTGTTTGATGTTGATATATATATAGTCATTTATATGATCATCCTCTTGATAAGCAGTTAGCTAAACCTAAAAGGGCAACATCTGGGTCTTATGTATACAGGTGCACAAGTTGTGGAGAAAGTTAGAAATTTTTTTTTTGTTAAATATTACTGTCTTTAAAATAAAATAATTTAGTATTTTTTATTATCCCTTATTTATAGTCCATAATTTCACCGACAATAGTTTAGTATTGCTGTTGTACTAAAATTTGTTTGTGTGAGAAGAATGACTTAAATATCCCAAAGAGAAAATTCCGAAGAACGTCTAAAAATGTCAGTCCAACAAAGTTTTATTTTAATTATTTGAAATTGGTTATATAAATCTTGTATTGTCATTTTATTTTATTTAATACCATTCTCAAATTAATTTTTTTTTTTTAAAATAGTATCTTAACTTTGTCAAAAACTCAATAAATCGTAAGTATGGTAGATTAAATTCGAAATTTTTCAATTTACGATACATCATTCAAAACAACCCGCCTATCACTTGGACTCCCATTCTCGTATTTAAATTACAATCTCTATCAAAGTTAATCTTGATCACTCTTACTCTCGAAAAAAAAAAAGTCTATTAAAAAAATAATATAATGATCATGCATATCAGTTTTAAACATGTGACATAAATATTATTGTAATAATTATTTATTTTAAAATATAAATCACATGTTATAATTTAATTTATACTAATATAAAATTTATTCATTTAATTTTATTATTAATTTTTTTCCTCTCATTCTCGTCTGCTAATACGATGTAAATTATGTATATATATACATATATATTTTACTAGTAAATACCTCTGCATAAAAATTCTAGCACTGTATACTTGGCAATGATGGAGTACTTCTTGGGTCCAGTCCTATAGGAAATTTAATTAGGTGTAGGCAATGCCAGGTATGCCTATCTTTTATTTGATTGGCTTGGGAAAATCTTCTCAATGTACCATTCCTATCTGGACTGGTCCATGAGTTGTTGATATCAGAAACATCAATTAAAACATTTCATCGTACGTTTTGCCTATATTTTCTTGGACCTACAATACGTGCACCTACACCATGTGACCAATAAAGATGAAAACCTACCTCTACATTTTAATTCTTCATCCATGAACTCCTGTATAAATATTGAATAATTACATTCTATCTCTAATATCATATCTGACAATAATAAGAATTTTTTTTTTTTGTGATTTTTAATATTATACTGACATATTCTGTAAAAATTATTAAGAAATGAATTTTAATAAAAAAAAAATATGAAGTTACTGTTTTATTTTTATAAATAATTACATTAATTTCTTCTCTAATATCTGATAATTATAAAAAAACTCTCCTGTAATCTTTGAAAAGATAAGAAAAGTTGATGTAATATACAAATGTCTTTTGGTCATATAAAATAATTTGATTATAACCCTAATACCGTTAATGATGAATTTTGTACGAAAGGAAGAAATTTTATATTGTTAGTATAATAGAGAGTCGGAGGAGATAAGTGTAATTTCAAAAATTACAGAGGATGTCATTATAATTGTTAGATAACTCAAGAGAGGTCGGCGTAATTATTCCAAAATATTTGACATGATTAAAATTGTATTTTGATTAACTTGAACCGATGAACTTGTGGTTATGAAGTCAAAATTAGAGACGAGTCATAAATTCAAGCATTTTGAATTTGATTTTCATGGTCTTGGACATTTAGACATTCGGGTTTAATCCATACTTATGACATGCCAACTAATTGAGTTAATTCAGTTGGCCACTAAGTCCTTGTTAAGAAAAATTTTGAGTTCAAATCTTAATTTTTAAATAAACGTGAGTATTATTTTTACTTAATTATGAACTAAACTGATTTATTTTTTTAAAATTCATATATGAAAGATTTCTGTTATAAGGGGAGTAGCCTGTGACTACAAGAATGGGAGTTTACTCATTCATACAAAAGTAAATAATAGCCACTTTGACTGTAGAATTAACCCAAGAATTTTAGGCCTCCTGATTTTTATGATTTGGTAAATCAACTGATCAGAGGGTCAGTATATTGTTGCTTTGACTATTTTGTTGCCCAACACTAATACATAGAATCAAATGCTTGAATGTGGACCCAAAAACTCTGAATTTATACTGCATCAGCGTCTTTTTTGGACTAAAATATGGACAAATAAGAAGTTGTACTGTGGTGTCGGCCACTACCCCACATTCAGAGAGATGGCCCCCAAACCAAATCAACCGACAATATATATATATATATATATATATATATTGTATGTACGAAAGTTTGGGATATCCTTTTATAATGAATGGAATCTAACAAAAGTTCCTAAAATCTTAACACCAGCGCGATTTTTGAAAGAAAAATATAAAAATTTATTTGGCAAAAATTTTTATTTTCCTTTTATAATCAATGGAGTCTACCAAAAATTCTTAAAATCTTAATTAAGTTCTAAATGCAAACTTTAATTATTATCTTATCTTATTAAAAAAGAAATTTAAAAAAAAATATACATAAATTACGGGACAGAATCAAGCTGAAGAAATAGACGAACGAAACACTTATTTTTATATTAAAATAATATATACAAATAAAGTAGAATGCATTTATTCTTATTCAAATGCATGTCACAACTTAGTTAATAACTTGTGATTAAGAAATATATTTTGGTATGAAAAGACTCTTTCTATTAAATTTGAATAAAAAATATTGAAGCTATATATATATATATGTATGTATGTATGTATGTATGGAGAGAGAGAGAGGGGAAAGAAAAAACATGGGAAGCTCAAGAAACCATTTCTATGGTGAGTGTCCCCCCCCTCCATTACTGGCACCAGCTGTCTTTAAAGCATTGGATTCTCAAGATAAATTTATACCCAAAATCAGTGTATTTGTAGGATCAATATGTGATTTCTGATTGGCATGTGAATCTTTGTTTATCAAAGTCATAGGATGACCTGTCGAAAAAAATAATGACAACCCATCCATTAAGTTGTGTTTTTTAGCTTATACCAAATCGAGTAATGGTGATTCATCGGGAAACCAAATGAATGGCAACCAATTAATGTTTTTTCAGATTTCAATTATATAATGGGAAAAAATCTAGGTCTCACATTAAACAACACATGATTGTACTAAATTATTAATGGTAACTTACATTATTAGTAAGAATTTTTAAAGATACTAATATTAAAAAATAAAGAAATTATTGTCGTGTTTCTCATTACTAACTGTTCGTACTTTATTCTTTCAGTGTCTCGTTTTATATATTTTATACTATATTCTATCAGTCTAGCACTTTATAAATATTTCTTACTCTCTACGTATAAGACAGGATTGTATATGAGAAAATGTATTAAAACAACTTGATATATATATTATCGAACTCATTATTCAACAACTTAAGTTTTTAAAATAATTGGTAATCTAACACCCTGAATTTTGAAAAACATATTAAGATAATTCTAAATTGTTATGGTATTGTAGATGCAATTTGTGATACAGTTTTTTGAATCATTTTCCATTGGTGGAGACTCTTGATAATGGGCTGTTGTTTTGTATTTTGCTGTTTATACAAGCAATTATGTTTGGCTTCATAAACTTTTATTATAGTTTATGTAATGCTTTAATGTCATTAAAGTCTTAAAGATGGGGACAAGATATGGGGCTATGATTGGCCCTATATGATATAAGATAATTGAAATCATCATTGGATATCAGTTTGAAACTTTTTATTTATATCCAATTAGGTAACATTTTATTGCAGTGACAAAAATCTAGAGGATCGCATCAAAATAATTTTTTCTGGACTCACGTAGAGTCATTTCTTCATGCAAATCATGTCAATCTAAGGTCAATGACCTTCTATCCAATCAGGTAGCATTTTATTGTTATGACTAGAGCCTAGAGGATCACGTTAGAGTAAATTTTTATGGACTCACGCAAAGTTGACTCCACGCAGATCATATAAATCTAAGTCCAGTAACCTTTAGAGTAGATACGTATCCAGTGAATTTTGATTAGAAACTTGGAGCAATTAAATACTTATTATCTTAACTCTTACCACTTGAACTACTCCTCGTGGTTAACTAAGAGAATGTTAAGTTCTACTAAAATACTTATCACCATTAGGCACAAAGCTATATCTAATTGAATTGTGATGCCACTAAACCAGAAATCATCTCATGTAGATGCTACTATGATTTTGCCATTTGTGGGGCCTATTTAAAGTTCATGGTGAATGGTATAGTGGGGTTTCATCTTGAGATAATTTCTCTAAGTAGGAAATTAATTCTTAATTTTATAATTTTAATGTAACTAAAAAGGAAACCCCAAATATATCTTTCAAGTGACAATAAGTGAGCCATTTGCTTCTAATAAAGTACAAGTAAATAACTGAGTCATATACAAATTTATTTTGGTTATCATGGAAAATAAGAGGGAGATGAAATCATGACAGAAATTATTAATTTTAGATGTCATTTTTTCGTTTCTTTAGCTTTCTTGTCAACCATTTTTGATAAAATTTTAAATTTAATTTTTTAGATAGGAAAAAAAAAATAAGAGAAATCGCTTTTTATTTTCTTTTTTTTTGGTTTGCTTTTGATTTTTTTTTTTTCAAACTAAATTTGCCAACCAAACAGAGCTTAAATAATTTTTCTGTGAAGACTTAGAGGTCATTTAGCCAAGTTTCCGTAAGTTAAGAATTACGGTTCCACACTGTTAATTTTACCAACTTTCTTTTTTCCTCCGTTTACAAAATCGCATCCCCACGATGCTAAAGCCTAGTCAAATGGGCTCTTACCCTTGTAATGTTCAATTTCTTTTTTTTTTAAAGTGTGTTAGAAGGCTAAAGTCTGAAACTAAGTTTTTTAAAAAAAAAACCCAAAGAAATTATTTCGGAAAAGATTCCAAATTACTTGGAATCTTAAAGAAATTATTTCATCAGTCTGTCACATGTGTGCGTTGATTTTTATGAGTTTAGCAATATAGTGAATTCCACATTAACTTTACAAAATATTGACATCATAGTTTTTTTTTTTTATTAAAACGAGAATTTGTGCGAATTCCATTTTAATCATTATTTTGTTAAAATAATTTTTTCTTTTACTATGCTTCGCTAGTAAATGCAAGTTTTTAAGTCAGAACTATGTAAATTTTGGTGACAAAGATTAAGGGGCTGAATTCTTATTATATTGTGGAAATAAAGTCTTAAGATTAAATTGGTTTGAAAACAAAATATGTTTTAAAAAACAGTGTCACTATCAATTAAATTGGTTTGAAAACAAAATATATTTTAAAAAACAGTGTCACTATCAATTTTATGTATAATTGCACAATTATTTTCCAGTCCCCACAAAGTTGTATGGGCTTTTTGGATGGAACAGAAAGTCTTAATGGGCGGTTGATATTGAAGTGTATGATAAACATAGCTCCATAGATTTCAGACTTGGAATGTGCCTAATTTGGAGGATGATCTTTCAATTCATATGAACCACATGACAAAACAAAATTTGGCCAAGAACAATTCAAACTTTACTTCTTCCTATGTTTAGCAGTGCTCCACCACATATTGTATTGTGTATTGTAACTGGTTTTGGATATATATATATATATATATGTGTGTGTGTGTGTGTGTGTGTGTGTGATGGAGACTTGTCTGTTTTTTTTTTTTTTTTTAATATACAATGATAAAAGAAAAAGAATCGAACTTACGCTAATTTCGTGGGATAGACACTTTTATCATTCCGATAGTCTCAATTTGGATAAATTTGTCTTATTTTTTTGGGTGAATGACTGTGAGAACAAATTTCAAATATGCAATGTGCATGTGTAAATGTATTGTATCTGTGTATGTGTGATGGAGACATGTTTCTTCCCTTTTTTGTTGTTGTTGTTGTTGATACAATGATGGAAGAGGAAGGATCAAACTCATGCCAACTATGGAAGATTACTAAGGTCAGCCGCTGAAGCTATTCAACACTCATCCTGTGATTGGTGTGTATAATTAACTTACGCGCGTAATGTTGGCCCATGACTTGAATGCACTAATCACGTGACAAGTATTAAACAGTCACGACTGACCCTAATACTCCTTACCAATTACGTAGGTTAGACTCTTACACCACTTGAATAAGATTTCTGTCTGCATAAAATTGACTAATTATTTAGAGGCACGATTATCAGAACCTAATTTTAGATATGCAACTCTATCCTTAAAAAATCACTTATCAAGTAAGATTGAAACACGTTTTGAATTAAGAATTTCTTGAAAATATAATTTTTTATTTTTAAAATCTTAGAAGATGAACTGTCCCCAAAGGGTTAAGAAGTAGATTAATAATTAAAAGAACTAATCCTTTTAATATACATGGATGATTGAGAGGGCTGAATCTAACAGTAGATGGGTAAAAATCATATAGAAAATGGGAAAAAGAGGAGAACTAATAGGAGTCTCTGGTAGTTTTTGTCACTTCTTTTATTTTAATTAGAATAATCTTTGGATACTCAATAACCACTTCTTTTTAGGCGGGTGGGCATAAAAGGATTTCACGTGCGCAAGGGTATCTCCCTTTTCTATGTAAGTTCAATTACCTTTTTGATGTGGGCCTCTCAATCCTTCTAAATCTAAGGGTCGTAGCCTACGACTCGTAGGGTCGAGGACCTCTTCATACGAATCTTTCTATTTCCTCTTAATGCTTCGAGGGTTCGAGCTGCTGTCTCCTGAAGCCTTTGTAGCTGTTCCTGGACTTTGGCTAGGGTCACCAAGTGGATTTTGAAAGAACGGTTGAGATTTGAAATATGACTAAACCAAAAAGTGGGAAAAAATATAGAAATTGAAAAGCCAATTGAGAGCGACAGAGAGAGATATGTGCCCTACCGACACTTTACTGGGACCCATTAAAGTACATGAAATGGAAAGGTTGAAAAATGGGATACGTTGCCGTTCCAACTAATTCTCTCTCTCTTTTTTAATATATATATATATATATATATATTGATAAGAAAGTAGTATTTCATGTGATTAAATAAATAAATACCGAACCTCTAAGTACCCTCTTGTGCCTCTTCTTTTAAGAAATGTAACGATTTTGAATCTTCTTGTAAGAAATTGTGGTAGTATATTTATTTTTTTTAGTCATAGACTGAGTTTGTTGATATGAGTATATTTTTTGAATTTATTTTTAAATTATACTTTTAAAATAAACAGTTTTATCCTTAAAAAAAATAGAAGAAGATGAATTCATTTTTTTTTTATATACCCATGTGAGGAGGGAGAATCAAACTCATGTCTATTGAGTGGGGAGTAGACACTTGCACTACTTGGATTGAACTTTGAGTCTACAAATACACGAATTCTATTATTGTATTTATATACAAGAGTACAACTCATGTATATTTTTTTATTTGATTCAAGTAATGTGGGAAGGGGTCATTGTGCGTATGTATAACAATTTTCAATCTCGAATAGGTCAATTTACCTAAAGTTCATGTATATTTATTTAATCACATAAAATACCTAACACTTTTCGTCTGATTCTTCTCAATAATAATATTTGCATCACTCGTTCGTTCGTGGTCAACGCTCAAAAAAGAAAGGTACATTAACAAGTGAGGCACACATAACGTTGATATATCAACTGCTCATTGACCCGGGTGCAATTTTTCCGGAACCAAATCCTATCTCAGAATTTTGAGGCTTGGTACCAAACGGTGCTTCAACTGCATTTTTGGTTAGCTATTTATAGGCTTATAGCTCATCTGTCCAAAAATGGCAATGAGATATACCATTAGGCCCACAGTCCACTGTACTGATCTGTATTTGTTGGATCAGTGTTTCAATGTGCTGGACTGGGTTGGGCTACAAAAGTCTAGTAGAGCACTCACTCCAATCATAATGGTACGGTCTTTACTCTCTAGCTTTTCTTTTTGCCTATAGAAACACACTAGTGGTTTACAATTAACATAAGTTATATTTCTATTAATTAATAATTTTTTGAAAAATCAATTTTATTGAATGATGAATAATTAATCAATATTTGTTTAAAAATGAAGAAAGAGGAAAAAAATAGACAAAATTGAAAAATTACAAAAAAAATTAAAATAAAATAAAATAAAATAAAAAGAACAATTTTGTCATTTAAAAAAAAAATTAGATTGGAGGAAAGGTATGTATAAATTATCAATAAAAAAAAGGTAGTATAATTTTAAAAATCTCAAAATACGTTTTTATAATTGTTAAATTTTTTGGATGAGGAAAATATAATTTACACTATTATTTATTAAAACAAATGAACGAATCAAGGGACTGTAATTAGAGATAACAATTTAATTCGTTTCATTGGGAATCCGCCGACCCTGTTTTTAGTGGGATGAGTTTGGGAGGAACTTTCTCTATCTTGTTAGGGTTTAAAGAGAAGGTGTTCCACCCTGTTTCATTCTGATTATATAAAATAAAATAGTAAAAAAAATTTGTGTTATATAATTAATATTTATAATAATATTTTTTAATCATCTATTAAAAATTTATACAAATTTGTTAAAATTATATGTTTGAAAAATTAAATAATATCATTATAATTATTTGTTAACATGTAAAGCTTTTTATTTTAAAACAAGGAACGTTTTTTTTTTAAATGTGTTAATTATAATTAATAAATAAATAAAAATTAAATAGAGACCCAATAGAGATTTACTTCTGTTTATCATGGAATTTAAATTAAATATATATATATATATATATATATATATATATATATTGTGGAAGAATCGAATTAAGAAAGGGTTCACAAAATCAATTGTCATTCCCAGCTGTGACCCACAAATCAACGGGGCTGTGACATGCCATCAGGTGACAATAAGCGTCCCTGCCAAGACAGAGAGAACAATGTACCCGCGATTATTTGAAATTATTACAGCGGGTCCTCCGAATCCCAAGATTTTGCTATCACAACCGTCAAATGAATTAACTTTCTAATTACAAACCGAATCACACGGCTGGCGGACGATCTGAACGCTGTGTGGTCCACTAATTACACCACTGAACTCTCCTAATAAGAAGGAGATCACCGTCTCGTAAGATGACACGTGGCCTGGTTTCCACGTTTTACAAGTCAAATAGAAATCGGAAAAATAGAAAATACCTATTACGTGACAGTTACTCCACAGCTCGCGCTTCTTATATATACAAACGCTTTCGCACACAGGAGAGAGAGAGAGAGAGAGAGAGAGAGAAGACAACTGTTTCTATTTCCATTTAAGTCTCAGAAGAAAGAGAAAATTAGGGTTTACAATGCGTGGCTATACGTTCTATCAGAGAGCTTCTCGCGCTTTTCAGGACTATCCTTCATTGTCTAAACTCGTTGTTGTCTTCACCGTCAGGTTTTTTTTTTAAACTAATTCTATGATTATCTCTTTTGTGTTTTCTATGTTCAGTCTTGTTTTGTTTTTTTGTAAAGGTTGGTTGATTTTAAACTGTTGAAATTACTTCAGGGTATATTGATCTATTGATTATTAGAGCATTGTTAACCAAATCCTTACTTAAATTTAAATTTGAGTAAAAGTCATTAAAAATACCTCTCCAATGATTTACTCAAATGCCATAAAAAAAACTTCTGTGAATATCTCTTTTGTATTTTCTATGTTCAGTTTTGTTTTGATTTATTTTTTTACAGGTTGGTTGATTTTAAACTATTGTAATTACTTCACTGTATATTGATCTATTGGTTATTAGAGCATGATTAACCAAATCCTTACTCAAATTTAAATTTAGGTAAAAATCATAAAAAATACCTCTCCAATGGTCTAATCAAATCCATAAAAAAACTTCTGTGAATATCTCTTTTGTATTTTATATGTTCAGTTATGTTTTTGTTTTTTAATGGCTGGTTAATTTTAAACTTTTGTAATTGCTTCACCCTATAGTATTCGTTATTGGAGCATGGTTAACTAAATTCTTACTCAAATTTAAATTTAAGTAAAAATATAAAAAATACCTGTCTAATAGTTTACTCAAATCTATAAAATACTATTCATTTATTCAAATCATTGTTTAAATTCAAATTTAAAACATTTGGAACAATATGACAATTATATTAGGACTTGATGAATTTTTTTTTAAATACTGTTCATTTACTCAAATCATTGTTAAGCCAAATTTAAAACATTCGGAACAATATGAGAATATTATATTGGGACTTGATGAATTTTTTTTCAAAAGATTTGAGTAAAATTACATTTGATCATTAAAGAGCTTTATATCAAATGAAACTTTTACTCAAATTTGAATAAAAATTGGAGATGGTCTTACTCATACTTGTTTTAATGGTAACTTGTTTTAATAATTTCGTGAGAATTTTTACTCAATTAACCAATGACATATATGGCAGAGACTTTTTACAAATTTAACCTATATGTTATGGAGGAATAGTTTTTTTGGGTCGTATTACAAATTAATTTCACACTTCATATGATTTATTTATTTATTTTTTAAGGAAAAAAAAAGAAGACAAAAAACTGTGCCTCTTTAAGGCAGCGCTTGCAGTTTTGAGTCTGTAGTAGTGTAGAATGTTTCATACCTTTCCTATTTCTTCATTATTCAGATGTTTATGTTGTCTTTCTACTTTGTTACAATTGTGATTTGGTTGTAATTTACTGTATCAAAATTGTCAAGCCTGTTCTAATCAAGGTCTTAGATCCGTTGCCTAGTATTCACATTACTACCATCAGGTTGCAACTCTGACCTCATTTCACCCACATAAAAGAGAATTGATGAAAGAAAAATTCTAGCATGATGGGTGAACGAGTTGTAGATTGATTTAGAGAAGAAAATGAATTATTTTGTTGACTTATGGTGCGTTTGGACATTATGTGTAATTGATTCAGTTTCTTGTGTTTCATGTTAATCAAACAAGCCCATTTTGTTGCTTAGTTGTAGTATTATAATTGTTCTAATGTTTATGCTAATACTTGTTTCTATAAAGCATTTTAGGGTGTCAATTGATCTACTTTCTATCTGGGTGATTATGGTGACTTCGCCTTTTATTAACAACTTGGATGTTATCTATTGTGTTGGTGCAATAAAGCTGAATTAATTTCAATGAGTGAGGACAGCCAAACCAATTACTATGTTACTTATTTAGGGTTTGGTTAGTTGATTGGAGTACGTAATCAAACAATATACTATAAGACGTGCAGAAATTCTTGTGATGAAAATGAAACTTGACATGCCTACGTTGGTCAGAAAAAGTTAAAACTAGGTTGCAGTGAATTTCATGTGAGTAGTTCTTATAGTGAGAGTTCTAAAATTAGATAACTGCAACTTCCTTTTATTTGAGGGAACGAATTGTCATCTCTTAATTTCCCTTGGATATGAATGAATCTTAGAGCCCTTATTTAAAAAAAAAATGTGAAGGAAAAAGCTTGTACGCTGGCATTTTTTTCATAATTTCAACCGAATCATTACACTCATGAATGGTATTTCAACCAGGAAAATTTGGCTGTAAAGAGAATAGTCTATTAAATAATAGTTCCAAGAGAAGAAATTGGTGGTCTATTGAAGACAAGTGCCTACGAGAAGAATGTGTTATGGTCTTAAAAACTCGTGTCATTGAGAAGAATGCGGTATTGCAATTCTAACCAATGCAACTTAATGGGTTTAATGAACAAATTTGACATTCTTCCTTCACTTCATATTAAGTTTTGGACATATTACTATAGCATAACTAGTAAGCAATGGGTTCTATTTATCTCTGTCAGCCGCTGTTTATTGTCTTTGGAGGGAAAGGAGCCTAAGAATATTCAAAACTGCCTGCAAATCTGTGGATCCAGTATTAAAGAAGATTTTAGATGCCAGTTCCTTGATAGCTTCCTCCTGGAAAAGGGTTGCAAAAACTTACACCAACTGGGAAATTAGTGTCAGCTTCGGTCTATCTCATAGAATATTTTCCTAGTTGTTAGTCTGTTTTGTCCTTTGTGAAGATGGTAGTCTTTTGATTGTTTGCTAAGGGGTATGCCCACGTCTTCTTTGTATATTCGATCTGTTTCCTCTTGAAAACAATAACCTTCTTTCCAAAACAAAAATATTGTCCTACTATGTTTCTTAAGGATTGTACTTTGATGTCTGTTTCTGGATTACGAACTGGAACCTTTTTTCTTCTCCTTTCTGATGTCATCTTTATATCTAAAATTAATCTTCTCCCTCTCCTTATACTACATTTTTGCATTGTTAATTTTTTTTTTCATGTAAACACTTATCATATTCCTTTCTGGAACTTTTCATATTCTTTGGTTTGGACAATGCAGCAGTGGGGGTCTGGTGGCTTTTTCTGATGCCAAACCATTTCGTGGTGCATATGCTGATGCAGTCCAATGCGATAGGAAGAAAAAGAAGGTGGTAGTACTTGGAACTGGTTGGGCTGGCACAAGTTTCTTAAAAAGTTTGAAAGATTCCCTCATATGAAGTTCAGGTGGTGTCACCTCGTAATTATTTCGCATTTACTCCCTTGTTACCTAGTGTTACAATAGGCACAGTGGAAGCACGCAGCGTTGTTGAACCAATTCGCAATATTGTCAGGAAGGTACCGATGCATATCACACTGCAGAATATATCTTAAACTATATTTCATGTTTACAACCTAGAAAATTTCTTTAGTTTCAGTATGCACAATTGACATCTATATATATAGTTTTTTTAATAGTTATGGTGTTGAAATATATTTAAGCTCAATTCTTAATTTCTCGAATGAGAACGGAATTATAAACAATGGAGAAGAGGTTTTGTGACTATATTGCATGTGCACATTATTAAATATTATACAAGACTAAAGACACATCGTGAGATACACTATATTAAATCACACAGTTCTATTAGTATGTTATAATATCTGGTGGATTTCTGTACAGACTACTTGGCATCTTTCCTGGGTACATCTTGTTTGTGTTACATGTCGTGTGACAAAAGAGATGCATCCCCATTTCCCACAACCAAAAACGAAGTTTCACATGCGGTAATGTTAAGCTGCTTTGGTCTGTTACATTATGCCCAATTGCTCATGTTGCACCGTTGATATCAATGGAAATCATAGTTTGAGCTTTTCCAACTTATATATACAAAAAAAGTCTGAGGTTTCCAAGTTACAGGCTACATTTTCCCTTAATATAAATTTATCAACTTTTCCCCCGTGGATGATATAAATCTGGTACCGAATTAAGAACAAAAAATGAAAAAGTGTGTTAAGAATACCTGTTCAAGAGTCCGTTTTGAGCATGGTGTTTCTGAGAGTCTTTTGAACCATGATTATTGGATACATTCTGGGCAACCTAACATGCAGAAGGTAGTAGGATTCCAGAATTGTCTTCGCATTGAATGTACTGTTACTTCAAGTTAAGCCCAATCTCAAGATGTTTCATCTCCAGCACTTCCACCACTAGAACATCACCAAGTGTATGAGCCTGTCTTGGGCAAGCCTGTCAACAAATTCCTGCTCCAAAAGGAGTAATCCTGGTCCAAACCAATTAAGATCCTTTGTTGCTACTTGCTCCTTTAACTATTTAGTCTAAATGTAAAAGATGTGATAATAGAAATGATATGAAATTTAGTTGTCCATTCTCAGTGTTACACTTAATTTGCAGTACCATGGATTGCATCACTGCCGAGTTTCAATGTTCCCACGCTTGCAGTCTGCTTCTGAGGTTTGCAAGGCATATCGAGTGACACTTGAGGCAAAAAGCTTTAAATTTATTATCTATATATACTAAGGGAAACAGGATCATGGTAGGGCCATATTTTTGCTTGCCAAGTGTCCTATCAGTGTCATTAATTGATACTGCATTTGTACTTTTTTAAATCTTCTGGTTGTGATTTGTTTCCCCTGTATATTGTGACTGGTAGATTCTGTTTTGGTAACTGACATTCATGTCCTAAGCTCGTGCAACTTGCTCTAACAGGAGTTGGTTATGTTGCTTGTGTATAGAAAGTTACATGGATTCTATAACACCAAACTTATCAAGAACCTGGAACAGTGTTTAACATTATGGGTGCATCATGGACATTTGAGTGAATGGCTACCATTGCCTAAAACTGGTTGGAAATGGGGGCACGGTTTATTTGATTTACAAGCATATTTTTAGACATTTTAGCTGATTACTCTGTGTAATAACATGACCACATGAAGAGACTAAGAATGTGCCTATTCCTTTCTCTCTTATGACAGAAAGACTTTGACGTTCAATTCAGGGAAGCTGAATGTCTCAGGATTGATGCAAAAAACAAGAAAGTCTATTGCCAATCGAATCAAGAAAGCAATTTGGGTGGGAAAGAAGAATTTACCGTAGATTATGACTATCTGGTGATTGCCATGGGAGCCCGTTCAAATACATTCAACACTCCTGGTGTTGTTGAGAATTGCCATTTCTTGAAGGTAACTTGAGTGAGTTACTGCGATTGTGCCTGTGCCCTTTGACCATGTCATATCAACATAAATGATCTCTAGGAATAAGGATTTTTTTTTTTGGGGGGGTGGAAGGGGGGATAAAAGTGAATAGTGCTAAGTTCTTGATATCTTAAAATAGTTTTTACTAGGCAGTTCACTAAAAATTAGCTGTCCTGCCATATGCACTAAAGAAAATGCAATTCTTCATGCAGGAAGTAGAAGATGCTCAAAGGATCCGCAGGACTGTAATTGACTGTTTTGAAAGGGCAAGCCTTCCAAGTGTAAGTGAAGAAGAGAAGAAAAAAATTTTGCATTTTGTAGTTGTTGGTGGTGGTCCTACAGGGGTGGAGTTTGCAGCAGAGCTTCATGACTTTGTTGTTGAAGATTTAGCCAAGTTATATCCTGCTGTTAAAGACCATGTGAAAATAACACTTCTTGAGGCAGGCGATCACATATTGAACATGTAAGGGAGACTGGTATTTTTAGAACTTATTCCGTTTCTTTTTAAATTATGTTTTTGTTTCTTCCCCAAATTTAGAGTACTAAATGATTCATCGAGTTGTTTAATCATGTGTGATATTGGTTTTATATTTAAACAAGGCAGACATTACTTCTTTACTGCTGGTGGTTCTGGGGTTCATAGTAATATAGCTTCATGTTTTTGAATAATTTGGCACCCAGAGAGTTTTTTAGTAATTTGATAGTGCTCCTAAAACCTAAAATCATATTAGTTTTTTAGTAATTTGATAGGGCTCCTAAAATCATATCATTCATACTGTTCTGTAATGCATATGTTTCTAAGATGAACTCACTGATTGTTCAGTATTTCTTTTGTGGGTGCTATACTGCTATGCAATGTTATGAAATCTTTAAATAACTGTAGACATGCATACTTCCTTGAACCATGAACTTGCTTTAGACTAGAGCTATTAGTATGTTGTCATGGACTTGTACTATATCCATGGTTTGATTTAATCTAAGATTTTTTTATGGTCTTTCAAATTTCAATGATACCTTTTTTTTTAATTCTTTTTTTATGGAGTCTTTCAAGTTTTGATGATATCCTTGCTCCTTTTTATCCTTCTTTGAGCATATTCTATTGATCACGGGTAAGTTCCATTACTCTGTCATATGGCCTAATGTCTCATGCCTCCTCTAATTGCTTTGCCCATGCAGGTTTGATAAAAGGATTACTGCTTTTGCTGAAGAAAAATTCCAAAGAGACGGCATCAGCGTAAAAACAGGGTCAATGGTGATAAAGGTGACTGATAAGGAAATATCTACTAAAGAAAGGAAAACTGGTGAAACTCTATCTGTACCATATGGAATGGTTGTTTGGTCAACTGGTATTGGGACTCGCCCTGTCATTATGGAATTTATGAAGCAAATTGGTCAGGTTTGTTGATCTGAACATATGCTGTAATCTAATTTGTTTCCTCTCCTCTTGATTTCAGTCTTTATTCTTTTGGCATTTAAGCTGGTTTCCAGTACTAGTACTTTCCAAACATAGCTTATGATGTCCTTTTGTGAGGTACTACTAATTTGAGTAAACATATGCTTCTTTTGAGCACGTAGACTAATAGGCGAGTTTTAGCAACTGATGAATGGCTGAGGGTGGAAGGATGCGATAGCATATACGCTCTTGGTGATTGTGCCACAATAAATCAGCGCAGAATCATGGTATGTAATGTCCGGATTATCTGTAAGTTTCTATGCATGAGCATTAAACAGAAGTCATTGAATTTATTGTTTGTTGTTTGTCTAGCCTTTACCTCTTCTCTTTATTTAGTGTTGCATTTTCCATGTAATTTTGATGCATCCCTTTCCATCAAATGTCTTTCAGGTCTTTATTTTGTTTTCTCCGTTCTTCAACAAACGAAGGCAGATTGTAAAGAACTAAATTTGTTCACATAATGATTCACATCATCATTTCATTTTGGATTGCTACAGTCATTATCCACTCTTTTTGCATAACTATGTAGTTTTAAATAATTTATCTAGTTTAAACATCATTAGATTCAGATAATGAGATCTTTTGTATTAACATTTATTGATTTTGCTTATCAGATTGCCATAATCAGCTCTCTGCATCTCATGAAGGGATCCTGAAAATCCTCAATCTGTTTCAGAAATGTGTAGATAACAATCCATGATGTCCATATATCCTTTTTCTAATTTTAGAACCATGAAAAAAAATCATATATAAAGGCGATTAGAGGGGCTCTAGTATAATTGCACCTGCTACTCCAATAGCAGTGAATTCTATTGAACAATGAATAGCATATCCTTAATGGGTTCCAATAAGTTAGGGGCATTCGGAAATTCAATACATTCTTTTTCATTTCATGTGTGCTTATATAGAAAGACTTCGAATATAGAGATAGAAAGAAAAGAGAGAGGTGAAAACAGAGTGAGAAACATGATAAAGAAGATCTTAACCAAGATGTTGAAGGGGATGGGGTTTTATTGGCCAACACTATCTCCAACTTAAAAGCGCAGACATATATTGTATATTGAAAAGAGATTGAATATGATGTAACAACCATTGACAAGAAGTCATTCCACAATGGCCATTCCCAACACCCCTTAACTGATGTAGTTATTGAATTTTGATTTTTGCCTTCTTATCAGGAAGATATTGCGGCAATATTTAAGAAGGCAGACAAGAATGAATCTGGCAAACTAAATCTGAAAGATTTCGAGGGAAGTCATTAATGATATCTGTGAAAGGTATCCTCAAGTGGAGCTTTATTTGAAGAAGAAGCAGTTAAAAAGTATTGTTGATTTACTGAAAAACTCTCAGGGGAATGCCCAAAAAGAGTCCACTGAATTGAATATTGAAGGGTTCAAATCAGCTCTTTCTGAAGTGGATTCACAGATGAAAAACCTGCCTGCAACAGCTCAGGTGAACCTTTCTTAATTCCTCACTGCCAATTTTTTCTGCCACCTCCTCGTATTCTCACTTTTTGGTATTCTGATATTTTAGGTTGCTGCTCAGCAAGGTGCTTACCTTGCCAACTGTTTCAATCGCATGGATGAGTGTGAAAAACATCCTGAAGGTCCAATGAGGATCAGGGGATCGGGACACCATCGGTTTCGTCCATTTAGGTATGGAAACTTATTAGTTTGGAAAATAAATGCTTGAAACCCAAGTGTATGTTGTCATCTGCAAATTTTTATGAGAATGGTCGGCAACCTTAACTACTTTCAGAGGTAAATTTGCTTAAAATGAATGAAGTATGGAAATTTCTTAACTTGGTTTGCAAACTACTTATCGTGTATTGGAGCTTCCTGTTTTTTTTTCTTCCCTTTTTAATTTCTGGTGACATGAATGCTAAGAAAGAGAAAACATTACCACTATACAAAATCAAGCAGCATCTAGGTCTTTGAGCAGATAGTGCAATGAAAAGAGCTTTTGAAAAAGTGATAGATGGATTTGTGGTTCCAAATTTTCTTTCCTTGCATTTTCTTGGCAATTAAAAGTAGCACTATTGTACATTCTATTTTGTTCTTTTGGTTGAAAAGATATGACTGACAAGGAACAGCTGGAAAGCTACATCCTTACAATCATCAAGTACTTCTCCTGTACTAATACTCTTCTGCCATGTCTGAACAAAATCATCTCTTAAAGCTCTACACTTGTGTGATGGTAGACTACCTAGCTGTCTTGGCTAATAATAGAATACAATTAAAGCCTTTAACAATGAAGTCTAATGTTGTTTTCCATGCATGACAACCTTAACAACCTAGGAATCCGCACTTAAGAAAAAAAAGCTGCAAAACTCTAGGATCTGCACCCAAAAAGGGTACACCAATACCAAAAGAAACAAGTTTTTATTCAACTTATTTATAAGCAAACTAGAAAGGATAAACTACTAATAGTTAAACACGTGAAATATAAAATTAAAATTCAAAAATATATTCATAAAGGCATCTCCTATGCTCCGGGATCAAAAATGTATAACTTGTGGGCTGGTCTTCCTTGTTCCCTATCATCATCCCTTACAGATCCATTAAAATTGTTTTTTCAGTTCTTGTTGTCCAGGGGTCCCTGGTTAACAACCCTTTCCTTCTTACATGTTTCCTCGCATACTAATGTGCAACATAAATTAACATACTTGAAAGAAATTTTCTGCATATTTATCTAAAACAACATACGGTTTCAGATTTTTCGTTCTAGATTCTTTTGCCATCAGTTGATAAGAATGAAGTATAACATAGTTAACGCATGCATGTTTCCAAAAGGGTTTTAACCTGCATAAACACGATACATTAATCAGTTAATCTGTCATGACAATCAAGTGAAAAATGTTGAAGGTCCTGACTGAAGTTGTGGTTTGTATGATGTAAGGTACAAACATTTGGGGCAATTTGCTCCATTGGGTGGAGAACAAGCTGCAGCTCAACTTCCTGGGGATTGGGTTTCAATTGGTCATAGCACCCAGTGGCTCTGGTATTCAGTGTATGCAAGGTAATAAATATTCCCAGACATGCCTTCCATTGTTGACAGTTTGCTGGTTGCTTCAGCATGTTTATATATACTGCTGCTAACATATATAGTCACTCTGCATTCAGCAAACTTGTCAGCTGGCGCACAAGGATGTTAGTGATATCTGACTGGGGAAAGCGATTCATTTTTGGAAGGGACTCAAGTCGAATCTAAGCCACAGAAATTCTTCCTCTATTGATCTTTTTTGTTTGAAACAGCAAAGTAAAATTTGTTTTTGTTTTTCATTTAATGTCATCATTTTTCTTCCTCACCATACTACTGTTCTTGGACAAAAATTTATTCTCTGTTATAGAATAGAGAAATTTCTCTGCTCTATGGCTTGATTATACAGTACAAGTATTGAATTGACTGTCCACTAGAATTAAAAAACCACTGGTATTTTGTTGATGGCTAAATGTTTGATGGATTTGCTTGAAAAATAATAAATAGAGGAATTTAGAAACAGAGAAATCTGCATGCATTATTAAATGTGTAATGAATTTTCTTTGTTTGAACTGGACCGATAAATATCTTTATTCTTGGACAGAAATTTCTTTATGCTATTTCTCTTTTTGAATAGAAAAATTATTATTGCATCTAAAGAATTTGCATGAGAGTGATTGAAGCAATTAAGGAATAGAGAAATTCTCATACACTATTAAACATCTTTAATGATTTTGTGGTTTTATATAACTGCACTTTTGTTTCTTAGTTCTGTGGCATTGTCTTGAGGTCTTTATGTGTGTGTGTGTGTGTGTTTCTCTCTTTGCAAACTCTGTTATGTTTTTGCCTTGTGTTGTCAAGATTTATTGATGGAAATTAAATTAAGTATGTTTACAATTATTAACTAATCGGACATACAAATTTCTCTATCCATATAAATTTATATTGTTCCTAGATAGAGACCGTTCTATAGACCTGATTATAATGTACAAATATTGAATCTTATTTTTCTGAATTTCATATGCAATATTAATAAATCTCAATTTTTAGAATTCAAATATATAATTTTTATAAAAAAACAAAACAGATTTATATGTTACAAGTTATTTAATTTTGAAATTCTAAAAAAGAAAAAAAATGTTGACACAACAGGAAAGATGGTAGCGAGACTCAAACTCATGACCTCCTTTTTGGAGAAGAGTTTGAGTGGCCATCTAGACTAGCCCTAGTGGGTTAAGTTATTTCTAAAGCACCCATAATTTATTTATTTAACTATTAATTATTGAAGGTTAGGACTTATGAAGCACGAACACTTTATTTTGGTTCACGTGTTCGTATTAGACACACTGACACTCTTGGATATTTTTCAAACACGTGTCGGATATGCGAAAAAAGAGTGTCCAATTTTTTTTAATTTTTCTAAATTTTAGACATGTTCTGGACATATTTGAGACACATTTTCATTTTTTCTTTTTCTTTTTTTTTGAGTTTTTTTCTCTTTTTCTCATATTTTCCTTAGTTTTTTTTTTTTTGTTATAATTAGTAAATTTGTTTTGGAACTTGAATCATAAATGTTGATGATTAAAATGAAGAAGTTCATAAATTTTTATTTGATAACTTTGTTATTTTAACATGTTAATAATATTTTTGTGATTTGTGTATTTAATGCCAATTTTAATTGAAATAATATTAAATTTTTATTATATAGTCATATAAGAAATATAACAAATTTATATAAATTTAACGTGTCTCTGTCCTACTTTTTTGAGAAATAACGCATCCATGCATCCGCATCTTTTCGTATCTATGCTTCTTAGGTTAGGACCTTGGGACTTGGATCAATCTTTTCTTTTTGGGTAACTTGTTATGTTGCAAACATAACTCTCTAAAATAAGCTTTTGAATAAGAAAGGGTTTCTCTATCAACAACTAAACCGATTATCATACACTTCTCACTATGCTGCAGCACACATACATTGCAGATTTACAGTTCTTCAAATCACATAAAATGAAATATCACACTATGATATCACAATGGATCCGAACGAAAGGAAAAAAGGAAAATGTTACAGTGACTGCACAAACATTCTCAATCATAAATACACAGGTTTCTAGTGACAATTGGTAAAAACATAAAAGCAAAGACTGGTACAAGATCGATAGCGCTCTTGCAAAGCAGCAAAAGATTTGAAGGGTCTTCTTGAATGAACCAAATGGCTACCATCACAAACCTCACCAGATTTCTTTTGTCATCAATGGCCTCTATGTCATATTCAATTAGAGCATCTAATGTTCCTTCTGTGTAGCAGTCATATACCCAATAATTTTTATAAAAAAAAAAAACAGATTTATATATTATAAGTTATATTAATTTCGAAATTCTAAAACATATTGATGAGACTCGCAATCATGGCCTCCTTTTTGGGGGGAGAGCTTGAGTGGCCATCATAGCTAAACCCAATTGGTTAGGTTATTTCTAAAGCACCTGTAATTAATTTATTTAACTAACTATTAATAATTTCTTCTTGTTGAGGGTTAGGGCCTAGGGCCTTGGATCAATCTTTTCTTTTTGGATAAATTACACTAACTTTTCTGGGATTTATGATAATTACAAAGATTTTTCATGAGGTTTCTAAAATGGCATTGACCTTCCATATTTTTATTGACAAACTATCCGTTCTCATAATGGTTGTTTTCGATATGGAGCACGAAATATTCATGCTTTTTATTTTTTGGTTCAGACAAACATAATTTTTTATTTTGGGATCTTTCATTAGTCTTGTTATACAACTTTTAAGTGCTTCTGGCAACATCATTAATCTGGACAGTAAGTTTTCACTTGTTTGGTGCTCTTGATGTGCCCATATTATTTGTATTCAAACTAATTTGTCTGTGATTTTGATTTGCAGGTGTCATGCTTGTACCCACATCCTCCCTCCCTCCATTCTGCCAATTAAGTAACAAGTTCCCAAAGCTTTCTTTCATATATGCAGATATAGATGAATGCCCAAAAACAACTCGGCACATACAGTTTACTCCTACTTTTCATTTTGACCGGGATGGTGAACGGGTTGATGAGATGGTTGGTGCCGGAGAGGAGAGGCTCCATGACCATCTGTGGTTGCACTCCTAAATACAGAGGTCAAGATTTACCTTTATAAACACATTTCAGTGGAAGCTATTTTCTGTAATCTCAAGCTTAAAGAGTTTGTTTACATTATAAGATCAAATACCTTTCAGGCTAAGATCAATGGTTAAGTGATGATTACTGTATACCAGACTAATGGTTAATTAGGGCATTTTCAAGTGTCTCTTTTTCTTTCGCGTGCATCCTGCTTGTTAGTTTAACTGCCATTTGGCTCACACTCACCTCAAAGATGTGGAAATTGCCACTGCTCTCAAAAAATTTGGGACTGCTCCAAATGTATTTTTTTTTTGGAGAGAGAGAGATGGTTGCTTGTGGTGAATGACAAGCTAAAGCAATTCAATTAATTCAAATACTCATCAAGCAAATCAACTTGTTCACAATCACCTTCTTCAACAGAAGGGGTTCATAAATTCAAAATCAATAAAATCAAATAAAAACCAAATGTGTGATTTTCCGGAAACAATTACTTTTAAAAGACAAAAAAAAAAAAAAAGATAAGGCTAAAAAGCGAGATGTACCAGCACAGATTCCACCATCCTGCCTCTCACCGGAGCCTTGAAAAGTGAACTATATTTGACGTATGCAATGAAGCTTCTTTATTCCTCCACAACCATAAAGATGGCTACTGAAGTCCATTTGCATGAAAAAATCTAGCTAATCTCCAGACTCAACCTCAAGCTTTGGGCTTGAGGATCTTAACAGTCTCCCAAGTGAAATCCGGGTCATCGCGGCCAAAGTGACCATAAGCAGCAGTTTTCTGGTACCTGAAGTTGCCTCCTCTCTTGAGGTCGAGATTGATCGCAATCACTCCTGGCCTAAAGTCAAATTGTTCCTTAATCAGAGCTAATATATCCTTGTCTGGAATCTTCCCTGTCTTGTAAGTGTCAACAAATACAGACAATGGTTCTGGCACACCAATGGCATAAGAAACCTGCACAATACAGCGGCGGGCAAGTCCTGAAGCCACCACACTTTTGGCTGCCTGCCTAACAATGTATGCACCACTCCTGTCCACCTTAGTAGGATCCTTCCCTGAGAAAGCACCTCCACCATGTGCACCCCATCCTCCATAGGTGTCAATAATAATCTTCCGGCCAGTGAGTCCTGCATCACCATGAGGTCCACCAATGACAAACCGACCTGACGGGTTGAGGTGAAAGATGGTCTTGTCATCCAGATATTGAGCCGGGATGACAGGTTTAATCACATGCTCTTTTAAATCATTAGCAATCTGCTCATTTGTGACAGTCTCATCATGTTGGGTTGAGATGAGAACAGTGTGAACTCTAATAGGGACCATGGCTCCACCATCATTACGGTACTCAACAGTCACTTGGGTCTTACCGTCAGGTCTCAGCCATGGGCAAGTCTTATTCTTCCTCACCTCAGTAAGCTTGGCACCAAGCTTGGTAGCAAGGACATGAGTTAAAGGCATGAATTCAGGTGTTTCATCAGTGGCATAGCCAAACATGTGGCCTTGGTCGCCAGCTCCAATTTCCTCAGGCTTCTTGGTGAGGTGACCATGAACTCCTTGGGCAATGTCAGGGCTCTGTTGCTCAATGTTGACCAGCACCTTGCAGTGATCAGCATCAAGGCCAACCTCAGGTGATGTGAACCCAATGCCTCTGCAAGTATCTCGAACTATCTTCTCATAATTTACTTTAGCCTTAGTTGTGATCTCGCCAAAGACCATGACCATATTAGTTTTTGTGCAGGTCTCACAGGCAACTTTGCTTTCTGGATCTTGTTCCAGACAAGCATCAAGGATTGCATCTGAGACTTGATCACAGAGCTTGTCAGGGTGGCCTTCATTAACAGATTCTGAGGTAAACAGGAAGGTATCCATATCTAGATTCATGCAGATCATTAAAGGATGTATTAGTTCTTTGCCCTTAGACATAAGAGTGACAAAATTTCCAGGAAACATGGATTCAACATCAGATTCATATATAACATAAAGTTAGAATCCAAAAAGAAAAGCAAAAATGCATCTGCTTTCATCACTTTTTACTATCAATATATTAATCCATCAACTGAACCACCCATATTATTGTTACTTCATCTATCACTTCTTACTTGAAGGATTATATAGTTCAAAGCATGAAAAAACATCTCTGACTACCAATTTCTTGTGTAAATACCCTATACAATCACCCCAACAGGTGGTGTTACCTCTATGCATGCATTGTAAAAAAAAAAAAACACACACACACACACACTGCACAAACAGAAGTGCTAATGCAGTAACGTATGCACC
This sequence comes from Nyssa sinensis, assembly GCA_008638375.1. Lineage (NCBI taxonomy): Eukaryota > Viridiplantae > Streptophyta > Magnoliopsida > Cornales > Nyssaceae > Nyssa > Nyssa sinensis. Next base: position 3,844,676 of record CM018051.1, on the reverse strand, counting down.
ATCTTTTTCATAAGCACCTTTTCATTTTTCTTCTATTTACTTTAATCCTTTAATATAAGCTTTTACACATGTTTGTTTGATTTTGTAGCAAATGTTTCAACTCTAGTATCTCTAAACTTTAATGATACTAGTCAATTCGTGATATTAAGTTCCACATGTATACATTACATTAAAAAATTAAGTGTATGTTCGCAAAATATAATAAGGCGCATAACACCACAATCCACTTTGAATTAGCAAAAATTTCTACCTAACAAGTTCAACACAACCAAAATCTACAATGAAGAAAGTACGATAGGAATTGAGGTATCAAAGAAGCTAAACATGGCAATAATGTGATGAATCCATAAACAACAAAATAAATTATGGTGGAAAAGGTTCACCATTATGCTACTCAATAATATATAGTAATATTTCTTAGAGAGTTAATCATACAATGTGATGAATTGTTTCTTTCATCAAATCTTCCGATCAATGTGGCTCCATTTATTTATTTAGAAACCATTTCCCTCCTCCAAAAGAATTTGCTTCAAGATGTTCAACTTTCTACTCAACTATTATTTAGCCAGTACAACTACAATGCTATTGTTTCTATTTAAGAACCTCATCCCTGTTACCTTACCACATTAAATGAAAATATTTTTGATATATGATTTGTAGAAGAAATCAAAATCCAAATCTCCATAAATATTCCTTGAAACTGACTAGAAAAACAAAGTTATGTAAATACTAGAACCCAATGAATACATCCCATTTCAAGGTTATAGTGTGACGAGGTTTCGAAAATCATAGCCCATCATCTAACGTTCTATGAATCCATTATTATATCAGAGCCCAATCTATGGGCGTGTGCTCCAAAATTCGATTTATTTCGGGCTTTTTGGACGGATATGTATCTCTAATTCAACCGGTCCTTTAAACTATATACATCTGAATTTCATAAATGTAGGTGACAATGTCATAGAGAGAGCATATCAAAGCAGGTGAAAATATCCAATACAGATCTGTTCAAAATTGCTCGAAATAAAAATGAGAATGAAATCGAATTACGATCATGAAATCAAATTACAATCACATACACCAGTTTATGTAGTAGAGAACTAATAAAAATGGTAGAAGGTAATGTGATGTCTAATCAATAACAATTTATTAAATATAAACAAGAGAACAAAAGAAAATTATCTTTTTCAAATGCAATAGGTCTCAAACTGAGGAGATCCAAGAACCAGAAGACCCAATCTCAAAAAGTTCAAAGACTATATCAAACTTTAATGGCCATATTATTAATTTAAGCAAAGAAGATTTATATGATCAGAAAAAAGAACAAAATGTTAATCAAAAGAGAATGTTAATGAACTTCAACATAAGAAATCAATGTACGTAACGAACAATTCCATTACAAACCTGAAACTAAGCTACACTAATGTCGAGATCCAAATCACACCAATGAAGATTAATAAATCTAATCAATAGATTATCTAAATCTGTAATTAGATACGTACCTGTTATGTATCTATGGATCTGCGAGGGGGAAGAGTGAGAGATGTTTGAAAGAAAAGAGAAAGAAGAGAGGGAGATAGATATACGGTTGAGAATATTTACATATTATATATATATAGAGGCGGATATGAGGGTGCGTTCTCGTCTGACTCGCTCGCTCTGGTCTCTCTCTCTCTCTTCGCTCGGTTGGTGAATCCCCGCTCTTTCCGCCATACACTCTTTTCAGGAGTTAAATCCTAAATTAGAGTGAAAAAAAAACTTATTTTTCAAAATAATGTCATTCTAAACTTATTTACCAAAATAGGGTTATTTCTAAAATCGTCTTTTGGAAAGACGATTTTGAAATCGTCTTTCCAAAAGACGCTTTATTTATGCTTTTTTTCGTTTTTTTTTTTTTGGCAAAACTGGCTTGAAAGCGTGTTTCCAAAACACGCTTTCAAAAGCGTCTTTCCAAAAGACGCTTTATTTTTCTCTTATTTTCGATTGAAAGCGTGTTTTGGAAACACGCTTTCAAAAGCGTCTTTCCAAAAGACGCTTTATTTTTTGCTTATTTTCGTTAGAAAGCGTGTTTTGGAAACACGCTTTTAAAAAAGCGTCTTTCCAAAACCGGCTTTCTAACCAATTTTTTTTTTTTTTTTTTTTTTTTTTTTTTTTATCTTTCAAAAAATTTGATGATTTTGGATGACATGTCTACACTTGATTTCCTAATTAATCTGCACATAAAAAATCAAGAATAAATATAAAAAAATAAACTTTTGTGATGACTTGGTTAATAAATTAAGAAGAAAATATATAGGTTGAAAGTTTCTTTTATCAAGGGTTGTAATAGAAACTCCTCAAGTGAGCTTCAATATTTTATATTAGAGCAATAGACATCAATGAACAAGATTGATCTCTTAAACTCTTCAATTTTATTAAGTAAACAAATTCAAAATCAAATAGCAAAAAAATATTTTTACATTTCAATTCACTGTTTTGAATACAAAGGAAACATTCTGGCCATAGAGGCTTATAAAGCAGTCAGCACTGAGCTATACAAAACTCACACGGGCTAAACTCACTCTCTGCCTAACACTGGCATTACATACATATATATAGTGACAAATACAACAGTTAAAATACATAAATCCCAAGGCTACACCATCTGTCCCTGTTGCAACCATGACCAGTCATGCTCCCTTGATCATGCCAGCTGCTGGTTGGCCATGGCTGCCATTTGCACTGAAGGTGGAGCATCCACAGGGTTGGAGGCAAAGAAGGGGTCTTGTGCTGTTTGTGGCATCATGGAGCTGGCCATTGGGGCTGGTGCACTAGCTCCAAAATAACAGAACTCTCAAGTCTTCATGACAATATCCACTCGACTAGTTAAGAAGAAGAAATGCATCTAAAATATTGAAAAACTGAGTCTGTTGACTCTTCTGCTCAACCAAGAAACTGTTCCAAGTACACAACCCATAGCTGTTGCCGAAGAATTCTTCCCTAGGCAACAAGAGTGCTGGCGGTGGTAGATTCACTGCAAGCATTGAACAATTTAATAAGTATTGCAATTAAAGAGAAGCAACAACACAATTATATTCCTTTTCAACACAAACAATCAGAGGTACTTGTTAAATAAGTTGAACAGATCTCCCAGTGATGCTAATTATATAGAAATAAATAGCAACAGTAAATATTACAGTGTCAGAACGTTTCATATTTACAATTATTTTTTTTTCATAGGCACTATCCATTTTATATTTTTTCTTCATACGTTTTTTGAGGGAGATTCAGGGTGTGGCAACATCACAAGGGTCATATTTTCAGTATTGTTTTACCAACATTTACACTTTGTTAATATTATTGTGTATAAAAGAGGCTTTTCCAGGCTTAGAGTAATGGAATGTAAAATATAAAGAAATGTTATTATGAGCTAATTGGAGGTACCATACATCGCAAATTAGAAGTCTATGAGCCATGCCCATCTTTAATCTGACTTAAACCAAGGGGCTATTGTTAGCCACCTCCAAGTTATTAAAGATAACAAATCCAATCTCCATTTAGAACCTGTGAGAACCATATTGTTGATTAAAACATGGAACAATTTATGAATCCTTTTAATGAATGCCTTCCCGTCTAAACACCACCTATTAGCAAAGTTAGTCTTCTCCAAATATGTTACACTATTCCTTTATCCTCAAAGTTAGTTTTTCTTTAGATATGCTCAAGTTTTCCTTTATCTTCCCAAAGTTTCCCTTCAACCAATATAAACATCCTCACATTGCCTATACTTGGCATATTCATTAGACAGTTTATTGAATTTCACAACATAAGAAAAACATTAAATTCATATCACTTTCTGAAGTTTTTTCCATCGGTGTGATAGGGGGACATAACTCTACTTCTCACGACAAAACATGCACCCATATTTCCCCATTACTATTATTCTACCAAGGTATCAAAAAATCATCAATGCTGGGATACCGGACAACCTAAATTCCATGTATCCTTAATGAACATAGAAATCCCCGAGATGTGCAGCAATAACATGAAATTGTTGTACCTTAAAATTACAAAAGATGAATCACAACAAAAAAACCACACCAAACACATGCAACAGTCAAAGAAAACGGTGTCAGTTGCCTTGCGGTACATCTAATCCTCAACAAAAGTTAACATCAAACTTAAGCACAGGTGGAATCCCACCATGAGAGGGATACATGAGAACCCATTAATCAGCCCAATGGGTAGTAGATTGTTCACAATACTCTGTCATGGCAGTTATACCACAGGGCCTGAACCAAGTATACAATTTTAGAAACCATAGCCTAACAGTGCATGCATAAAAAATAAAAAAATGGCATACCAAGAAAAAGACCAGATAGATGAGTCAATACCCATGAGAGAAGTTTGGTACCATCAAAAAGGAAAGCCATCGAACTTGGTGCTTTTTAAAAACGACCTAATTTGTCTCTGATGCAATCAGACCATGTCTCAACCAGGATCAACCTAAACTTGGAATCCTTATCCTTCCTGTTCCTCTCCAGATGTTTCCTAATAGCAACTGCTTTTTTAATGAGATGGTAAAGGTCCTCCGGAATTTCAGGAGCAACTCAAAAAGCTTCAAGTGGAATGATTTCCTCCTGAAATATCTAATGGAATCATGAAATAGGACATTGAATTAGACTCTAACAGATCTGAACAAGGATAACCAAGTATGGCCATGATATTTGTGCATGTTCTATTTTGTCTTTCTCATGCAATTTGGCTTTCCTAAAGTTTCTAAATTTTGGTCCAGGTTCTGTTTAAGCGTATAGGATCCCACGCCCAACATATAAATATATAAAATAAAAATAAAAGTCACAATATGTAGCTCCATAAATAACCTCCATTCATTTTGTCAAACTGAAATTTGAGTAATTGCTCAAAGTTTAAAATATATCATATTCTAGAGATGTCCTACCAATCATGTATGCTTTTCAAGGGATGTGGTTCACCAACCTATAAGAATTATCAAAAGTTTCCTCAAGCACATTTGGCTCCTCATTTTCTCATAGGTTCAATAAAAACAATCATAGTTGGAGATGTAATATATAGAAGGAGCTAATCTTTCAACCTATTCTTTTTTGTACATGTAATATACTTTACTTAATCAAATAAATAAATATAGCAAAAGCATCCTTATTACACCAGCTTGCAAGAACAATGGGTACAATTCATCTAGTAATCCCAGCATATTTGTAAGAGGGAGGGGGATTGTATAGGAGATGAAGAGGAGGGGGGGTGGGGGGGGATTGTATAGGAGATGAAAGATTTAATAATTATACTTTATATTCGTTGGTACTGAATATGTTAATTGATTTACAATCTATAATTATACCTAATGTCAAGTCTAATCAAAGCAACTTTTTTTTTCATAAGTAAAAAATAAACGTCTAATCCCAGTAACATTACAAACAAACTGTGGTTATCGTGCCGTCTTAATTCATCACATCAACTAAAAATAAAGTTGATGTTCTTGCAAGAAAGATCTCATGTTAAGATATAATTATGTTCTTACAAAATGAATGCATTGAACTACAGTCATCACATTCCATATAGAAAAATCACAATTTTTCTACAAATAAAAGAATTCTTGCCTTTGTCCCTGACTACACCCCCCCCCCCACCCCACCACCACCAAAAAAAAAAAAGAAAAAGATGGAGCTCATTATGTCAATAAGTAAGGAATTACCTTCTGAAATTCTGGTACAGGATCATAAAGGGAACACATTTTGGCAAACAATTGAATATGAATGGGTTCCAATGAACTGTAGAAAATGTAATAGTTATGTTCATAATGAGGAACAGTGCGGAACAAATCCAACCTTCCAGGTAAAACAATCAGAGAAAGGTATTCATAACCACTGAAATAAATAAATAAATAGAGCATTTGCCACTGAAATTTCAAAAAAATATATCCTAACCATGCAAGTAAATTATTGTTCTAAATGCTATTAAAAATAAAATATTCTCAATTTACATGCTATGTGAATCTAAATGGTGCAGCATCCAAGAGTACAACATATAAATGTAATGCAAAATGTGAAGGGTCCATACAAATCTGTTCCATCTATTAAATGCAAATCTGTGAAATTGCCTACTTTGGCTTGCAAGTACCAATTGTAAGTTTCTAAATAACAGAATTTGTAGGGGGAAAAAAGTCAACTTCAACAATAATTTTAAAAAGGCTTCCTGTCTTTTACATGGCAAGAAATGTCATGACAGTCCAATCAGAAATGCCAAAACAAACCCTCAGAAAAATGCAGACCAGCCAGTACATCCCCTCACTCAATTTTTGCTTGACATAGTTCACAATGTTCTTAATCTTCTGCGTAGGGACCTCCAATTCCTCAAAAATCATAAGCTGCGTGTTGGTACTATTTTTTTTTAGTTAGGTTGCATACACAACATAGAAATCATGACGATCACTAACCAATATATACGAGAAGAATGCATAGATTTATCAGATAATAGTTTCTGCAACAGAAAATTGAGTGATATTAAAGAAAGAAATTGCTACTCCCACTAATAAATCTTACGCAAAAACTTTTAGCAGGATGTATAAATGCAGCCCTGAAATAACACTAAATGTGTTCTTGGAATTGCCTTTTTGCACCTGAAATAACACAAACCCGATGCAGTCTTGATTCAGGTACTAAAGTTAAAAAAAAATGCAGTCAAGTTGGCAGGTAAAATCCTTCTGTTATCAGGGTAAATATCAAACCCGATATACTGCAATAAGGCTCTGGCTATTGCAGCTATTTTTTTTTTTATTGATCAGTAAAAAGATAATATAAAAATAAAGGCGCCCGAGGGGGGCGAACCCATATATCTTCATCTTTTTTTGATAAGTAAAAACATTTATCTTTATCTTAAAAGATATATACATGGTAGCAACTTCATTTACTTATTGCAACTGAGGAAAAGATATTCACCTCTCTGCAAATTCAATTGGTGTCTCTCCCAGCTTCAAATTTTGGGGCTCTTGGTACCACACATCACAAACAACAGCCCATGATGTCATAAGCTGCAGCAGATGCATAGTGAAGAATTGCTTGCAAATAAGATTGTAATCCTGGTGTTATCCCTTGGGCAAGCTTAATCCACCTAGGACTTGCACCACAACAAGAAACCTACTTTTGATGTCCTCTTTCTCACATGGAACTAGATATTTGTTCTCAACTGAAAGCATTTTCTCAACTGAAAGCATTTTAAAATATTGAACAGCATAGTTGTGAAGGTAAACACATCCTGGAAATATATATATATATATATATATATATATATATATAGAGAGAGAGAGAGAGAGAGAGAGAGAGAACACATTTTTACATGCTAAGAAAGTGAACTCGAAGTTGAACGCACGAGGTGAAAAAAAAGGAAAGGAAACCAAATTATACCTTTAAAAGGCCAAAATCACTGCATACCTTGTCAACCAAATTAAATGTGCCATCACTTATAGCATTATAAATTTTAATGCTTTCAGAAGCAACCTGTTTAATAATTAAAACAATCAGGAAAACAAAATGGTATCTGAAAATTATTTCAACAACATTATGGACAAAGCAAACATTTAGAAACTACACTTACCATCAAAAGTGCCAACTGAATCACAAAATTATGAACTGCTGCTCCTTGTGACTGCATGAAAGTTTCATGATGGTGTCCAGCATTTTATAGTAAACTCAGACAGCATTATGTGTTTATATAATCCAACTTGATTTAGCTGAGAGCACAATAGAATTACCTGGCAAAACGTCTGTAAATGTCTCTCAACAGTCCTTGTAAAAAATTTTAAAATCAACAGCCATCAACTTTATCTACGTAAAAAGTAGCAAAACTACCTATTGAACTTTAATATCCTCTGCTCTACTTTCCATAGCCAAAAAAAGCTAATGATCTTGACAACAAATGATACTTTGCACAACCCAATTTTCTTGTTTCATCAAATTAACAGGGTTCAATTGAGGAGACATGGAAAATTATTTAGAATTCCAGTGAACATATGAAAGAAAACAAATATCATATCCAATTACAATGAAACAGTAAGGTTGTAAATGCATCTCCATTTCTTATTAAAAACCCTGGAAATCAGTAACATTTTTTTTTTAATGAAATTCAAGAATATGGATGAAATATAGAGGACACTGTTTTTATGTCTGCATTTGATGAATAGGTTGAACTTACTTCACTGTATTTGTAATGACATCAAATGGGTCTGAGCCAGCAGCCACAAAAACCAAATGACTCCCTTCAAATCCTTCCACAGCAGGGTCTCCTGCAATCAACCGACATTGTTATCACTTCAACAACGACAATAGGAACAATACAAATGCATTAACACAAAATAATAAGAAATATGATGTTTTTATTTCCTTACCACTTTCCAAACAGATTTCTAACTCGTTATTTGCATTCCCCTGAAGAACAGCCCTGAAATCCCCCTCAAGAATAGGCAAGAAAACATACACTTACTGAAACTCATGAAAAAATGTAATGCATTATTTAATGAACAATGTTTCATCATTGGCCAAGCAGAACCTGCTATCCCAGAAAAATAAGATTACAAAAAAAACTATCCTGCAATGACTTCACATAACTGTCCCATTGTGAGAAAACATAATCCTAAAATACCCAAAATAATAAAACCCACTACCAGATTTCTTATACCTGGTCAATTTTCAACCAAAAGAAACAAATGTAATTCTAAATAGGAGAAAAGAAAATAGGAGAGAGAACCAAGTGGTAAATAACTTCTAAAATTACCTTAATTTTGGAAAAAAAAAATTCCTGTAATTTCTATAGAAAAATGAAGTATTGAAGTCAAGCAGACCAAAACAAATGTTGAACATAAACAGAAAACCCAAAACAACAATCTGCATAAGTGCTTAAATATATAGTAAAAACAAATTGCACTATACTAGCAGGCAGCAGCTTGAAAGAACAAACCAACACAATATATAGTAAAAACAATTGCTCAATTGGGCAGAAGTTAATGACCATGAAAAATCAAAACAAAAGGGCAAACCTGTTCGCTGTGTCCTTGTGGGAAGTAATACACTAGACTTCCCACCTGAGGCAAGGTGACCAATGGGCCGGCGCATGCATGCCATAGCTCTGAATTTATTGACTTTCGAACCCCTAAAATTAACCGGGATCCAACATGTATAAGTTACAATATAGAAAAAGCTTAAGAAAACAAAATAACAGATAAACTCTTCAAGACTAAGTGCTGCCTTTGTTTGACAAAGAGATGGATTATCTGTTGTGTTATATGGACAAGGATGCTGAGGATTTTATGGTTCGAGGGAAGATGGGAATGATGAGGAAATGAATGGAGAAAATGTGCGGGGGAGGCCTGTTGTAGAGCTTGGAACTAGGGCTTTTTTCACAAGTTTCGAAGAATCGACTGAGGATGAAAAAGTCGAACTGAAAACGTCTTTTTGAAAAACGTTTTCTAAAACAACTTCATTTTGGTAATTAAGTTCAAAACAACCCTAGTATGGTAAAAAAGTTTCAAATAAGCCCTAAAATGGTAAAAAATTCCTCTTTTCAGTGAGAGAGACCAACTAGCAACTACCTACCTCCCTGCTGGGTCCCATTTCACACCTACACTGAAAGCATGCAAATAGAGGTATCAAATGTGCCGGTCCGGATCATTTTAATCGGTTCTTTCGTGTCAATGTGTCGTGTCACTGGTATCACTAATCATATCATATTTATAAATTATTTTATAATAAATAAATAAAAAATATTTACAACAAAATACAATTAACGGTAGATTAATTAATAATAAAGTCATTAATACAAAAATTGGAGATCAATTAATTCTATTTTTTATTATTTTAATTACATAATATTATTATTTTTTATTTTGTTATTTATAATTATAATATTTTATTTTTGTATTTTTTACTTTATTAGTCTAATATTATTATTATTTTTTATTATAATATTTTGTATAAACTTGTATTTTTCTCAAAATGATTATTTTTTTTAGTTTGAATATATTCACGTAATAAAAATAAATGATAATAAAATTTTATTATTATCATGTTCACCTTTTCTTAACTTGTCGTGTTCGCCTTTTCTTAACATGCCATAACTGATCCATTTGACACCTCTTCATGCAGATCATAGCACGAACCAATATTCATTGGTCCGGGTGTGTGCATCCATAAATACTTGACACATTAGTGTATGATTTGCATGTTTAGTTGATGTATTAAATAAGTAATACTACAATTTTCAAAAATTTTATCTTAAATTTTTATCTCATTTTTCATTGTGACACATTAATTATATTACTTAATGTACTATCAATATTACTATACAATCTCAATAATTGAATAATAAATCACATATATAAATATATATATATATAGATTTATAGTTATTGTGATGGGACATTCAAATTTGACTATTAAAATTATAATTCAAGAAATCACCAAATAATCGCTCATATTTGAAAAAAGCACAGCATTTTCCGTGTTAAACATAAAATCTAGCGCGTCAAAATCAATGAACAATTTTTCTGTCCAAAACAGACTATGATAAATTTCATAGTCACATCCGTATTAGGACTGAAAATATTTATCTCTGGAGGCGTCTGTTCAGTCAGAAAGGGGAATAAGGGGCGCCGTTGGCCAAAATTTTTTTGAAATGATATTTTTTAATACTTATTTTGTTAAAATGTTTTTTTTTAAAAAAATAGGATCAGAACCTCCATTTTTTTTTTTATCCTTAACAAATTTTAATACTTATATTTTTATCCCACCTAACTCTAATTTTTGAACAGGCCATCGTTTAGGCTAGGATTTTTTTATTCAACCAATATTTTTTTACTCACAAGCAGTTTCATATTTATTTCTTAAAATTGGTTCAAATCTTACTTGTAAAATGAATTTTCCCAAATTTTGGGGACTAATTTTTTTTTTCTCAAATTGAAGGAAAAACGTTTACAAAATTGGTTCAAATATTATATATAAAAAATTTATAGGTAAATTATATTGACTTTTTCTTGAGATTTATAGTAATTACACTGACTTTTTTTTTAAGTTTTTAAAATTACCCTAACCTCTCTTATTTTACAAAATAATATACAGATATCTTCCTTCAGTCAATTTATTTCTTCAAAATGATAAAACCATCCCTTTCATATTTTTTGTTTCAATTTTTTAAATCTTGACCAATTTTTTTTTTTCATTTTTCAAGTAAATATTGATAAAACTTTAAACTTATTTTTATATAAAATAAAAATAAATTATTTACCTTAAATTTGTTTTTAAATAAACAAATTTAGAAAACTATAAAAATAAATAAATAAAAGAGACAGTTTCGTTCTCTTGAAAAAAAAATTGACAGGAGAGAAGTATCTATATATTATTTTATAAAGTATGAGAGGTCAATGTAATTTCATAAACCTCAAGAGAAGTCAGTATAATTGTCATAAATTTCGAGGGAGTTGAGTGTAATTTACCCAAAATTTATTTACCAAATTTTGGGTTGGGGATGAAAATGTAACCAAGAATCAAAATTTATAAAATGTGAATAAAATTGTCTACCATCTACCTTGTTTACACCTCTTATTATGCTCAATTCAATCTGAATATCCTACCCAAAATTCAAATTTTGCCTGACTTTATAAAAGTTAATATAAAGTCTCTGAACTATCTCATATGCTTCATTTAGAATTAAATGATTGCAGAAGAGAACAATTGCAATGGAAATAAAAACGTGAAACCCCCCAAATTTGCATGTGTGTTGAATAAAGTATTAGAAGCTCCTCTTTTGCTTCAATTTTTTGCCAAAGCAAGAAAATAACAAGTTGGTTTTAACTCTACTTTTCAAATGTCAAATGAAAATGTAAATTTACCTTCCCTAACAGAGTTCATGCATGTTGCAGAAAATGTGAAACTTGGAAATTTTCCTTTCAACTTCTCTATAAACTCATCTGGCTCACATTTTCCTTTCTTTTCTCTTCTTCTAAAACTTGAAATTTTTCTTTCATCTTCTCTATAAACTCGTCTTGCTCACATTTCCTTTTCTTTTCTTTCCTTTTCCCCCTAGCAACACTGCACTGTGTTCCAAAGACAACCCTTCTCTAGAATTAGAATTCATCTTACCCTATACCCTATACCCCAAATCCCATTTTCTCATTCTCACAGTTCACCTATGGATCTCCCCTTTGTTAATAGGATCAAATGAAGCAATATGACAATTATAATAACAACATCAATAGTGCCTATGGATAAAACTGTAAGCTGTTATGCCCGTGAAGCATCATTTTTTCTTTCCAAGACATGCAACACTGAATTCTTCATTTAATGGGAGCTAAAGCTCCTAGCTCAAGAAAGAATGTACATAATAATCAAAAATGACTTTTCCATTGAAGTCCAAGGGAAGGAGAAAGGAATTAGAAACTAAGGCCAAGTTGAAGTCCAAAAGCCGCGTGGACGAGAAAGAGTGTAATGATTCCACTACCCAAGATCCCATGGACATTCCTTAGACCAGGATTTCCCTACATAAGATCATAAATTAAAACAGAGTTAAACAAATTACAAAGACAATATATCATCAAATTTAGAAAGTCCATGGAAGCCATTGTGACTTTTGTTTACCTCAAACAATGCTGGCAATATAGTCTGTATGGTCAAGAGTGTAAGGCCAGTGAAACCAGTGATGGCATGAGGACTGAAAACAAATACATAATAATCAGAAAGGGCAATGCGAAAGGCCAGAACTGGTTTTGTGAAATAAGATTGAATTGATTTTAAATTTTTTACTGTTTGGTAAGTAACTTTTAATAGTATCATGGTTCACATCTATTCTTAAACAAAATAATTAAAACTTGAACAAAATCAAACCAGAGCGGAGGAATGATCGTGACTTGATTCAATTTGAAGAATTCTCAAACAACCTCAGTGTCCAAAGAAAAAATGTTTATTTCTCTCTTTCCGGTACTTCAATCTCAGAAGTGAAATCAAATAAAGGACTCGTATCCAAGGAAAACAGAATGTTGCCACTGAAATGTTATTTAAAATCTTTAGATTTGTTACTGAAGAAAGGTCCTAGACTCCAGAAGTACCTCTCAAAGATGGGTTTATCTGAAGTGAGTAGGGCTGTTATTCCACCAGTAGCTCCGAGAGCAAAGAAGAAAAACATTCCTCCAAGAAGTTTAGGGATGTAAGTCTTTGGCCATGGCCTTCTCCTCCTGGATTTATAAAGCAATCTAGGTAAGTCTGCTAAACAATGAAGAAAAAAAAACAGCATTATTGCTCAATGATTATGCAATCATATAACACATGTCCAAAATGAATTTCTCACCACATCCTCAGAGAAGCGGATTCGGAAACCAAGATAAGTTCCATAACCACCCATCGCAAAGAGTACAACAGCCTACAGGGGAGAAAATTCTATAAAATTACTGATGCAAGGAATTCTATGGTAAAGGGTGAAGAAGGAAAGAAGGGCAGGAAGGTAAAGAAAGGAAGTTTACCATGTTACCAGGGTGACCCCAATGCACAAGCCAGTCTGGAAGACTCCATGCCTTCACGAGCTCAACAAAAGGCCCAAACAGAGACCTTAGAGTCCCAGCTGATATTCAAATGTTTAACCTCATTATGAGTAAATGAAAGGGAAGGAAGAAAGAAAGTAATAAGAGATCAATTTATGGTGAATCCCTAAGTTTAGACCTAGCTGTTATATAGTGGCAGGTCAATCCATGTTCTGCAAAACTGAAGGATGGTAGTTTGTAGGAAGTTAGCATCAAACATTTAGGCTGCACAGAGGCCAAAGGAAATCTAGTTCAAATAGTTTTGTAAATGATTATTAGAAGAGAAATTTTTTTTCAGCACATTTGAAACAAAAACTCAAGGAATAGGAAAACCTGTAACTTGGGAAATTTCCAACGTTGAACTCCAAAAACCTTAATCCCAAAAGTAACATTCTTGAACAACAGATGAGAGATTCATGAGTGCCAGTTGACACAAGCAATGCATCAAACACTTCCCAGGCGCCACACTCACCCCAATTAACATGGAACACCTAAGAGGCCAAGACTGAACTCCAAGAGCCTACACCTCTATGCCATCTAATGAAGTCCAAAATCAAATCTTAACTTTTTAAGGATTAAAATGTTCCATGATCAAATGCTCAAAATAGAGCTCACCTTAGAAAATCAACTTTGGAATAAGCAATCTCAAAATGTACAACTCAACTCAACAAAGTCTTATCCCAAATTCTCAATTATTTGGGTCGGCCAAAAGGCTAGCACAGTGCAGGAGGTTCCTGCCACTACGGGGTCTAGGGAGCGTTTTGCACAACTCAAAACTGTGACCTTCACGTTACAATGTAGCAACCTTACCGTTGCGCCAAGGCCAGCCCTAGCAATCTCAAAATTTCCAATTTAGAAACGAAGAGGGATTTTAACAATCTACACCTTGGCTCGAATTCCATCACCTTGCCCAAAGATGCTCTTCATAGTCTTCCCCATCATACCCACACACATAATTCCTTGTATAACCACAATCTCAAACCCCAAGAGAAACCTTTTTCAACAAGAGCAACATTCTCCAAGAACTCCTTGTTGCACCAAAACCCACTTCATATGCCTAATAACAGATTCTGATTTCACTCTATCATGGAGTAACCAGGACAAAAAAAAACTACACAAGCTTTCCTCAAAATAAAATAACTCCACAAAAGCAATCCAACAATTCCAAGTAACAAAAATGAGATGACTCCTAAGAAATGCTGTTTTAAGAGGGGAATGATTCTTAAGAGATTATTTATATTAATACTCTACGTGGTCATGATTAATCAATTATAAAACATTATATAACTTGTAAATGTAAATCAGTTTCAAAAGATAAGTCTATTATCTTGATTATTTAGTTTATAAATGTTAATTGCAATTTTTCATTTCAAAAGATGTGGAAGTGGCTATACTTATAAGTGAATGTTTATCAAATTTTATGTACATTTTGAGGCCAAAACCTTAATTTAAGAAATGAAGTTACCTCCTTGTATTGTAATGTTTAAAAAAAAGGTAATGCTACTGCAAAGTCAAGCTTACGTGAGATCGTGAGATTGGGTGTCAGATAAATGAAAACTAAATCTCTAAATCATCCAATGTCGTATAAGCTCGAGATTACATCAACATTTCCCACTATATATAAAGCACAATCGCAATGAAGCTAGCAGCTTCAAATATGACAGAAGTACCAGAGAAGACCTGGAAATTTCAGTATATTTATATATGTATGCATGTAATATTACCTCCAGGAAGAGCAGCAAGAAAGAGCAAAGGTAGAGGGGCGAAGGAGTACAACAGAGTCTCACTGGATTCCTCTGTATCTTCTTCTTTTTCTTCAGCTGTATCAACAGCTTCACAAAGCCTGTTCTTGAGGGCAAAGGAGGGAATGAGAATAGCAGTTCTCTTTCTTGGAAAATTCAATGCACAGGGCAAGAACTCTGGGGGAATTTGGGGGATGGTCACTCGGGGTATTAAGGAAGACGAAGGCAGCAAGGGGGAAGAAATGTTTAAACGAAAAGCAGCAGAAACATTCACCATAGCCATTTGAGAATGCAGCAACAACATAAAAGATTGCTGTGTTATGAACCTTTTTTTTCTTCTTTGAAGCTGGTTTTGGAGTGGCAGAAGGGGAAAGCAGAAGAATTACAGATAGACAGAGAGAGGAAGTGGGAAAGGCAAGGAAAGGTACACGCCTATGCATACATTAGTTCTCCACGTGGTCTCAACACGTTCTCGTATCTAACAACAATTTGGCTTGAGTTGGTTAAGAACATCAGGCCCGTGGGCCAAAGCCAGACCTAGGATTAGGGGGCGAGTTAGGGCCGGGTCATCCTTCTCAATTCCAATCTTACTTATATTCTTTGTTTTTTATTTTGTTCCATTTTATTTAGAAGTTTATTTGATCCTATTTATATTTTTCAACTTCATTCCGTTCCGTTTTTGAACTTTAATATATATATCTATTTTAAATAAATTAAAATTTTTATTTTAATAAATAAATTAAATTTTTTTTTATCAAAATAACTAATACAAGAAAAAAAATATTACTGTGATATAAACAATCTTAAAACTAATTTTATATAGTTTTGTTTATTGATAAAAATATAGTGTATATAAGAAAATTAAAAAAAATTAATATATAAATGGAACGGGATGACTATCTTTCGAACTCGACAAAATTTTAAAAATCACATTCCAATCTCGTTTATGAACATTTCATAGCCGCTTTATTAAAAAGAGACGGGATAAATTACCATCCTTATTTAGGATATGCCAAATTTCACGTGACATGGCCCACCTAAAAATAACATAATTGGTTAAAAGAATGAATTTTAAATAATTAGATAAATCAATGACGAATCTCACGTGACATGGCCCACCTAAAAATAACTTAATTGGTTAAAAGAATTTTTTTTAAATAATTAGATAAATCGTATTCAAAATTTGGATGTGAGTTTGAATTCTCGTTGCTGCATGAGTTTGCATATTTGAATCCCCTGTCTAGGTGAGTGGGTCATTGCATGGCACCCTATCAATGAAAAACCTTTTTCAAAAGAAGAATCTCACGTGACATGTGCAATATTATTTTTGAAGTTTAATTTTTTTTTTTTTTGAAAAAAAGCTTAGCTAATTACTTAGATGTTGATGATATGAATAACTTATTTGAATGAGTTAAGAAAAAGTATGATTTGAATAAGTAATTGTGAAAAAGTACTGTCCGAGTTAAATTATTGAGTGTTTTAATGAATGTATTTGATAAGTATTTATATGATACTGTAGTGGTTGTATAAGCTGTTAATAAGTGTCACTCGACTATTTTTTGAAAAGGTTCGTTTTGAATTAAGTACAGATTCACCAAGTGTGATTCACCCGCTCAACCACTTAAAAAATTAAAAAAATTCTTTTTGAGCTTAAAAATATCATTAAACACCGCCAATAAACCGAACTAAACACAACCAAAATTTCTATTAAACCATCTCCTCCTTGTCTCTTTGGGAACTTGAACATTTTCTTTAGAAATGAATCAAGTAATGGCACTGGCCACTATCTACTATCCACTTTAGTATTTTTGAAGTTCAAAACTACTCCAACTAATATGTCAAGTCTCACATGGCATTTGACATGCATCTTCCTATGCCAATTTTGAAATACCAAAAAATGGACAGCCCCCCCCTTTTTTTTTTTTTATAATATTTTGGGTCTCACTATAAAAGCTTTCAATCAACTTAATATAATAAATGAGATAAAAATAAAATAAAAGACAAATATAATAAATTATTAAATTTGGCATATCAGGTAGAGTTCTTATTTGTAAAAATTCCAAATTGTCATGTAAGTCTTCAAATGAATTTGGCATCTTTAAATTTGGCATATTGGTTAGAGATGCTCTGAATTTACATATCCATTGTATTTCAAAATCAAACTATAGCAAAGTGAAAATTGAAGTCCAACCAGGACCGATATTCAATCTAAAGTGGTGCGAGAGTCTATTTTCTATCCGATTAGTATGGGTTCGATTCTTCACCATAGATACACACAAATATTAGTTAATATCAAAAAAGAAAAGAAAAAGAAATAATGAAGTCCAACTAGCACTCTATGATTTTTATGTTCCTAGAGAGCCAAATGAAATTATAAAGTAAAACACACAAACACACACGCAGACATAGTAGGCAATGTGTAGGCTACTACATCAAAGAGGAGGCCCAAAGTTGATCTTGAAACATATAGCTTGAAGCAAATGTCATGTAAGATGAGGGCCATTGAACTAAGCAAACATCAACAAATGATTATGTGGAGTTCGGCCCAAGATATATCAATAGTCCCAAGCCCAAGTTAACATTGGGCCTCATATTAGAAAGCATATATAAAAATTTGTTGGATATGAATGATCAGACTAAATACTCGTTTAGTTGTGCTATGAAAAAATATTGTTTAAATTAAGTAATTATTAGAAAATATTATTTGAATTAAGTAGTTGAGTATTTGAATGATCTGTTAAAAAGTATTTAATAATTATCAAATTGGAGCATTCTTAATAAACTTGACTCATCTAATAAAAAAAATTTAGACTTATTAGCTTAAGTACGGTTTGGAATTCTATCCCAAACTGCCTATTATCAATTAAGGTTATGTTTTGGTATGCAGAAATGTAATAAAAATGACATGAAATAGAATAGAAATTACTCAATTGGGCCAACTAGAATGCTTGAAATAAATTTTTAATAGAATCTTCATTTCATGTAATAAACATTTTTAATTATACCAAATAAGAAAAATGAATGAAAAAGTTAGAATGAATATTCTTAAAATGTTCATTCCGTCGTACTAAATATGACCTAAGTATTTAATGAGTCCTTCAAACATATTAAGTGCCGTGAGAAAATTGAACCAAAGATAGCCTAAATCATTATTGTACATCAAATGATATATTGGTCCCAAAGAAACATATCCACGAAAAGCATATCCAACAATGCTCTTTCAAATAGAGCATCTATTCTTTTGTATTAATTAAAAAATAATTCTAAACTATTTTTTTTTTTTAAAAAAAGAACATTTTTTTGTGAGCTTGAGAAAACTGTCGAAAGACCCACAAAAATTGTGCTAAATTGTTGTTGGTAACTCATGATTTTTCGAGGAAGAGGTCACGTGTTATACTTTCACTCTTATTAGAAAATTGTGTAATTTATTTCTTTTTCTTAATTTTGCTACTGTATATATAATTTATTTTTTCTTCTCATTTCTAGTTTCAGGGGCGGCTTCAACTCATTCATAGGCCTAAAACAAAATTGTAAAATGAGACTTTTTTTATTTATTAAAATTTTATAAATTTTTTATTAAAATTTTAAAATTTATTTAAAATTGTAAACAAAATAAAGGCAATCTAATTATATATGTCTTAAAAGATAATATAAATTTTAAATTAAAAAATTTAAAGTTAGAACAATAGAACTTGATTATGGAGCAATTTAGTCTTCAAATTCAGCAAATATAAAAGAAGCTAATCAAAATTTCAATACTTTCACGGTTCACGCACAACAACTCGCCAACTCCAAATGACTTCACTTGTAAAATGCCAAAATCTAATACAAGACCCAAAGCCAATAAAATAAAGTGACAGCGTGACTGGGCAAGAAAAAAAAAAAAGAAGAGAAAAGGAGGAGCATGCGGCTAAACCTAAAGGAAATAAAATAAAAGGCAAGAAAAAAAAAAAAAAGAGAAAAGAAGGCGCAGGAGACCTAAAGGAAATAAAATAAAGAAGAAAAGGACGGCTGAAGTGAAGCAAACAAGGGAATAGAAGCGGCTGGTGCGCAAAGCAGGAAAAGAAAAGAGTAAAAAAGAAAAGAAACGGCTGGGTGCTGAAGAGAGAAAGGAGGAAAAGGAAAAAAGAAAAGAAGAAAAGAGAAAAGCTCAGAAGTGATTATCAAAATGTCAGGTTGCAGAGTATCTTTTTAAAAATATAACAGATTGTTAGGTTGCAGAATTCTTTTTAGACTTAAAGAAAGAATTTTATAAATAAAAAAATAAGAACGTTAATTATTAAAAAAAAATAATTAAACGAGAAGATAATAAATACTATCAAAAAATAGTTATTTAGTAATAGTTGTACAATAAAAGAAAGAAATTAAGAATATGAAAAGATTTATTTATTTTATTATAATAAATATATTTTTTTAAATATAAAAAAAAATTGCGGGGCTTAAAAAATTGAGGGCCTAAAGTCAGGGCTTTAGTGGCTTGACCCTTCAGCCGGCCAGTCTAGTTTGGACTTTATTTGTGTGTAATAGTTGAATAGTTGTTGTGTTTCTTAGGATCCCAGATGGCTTTGTTTTTTCACAGTTCAGAATTGAGAAATTCATGTGAGTTTGTTGAGAAATTTTTGTAAACTTGTAAAATAATTATTGTGCAATACTCCTTAAAAAATTGTGCTACATTAATTAAACTATTTGGTATAGATAAAAAATATTCTAATTAAGTTTTATAAAGTAAAACTTATAAATAAGACAATTTTACATAAATATAAATTTTTTAATTAATAATAACAAAGAGTTAACATTCATGATTTATTAGACTCTTAAAATTTGTGGTGTTACTAGATTCATGATTTACAAATCCAATAACTAAGAATTATGGTGAGGTTAAAACTTTATTTGTGAAGTTACTTAGCATTCATTTACCCGCTGCTTTATTAGACTTTTAAAATTTGTATTCCATATGACATTAGATTATTAACATTGTCGAAATATTAATAATGTATAAATAAATTATATTGACCTTCATTGATCTTTCTGAAATTCACTGACCCATTTATATATATATATATATTTTTCATTTTTTCAATTTTAACCAATTTTTTTCTAAATTTTTTTAAAGGATTTTTTATTTTATATAAAAATAAATTTAAAGTAAATAACTTATTTTCATTTTATATAAAAAAATTTAAGGTTTTAATCAATATTTATTTGAAAATAAAAAAAAATAAAAAATTGATCAAAACTGAAAAAAAAAATGTTTAAAAAACAAGAAAGTGACAGTTTTATTATTTAAAAAAAATTTAACTAATAAAGGATATTTATAACTTATCAGATAAAATAAAAAAGTCAGTGTAATTGTTAATTTAATTTATCGTATTACAGCTAATAATTTCTTAATATGCAAATCAACTAAGTCATATAATTCACATATATTCTTCACCCTCATATCCACCTCAATCCCTTTCTCATTAATGTTTGTTAGGCTCCATTTCCTTTCAAGGATTAGTGGGTGGTTCCTTCAAATTAAAGTTGTTTTTTTTGACCAAACCACAGCCATGGTAGCCGACACTATGGAAAAGGATTTATTATGTTGTTTTGAGATTCTTCTTATCTAATATTTTCAATGAACTGAACTAAATGATAGTTCAGCCCATTGAAAGAAAAAAAAGAAAAAATTATTACAACTGTCATATCGTGCTATTATTACTGTGATAAAAGTATTAATATAAAATTACAAGAGTCTTACATTATACTCGCATCATAAGTGACGGGTTTGTGACGATTTCACTGAACTCTTACCTACGGAATGATACCTGTGGAGCAAAGCTTTCTTTGGATCAGTGACAGATCCAGGGGGATAGAGAGAGGCCGTCGCTCTCGTAAAAATTTAGTTATTGAGTTTTTTATTGTTAATTTTGTTAGAATTTTTTAATAAAATAGGACTTATCCCTCAATTTATTTATATATATATATATACATATATTTATTTATATGAATCTTCTTAAATTTTAATATCTGTTATTTAATTCTCTAAAAAATTTAGATATTTTATTTTTTGATAAATTCTACTAATTTTCTTTGATATTTATGACAATTACACTAATCTTTCTTGAAAATTTTAAAATTACACAAACTTTCCTTATTTTTTCTAACAAACTACACTAATCTCTTCTCCAGTCTAATTTCATTTTGAAAATGATAAAAAAGCTTTTTTCATTTTTTTTAATTTGGACCATTTTTTCCAACTTCTTTTTTATCATTTTATATAAAATTAAATTTTAAATAAATAATTATATATTTTAAGCCAAAGAAGATTTTAATTAATATTTATTTGAAAATAAAAAAATAGTTGGAAAAAAATTGGTCAAAATTAAAATAAAAAAGTACATAGAATGGAAAATATTGCCATTTTTTTAAAAAAATTAGACTAGGAGGAGACATCAGTGTAATTTTAAAAACCTCATAAAGGATCAGTATAATTATCAAAAATCTCAGAGAAGATCAGTGTAATTTATCGTATATGTTTTTATCACCTATTTTATTAGAATTTTTTAACAAAATCAGACTTGAACTCTTCCAATTTTTTAATATATTCATATAAATTCTTAAATTTTTATACCTGCAATTTGCCGCCTTTTTAACTGAAATTTCTAATCCGTCAGTGCTTTGGATGGACTGTGTGAAACTCATACGGCTACCATAATTTGAACGTGAACATCTCATACAAGTCAATTTTAGTTTTTTTTAGAGTTAAGACATTCAAACTCTATTATCACTACAAATTCTGAATGCTCTATTTCGGTTTAAGAGGACAATAAGAAAGAAACAAATACAAAATCTTAAAAGTATGTGCATTTGAAATGCTAATTGTGATATACAAGATCTTTATTAGAGAAAACATTTTGATTAAAAAATATTTTTAAAAATATTTTATTCTTATATATTTTGATTTTTAAATATATAAATTTCATTGAATTACAATTGATATTATGGAAAATTTTGTGAAAATTTTGAAAGTTTATTATTTAACCATGGTGGTGACTCTTGTCATATGGTCTTTAGTTATTTCTTTTTTTAACAAGTGAGAATTGAATTCAAGGCATCAATAAAGTTACAACACTTAAAAATAAATAAATAAATTGTGTGTTGAATGTATTTGATGATTATTAATTGCCTCAAATTGTGAGATACTAAAACAAATGAGAGGGGGCTTTGAAGATCTACTTAATTTTTGCACATTGTGAGCTTATGGTGAAATTTAACTATGTATTGTATTGTATTTTATTTTATTTTTTGATGGATCAGTATCTTAGGTCAGCTTACACGTACTAGATTAAGTTCCTCCTTTGTGTGACAGTCACACTCACTCATTTAAGTTCTAAATGCCAAAAATCGGCACTGAAAAGACTCGAACTCGAGACGCTTTCATGTATTTACTTGATGGTTAAAAAAAGCACAAATTGTATAGATTAAGAATTTAAGTACCATACTGTATACAATAATACTCTTTGTTTTAATTTTTATACCAAATCTCACATTTCATATGATGTGGTATTAGATAATTGATGGTGCTTAGATACATTAATAATATTTTGTCGATAATCTACTGTGATATCATTTGGAAATGTAAATTTTAGTACAAAATTTAAGACCTATAGACTACTATTGTATATACTTCGATAGGTCCTAAAATTATATGTTGTCTCAATTAAAAATGATAATGAGGACCGAGATCTTATTTGACTGATTCTTTTCTCCATCGTTATATAAAAAAAATTTAAAAGATGAAATTGCATATGCGGGATCACAAGATAAATTGGTGATAGTTTAGTGTATTTCAAAAGACTACATCCCACATTGGTTGATTCTTTACATTTTTCGTTGTATACATGTACTCACTGCGTTTGCTTAAATGAGCTTTTTTGGAGAAGATGAGTGATTAAGGGCACATGAGAATTTTTTTTTTTTTTTTACCAATGGAATGAGTGTTTATTTATAAGTACAATTTTAAAGTCAAGTCTAACTCTATTTTAAAAAGATTTAAAACCGTAACCTCTCTTACAAAAAGAGATACGAGATGTTACTCGTCTACTAAAACAATCTCTCTTATTAAAAAAGACGTGAGATGTCACTCGACCATAAAGACATGAGAATGTCAAAACTATTTTTAAACAATTCAATATTATAATCCTCAAGACTAGGCTAAATGATAGTAATGGATAAGATTTCAAATGGGCTAATTTTCGAAATCAGCAGGAAGCTTGTTTTCAGAAGGTTTAGAAAAAGGGTTCTAATTACCTTATTCTTAATTTGATTTCAATCTAATTTTGATCCTCATAAAAATCCCACCTTTTTAAAGTTCAGTTCTGGCAAATGTGCAAGGATAGTTGATAGTTGAGGCTTAACTAATTCTGACCTCAACTCTACTGATCTACTCACACACACACACACACACACATATATATAGAGAGAGAAACAGGCACAAAACACATGGAAAACTGAACTTACATGAGCTAAAGGATTTGCTGGCTTTGTTGAAAACAATGATTGCCCTTATAATGAGATAAAATGTCAACCAAAAAGGGTTTCTAAAGCAAACAAGCATTAGATACAAAAAGATGAGAAGTGTTAACAATGAGAGAATCTTGTGTTGTTAGGTAAGCTAACATTAAGATTAAGCATCTCTAAAAATATATAAGAACACTAGCTTCAGACTTTACAATCATTTGCAACAATTGTCCATTAATTGTTTAAAGAACTTCAACTAGCCCATTTATTATCTTTTAATTTCAAATGTTGATTGTTCCCATAAGTTTGCTACATTTTTTTATAGTTGGATACAAATAATTTTTTTATATACACATATTTTGTATATTGGATAGTGTTTTAACCCATGATTTCTTGCATTTCTATGATGAATAAATACAATAACTTTCATGTTTTATATATATGATATATCTGGTTTTTAAATACAATAACTTTCATGTTTTATATATTTTAAATGATGAAAAGAATAGTTTTTTCTACAATTTTAGAGTTTGTATCAAAAATATCAAAACCGGTTCAGTAAAATACAGATGAATTGATTTTAAATTTTTTATTTTTTTGACAAGTATCTTTTGATAATATAATAATTTACATTTGTTCCAAAAAATTACTTAAAACATAAATAAAGTCTGAACAAAAAAGGAGTTAGAGTTTTCTAAAATCAAATAATTTAATGGGAGTAATCTTGGCTAAACCAATTAAGTTATGCACTCAAACCTTTTCTACTCCTTTTTTTTTTTATAAAAAGAAACCATTACAGAGAAGGCATCATCCCCATTCAACTGGATTAAGAAACTTACACACGATTATGTTTGGCAAGTTGAAAGAAATCTAGTACCTTATGCACGTTGAGAAAAATGTTTGAGGATTTTGGTCCCGAGTAATGGCGGAGCCACCTCATGGCTATAGGGCGCCAAACTTTTGATATTTTAATTTTTTAACCCTATTTATGTATTGAAACAGTTTAAAAAACTAATGGTTGCCCCCCAATTTTCTTTTATATTTTCATAAAATACTTCCTTAAATTTTATTTCTTATATTCTTGTCTTCCTATGTCCAAAGTCCAGATTCGACACTAGTCCCGAGAAAATAGAGAAAAAAAAAAGTATATTGAAAAGAAAAATCCAATGGGACAGAAGTCAAAATCTCCTATATGTAGGTTGGAAGAAAACATAAATGGATAGCACACGCAAAATGGATTTTCAATATCTTAGTGAAGGTATCATAGAAATCTTAACAATTGGGACCAATTTTCTTTAATAAAGGATTTAACTATGTTATATTTCATGTATCATATCTAAATTATTGACCACAATCAATCAAGGTCTTAATGACTCTTAATTAAATTTGTTTTTTTTATAATGCATAATATTCAAAAGAAATGGTCCCTCGTTGAGAATTGTCTATTAACAGTCTCCATCAAGTCAGATTTGATGTTTTGCTTTTGCTTTTCCATGCAAGGCCTATCGGGATGACAATAATGCAATGTGGTTTGTCCAAATACAGATTAATTAGTTACTATTAAGTACATAGTCACATGTTTCAACTTTGTCAAGAGTCAAAATTGGGAAAAAGAAAACAATAGCTCTTAAAATTCTCTTTTTCTTTCTCAATAATCCTACCCTAGTTGTTCAAATTGGACAATCCTAAGTATTGAGGAAGGTAAATTAAAATAAGAGTAGTTTTACCTAGCCGTGACGGATTTAAAGATTTTAGTTAAGGGGGAGATAAAATGCAAATATTAAAATTTAAGAGATTTATATGAATATAAAAAAAAATTGCAGGGGCCTCAAATCATATTTTTTAAAATATTCTAAAAAAATTAGTGGTAAAAAATATAATATCAAATTTTTTGTACCCCCTATATTCCCAATGTTAGTAAGTGTTCAAAAAACCTTGTCCAAACTCCGAAAAGTACATTTGAAAAACTAAAATCGACATAAAAAAAAAAATTTAAATGTTTGGCCAAACGATTAAGCATGTTTTTCGGAATGACTTTTGCAAACGTAAATGCAGAAGTGCAAAAACTCCCTTAAAAGATTGATCAAGTAGACACAGCTCCCTTTCAAGTACTAAAAAAAAAATCTCAATTTTTCTCAATGAAACCTTGAATACACGTCATATCATTTGCTGCTCTATTATTTAATAACAAATACATGATGTGACATACATCTAAAACTCTATGGAAGGATGTTGAGGATTTCTGTTCAGGATAAGATCCTAATCTTGATCAAACAATAAATTACTTTTTCAGAAATTACTTTTATAAACACAAATGAATAAAAAAGATACAAAAATAGCCTCGAATGATCGATGTCTTATTTTAGATGGCAAAACTCTTTCCTTTTATAAACGCAGTTTAAATTCGAGGCTCAATGCATGCATGTTCACACACGTAAGTAGAATTTCTTCTCTCTCCGATCATTATACTAAAAAAAAATGGCCCCAAAATGAGCCTAAAATTTTTGACAACTTCCAACTTTAAGCCATCTCTACGGTCAATAATGGTAAATAAATTATCGCAGCATATTTAAGAAAATTAAAATGGTCGTGTCAGTTAACTAACATAGTGGGAATGTGAATATCTTAACTGTTATTTGTTAGTCTTATGTTTAATTTATCCAAGTCATGAACATAAGTTGCATTAATAGGTAGTCTATTTATTTAATTAATGTCAGAAATATTTACTGACAGGCTGCAGTACATCTGGGATCAATACCATTGCACCCATTAAAGTTCAGTTCGCATATAGCACAAAAATTTAATTGACCAGATGGCAGGGATTAGAATATTGATTAATTGATTGATTGATTGATAGGTACATGCTTGCCAACCCATATTCAATTATTGAAAAAACCTATTATATATTAAACTTGCCTGACCAATTCATCCTAGCCGTGAAACAAGTTGACTCTTCTTAGATTGAAAAGTGATGCTTGAACTTGTATTGGTTTAATACTTTTGAGTCTTCAACCAAGATCAGAAGCCAGTTAGTGTACGCTTCTGCTCGATATATATATATATATATATATATATATATATATATTGTAATTTGCAATTTCTATAAGTCATTGGATGGTTAGGACAGTAAAATAGATCAAGTTATTTGATTTTGACACGTAATTGATTTAGTTAGAGTCTCGTTTAAAATTAACTTGTCAAATAAATAAATTAAATTTAAATATTTTAAAATTAATTAATTTATTAATTTCGACTAGAATAATATAATAAATTAATAAATAATTTAATATCATAAAAAAAATCAACTTACTCGAACTCAGTTTGAGTAGAAACTCGCTTGAAATCAGTTTAAGAAATTAACAACTCAAACTTAAATATTATTTTAACTAACTATAATTACTCATACTCAAATTATTTATAATCCTGTTAAGTGATAACCTCATATTAAAGTTATTTATAAATCTAATTGGTTCTCTCTCATTTAAATGTGTATATCTATTGCATGATGTTTATACGTGGACAATGTTTGGTACAAGTGCCACCCTAAATATATTTTAAAATTAATTAATTTATTCAATAAATTAATAAGTAATTTAATATTATAAAAAAATTAATTTACTCGAACTCAGTTTGAATAAAAACTCGCTTAAAATCAGTTTAAAAAATTAATAACTCAAACTTAAATACAATTTAAAACTTATTTATTTGAACCCACTGTAAATACTCATACTCAAATTATTTATAATCCTGTTAAGTGATAAACTCGTATTAAAGTTATTTATAGATCTAATTGGTTCTCTCTCATTTAATGTGTATATCTATTGCATGATGTTTATACGTGGACAATGTTTGGCACAAGTGCCACACTGTATATGAAATTGTCCCTTGGTCATGACTAAGACTAATCCGACAGTCCAATCATAAGACCTTTGCCAAATTTGGGGCATAAATTCAACATTCACATTAATTTCTAGTACATGACTACAACCTATGGCACATGGCTATCATGTTCAAACATCACTATTTGAGAATATCAATTGGACTGTGAAACCCTAAGCCATAGCCTTTCAACCACCTAACTGGTCTCATGCACCGGTATCCATAAATGTTCCACCAGTCCCAAATCTCCAAAATATTTCTTTGTAGGGTACATATATAGATATATGAGTCAGTCCCGTGGTGGCTGAGTTAGCGTAAATGACGTGTCTTAAATTTGACCAAATTTCATCTTGAACATAAAATGAATTAATTTAACAAAACTAAAATAGTACCTTTTTTTTAATTTTAACAAAAAATTACACATGTATTTTATAAAACACTTTATTAGATTCGGATCTTGTTTGATACATTAGAAAAATCGATGCATATTCCCTCTTATACACTGAGATGGAATTCACAATGAAACCCATCTCAAGAGAGAGAGATGGGGCATGCATCGAAGTATCTTTTTCTTATTTCTTTTAATGAAAAAATTTTGGGTGAAAATTGCGCAAT
This sequence comes from Nyssa sinensis, assembly GCA_008638375.1. Taxonomy (NCBI): domain Eukaryota; kingdom Viridiplantae; phylum Streptophyta; class Magnoliopsida; order Cornales; family Nyssaceae; genus Nyssa; species Nyssa sinensis. The sequence continues at coordinate 3,816,365 of CM018051.1, read as the reverse complement.
AACATACTCCTTCCATCCCAAAATGAAAGTTTCATTTGAGAATTCTAACTTGTTAAAAGGGAGTAATTTATTATTTTGAAACTATTTAAATTTCTCAAATTGTCCTTATTTAATTATAAATCATGTTTACATTAAGTGTAATAAAAGGTAGTTTTGAAAATTCATAAGTTAAAAGTACATTGACTTTTCAAATGAGACTCTTAAAATAAGATAAGTCAAAATAAAATAAATAACTCTTAAAATGGGACGGAAGGAATATTTTTTTTTATGCTTTAGGTAGTCAAATACACTTATACTAGATTTATCCATTCGTTGAAGTAAGTCATTACAATATCTTTAAAAAAAAAAAAAAAACTACATAATTAAGTATGTTCATTAATTTTAAAAATACTCTTAATACATCATTAAGTGAATAAAAATAAACAACTAAATCTGATATATATAAACATTTTTCACACGCATAACTCGTGAAGCCTTGTAAATATTAGTCTTGGCATGCTCTACTAAGTGTGTCCAATTTTTTAGTATTTTCATTCAAGGGCTATAAATGGATTGGATTATTTAAAAATTCTTAATTCAAAATAGAATTTATTAATTATCAAACTATCCGATAATAATATTAATATATTTATATATAAAATATTTTATTATAATATATAAAATTTAAAATATATAAACTCACTTTTAAAAAATCTTATATAATTTAATATTTAACATATTATAAAATTTAAAATATATATCTTAATATAATTTAAAATATTTAATTAAATTAAACTATTAAAAATTCATTTAATTCATATTTCATCTACTTAAAAGAATTATCATATCAAATTATTTTCATTTATATACAGATAAAACTAGAAGACAATGTTAACCTGTGACTTAGCCGAATGCTAGGAAAATGTGTAGCAATGGCCAATCCTTTTCAATTTGTGAATTGTATGCCATTACTTGGGCAGACTTTGGATTCTTTTGTGAGAGAGAAGGAAGAGTACTGAGGACCAGGTCAGGCTACAGCAAGAAGGAGGGATTCTCTGTTCCAGATGGGATAGATTTGTTTCTGTCCTTCTGATGGAAAGTTCTCTTAGCTAATCACAGAAGAGAGTTAGACAACTGATGATTGAAAATTAGAGTGATCTGCCTTTGACTTCTGTACATCTCACAGTAAATATATAGTTGCTGTCCAAACAAATCTTCTAAACAGACAGATTAAGCCCACCTCCCCCACAAAGCATCAAACCCATATTGAAAGAACACAGGAGAGAGACGGAGGGAGAGAGAGAGAGAGATGGGAAGAGCTCCTTGTTGTGACAAGGCAAATGTGAAGAAAGGGCCAGTGGGCACCTGAAGAAGATGCAAAGCTAAAAGAATACATAGAAAAATATGGAACTGGAGGCAATTGGATTGCTCTTCCACAAAAAGCTGGTAAGATTATTCAATAAAAATGATTTTGATTTGTTGGGTTCCTTTTTTTTTTTTTTTATTTCTTCTTCTTTTGTTTCTATTCTTTGATTTGAGTCTTGTTTGTGTCATCAGGCCTTAGAAGATGTGGGAAGAGCTGCAGATTAAGATGGCTCAACTATCTCAGACCCAACATTAAACATGGAGAGTTCTCAGATGAGGAAGATAGAATGATATGCAGCCTCTTTGCTACCATTGGAAGCAGGTACCCTTACCTCTTCTCTTTCCACTGATTTTTATTTTTCTTTCCACTTTTTTCTTTATAGTTTATGTTTCTGATCCATGCTATCATCATTTTATGCCCAAATTGATTGTTTTTCCTTTATTTCTTTTTTTCTTCACACATCACTTGAGGGTAGAAAGGAGGCTTAAAAATGTTAGCTTGATGGTGCTCCGTTTTTAAGAGTTTTTTGGGTTCAAGTCTCCCCACACTCCCCCACTCTCGCACTCTGTTATCTCGATTTCACACTCTGCACTCTATTTTGTCACTCTTCAAGTGTAAGACGGGGTTCTACACGAGAGATGATGTTAACTTGATATATATTTCTGGTCCATTATCTATTGACTTAAACCGTGAGAACAATTAGTCATCTAACAAAAGGAAAAAGTTGCACGCTCCAAGAATCTGCTAATTTTGGAAAAAAATTGTAGTGCTTTGCATGCATGTCAAGTTTAGATCTCTCATGAATATACTCAGTACTTAATTTTCAGTTACAAAAAGAAGCTCAGTTATTTTTCTTCTTATGGAACTTATTCTTACCCAAAGTGCAGGTGGTCCATAATAGCAGCTCAGTTACCAGGCAGGACTGACAATGATATCAAGAACTACTGGAACACCAAGCTCAGAAAGAAACTCATGGGGATGATCTCTTCCTCACAGAAGAGACCTCACCAAGCCTCAATCTACCCCTCAATGTCACTTCTTCAGACCTCACCATTATCATATTCAGCACTATCACCTGCACCATCATCATCATCACCAGCATATAAATGCAGCAGCAACACTTACTACACCACCCCAACTAGCTCTTTCACAGGCTATAATATTGATCAACCCAATATTTCAATCCCATCAAATGATCTGTTGAACAGTACTTGCTCTTCCAATGCTAGTGCCACTGCAATTCTACAAGAGGGCTTTGTGGGTCCCGTGCATCATTATGCTCCATTGAAAGATAGTCTCTTTATGTTTGGTGGTGATCAAGCTAGTTGCAGTTCTTCTGATGGGAGTTGCAGCAACCAGATCACACATGGCAAAGATCTAGATTATGAACATGAACAAATGGGTTTGCAGTGTTACCTCTACAATGGGGTTGATGAAGAAAGCCAAACGTTCATGCTTTCTAATGGTGGTAATGTTAATGGGTATGCTGAGAAACAAAATGGGTTGTATGGTGACTATGGTCTCGATCAGATTAAGCAGCTTATCAGTACTAATACCTGCAACAACTTCAACTTCAACTTCTCTGTAGATGAAATCAAGACAGAGGAAAAGGTCATGTACTATTGATGCTGACTGTTAGTAGAATCAGAAGATTGAGAGGGTATAGATGTGGAGAGGTTAAAGATTCAGATTTAGACTCAGATTGTGGGGATGGGGTTTGTGTTTTTTTTTTTTTTTTGACAGTACATGGAAAAAAGTTTCCTTTCTGCATTTCTTTTTGGGAACTGTTGTATGTCTTAGGACAGTTTTTTAACTGCGCCATTCAGAAATAAATGTCATGAAAACTAGAGAAGCAATCATCTTCCAAGAATCAAACTTTAAAGCCAAAACATACACTTTTTTATATTTTCCTGTTTAATTTAATCATTTATATACATACATATACGTGTGTGTGTGTATTGGGTTTCATTTTTATTTGAATCTGGTCAGGCCCGAGGTGATATCTTTGAATTTTTGTGGGTATTAATGTGGCTTGATGCTAATCCTAATCCCAGTCTTCCTAAATAATAGTTTTAAACTTCTTGTCCAAACACTAATTAATTAGAGGCCTTAACTCACATCTCATCAGCAGCATTGATTAACGCAGATCTTGATTGCAGGAAGATAGAATCAGTACTCACGTAAAACCCCAAGGGTAGCTGAAGTGATGAGAGTCCAGCTCATCAAGTACCTAATTCAACTGGCTTTAGATTTATTCGATTTGTGTAAAAAATCAATTCTGCGTGATTTAGAAGAGTTTATTCTGTCATAATTCTTTAACCATTAAAGTGAAATGCTAACTCTATCCTTATTCCTTAGGTGATAACGGATTGAGAACTGACGATTATGATTGGAGAAAAATCCCATGATTGAATTTTCACAATATGAGCTACATTAAAACGCTTATAGTGTCATATATTGTCGATCTGACTTGCAGTCGATTTGATTAAATTAATCTTTACAATTTTGGTTAATTTTTTTTTTTTGTGAGTCTTGAGTTATGGAGTGGAAGGTAGGGACAATTGACACTCAATTGGGAGAAATCTCCTTCTCTTGGTGCCGATCAACACCCAGTACTTTCATTCGAAGAGTTTCGAGTAAGGGTGTTAATCATGTCGTGTCGTGTCAAGGTAAGAATATTATACTATATGAGTCAGACTTGAACACAACACGATTAATTAATCGTGTCAACTTGCTCATCCTAACATAACCTGTATAATACACGGGTGACACAGCACGACTCGTATAACCTGTTTATTAAACAGGTCATATTAAAACACGAATAACACGACACGAGTAACATAACCTATTTAAATTGTATAACCTGTTTTCATAATAAAATTACTAGATAAAATCTAATTCATTCATTTTTAATACATTATAGTAATAATAATAAATTCACCACACAACCATATATCGTAGCATCATCCATGATGTCAAATTAATACAAACCACAACCATAAGTCCATAACTATCATAGCATTATCCTGGGTTTCAAATTAATAAATGGGTTAGACGGGTTAGGTTGATTTGTATTAAACGGGTTTGATACGAATAATTAAATGAGTTATTTCGTGTTAAACAGGTCAACTCGATTACAACCCGAATACGATACGTTTACTAACCGTATTAAACAGGTTGACTCGTTTATGACCTGAACCCATACAAGTTCAACTCAAACCCACTAACTACGTGTTGGGTTCGAATCGTGTTGTGTCAAAAATTGATACCCTTAGTTTTGACCCAATTTTAATTTTGGAACACTACAAATTGTATTGCAAGAAAAAAATGAATGAGAATGGCAAGAATCATAGTTGGACATTTGTGTAAAAATTGTCACCTATTTTTGTACTTTTTATCTTTTGATTAGTAAAATTTTATTGCTATGATTTTTCGGTGAACATAGACATATTGTTAAATCCTGCAAATTAATCTTATGTTTTATCTTATAATTACATTTTTCTATTTCGTTTATTGCTTTTTGGCACAACAAAACCATTAATCATTTCATTATTCAATCAATGATAACCCTTTTGATTAGGATTTGTGGGGTTCAGTGGAGTAGAGAGGATTTGATAAAAAAATGAATTAATGATAAACAAATCCAACATGGGGAACAATTTTTTTTAAAAAAAAAATTGAAAATTGAAGTCATCTTAATAGAGAATCCTCATAGGGAAGCAGTCCAAGGGCTCCAAAAATAAAAAGAAGAAGAAGAAGAATCTCAGTATAAGATGCCTTGCTAAGATCATTGGTTGATGGGTTTTGCTGTATTGTTTGGATAACATAAATTATAATTTTTTTCCCTTGAAAAGAAAATTAAGAAAGCAATGTTTCAAAGACTAATGCATTGACCTCTTTACAATTTTTGTTTGCTTGTGTGATTAGAATAGATTGATGAGGTTTGCCAGCCATTACAATATTTAATTTTAAGATTAAAAATGCCTAAAGGCTGTGGGGGAAAAAGTTTCTCTAGAAATGTCTTTTCCAGTGGAGTGCAAAAGGTCAAAAGGTGTTGCACCTAATTAACCAAGAAATTAATGTTACGTTAATTTTTGTTTTTAGTGTTTAGTTTCTCTGATTATATTATAATTTATATGTATACAGGGAGGCTCATAATGATTGACAGTTAAATCTTTGGATGCCTTTGAAAAAGGGTTTTCAATGCAACATAAAAAATAGTGAAAGAGTCAAACACGTAAATTTTTTTAAAAATCAAGTCTTTCTAAATTTAAAATTATATATATTATTAAAAAGTTTGAGTAATAATAATCTAATGTATTATATTTATAAAACTAAGAGTACTCGTCTGAATAAAAAATTATTAATTTTTTTTACTAGTCTAATTAAAAAATTATTAATTTATTATACTTATAAAATAGGAAACTAATAATACTAGTTTTCTCATGATAGATTTTTAGGCTGCCTCAAGTTGTATCAATTATCAAGAATCCATCACTTGTTTTATATCAATTTTAGAATTCGTGTGTAAATGCACACAAGAATTATTCATTGGATGGAGTTAAATTTGAATTTGAATTTGAATTTGTTTTAAACATTGTTATTTATTGTATTTATCTTTATCCAACGGATAAGACCCTCATGCTCATGTGCGAACAAGCTTTTAGTAGCATTGCCCTTAGAATTTTAGTATTATGATATATAACTCACGTGTGTGTGTGTGTGATTTGCTAAGCAACTAATTATTCTAAAAGAACTTTTTAATAGTATATATCAAACTCTAAATACTTTTTTTTATGTGTGACTTTAAACTCATACATGCATAAATAAAAAATCTCAATACTTTTTTTTATGTGTGACTTTAAACTCATACATGCATAAATAAAAAAACATCAGTGACGGATTTAGAGCAAAAGTATAAGAGGGCAAAATTTTAAGAAGTCTATTATAAAAATATGAAAAATTATGAGAGAAAATTCTTAATTTTTTTTAAAACTAATATAACATAGGGGTAAAATATAGAATTTTAAAAAATTTGGGGGGCTAGCCCCCTGCATAGACGTTCAAACAAGAAATGTCAACCTCTCTCACACGTGACTCATACGTGCATAAGAAAAGAAACCATAAACATATAAACAAGGAATAAATAAAAATAAAAAGATTTGAACTTAAATACCAATTCTGATATCATATTAAGCAACTAAATCTTTCAAATATTTAGACTATGTTTGTTTAAGTTTTTAAAAATAGATTTTTAAATTCAAAACGCGAGACGCTCATTTGACAAGTTATTAATTTTAATTTTTTATAATTTAAATTATCATATCTAAATATATTTTCACAGTTTTTAAAAAATTAATTACAAAACTTTTAAAAATATTTTTTTAAAAATTATATCTAAATCACTGTTCAAATGCACAACCTCTTAAAAATGAGTTAATAATTTATATTAATTTCTCAATAGGGCCATCCTCATCCCTAACGCCCAAAATGTTATATCACTCACATCTTTACAAGTGTCTATAACACTTGAGAGAGTGTGGATAGTTTCACCCTGGCTTGATTGGTACCCACCTTAATCATAGAGACAGCATGAACATAGCGTGATAGGACTGTATAATCTCAACAATGAAGTGACTGCAATTGTTGTCTAAGTGACATGATGAGAACCAAAATGGGAGCACAAAAGCACCACACACACACACACACACACATATGAAAAAATTTTAAATTTAAAGAGATCTCTTATAAAAATATGAAAAAAAATTTTAAAAATAATTTTTAATTTTCATTAAAAAATTTACGAAATAAAATAAAAAAATAAAATGTCTAAAATTTTGGGGGAGTGTGTCCCTAGCACCCCCTGTATCCGCCATTGCATGCACATACCAACTTTCCTTGAATGATTATTCTAAAAAGCAAACATTAGTTAGGCAAAGTTGTTGCAGTATGGTGGTAGAACTCAGATGATGTCTCAGAGGAAAAAGTGAGGTAATGAGTTTTTTCTCCATTCGCATTTAATGTGGACAGGGCCTTCACAAAAGTTAGAATACCTTACTTTATTTCTTGATCAATGGCATTGACTTCAGAAGATATAAGTATACAAAAGTTATTTGTTTATCTTTTAAAAATATAATATATTATATACATGATAGCTTTTGATTAACCGGATCAATGGTCCTAAAAATTTAATAATTTTTTTCTTTATGTTAAATTTTTAATTCTTTATTTATGAATATTTTTTATATTTTAATTTTTTTTTAAATATAGTTTTTTTTTTTCCAAATCTTTTTACTTTTAAAGAGATTAGAAAAGTGGGTTAAAAGTTAAAATTCTCAAACTTTCTCTTCATTAAAAAACTTTCAAACTAGAGATTTAATTATCTCATCATCTTAATCTTTTTTTTTTTTTCTTCCATCCAAACGAACTGTAAATGAATCATCATGTAGCGCTTCACTCAAAAAGGGGTAAGGGCCATAATTTTCAGGAAAAAGCTCTCAAAATTCACTAATGCAACTCATTTCGAATCCAAAAGGTTTTATTTAGTCAATGTTACATCTACAATACAAATATCAAACCACAAGAACCCATTGGCATATTGGAGCACTAATGTAGACTCCAATTGCAAAATTAGAAGCTCAAATGTATTATTACTGTGTTCAAATCAAAGGAGGTAAGATCAAAGAGAGGCCAGAGTAAAGCTTGAACTAATCATGAATGGATAGCAATGTGCATTTTAATTCAAATTTGATGTTTCGCTCATATAAAAAAGAGTTATTTTGGTTATTTCAAACCTTCTATTAACCTGTTACATTTGACACTTTAGTCAGTTACATGAAAATGGGTCAAACCGGGGAGGTGAAGTGTAATTTCCTCTTCTCCAACTTTCCATTCACTCCAATGCTTTCAGGCAATTCAATCACTCCTTCAGGTTCAGCTTTAACAAACACTAGATCACAAAAGGAAAAAAAAAAATCTTTAGCATTAGTTCATCCAAGAAAATTCATTAACATTCATGTGAGTGTGTGCGTGTGTGTTGAGAGAGAGAGAGAGAGAGAGAGAGGGAGAGAGAGAGAGAGACTATGAGTTTAACAAATTGGGTGTACAATTACAACATCATAATATAAAATATACTGGGTGAAATTTTCATTTCTTTTAGGTTATTGGACTCATGGATAGAATTTTCATGAATGGCTTTCTTAGAGTAGCATTTGAATTAAATTTGTCTTGGTAAAAGCATAATAAAGAGCACCCATCAAATTCCACAGTTTCATTTTCCTAAAGGTATAATAACATTCTAGAACACAAAGGATGCACCTGCCTTTTGGATTCAGAGGACATATGAAAACTGCCTTTCTCTAGCATCAAGATACACTCAGTCAAATTCAAATGCCAATTTTCTCATTATTGGGTCCAATCAAAATTCCATTTGGCTCCTGAACTTAATAATTCCATATTTTCAACCTTTGAATTTAGAGTATGACAATGATTTTTGACATCATTATAGCACCTAGATTACATATACAGTTAGCCCTCTAGTAATAATAATCACTAAGTTAATAATCTCTATTAAGTAATAATTTATTGAAGAATCAACTTCACTCTTTCTATTACTTAATAATTAATAAACTTATGAAAATAATTCCTTTATAGTATTAATTATTAGAATAGAAAAATACATAAGCTTATGTATATATATTATATAAAAATTATTAGTAACATTAAGTTCTTAGTGATAAAAAAAAGACTATGACCTTTCTTATAATTTAAATTAAATATAACACATATTTTTCCAGGAAAAAGGTTCATCAACCTTTCAAATATGTATACATGTACTATTTTAATGCTAAAGATCATATAGTTGTAAGGAAATTTTTTTGTTAATAAAAATCATGGTAAAACTTAAAAAATTTTATTTTTATTAACTAATAATTTTTTAGTCCCCCAAAATTATTAATTATTAGAGGGTCCACTGTAGGTGTAACTTAAATATTTATATCAAGACACCCCTAACATGTGGCTAAGTTCTCCTATACAAGAGCAGAGCACCAAACATATGTATATATATGTATTGTAGTTATTAGGGAGGTGTTGGGAAAACTTTAAGCTAATAAAAGAAGTGTAACTTAAGTAGTCGTTGTATCATCAAATGTATTAAGCTAAAAAGTTTGTTTGAATAATGAAAGAGACGTGGCCCAAATACCTCAAGGTGGCTCAGTCAAGCAATGAATTACAGCAATCGACAAATGAAACACCAATGGTCGCAATGTCCTGCATTATAGACCCCAATTTAACCTAAAGTTCAATTGCATTGAAAGAGATAGCAACACAATGGTAATGCAAATCGCTCTCAAGAAAAGATACAGAAAGTCAGATGAATCTAACTTGTCAGGAAATACAAGTCAAAATATGTTGCTTCTAAATTAAGAGTAACACATACCTAACAATTTTCCATCAATCCTCTTCAAATTAGCTACACCTGCTCTGAGAACAAGGGAGGGGAGGGGGGTTGTTCAAAGCACAATACAATAAAAGCATCAACTTCATATATGGTAAGGAGTGCATAATGTATGATAAGGAATAACCATTACAGTAAACATCAAATAAACTGATAACAATTTCAATGAAGTAGCTCACATTCTAAGTTTTTTTTGGAATAACAGTTTAGGTGGATATCTTAACGTTGTACACCTCATATCAGACAAATTCATACATAATGTAAGACCCCTTCTGGGAATTAAGGAAACAAAATTCGATAGTTGATGTCACCAAGATTGCATGGCTTCCCACAAGAAGTGAATTGCTTATTTTTTCTTTTACATGAGTGCCAGGAAGCATAATCCAGTGATCAAAATGTAGTACATATCAAAGTCATTTCTTGAAGCAATAAGAACATACAAGTGCCAGAGGATAGGTTTGGCCCTTTGGGGAATTCTTAGGGGGTTGAAATTCATTTTTGTATGAAAACAGACAGATAGTGTGCCTAAAATCTCTTAGGCTGTTTTGCTTAACTAGGGCCATACTTTCATAATAAGTGTCACCACTCATAAGGCATCTCATTTCCTTTCAACAAGCTCACCTTTTTATTTAGTGGACGGTCACTTATAATTAAAAATCAAGGCACACAAACCTTGAATAGTTAATGTTTCCATGGTAGAATTAAACAGCATTTTGAGGTGTACAATGGAACAAACAATTGTGAATGATCACTTGAATATTAACAAGAAGCATACATTGAATATAAATACAAACATTTAGGTTGTTGTACATGTAAACACAAAAATTAATTATATACAAAATGTGCAAACAATGGTTAGAAGAGCAGAGTATTTTATCTACAAAGAAGTCCCATTGCCAATAAACCTTATCTACAATCCCCTCTGCCACTCTGAACAGCAAGGTGGAGTGTTTCAGAAGCTGGAGCAACCCCCCCCCCCCAAACACACACACACAAAGTAGAGGCACTGCAACAGTTATGATCTGATTTTCATGCAAAGCACCCTTGCATGCCTTCTGCAGCCACCACCTGTTATTGAAGAAACACGCCGATGAGACGAAAGAGAAATTGAATGTTTGGGAATAGACTAGTAGCAAGGACTATTGTGGTAGCACTGGTAGGGTTCACAATTGATATGTTTATAGTAGAGTGAAAGCAACTACAATACTCATCATTGTGCCTGCAGCTAGTATTACAATATGTGTTTTGCACAGTCCTGGTTCAGTATGAAAATTTTTGCAGCTGGTCATGGAGTTCAAGCAATAGGGCCAAACCCAATGGATATATCTAATCAGTGTTGGAGGAGAAAGGGGGGGGGGGGGTTAATTCAACTGGAAACTGTATTACATGTTGAAAAAAAAAATGACACATCAATATAAGCCCAACCGTTAGATTGAAATCAAAATGACGTTGAGACAGAGAAAGGAAACCCAAATGTCAAACATGTACAAAAACTAATTGAAAAGAAGGCATAACCAAGAAAAAATGGTAGACAAATTAATCACGAACCAATATTTAAAAGTAAAGAACATATCAACATATTTAATAAAGGCTAGTTCTAACTTAGCTATTCCATCACTTCATCCATGATGCCAGAAGTGGATCAAATATTATATATGCATGTGAGTGTGAACAGAGAGAGAGAGAGAGAGAGAGAGAACTTTGTCAATTCACTTTTCTTTGATTGATAAAATTAAGGGTGTCAATTTTTAATACGATATGACAACATGACTCGAACACGACACGAAGTTAACGGGTTTGGGTTTAGCATAAATGGGTTTGGGTCATAAACGGGTTGACACGTATAACATGATTAATGAACAGGTCGGGTTTGGGTTTTATTAGTGTCAACCCGTTTAACACGACTTAACACGTTTAATTATAAAATATATTATGAGTTAAGGTAATTCATCTCACATCAAATATTTATCAAGGTTTTGAGATTTTTTATTTATAAAAGAGGTTTCTACTTTGATTTGGCCCATATCCAAAGTTACTAAACTTGAAAATTATCTATACGTATTAAAAGATAGGGAAAAAATAAAAAAAATTAAAATAAACGGGTTAAGCGTGTCGACACGTGTAACCTGTTTAATAAATGGGTTGGGTTTGGGTTTTGAAACTTGACACGATTAGTTAATAGTGTCGGGTTAGGATTCACACATATTTTCGAATATGTATGCCTTGACACGACCTGAACACGACACAATAACACGAATTGATACCCCTAGATAAAATGAGTCCACCAAAAGGCACCAAGGTAACACAAACTATGTACATGAGATGAGACATGTACATAAATAGACACAAAAATAAAATAAAAAATAAAACCCATCAGCATTAAACTATTAAACTTCAAAAAAAAAAATCTTTTTTTTTTTATAGGTAAATCACACTCCCACTTACACTTTTCCCCATAAGAGGACTTGAACCCTCAAGCTAGAGCTTGTTGGTCCAAAAACAAAAATCTTGAGACTCAATATATAGCCTAAAACCTCATTTCACCTAAAAATCAACAAAGGAATTAGTTGATAGTAAAAAATTCAGTAAGAGCCCAAAAACAAAGTCCTCAAGAGCACATGCTTAAGATTTAGGATCGCTAGCTCTGCCCCCTCAAAAGAACAACTATTATGCTCCTTCCAAATACACCACAACAAGCATATGGAGCTACTTGCCAAGCAGACCTAGCTCTTCTACCCATGCAAAGGAGGCTACCTTCGTAGGATCTTTAGAACACTAAATAGTCTCCTCCCTAAGCACCTTAAAACAAGTATGCACCACAAATTTCCTGCTCCTAGATGGCATCCATCTCAAAGAATCCCCCTCCCTACCTTCCCCTCAAAGGGAAATCCATACCAAGTTATAGTGTAGTGGTAAAGAGCACATCTTATAACGAAGGGTGAGGTTAAGGTTTTAATTCTTTATAAGAAGAAGAGGAGGAGGAGAGGAAGGAAGGAGGAAAGGAAATCTGCACAACACAAAAAAATCCTCTAAAAGCAACTTCTAATCCTATACTGTTGTGATGAAAATAAATCCACTACCACAATTCCACCTCATTACTAAGATCATCCGCCACAAAAGAATTGATGTCCACAGGATAAAATCCATATCAAGAATAGATTAGGCAGCATTTAGGCCATTATTAGTGGCGGCATCTTCTAGAAAATCTATTGTTCTAGAGAAGCTAAAAGAGATTCTTTAACTAAAAAGAATTTGATTCTACAGTTTCACAAACAACTGACCTACCACATCCCAATTTCAAAACATTTATGGAAGCTTTCCTCTTCCAATGAGGACAATTATCCAACTAATAGTCCAACTGTTTCTAAATTTACTTTGGAAAACATAATCCTAAAGAGCAAACCCCCCCCCCCCCCCCCCAAAAAAAAAAAAAGAAACTAAAATTATAAAATCCAAAAATTATGTAGAAATTTCAATTTGGAATTCATGGCAATGCTGAGGTTGGACTAGAAACTATGACATGGTTTTGGAGCCTGAAATATCTGTCGGATTGCCTTGTTCAATTTAATATTCACTAAAATAGACATGCACAAAATGATTCCATTTTTTTTTAAAAAAGAAAGAAGAGAAGATACATACCTTCTTACCATGCCATCTCTATGGAACTGCAAAAACCTAAGATACAAAACCTTGTGCCCATATCAAGTCCCTACAATGATCATTTCCCATTCACATAAGACAAAGTGCTTGTAAGATCACGAGTTTGTGAAGAAAATATCATAAGATTTGGATCCCTATAATAACTCTTCTTAAGGCATTGATTTTGAAAAGTTTTTGACTTCCCTTCTTCTTCTGTATGCCAAAAGTACGTGTTTGTTTAGCTAATTGAATTCAAATTCAGCAATGAGATGAGATGGAAAAAAAAAAACAGAAATGAGATAACAAATTCAAGACATCAGGAGGTCAAAAAGGCCACCTTTATCATGCTCAAAATTAATATGGCCATTCAATATCTTCCTGAAAAATTATCGAAATAAAGTTTTGATATGAAATAGAAAACTTGAGCAAGAATTAATGGAATTATTCTGATTTATGTGAACAACAGTACATCCAGTAAACTGCCTATGCCAAACTTTACAAACCCAATATATTCTCAAGAAATGGAGGCAGAGAATGCAAAAGGAAAGCTGAAGGGTCATTACTGGAGTCATTCATATAAACGTATGGGAAAACCTTGAATCCGCCAAAACGCCAATTTGTGTTGCACTTTCCAATCAGTAAATGACTAATATTTGTAAAAGCACCAAATATTGAAACAATTCTAGAATAACCATTTAACTTTACTATTAACTTCTTTTTTTTTCTTATTTATCTTTAACAGAAGTATATATATAATTAATATACATTTGAAGAAGGGATACGCTGAGAGACAATAGAGCCTCCAATCTGAATGAGTCCATCAGCAGTAAACAATGTGACTTTCTCCTCCTGAATCCATTGAATTAAACCATCATTTTCATAAGGTAGCAAGAAAATGTTATGGAAAGGAATATAATATTCCCAGTTAAGTTATCAAATAACCAAAATAACTTTGCATAAAATAGACAATTAAATAGTGGTAATTAGCCATTTGTTGATTATCCCATGCCAATACAGAATGCTGTAGTTGTTACTTGCATGTACAAATGTGATTCTAATTTCAATTAAAATATAAAAAGAACGAATCATACCCTCTACACAAGAAAAATGACATGATTTTTCACTGCATTTGTAAGTGTTAACGTACCAAAAACTTTCAGTATTACTCTACTTGGTTCAGTGGCCAGGGGCCACCGCCCTTCCAAAGATTTGCCAATTTTTTTTTTCCCATTAAAAGTTTATTATAATTTAGAAATTGCCCCCTCTAAAATTTTAAAATCTCTATAATAGTGTTTCAATATATATTTTTTGCCCCCTATGAGTAGCCTCTGGATCCGCCATTGAGTTCAAATCCAGTCCCATCCAGACAATGGAACGAGAATATCACATAATTTATCCCATCCAGATTTCACCGTTTCGATATTGACCATATAATTAAATAAAACACAGTTACAAGAACATTACACTCAAAAATTTCACATAAAGTATAGATTAACAGGAAATAAATTGCAAAGAGAACGTGAGTAATCAACAGCATACCAGTCACAAAAGACATTGCCAGTATTGGAAGCTTTCACGATAAAACGGACGAAACGGGAGGACGACGAAGAGCGAAGAGGAGAATATTTGGGGAGCGAAGTGAGAGGAGAAACCGAGAGAGAGAAAGAAGCTTCTTTTGATTGAGAAATGGATGAGAGAAAAAGAGAGAAGGTGGAGAAGCACAGAGCGGGGTTTCCGCCATTGTAGAGGGAGGAAAGTGTACAGAGAGTAGGGGATGGCAGCTTAGGGAAGTCCGGAATCTGATTGCTTTGGGAAGGCGATGAATAGCGCGGGAACCTGAAAGGGGCCACGAAGCGAGCGAAGGAAAGGGGCAAGGAGGAAAGTTTGTAATTTTGTCCCCAAAACATAACAAACCGGGTTTGAAACGGTTGGTCAGTTGTTCGTTTGTTTCTTCGCGAAATATTATGGTGATTTTTTCTCGAGAAAAAAAGAAGAAAGAAAAAAAAAAAAACAAGAACCAAAAGAGAGGAGAATATTTTTAACCCACCCCAAAAAAGATAATAGTAGTAAATAAGGAAAATATTTTAACTTTGCATTATACCTACTCCTCAAACTTCGAGTAAATGTCGTCACGTGATTAAAATAATAATGAGCTTAGGACCTAATTATAAGTGTTAAAATAAACTTGTTGAACTAGTAACATGCACGCGTTGTTGTGGGTGAAAAGATGTCTAATCTCTTGAGCGTAGAACTAATAAAGTAATGACACTGGGATGACTAAGGGGCATAGAAGAATAAATGTATAAGTAGATGCATGTCCATTAGTTATATGGTAGATATCATCAAGTGAATGACCTTGAGCGACCAAAAAAAAAAGGAGACAATGACAACATGTCTAAATAATTTTGGAATATGAGACGTGTCCTACGGAGGCGAATTTATTATTAAATTATAATTGACACATTCAGAAAATAGAGATATAGAATAAATAGTAACAATATGAAATACTTAGACTGAGAGTACTGTCTCAAAACGTAAAATACATAAAAATAAATAAATAAATAAATATGGGCGACGTACAAACAAACATGGATATTCACTATGACATAATGCTTAAAATGGAAAATGTTGACAAGAGTGCGGGATGAAGAGAAAGTTGTCACTCACAAAAGCCTATAAGTAGTAGAAGTGAAGATGGAGAATGGATCATGCCATCATTCAATTAACAAACCATAACCTCAACCCTAACACTTATCTTAGTTAGCCTAGTCTAGCATACCACATCTTAGGAATAGCATTAGGCTAGTTTTACTACCTTCTTCCTTTTCTCTCCTTGTACTTATAACCATCACACATCATTGTAACTACACTCCCTTGTATTCGCATCTGTGGCATGTATCCCTTACTTGCTCAAGCAAGTTATTTTCATATACTTAATGCATAATCATTCTTTGTTCATCTTGTAAGTCACTTTACTACAAAAGTCTTTGTTCTCCTAATAAGAAAAAGTTAAAAGAAAAAGAGATTTCATATTTTTTTACAATCACCGAATCATTCACACAAATACAAAAAAATCAAGAATCAAACGTTTGATATTACATGTGAGCTCATCTAGTTCTAGCACACCCGCGTACGATCACTAACTCATTATTAAAAAGCATTTAGGACAAAAAATAATAAATAAATTTTCTTTTCTTGTAAAAATGAATAATATTTTAGCAGTTTAATACAATATATGAAAAATTAAACAGAAACCCTTACTTTAATATCTATAGTTTAAAAATCAATCAATACAATCCTTTATATGCCAAAAATATATTTTATATTTGTTAAGTGTAGTTAAATAAAAATGAATGAAATTATATGAGATGTAGATATAATTTACCTTAAATTAAAAATATTAATTCATGCTATTTTAGGGGTGACCATTGGCCCACCGGCCCAGCTCGGACTATAACTGGGCTGATAGGACAGGGCTAGGCTTCATTTCAAGTCCCAATTAATTGTTTGGGCCAGACTAGGGAAAAGTGATTGAAGCTCGACCTGACTCAATGATTATGTGGCTTTATTATATTTATTAAACTATATTATATATTTATTTAACGAGAGATGATTTCTTATATTTATTTATATTATATTATATATTTATTTTTGGTCAAATGAGAATGAGTCAAAAAATAATCATTCTCCATAATTTTATTGTTGAATTTCACACCATCTTTGTCGTATGTGTCAATATATTTAAATAAATAAAAATAGTTTTTTATTTTTATTTTTATTTTTTATGAACCAATAAGGAAGTATGGTGTCCTTCCTTTCTCCGTTACAGTCAGGTTCATTTTTTAAATTTTAATTATCAATGATCGATGTAGAGGAGACTTGAACTTTAGATAGTTTAAATTTTATTCTCAATATATTTACCGTCCAACCACACTTCTGGATAATACAAAATAATATTCTTACTTTCACATTTTATCAAAAAGTTATTTACCTAATAAACAGAAATATTGTTTTTATATTTAGATTTTATTAAAAATTATTTATCAGATGATTTGACAGTATTGTATCAGTTTAATATCATATTATTATGTGATATTGAGTAAATATAATACTGCTAAGTTAGCAGGTAAAGATAGATAAGGAACTCATATTTTTTAATAATAAAATCTTAAAAAAAATAAATTAGTTTAAAATGTAATTAGGTGTTTTGGGGGGGGGGGGGGGGGGGGCTTCATTAACTCACTTTCAATTTGGGAAAAATGTCCTACAAAACAAGCATGTTTTCAAAAGCAAATCCTAAAGAACTGTAACTTACTTTGAAAATTTCCTAAACAAGCTATAAGCAGATTGAAGAGTTCTATTTTTCTGTAGATGTAATCTTGGGCAAGAACCATTGGGATGTTTAAATTTTTTAGAATTGAGTGATTCAAATGTGCTTTTGATATAATTTGCTATGAGTACTAGCATTTTTTTTGAAATATGTGCCTATTAAATATCGATTTTAGATAGATAAATCAGTCTAATTTATAATTGGAGGTAAATAATGCTCACATTTTTTTTTACAAGAAGAATGAAACTTGAATCTTTGACCTCTTCCTAATAAGAATTAGACATGATGACTAATTGAGCTAGCACCAATTGATTGAGTCCTACCATTCTAAGTGGTATAAAAATAAGTTCTTTTGCTCTTCCTAACAGTTGTTTGAATTATTTTGGAGTTATTGGATGTCTCCATTTTATCTGACAACTTGAATGTTCAGCTGCTATGCTCTAATTTCTGTAAAATGTTCAAATGGCCTCAAAATTGTGTACTTGGACTCGTTTTATTTGAATATTTTTTATCTGATTCATCTCTTATTTTGTAATTTGCATATATAAAGGTATTGTTTTTAAAATTCAGTTTTACGAGGAGATAGTCAATTTTGTATAAGTTATCATTAGGTGCAAAGTGAATTTTTGGTTTGTGAGTATTTTTTTTTTCTTATAATATTCTTAATATATAGTAGATTGATTATCGTTATCCGTTGACATAGATATCTTGTCAAACTACATATATCTTATGTTTATATGTATTTTTTGTTTAAAATTAATTTATTATTTAATTTTATCACTTACACACGACTATCACATTACACATAATAATAACATAAAATAACCGTCTCATTAAATAATTATTCCATTATCGGACCATGTTACAACATGGTGCAGAGGAACGTGGCTGTCACAGCCTAGAAAAATGAAAGGGAATATTACGAAATCAAAGGAATGTAATAAAAAGTCCTCCCTTCATGCCTTGTGAGTTGTTATATATGTGTCATTGTAATGGTAAAAGTTGAAAGTAGTCTCTGCAGAGTGCATGGGATCATGCTCCAGTGTTGACACTGAGCATGCTGCCCAAGGCTCACATTCCAAGGAAGTCATATTCTCTTGTAAAAAGCAACATCATTTGAAGAAGAAAGGCATAATTCTCATCAAGATAAAGCTGGTGAGTGTGGAGAACAAAGACTGGAAAAATGAAGAGGAATAAGGGAGTGTTTGGAGTACTGACTATTGAGAGCCCCACCTTTAGCAAGCAAGAGACCATAAGTCTGACTACTTTTGCACCCTTGGTCTCTCTTCCCTCCATCAACACTTCCAGCAATGGCAGAAAGAAGATTCATAGACATACCTAATGTCCCATTAGAAAGCTATTCCTAGTGTTGTCTATCAAACTTCTTTTTTTTTTCTTCTTGTGTGTGTGTGTGTTTTTTTTCCCCTCACTTTACTACAGTGAGGAATGCACCTTAACCCTTTTCTTTTATTGGGTTTTTATTTTCTCATTGTACTTAAATCATCAATTGCTTTAAAAGCTTAAGTTGTTAGAGAGTGAGTCCAATAATATATATTAAGTTATTTTAACATCCTCTCACGTACAACCCCATCTTGCATGTGAAAAGTAAAGAGTATATGTAGAGCGACACAATGACGGAACAGAGTGTGAATCTTGATGTAACAATAATAGAGAGTTAACCCTAACGTAATAGGATGAGGAATGAATGGGGGTAAGACTTGAACTCAAGAACTCTTAGACTAATTGCTTCAAAAGCTTAAACTGTTAGAAAATAGACTAAACAATTAATGTATATCTCAAAATGCACCTACATGCTTTTCTTTTATTGAGTTCTTTTTTCTCACTTTATTAGAGTTCAAAATGCACCTTCACCTTTTCCTTTTATTGGGGTTTTTTTCCTTTCCTTTTTGGGTAAGATTGGAAAATGCAGAGCTTTAACCCTCCGAGCCCTTTTAAAAATTTTAGTTTAGACTTAGAGGTGATGAACACCAAGACCCTGAGAGTGTACCCAGATAGGGTTTGGGCTCACTCACAAAGTGGTCAAGGATGAAATGACAGTATTTAATTTGTCATTGGACCAATTAAAGGAGCCCAACTCCTCGTTGGACAGTGCTTAGCACACCTCTATCAAAGAGGTTCATTCCTGTCACACTTGACATCTGTCAACAATGACTGCTTTTTGTAAAACATGGCTGGAGATATTGATATCAATGTCAATGTCAAAAGAAATTTTAGAAATATTGAAGTATTTAAGAGATACTTCATTAGGAGTGGCTGTGGATATTGGGATGACTACCCTATTGGAGGTATTCTTCACTCACATTGGACCACTACACAACAATTTATCCTTTTAACAACACTTTATTATGTGTGTTATGATTTATTGAATTTTTCATCCAATTATATAATCCATTCTTCACCTTGAATCCCCCCCCCCCCCCAAAAAAAAGGGATAAATATCCTTCACCCTGTTAATGTTTTTCATTAATTTCATGTTGCTTATAATAAATCAGAAAAAAATAGAAAAATGTGGAGATAAAAGAAAAAGGTTTCATAAAATTAAGAAGTTCTACACAAATCTGTTAGGTATATAATTGATGATATTTAAGGCTAGGAGTATTGGGTCCAAAAGGTCTTAAAATTTGAGTGGACACTCTTCTATCTTTCTAAGATTTTGACATAAGATAGCTATGCTATTTAGCTACTAGTTCAATAATTCAGTTTGCACATGCACCACGAACACCCCCTTTCCTTATTCAATGAGAGAATGAAAACACTATATCTACTAGCCATGAGCCAAACTTTTCATCTTTAATTTTAAAACTGTACCCACATTGTTTAATCATACATTCTAAGTTACAACTGCCCATCAAGGTCTTGGTGCAAGTTCATTTTTCATGCAGTTGGTATGAGTTAGAGAAATTCACCATTGTTGGATAAAAAAAAAGAGTAATATTACTACAAATTTGAGTGCATTCGAGACATGGTGTTTTAACCTTTGAATGACCTAGAAAATAGAGATAAAGTGATTGTAATAAATAAAAATTCAATTCTTAAAACATTCAAATATTAAAATATCATGTCTCATATGTACTCAAGTTTCAGTAACATTATCCTAAAAAAAAAAATTGCCATATGCAAGTTAAACTTATGCTTATCTCTTGAATTGAACTTGGTAGAAAAAGAAGGGATTCAATTTGCATCTTTCTTATAAAAAGTGCAAGAAAAATTGGTGGAGTCTTTAGTCATTAGTTCTATTATATGCATATCTTTTAAACTATATAAGCTACATTATTACAGAGTTGAGCATATATGGAGATTGACTTGCATTCTGATTCTAATAGCCAATGCACTGGCTCTCTGACACTTTAGTTTGAAAAGGGTCACATTTCAATAACATTATGAAAAAATTGGTCCAAAATAGTGTGCTCGTCCAAATTTTAGAATTCAGATGCATAAGTCAGGTTCCCATTGACTATTTGCACTCATGTGTTAAAAAAAAATTGGTGCAGTTGTCCTTAGAAAGGTTTGTTTAATAAACTGAAGACACCCCCCCCCCCCCCCCCCCCCCACACACACACACACATTTATATGCATAGGTATATCTAAAATTTTGGAGCAATACTCCCGCTAAATGAAGACTTGACATCAAAGGATCACTTATTTTAATGAGGGTCCTTTGTCCATGGGTCACCGCAGATTTAAATATTACCGTAAGGGCCCCAAGTTTCTTGCTGAATTTCACTTCTTATTTTCCATCTTCATTCCCTTTTCTCAACTCACTGTTCACATTTTGGAGACTATAAAGACATAGTGAAAATTATATAGAGCAGTTCAATAGATAACAACTTTTATGTTATCTGTCATAATCAATGAACAAGGAAGTCGACCCCCCCTCCCTCCTTTTCTCTAATCACCAATGACAAATGCTATGAGGGTTTACTCTCACATGACCTTCTAGCCACCAGGGTGAAATGATACCTGGTTGGATAAAAGGTGATTCTGTTTCCAAAAAAAAAATTTTTGATAAATCATCCTTCAATCAATGCTTCCTCATACTTCCTCTAAAACTTATGTTCACTTTTCCACTTAGTTATCAGTTAAACAGAGTTTCAAATCACCACTCTTTGATTTGAGAGTTCATTTGCTGCTTAATCACTTCAATTGTTATAAGAAATGACCTAAACTTTCTCATTCCAGTCAATTATTTGTATCTAGTTGGGCCATATGTTCTCTCATGTTATGAGATGGCTAATCTTAAGTTCAAGTATCCTGTTGCTATCAGAACATCACTTTCTTAATAGAGCTTTCATTGCACTATAGAACTACTTTTTTCTTTTGTGCATGATTTATGGCTTTCACCAAGTCATAGTTAGGCAATAGAACATGTTTAGCACATGCCAAGGGCCAAGTCTTGCTTCCCAGCGGCATGAATTTTCATTGCTTGATAGATGGAGATGTAACAAATCCCTAATTTTGAATTACCATAGCTCATCACATGAGGGAAGAAGACAAGATTGTACTTCCATTGCCTGTCAAGTTTTCATTTAGCTTAAGAAGTCCATTTGAGAGGGGAGAGTAGGGTTACCCTTCGCAGGGGCGCTTGTTATTTAACCCAAAAGCTTAGTGTCTGTTTGGCCCATTGGCCGTACCGCTGTTTTTCACATCGGGAACAAAGCTCTAGAGAGGAGTTTCTTCATGCAAACACTATTTTGCCTCCCCTACCAAATGGAGTCTTAAGCTTGTTAGGAAATACTGTTTACCCTGACTTATATGTCCAACAACTACCAGTGCACATCTAATGCAGGATTCAACCCACCCACATATCATTCTTAACAGTCGGGTTGGAGACACAAACACAAACCTAAAACAAAAGTGACCTGACCCAAAAATATTCGGGTCGGGTGCGGCCAGTTCCGGTTCTCTTTTTTAGAACCATGTTTGGTTTGATCGGATTCTATTGCAACCCAACTCATGTGCACTCTTAATTCCTATGACGGTAGAAAAATTGAAGCATTGTACTATACATGGTGAAATTTTTTGGTAGAATATTTCAATTTTATAACTAATATGTAGGGCTAAAAATATTCAAGATAATGAACCCAATATGCTAAAAGGGCTAAAAACCAATGTTAAAGCATAGGTGATTTCTTGTGGTGCACAGCTGGGCACCTTGGCCTGCTTTAGCTTTAAACAAAAGAAAGACCATCTCACTTCCCCACAATCAAAATTGGGTAGCTTGTGATACTTTGACAAGAAGAAAAGGTGACCTTAATTTTGAAATTAAAGGCATGACCAAAAAAAAAGATGAAAAATAATTTGTATATATATATATATAGAGAGAGAGAGAGAGAGAGGAGAGGAGAGAGAGAGGATAATGAAAGGGACAAAAAGGGCTTAGGGCCACACTGTGGAAGATGCAAAAGTGGTCATGCATATGTAAACATATGCATATGGTCACTAACATGCACACATGGAAACCAATTCCCACTATGGAACACCAAAGTAATCATTCATCATTCATCATTAAAACAAAACACACACACACACATACACACACTACTTTTTGTCATTTGCCCACTAAAGGTCAACTTTCATCAACCCCATATGGTCATTTCATCTCCCCACTACTCTTTGGATGAAATAAGGACACTACTCCCTCCCCCCCTTGATTAACCTACTTAGTCTTGTTCTAATTATTGTGTCTCTCACCCTCAACCATACTCAAATTATGAATCTCAACTTTCACTCTCATTGTTGTCATTGGTGAATACTTTCTTCAATTTTGAATGTCTAATTTTCAACTCTTCATCTTAATTTTATTTACATGAGCATTTCACATCATACTTACGAGGAAAAATGATTACATGTATAATTATTAATAAATGTATCGTCGAGGTCCTAGGTTAAACTCCCATTAAAAGGGTAAGTTATTTATAAAAAGAAAATAATTATTAAATAGAACATAATTTAGTGCATCGTCTTGCCGACATGAAATTATAAAAGAGATTGATTGAATACAAACTTAATTTTTGACATTAATTGTACAACGGGGATGTTTTCTGAATAAAAAAATATTTTACCATCACACTCAATAATGGAACCTAATAATTTTAAATATCATTAAGGCTAACTTTATTTTTTTGATAAAAAGTAGGATTCACATTTTTAACTTATATTAATGGTAATAAATTTCCCATGCTCCCTCCTTTATTCCTGAAAAGATTAAAAGTTAATTAGTTTGAAGAACTTACTTGCTTTCAAATACTTGAAATATTGCATTCAATTTGAAAATTTTAATTTCACCTAAAAAGCATGCTGCCCCTCATATAGAACTAATGAAAGTAAAATACATAAAAGGGCATATTGTTGTTAGTTATGCAGGCATGGATTTTTTTTTTTGCATAGAATTTGCTTAAAATCAACTACAAGGCTTGTAACTACCACTTAAAACATTTTTGTAAGGTTTTAATTTCAACGTTTAGATAATTTTTCCGGAATGTAAATCTTGCGTCTTATTGACTTGAATGACTAGTGGGGTATTATATAGGTTTAAAAAAATTTATTTGCACACACCAAATTCGATGTCACAAAGTTTCCTTTTGCATTATAAAAAAAAATATAAATTATACTTATCTCTTCTGAAGTTTTAACAATTATATTAACTTTTGTTGAAATTTTTGAAATTATACTGACCACACTTATTTTTATTGAAAAATTACAAATACCTCCTCTAATCAATTTTTTTTAAATGATAAAACTGCCCCTTTCATGTCTTTTTTTTTTCAATTTTTCCCTACTTTTTTTAAAGAATTTTTTATTTTATATAAAAACAAATTTAAGATTTTAACCAATATTTATCTAAAAATGAAAAAAATGGTAAAAATTAAAAAATATATATAATAAAAAACATGAAAGGATCAGTTTTGTTATTTTGAAGAAAAAAAAATTGACTAGAAGAGAGTATTTTTAATTTGTCAAGTAAAGTAAAAAGATCAGTGTAATTTTAAAAATCTCAAAAAAAAAAAAATCGGTGTAATCCTTTGAAGCCTCATGAAAGGTCATTATAATTTCCCAAAAAAAATTTTATGAAATTGATTTTTTTTTTTCAACAAATCAAGTACAACATTCTTTGCTTTTAGAATACTTATATATGATGGCCACTTTGGTATGAATACTCTAAAATATACTCTCCGACCTTATTTTTGTCTTTGCTTGTTAAAAAAGGTTTGG
The DNA here is from genome assembly GCA_008638375.1 of Nyssa sinensis. Taxonomy (NCBI): domain Eukaryota; kingdom Viridiplantae; phylum Streptophyta; class Magnoliopsida; order Cornales; family Nyssaceae; genus Nyssa; species Nyssa sinensis. Next base: position 3,791,360 of record CM018051.1, on the reverse strand, counting down.
GTAGCATTACAATGACAGATATGCAAGTTCCAACACGAAAGCCAGTGAAAAATATATTTAACAAAATAATTAGAATCACACCCACATACATTCATTTAATTAATATTACAAAGCTTGCTTAAGAAGATGCCTAAGCATGTGGCTTTGACATTAATTAAAGATTAGCTTAATTGGGTTTGGGTTTGCTACCATTTATGGATACTTGAGAAATAAAAATTAAAAGGTAGGACAGTTTTGTGATTCTTCTTAATAGTATTCCCACTATACCAACTAAGGAATCAATTATCAAAATGTTTATAAAGTAATGGGTACTTTAAATTAAACCTAAATTAGAAGGAAGTGGACATTGATCTTGAACAGATTGATTATAAAAACTATAGCATGAATTATATATGTGATTAGTTCAGCTGGAATATGGTTAATTGAGATACCCAAATTGATGTTAAGCTCAAAATATTTCTTAATTTGATTAAATATTTCAATCTTGACAATTGTTCTAAATGAGTTGGTAATAATTTGAAATTAATTGTTTATTTTCCCACCATTAACATTATTAAATTTGGGTGGGGATAGAGCATCAAATTAATAGTTTATACCAACAGGGCCAGGGTTAGGAATTTATTCTTGAGAGGTTAAAAAATAAGGAAAGGTATATTTGAGGCCCGGGGAGAGTTGATCCCCTTGCCCTTAATTAATTCAATAATACTAATCTTCTCACCTTGTTATCCACCTTTATTTTCCACCATTTCACAAGGGCTATTATTCATTGGTTTCCGGTGCATTGCACTTGTCCAATGAACAATTGACACATAAGCAGGCAACTCATATATCTTACTTATACGTCAAATGTTTATTAACTCGGGTGTAATGTATCAAGGCAAATGAATAATTTCTTCTTTCATAAGGGTAAAGCATACCATCCAAGGAGCCTACTAGTGGGTCTCATCTAGGTGAGAGTGTTGAAAACGAATGTAAGAACTTTTAACATTTTTTAAACTCGATTTTGTCTCATTGTATATCAATTAAAATCAAGATCTTCCTATTACAACTTCTTCGGGGAGGAAATAAGGAGGGATATATTTCCCGAACCCAGCCTGTGAAAATTTTTGAACCCCTAAATTTGTTTAAATTCTGTGGTGGAATGGGGTGGGTCCCATCAGGATACTCATTTAATTATAAATTTTTTATTTATTTTATTAAACTAATTATAATTAACACATTCAAATATGACATTACATATGTTAAAATAAGAAATATAAGTGTCGTTAGAAAACTAGAATGATATTATTTCTTTTTACAAATGTATAACTTTATCAAATTTGCCAAAATTTTATTGTGAGATTAAAAAATATCATTATAAACATTGATTATTTTTAAAAAAATTATTTATTATTTTATTTTTTATAATCTAATCGGGAAGGGATATGATGGCTTCTTCTCAAATCCTAATAGAATTCGCATAACTTCTCATAAATCTGTCCCGTTAGGGACAAAATATGTCGGGTTCTCAAGGTGATAAAAGGAAACATGGTTGAATGCTGTGTTTTCCTTCTGTTCTACCCAAATGGATTGAGACACTCATTTTAAAGAAAAGCATTGCAACTATGCTCGACAAAACATAAGTGTTTTCACTTTTCACTGTGAACTATCAATTTCAACTGTTTCTAATATTGGTGCTTATGCTCTCAAATGCTCTGTTCACAACATAAAAGTGATTTCAACTTAAAGTTTTGACTTTTTTTTAGTTTTTTTTCCAATGATTTTTGCAACCATGTGAATTGTGATGCTCACCTGGTCCTCTAGGGTTAGGTTCGTAAAAAAAAATTATTTTCTTTCATATCCAAATCTTCATGAAAGATTTTCCACTTTCAAGTGTTTCCTGATATTATTTTACATGAATGATTGCAGCTTTTTTTATTTAATTAAAGATAAAATAAGGTTTAACTATTATAGCTAAAAAGTTCCTTACAATGGAAATATATAAATTAACTTACCAAACCAAGGGCTTTATACATCTTATTTTTCTAGGCAACAAAAGTCATGCTTGGAATTTGAGGACCATTCTTTTTGTTTAATGCTTAAACCTTGTTTGCTTGGCAATTTGCATAGCACCCTAGGGAGTACTGAATTGGGGACATTGGTTTTGCTATTTGTGCCAACTTTTTTGGATTTGGACTAATGGGCAGACAAAGAAAGTACTAATCCACATAATAAAAATAACCACACAAATTGCAAGGTTTGTACCCAATATATCCAACAATAGGGATACAATTTGTGTGGCAACAACAAACTTGATTCATAAAATGGTGAGTTGATTATAAAATTTCATGAATCTTATCACGCCATGATTCATGTTCACAAGGGTTCTGAGAGAATTTTACTTTGGTTATCAATTATCTGATGCAACTTTTCTCCTTTATCTGATTTGAAACCTGACTCTGTAATGATATGATATTAAGCACAACACATACGAAGTTGGATAATTACAAAATCAATGAGTTTTTAGACCATTAATCTCGCCAATGTAAGATGTTGAAAGAGATCAATCGGACTATAATTCGATTAAATCAATTGAGTGTTGATTTTGGCCATAATATATATTCGCATACCAAAACACCTAGTAAGATGCAAATCATATCAAACTTAGTTTTTCATATAAACAAACAAAGATGGAAATTGAGTTAGTCCAAAAATGGTGGAACCAGAGCTCATTTCCATCCCCAAAGTATTCATCACCATATACATATACACTGATTTTTGAGATGAAAATATAACTCATTGTCCAACCCGAACTTTTCATGATGATCACATTGATTTTTGAGATGAAAATATCACACTTTGTTCATCTTTTATATCATCACAAGCCCTACTAGTGCCCTACCATACCTCAAATCAACAATCTTGCTCAAGATTGCATATATTCCCAATGCCCTATTGTTTTGTTTGTTCATTTATTTGTTTTTACTTTTTTTCACTAAACTTTTTTTATTGAAAACCTAACTAATTGTTAGGAATGATAGTATTACATTCCTACTAATTCCCTTTTCTTACTTTTATGGGGACTTCAACCTCGTTTTTTCTTTTGAGAATGTGTAAATAATGTCATTGGACACCATTTCCTGCTTCGGCTCAATAAACTTTATAGTTAATATTCAGTAAATCTGACAAGTTATGAATTAAGAGTTTATGAAATGTCATGATATTTGAAAGTTACGTATTATGATATGAACGTCACTTGTGATTTAATCCAAACATGGAAATAATGAAATTTTAATAAGACTAAGATATGTCAACTTTTTAGTACAAGGTAGGTCCTAAGAGTTGCAAAATATTTATACAATGGCAATAGCTTGAAAATTAATTCAACACTTGTTACATATGTTGGATTGCCACCGAACAATCATCTTGTGGAGCGTTTACTCATTATAACTTTTTAATTAAAATTACATAATCTAATTACTCTAATTATAAAAAAAATTAGCGCACTCATCCATAAGAAAGACAATGGAATTCCATAATGAGCATCACATGCATCACTTTTGAGAAGCATTTGAGTGTCAATTTTTTGTTATCTAATTTCCCTCTACATTGGTTTTGAGGATGGAGGAATGAAATAACGTCCTTTTTAACAACACTCATAATGGCCTCTCTATGGGAGAGGGTGAGAAAGAGAGAGAAGGGGAGGAAGGATGTTACCCTTTTTGACTTTTCAAAGTCTCTCTCTCTCTCTCTATATATATATATATATAGTAATGTTATTTTTATCTTAATATTTTATCAAAAATATTTAATTATTAGTGTAATTATTTGAGTGTTAATGAATTGAGTTTCTTGATGATAGTAAATTCAGTCTCTTAATACTAATCATGTTAGATGAGTTTAAAATGTTTAATTGACTAATATCAAAACTAATACCCACATATATCAAGAGACTTAATTGACTAGCATCAAAAGACTTTATTGACTAACACTCATATATATTAAGAAACTTTATTGATTAGCACCCGAACAGTCACATTAGTAAGCAAGAAAATTTAATAAAATTTTATGATAAGAATAGCATTACTCATATATATATATATATATATATATATATATATATACTACGAGACTTAATTCATTAGCATCCAAACAGTCACATTAGTAAATAAAAAAATTTGATAAAATTTTATGATAAAAATAACATTACTCATATATATATATATATATATATATTCCAAATTTTTGGCTGATTAGGTACTAAAAAACTAAAACTACAATAAAGAGCAACTTAAATCAATTTCTTTATGAAAGTTGGACCATCTCTCTCTCTCTCTCTCTCTCTCTCTCTATCTATATATATATATATATATATCCCCATTTTTTTGGCTGATTAGGTACTAATAAACTAAAACTACAATAAAGAGTAACTTAAATCAAGCTCTTTATAAAAGTTGGGCCACTGACTCTAACCCTTTACACCTAATTTCAAGGACCTTATTTGATGTAGAACATTTACCTTATGATTAGGGCCCATGCCTCTATTATAGTGCCCTACTTTTCTTTTTATTTAACTCTCACAATGACAAATTGACCAATATTGGTTGACAGATGCTGACCATAATATCTTTCCCTTCACTTTATTTCTTTGTGTCACGTCTTGCTCTTCATATACATATACATATATATATATATATATATATTATTTCTTGTTAAAATGTCTTAGTCCTGAGGAATCACAAACCGATAGTGCGCCAAAAAACAACATAATCCCAAGTCCATGCACAGCACTATTTTCTGAACTTTTCACTCACTTGCTGATGGAGTCTCTGCAATTGTTGAGAATAAGTTAGTTTAATTAATCCTTTTAGATATTTTTGAAAGTGACAAAGATTTAAATTTTGAAAAGCAACCTTCTGACAATTTATATTTTTTATTGGACTCAAGTTTTTGAAAAAGCAAAATGTTTTTAGTAGTTTCCTAAAAGTGGGTCTTTTTTAAGAATTTTTTTTTTAAAGAAAAATAATAATTTTTGAAAATGTTCCCACAAATGTGTTTTGAACGTCACATTCATTTTCTTTTTATTTTGTTTTCAAAAACAACAAACAGTTCTAAAAAAGAAAAGCAAGCAGCTTTTTAAAACATTCTGTCTTATATAATGAGCATTACCCTTTTTATTTTAACACACATTCCACAAACCCAAATAATTTACTAGCCAGGAATGGTTGGTATGAGACTGAAAGATGGCCCAGTAATTAAAAGATCTGAATGAATGAATAGATACAGGGCTTTGTATATGACATCAACTGAAAGAACAAATATAGTGTTGAGTCAGATATAACTTTCTGCATGTTTTTACCAGTTTTCCAAATTCACGAATTTTCCACTTAAAAGGGAGTGTTGTTGTGGATTAGTCTCTTCCATCTAGTACATCACACAATCACAGTAAGGTATGGGGTGGGGTGTCCTTAACTTTTTCAACTAGGTTATCTCACTTCATCACAAAATGGGTCAATGACACAAGGTACACCCATCTGATGGGATTTGTTAAGCTCATGAGTCATTACCTTGTAGGGTAATAAGCTTGTTACCATAATTTGTGGGTCCAATTTGGGAAAATCACTACCAGTTTCTTTGAAGGTTTCTTAGACCCATTAAGGGTAAGTTTTCCATTCAAATTGTAAAAGTTAAATTAGACCGATGTCTCGAGATTTTTCTGATAATAATATTAATATCTCTTATCAATTTTATACTAACATTTTCAATTTTACTCGACAAATTATAAATATACTCTCCAGATATTTTTAAAAGAAATTACAAAACTGCCCCTTTTATGTTTTTTTTTTTTTGCATTTTTTTAATTTTGACCAATATTTTTTATTTTTAAATAAATATTGATTAAAACCTTAAGTTTATTTTTATATAAAATAAAAATAAGTTATTTACCTTCAATTTATTTTTATATAAAATTAAAAAAAAAGTTAGAACAAATTGGTTAAAGTTGAAAAAAATGAGAAAAAAATATGAAATGAGTAGTTTTGTCATTTTGAAAAAAAAATTGACTAGCAAAAGTATTTGTAGTTTGTACGTAAAAGTAGGGAAGGTCGGTATGATTTCCAAAATATCAGAGAAGTTAGTATTATTTACCCAAGTCTTCTTGAAAAAATGTGCTACTAAATATGTGAAAAGAGAGATATAAAAATGATTGTAATAATTAAAAACTCAATTTTGATAAAAACTGAAATGTTAAAATGGTGATAATAAATAAAAACTCAATCTCTAAAAAATTCAATAGATGAGAGTCCCATTTGCACATGAGCATGGTCTTTTAGTAGCATTATCTTTCCTCAAATGAACTTTGATACGACTTTCATGTCTTTGGTTAGGATCTCGTAAAAGATATGTAGTGTACTTAGTCAAATTAGAAGGATTTGTTTACAATTATCAGAACCTTCAAAAATGCTAAGTGTAATTTATCTTAATTTTTGCGTATTCAAATATTTGAATTTTTAAAAAAAATAAAAAGAACTTCGAAAAACAAGCGTTTTTTCAAAATTCTCATTTTTTTCATTCTTCAAAACACAAAAAAGGGAGGAAAAAAAAAACAAAAAAAAAATTGCAAATTGCAAACTGCAAACTGCAAATCCCTTTGCCTCTGCTAGTGCTACCAAAACATTTGCTAACAAGCAAACCCCCTAATCATTATGATAAAAAATAATTGTGTCTCTTCAATTGTCCGACTCCACATTTCCTCAATCTAAATTACTTTTGGTTTTCTTCTATATAAAGCTATGATCTGTTTTACCTAATGAAGAAACAGAGATATGTAGAAAGCATGCAGTCTGAACCCACTTCTCCTCTGACAGCCTCTTTTGTGCCAATCTTAAATTAATTTTGTTTTTCTGGCATGTTATTGCTAACATTCTTCTTTTTGTTGCACTATACAAATATATATATATATATGTATATACATTTTTTTATAGATTAGTTAAGAGTATTTTGTGCCAGCTTACACGCATCAGACTAAGTCATTTTCTGTGACAGTTAAGTCTACCCTTTAAGCTCTAATTGTCAACGATTAGTGCAGAGATGACTCAAACTCGAAACTTTTAAATTTTATTATTAACGTTTTTACCGTTCGATCACACTTGTAGATGGTACTATACAAATATTATTTACCTCACATTCTACTTCCAGAAAAATTTCCCAAAAATTCCTTTCAGTTTTTGGCATTCTCATTATGGTTCAAGCTTCAAATAGCTTATGCAAAGAAAGGTCTTTTGATGGACTGTGGAAATATATTCCCTCACTGGCCAAAGAATTTGGTTCATTGAGAGTGTAAGCTGGTAGGCAATTGATTTTTTCTCTTTTCAAAAATATGTTTACAGTTATAACTGGGGGATATTAAAATTGATTTTTTTTGGAAAGTATTTTCTGGTGATCGAGGAGCCTTTTGTTTCAAAATTCTGAATAATATTCATTATTTGAAATAGTTTCTTTTGGGCATTCATCAAAAGAAGACATCAGAAAAAAGAAAGATTCCTAATTATAAGATATCTAATGAAACTGTCGCTAGAATTGAGATCTTATTCAAAGAGAAAGATATCAAATATATGAAGTTTCTTCCCCACTCTTTTTTATAATTAGGATTTTCCTTCCATTTTTTTTATATTTTCACAAAATATTCCCTTCAATTTTATTTTTAAAATTCTTGCACTCCTTAAATCTAATGTCTAGATCCGCCATTGTATGTTTCCTGTCTCTGAAAATTATATATATATATATATATATGTATTGCATCTTAAATTTATTAAATAAAAACTATAATAATATTATTAACATTTTTTAAACTAAATTAATGTGATACATTTTTTTTTTAAACTATAGTAAATATCTTTTGTTTTTTGGTTAATAATAGGCTAAGGCATTTCTCTTTTGAACCCTAGGTTTGTTTCTGAGTCCAAATTATTAAATATTTGAAGACAGTAGTAGTTAGTTAAGCATGATTAAAATTTTTCAGAACGCAATTTCATTATTGACATACAAAATAATATTTTATATTTTTCTAAGAGTATCTGCTAGAGGCATTTTACCTATTGTGATGCCTCCCCTGTTACAATGATTGTTAAATTTGAATGTTGGGAAGGCAAAATGGTCGTTACGCTATTCACATCCTGTGATGCATTTTTAGTTAAAAATGCTCTACGTTCTAAAGAATAAATTACTATATCCTTGACAGATCATGCGCCTAATTTTACTCAATATACAATTTTTGAGCTTGTAGTTGAATAAAAAAGAAAATAAAATCAAATATGAACCAAAGAAATAAAAAAGAGGTTAGAGTGAGTAAAATAAATAGGATAATTGCATTGACCTCTCTTGAGTTACTTGATAATAACAGGGAGTTTTTGTGTTTTTTAAAATTATATTGACATTTCCTCTGCTATAATATATTACTAATACAAATTCTCTTTTTTTGTATAAAATTTATTATTGACAGTATTAGTGTTTTAACCAAATTTTTTAAATAACTAAAATACTCTTATATATTACACGAACTCTACAAGAGAATTCTGTTATTGTTTATAATGGTAAAATAATAAATTTATGTTTCCTGTTATCTCAACATTTCTAACAATATAATATAGGATAAATTACACTGACATTTTCTAAAATTTTTAAAAATTATAAAGACTTTTTTTAAGCTTTTTGAAATTACACCGCTCTCTTTTATTTCAATTGACAAATTAAAAATACTTTCTCTCCTATTTATTTTGTTCAAAATGAAAAAAAAATCCATTTCATGTTTTTTTTTTTTCATTTCTTCAATTTTGACTAATTTATTTTAACTTTTTTAAAGATACTTTTTTCATTTTATATAAAAATAAATTTAAAGTAAATAACTTTTATTTTTATTTTTGATCAAGAATGTTTTAATCAATATTTATTTAAAAATTAAAAAATATGTCAAAATTAAAAAAAATGTAAATAAAATAAAATGAATAATTTTATCATTTTGAAAAAATAAATTGACGAAAAAGTATGTATAATTTGTTAATAAAAATAAGGAAAGAGTAAAGAAAGACAATAAAAATAATTATTGGATATTACGAGAAAAATAAGTATTACTATTCCAAAAAAAAAAAAAGTAACAAAATAGCGCGCGTGACTGGCGGAAACAAAAGAAACCTTTGTTGTGAAGAGAGTTGCAGAAAGGTCCGGTAAAACCTAGAAAGTAGAAACAGTGAGGAGTGAGAACTCCCATTTCTTCAAATAAATTACATACATATATATATATATATATATATACACACACGCACACGCATATACATACATACATACATACAGGCACTTTCTTGGGCAACTTGCTAAACATAAATAAACCCCTGCAACCTCAAAGAATTTGCAGTCCCAACTCATTTTATTAACTAATAAGAGAGGGCTAATGAGTCACTGACCTAACTGAGTCTTTGTTTATAAATTGCAAAGGCCTGATTAAAGTAGCAAACCTCTGACTCACACTTCACAGGCATCATTAAGTGATGAACCTGTTTATAGTTTAGTTTACTTAAACTCTACAGTACAATTGCTATACTCTGACCCTCAATAATTAATAGTCAATAACCAATAAATTCAGAGGAGATGGTGGTTGTACATTTATATAATCAATAAATTTGCTGTAAATAAAAAGAACCCAACTCAAAAAGTAAATTTTTAACTGAACCTTGTTCATTCATCAAGTCAAATGAATTGAGTCAATCATTTTATGTTATAGAATATTTTTTTTTTATCTTTATATCTCTATAAAAACAAATAACATGTACACATGCTATAATTTAATTAGTATAATTCATGTACTTATACTAAGAGTCCGTTTGAGACTATTTTAAAATTTGAAGAATTAATTTTAAATAATTTTAAAAAATTAATTATTGTAGAATGAATTTTGAAGAATAAAATCAAATTTATTATTTGAGTGTTAGGTAAAATTTTGTAAAACTGATTTTAATTGTGAATTTTTTTTTTTTTTTTGTCCTTTATATTATATATATATATATTGAGTAATGTAAAAGTTGTGAGTTTAGGAATAAAAGTTGTAAAAAGGTAAATCCATTTTGAAAAGTAAAATTTTTTTTAAAAGTTTTTCAAAACTCTATTTTACTGGAATTAAGTGAATCCTATTGCAAAATTTGAGAACCTCCCTAAATACTATCAAAATTTCGTTTGAGGTTCAAACCATAATTTTGAGGTGAGCCAGCACCCCCAAACACTTTCTAAATTAGGACAATAAATAAGTCGAGTCGAACTAAGTCAAATAGTAAATTGTTCAAGTTCGGTTCACTAAAATAAACAAACTTCAAATTATATTCAATATTAACTTGTTAATTTTTTGAGTTAATCTCAATCGAGCCTCTAATTAAGCCGAGTTCGAATAGCTAAATTTTTAATATAATATTAAACTATTTTTGTTTTAACAAGTCGAGATCGAGTTCAAACTCGAATCAAATTTAATAAATTAATGAGTCTTGAAATACGTTTAAATTTGACTTATTTATCACATAAATCAATTTCGAGTGAACTTTTAATCGAATCAATCTCGAGCCGAATTAAAATAACAGCATACTCTAAATCATCCAAAAACTTATCTCTTAGAAGGTATTGAAATTTAGAGGTCCAACTCCTAATTAGCTCATCCTTAAAATTCAGGTGTTAAGGAGAGGTAAAGAGGGCTCTTATATATTTTGCAGGTGGACTGTGCAGAGGCGATGTGGAATTAACGTTGAGACAATCCAACATACCCCCTTGACCTCAGCGGCCTACAAGACTGGTTGCGGCAACATCCAACAGAACTGGCTGTTGAGATAGGCTGAGGTAAAAGCCCAACTTGGCTCTGATACCATATTAAAATTTGAAGGCCCAACTCCCAATTAGCTCATCCTTAAAACCCAGGTGTTAAGGAGAGGTAGAGAGGGCCCTTGTATATAAACCAGAGGAGCTAGAGACGGGCGATGTGGGACAATCCAACATGCCCCCTAGACCACATTGCCCGCCAGGTGAGGGTGAGTGCGCCCCGTGCGTCTAGCCCAAAGTTAGAGCTCTGGCCTGTCTCTGATACCATATTGAAAATTTGGAGGTCCCAACTCCCAATTAGCTCATCCTTAAAACTCAAGTGTTAAGGAGAGGTAGAGAGGACCCTTATATATAAACCAGAGGAGTTAGAGACGGACGATATATGACAATCCAACAGAAGGAATCTCCTCATTTGAGGATGATTTTATGACAATTTGAAGAATTCGGGATAGGTTTGGTGGAATCATGGGTTGTTTTCTGACAAATTAGAGAAATTCCACTAAAGATTATCAAAGGATTGGGACAAAATATAGTGGAGATTTGATTTGATTTGACTTGATTAAGATCACAACCAAGCAATGTGTTTTCTTTTTTCCTCTGACACAATAATTGGCTTGAGGTAGTTCAACTTGGGTTTATCATTTAGTATTTACCTTCTAGTATCTTATTGGAGGCTCTAAGCTTCAGCTGCTTAAGGACAAAAACAGTTTATTATAGAGTGGAAACAGCTAAATTTAGCTGCCTAACTGACAAAAACCATACAATTTTGTTCGCTTCTTTCCCTCTTTCTTGCCTTTTTAATGTGAGTTTCCACTGTATTTGTATCTGATTTTTGTATTTGTGTAATGGGACAATTACATGGCATCGCATATATTTTTTAAAATTTTATTGACTTTCTCTCACTTATTTGACAATATAAATATATACTTTTCTTTTGAACAAAATTAGTCATCGACAATATTAAAATTTTAATCAAGTTTTTTTTATATAATTAAAATATTTTTATATATTATACTAATCTCTTTTTTATTTTTTTTATATTACACTAATTTCTTCTATTTTTTTAAGATTATAAGAGAGGGTCTTATATTTTTGTATATTGCACTTAATATTTTATAAAGCAAAATAAATATGGAAAAGAATGAGGGCCCTTTACCATCAAGTTCTCAGTCAACATTCAAACTACAGCATGCATATATATATATATATATATATACACACTATATACTATGCATCCATATATGTGTGTATGATGTAAAAGAAATGAACAGTGCAGGAAAAAACGCCGGATTTAAAGGAGACAGACAGAGGGGTTTGGTTTGAACTTTGAACTTTGAACATCAACTTTCTTTTACAAGCTTTTACAAATTTTACTTGTACAAGAAGTCAAAGAATTAAAATTAACAGTTCCTAGAATTACAAAAACAATATCTATCTATATATATATATAATATTATATATCACTTCAACTTCGAATCTGTTTTTTTGGTCAAAAACCCAATCTCAAGTTATAATACAGTATTCTTTGTCAGAGACGAAAGTTCTCCCATTCTCTCTCTACAAATTTCTCACTCTAGACTTAGGCTTGTGTCATTGTCTGAGAGGTGAGAGAGTGTGGGTGTTTTACAGAGGAAGCAACTGAAGAAACCACCCAACTGTAAAAACAAAAAAGCTCTACAGTTGTTTCCGTATCTGGGATATGAAAAAATGAGAGTAAAATTAAGAGAGAGAAATAAAAAAGTAGAGAGAAAAATTGAGCTCCAAAGTTGTAGAGAGAGAAAGATAAATAGGGTAGAGGTGGGTTTGTTTGTAATTCTAAAGCAATGTCACAAGATTGTCAGGAGATAAAGACGATTGAGCAGTGGAAATGGTCTGAAATGCAAGGTCTTGAACTCGTGTCAGCTCATTCAGAGCCCTCTTTTAAAGCCAACCCAACAACAACAACAGCAAGAGACACGGAACAAGCAAAAGTGGGTGAAGACTTTGTAGAGAGAGAATTGAGCGAAAACAGGGGAGAAGGAGGAGGAGAGAGAAACGAAATGGAGGCATCTGAAGGAAAAAAAGATGGCGGTGATGGAGAAAAGCCTGGTTCTTCTCCACCTTCAGTTGGGTTTGGTGAGCTTTTCAGATTTGCAGATGGGTTGGACTGTGTTTTGATGGCAATTGGGAGTGTTGGTGCCTTTGTCCATGGCTGTTCGTTGCCGCTGTTTCTCCGATTCTTCGCCGATCTTGTCAATTCTTTTGGGTCGAATGCCAACAATATCGATAAGATGACACAAGAAGTACTCAAGGTAAACATAATTCAAATTCCCAGTCACATTGATGAACTTATTCTCACAAAAGAGAAAAAGATTATAATCGTTTCTTCGTGAATTCGCAGTATGCATTTTACTTTCTTGTTGTTGGAGCTGCAATATGGGCATCTTCTTGGGCAGGTACGTTCTATTTTTTTCATTTGGGTTTCGATTTTAGTTTCTATTGTTTGACGAGTTCACTGAAATTGGAAGAACAAACCAATTGGTTGCAGAGATATCATGCTGGATGTGGACAGGAGAGCGGCAATCGACGAAAATGAGGATGAAGTACTTAGAAGCGGCTTTGAACCAAGACATTGAATTCTTTGACACAGAAGTTCGAACATCTGATGTTGTATTTGCCATTAACACTGATGCAGTGCTGGTGCAAGATGCAATTAGCGAGAAGGTGAAGGAAAAAGAATTCCAACTCTGCTTCAATGTTTCATTGTTTATTTTTTTTTGTTAATTGTGCTCTGAATAGAACTGTTTGATGTTATTTTGCAGTTTGGTAATTTCATACACTACATGGCAACATTTGTGTCTGGATTTGTGGTAGGATTCACTGCTGTGTGGCAATTGGCACTGGTCACTCTTGCTGTGGTTCCTCTGATTGCTGTAATTGCGGCCATCCACACCACTACATTAGCCAAGCTCTCTGCTAAAAGTCAGGATGCACTTTCACAAGCAGGAAACATTGCAGAACAGGTGAGAGAAACTGAAATTTCTAATATATTTGTGTATTTTCTTGAAATCAGACTTGGTTCATAGAAAATTGTGTGTTTTGGCATCTGGGTATTGCTAAATTCAAGCCAAATTGCAGACAATTGTTCAAATTCGGACGGTTTTGTCATTTGTTGGTGAATCAAGAGCATTACAAGCATACTCTGCAGCATTGAAGGTAGCTCAAAGACTAGGTTACAAGAGTGGATTTGCAAAGGGATTGGGATTGGGAGCAACATACTTCACAGTCTTTTGTTGTTATGCTCTTTTGCTCTGGTATGGAGGTTATCTGGTTAGACACCATTACACTAATGGAGGACTTGCCATTGCCACAATGTTCTCTGTTATGATAGGTGGATTGTAAGTATTCCGGTCGCATTATTTCCAAACTTACATCTCCGATTCAATCTTGTTGGCTCAACAGTGTCTTTTGATTAACAGAGCTTTAGGACAATCAGCCCCAAGCATGAGTGCTTTTGTCAAGGCCAAAGTTGCAGCTGCCAAAATCTATCGCATAATTGATCACAAACCCGGTGTTGAAAGAAATAGCGAATCAGGTTTGGAATTAGACTCTGTTACAGGACAAGTTGAGCTAAAAAATGTTGATTTCTCTTATCCATCAAGGCCAGATGTTCAAGTTCTTCACAATTTCTCCCTAAGCGTCCCTGCCGGAAAGACTATAGCTTTGGTTGGAAGCAGTGGTTCCGGCAAAAGCACCGTTGTTTCTCTCATTGAGAGATTCTATGATCCCACCTCAGGTAATACTATATAATTTAATTCTTATGGATATATTTTGTAGTAGACAAATTTAATGTAAATTTGGCGATGGAAGGTATTTCTGCTTCTGAGTTCATGTAGTCCATGTGGGTATATGTTTGTGTACAATTGCGTTACAGCATGAAAATCTCTGTTAATAAATGGAAGCTGTGCAGGACAAGTTTTGTTGGATGGGCATGACATAAAGACATTAAAGCTGAGATGGCTGAGGCAGCAAATTGGGCTTGTGAGCCAAGAGCCTGCTCTGTTTGCTACCACAATTAAAGAGAACATACTCTTGGGTAGGCCCGACGCAACGCTAGTTGAGATCGAAGAAGCTGCCAGAGTTGCCAATGCTCATTCATTCATTGTCAAGCTTCCTGATGGCTACGACACTCAGGTCAGCTAATTTAAGACATTACTCATATATGCATATCAGGTGTTTGAATTTATTCACTTTGACGAACTGAGATCCTTAAGAAGAGATCATCTTATCTCCTTATCTCCTTATCTCTGCATATGTCATTCTCATAACAAGATCAATTAAATGGAAAAATTATTCTTCTATGTTCTACTATGGTAGTTACGGAAGATGTACTTTTCTAAAGATTAGTGCTAAACATAACAGATTTTCTCACTCCTTGATGGACCCACTATAATAAATGAATGTGGGTTCTATCACCTTGAATCCATTATGCCTTGACATTTTCCTTTTCTAAATTGGTAGGGTTAGGCAGTTGCGGGGTTATATGATCACTGTCTGGAAGGTGAAAAAGAGTCATAAATCTTGAACAGAGGAGGGGCCTTCTTTGGTTAGATTTTTAATGGCTTCTAATTGCTACTGTTATTATTTTAAAGACTAATGCTTATTTGGTCAACAAACAAACCTAACTCTTTTTAAAGTCAGCGTTGGGAGGTGTTTGGTCATGCATTTAAAAATTGGTAACATGGTTTCAGTCAACAATGCATGTGCAGATATAAATAAGGTTTATTTATTCATGCAGAAACAAAGACTCATTAACTTAAGAGGATGGGGAGGGGACACCAGAAGGGCTAGATGAATGGTAGAAAACTATAGAAAATGAAGAGCATGTAGGGTTCATCAAAGATTAAAATAATAAGAACCCCACAAAAATAATTAACTACTTAGAAATTTTATGGAACTCAAAAGATATAGGACACTCTGTGATATTGACAACGAGGATGAAATAAATAATGACAACTTGACAATGGCTAGCAGGAGACAAAGGGTTGCAGATACCATTACTAATCTAGAAATCATAAAGAAAAACTTTTTTCAGTTAATCAAAGTTTTGTTAAATGTCAAGTAACATTTAACTTCTAATCAAAAATAATTTGAAAGAAGTATATTCAGTCCTTGTAGCATTCTTTAGATTGAATGACAATTAACTTTTGATTGAGCTTTATATTCTGACAACAATCTCATATCAATGGAGAATTCATTCATCATTTGTTTGATTGTTGAGTAATTGTTCAGAGGGGGAAAGGAGAAAGACCTTTGGGGTCTTCCTCCAAATGTGTCATGTTATAAGAATCCAAAGTATCATTTGTTTTCCAGTGTTTGTTTTGGAGTGGAGGGTTGTAAATTTTAGGGGAAATCTAAACAAACAATCGACTAAAACCAATTAAAAATGGCAGGTAGGGGAGAGAGGATTGCAACTTTCAGGTGGGCAGAAGCAGAGAATAGCTATAGCAAGGGCAATGCTGAAAAACCCAGCAATCCTGCTTTTAGACGAAGCAACAAGTGCATTGGACTCAGAATCAGAAAAGCTAGTGCAAGAGGCTCTTGATCGGTTCATGATTGGGAGGACAACTCTTGTCATTGCCCACCGCCTCTCCACCATCCGGAAGGCTGACCTTGTGGCTGTACTCCAGCAGGGTAGTGTCTCCGAAATTGGAACCCACGATGAGCTCATTGCCAAAGGAGAGAATGGTGTCTATGCCAAGCTCATTCGAATGCAAGAAGCAGCTCATGAAACGGCTCTCAGTAATGCCAGAAAAAGCAGTGCAAGGTAGCTTCACCAACTTCTGATCCTTTTTATCAGTTCTTGAGTATCCAACTTTAATTTTTTTGGATTATCGGCATTCCTATAAATTATAAAATGCAGATTTAATATTATGTACCAAGCCGATGATGTTACTTGACACAGTTCTTCCTTTGCAGGCCTTCTAGTGCCAGGAACTCGGTAAGCTCACCGATAATTGCCCGAAACTCCTCCTATGGCCGATCACCATACTCACGCCGGCTATCTGACTTCTCTACATCCGACTTTAGCCTCTCCCTGGATGCCTCACACCCTAATTATCGGCTTGAAAAACTTGCATTCAAGGAGCAAGCTAGTTCCTTCTGGCGCCTTGCAAAAATGAACTCTCCTGAGTGGGCTTATGCGTTAGTTGGTTCCATAGGCTCTGTTGTTTGTGGCTCCCTCAGTGCCTTCTTCGCATATGTTCTAAGTGCTGTACTAAGTGTTTACTACAATCCAGACCATGCTTACATGAGCAGAGAAATTGGGAAATACTGCTATCTTTTAATTGGGGTTTCATCAGCAGCACTTCTTTTCAACACACTACAGCATTTCTTCTGGGATGTTGTGGGAGAAAACCTAACGAAACGGGTGAGGGAGAAAATGCTGGCAGCAGTGCTGAAAAATGAAATGGCATGGTTTGATCAGGAGGAGAATGAGAGTTCCAGAATTGCAGCAAGGTTGGCTCTTGATGCCAACAATGTTAGGTCTGCCATTGGAGACCGCATTTCGGTGATCATGCAGAACTCGGCTCTTATGCTAGTTGCCTGCACTGCAGGTTTTGTTCTGCAGTGGCGCCTAGCCCTTGTCCTCATAGCTGTCTTCCCTGTTGTTGTTGCAGCCACTGTTTTGCAGGTTTGTTTTCCTCAACTGTCTTAGGAACATATAATAAGAAATTATTGGGAAGCTACTGCCAAACTGGTATTGACAATGTGGTAAATTATAGTGAATTAGCTAATTTACAATGTTTTCGAAAAGTCAGAAAATTTAGAACTAAATCAAACTTCAGAGAATGGTCATGCTGCTAAATTTATAAGTGGCACCTGTGAGATGCATTTGAAATTATGCATTACAATAAGTCCAATTATTTACTGTTTTTGTTGTATTTTCAACAGAAAATGTTCATGACTGGTTTCTCAGGAGACCTAGAAGCTGCACATGCAAAAGCCACACAACTAGCAGCGGAGGCTGTGGCCAATGTAAGAACAGTTGCCGCCTTCAATTCAGAATCAAAAATTGTCAGCCTTTTCTCCACCAACCTTCAAACTCCACTACGGCGTTGCTTCTGGAAGGGGCAGATTGCTGGAAGTGGATATGGGATAGCCCAATTCTTACTTTATGCTTCATATGCTCTTGGCCTTTGGTATGCCTCATGGCTTGTAAAGCATGGGATCTCCGATTTTGCCAAGACAATCCGAGTTTTCATGGTCCTCATGGTGTCTGCCAATGGTGCTGCAGAAACACTGACCCTGGCCCCTGACTTCATTAAAGGTGGTCGAGCCATGCGATCAGTATTCGACCTCCTTGACCGCAAAACTGAAATTGAGCCCGATGATGCAGATGCTACCCCTGTTCCTGACCGCCTTCGTGGGGAAGTGGAGCTCAAGCATGTAGACTTTTCTTATCCCTCCCGTCCTGATGTGGCAATTTTCCGTGACCTCACTCTTCGTGCACGAGCTGGTAAGACTCTTGCCCTTGTTGGTCCTAGCGGGTGTGGTAAAAGCTCGGTCATTGCACTTATACAGCGATTCTATGAGCCATCATCTGGGAGGGTCATGATCGATGGGAAGGACATTCGAAAATACAATCTCAAGTCCTTGCGAAGACACATTGCCGTGGTCCCTCAGGAGCCATGCCTCTTTGGTACAACCATTTATGAAAATATTGCTTATGGGCATGAGTCAGCAACTGAGGCTGAGATAATTGAAGCAGCAACTCTGGCAAATGCCCACAAGTTCATCTCTTCATTGCCGGATGGCTACAAAACGTTTGTTGGGGAGAGGGGAGTTCAATTGTCTGGGGGACAAAAACAAAGAATTGCAATTGCGCGGGCATTCTTAAGGAAGGCAGAGCTAATGCTGCTGGATGAAGCCACAAGTGCGCTTGACGCTGAGTCAGAAAGATGCGTACAAGAGGCCCTGGAGCGTGCTTGCTCAGGAAAGACCACAATTGTGGTTGCACATCGGCTATCTACAATTCGAAATGCCCATGTCATTGCTGTGATAGATGATGGAAAAGTGGCAGAACAAGGTACCCACTCACATCTATTGAAAAACTATCCTGATGGTTGTTACGCTCGAATGATACAGTTACAAAGGTTCACACAAGGGCAGGCCGTGAACATAGCATCAGGTTCAAGTTCTTCGGCACGCCCCAAAGACGAGGAGGAGAGGGAAGGTCAGTGAAGAGAAAAGAAAAATATCACCAAAGAGGAGTATATCTCTTAAACCTCTTCATTATTTTTTTTGGATTTCTTGCTTTTGTTTTCTGTTTTGGTATAGCATAGTATGTGTATTATCTAAATTTACCATAATTAATATATGTTTTCACTTTCATTTAATATCTTTCTTTTTTCTTTTTCTTGTTTCCCCAATGAGAATTACTTACCTGAGATTGATATATATATATATATATGTATGTATATATCCATCTAGTTAAATTCAAGACAAGCATCACTCTTGCATTTTTTTGGTTAACTCGGTTCCTTCTCTTAAAAGCAAAGATAATGTGGGAGGGAATACACCCAGTGTTTAACATTATTGAGAAAAAAATGGAGTTGGGGTGGGACCAAACATCATCATCTACAACTTGACATGTACATATCCAAACAGCCCCTTAGCACCCAAGTCTCAACCTCATTGATTCAAGCATGGAATGCTATGGGAAAAGTCTAGCGAATTGCCAAAGTTGATGGTAATAAATCCCGTCTAACCCTCTTCTGTTAATCCTGTTAATTTTATTTTTTTTCTCTGAAAATAAACAGGTAATGTTATTGAATCACTTCAACACAACGCGAGATGGGTATTTGCATAACTGTAATTTGAAAGGAAAGCAAGTTAGAATTCCATCATTTTCTCATACTAATTGTGAAAGTGAATGAATCAAAGGGCAGTAGACCTAGAACCAGATATGTTTGGTTCCCGACAAGATTGTACACCACAATCCATATATACATGATCGATCAAATCATGACAGATTTCAAACCGTCCGATCTTTGATCATGTCTGGGGTATCTTTTATATTAAAAGATGACAGTGATTGTGGATATATAAAAGGTAGGGATAGCATTATTGACATTGGTTCACGTGGTGGTTGCACATGCTAACGAGACATAAAAGGGACAGATAGCAACCAGTGTGAACTGAATGAAGAAGAAACAGGACAAGAAGAGGAAAGCGAAATATCATATCTAACCTTCTCTCTCCTCAGTAGCTTCTGCTGGTGGTGGTGGTGGTGGTGGGAACAAATTTCCGGTGATGCGAATTTTGATGTAGGACCCCATAAATATTCCCATCACAATGACTGTTGGACGGTTGTATGGGACATTCTTTGTGCATGAAGAAATAGGGTTGTAAATTGAAGTTATTCGAGCTCGACTCATTAACTCATGATAAGTTCAATTTGAGACTTGTTCACAATCAATTCTTAATATAAACAAACTTTGACCCTATTTTAAAACCTTTCAAATTATTGAGTTTTGCTCGATAAAGTAATAAATATTTTAATATTACATAAAAAATTAAATTATTCGAGTTTAATTTTATAATTGATTCGATTAAAAACTCGTTCAAGGTCGATTCGAGATATAAACAAAGCAAACTCGAATATAATTTAAAGTTTATTAATTCTAATGAGTTAAGCTTTAACAATTGATTATTCAACTTGATTTGATTTATTTATCATTTTTTATTTGACTTATTTACCATTTTGCAAGAAAACAAATGATATAAAATTGGTGAAACAAATTTTCAATGAGAAGGTTGCACACGACTTTCATTGTGTGTGGCTCCCACTTATTGATGTGGGTCCCACATCGATAATGACATCAGAGCGACCTTCACACGGGCTTATGGGACTTTCTTTGTACATGAGGAAACAGATGATATGGAAACGGAAAATGACAGGGACATGATGGTGTTTGATGATGGCCTGCTGTTTGTACGGGTAGGGCCATGGCCTAATCTCTTTGTTGTTTAGAATTTTATTAGGTTTTGAGTGGCCATCAATGGATTGGTTTTAGTGGCACCAAGTGAATTTCCAGTGTTTTGTTTTGGAGTGTGCTAGTAGAAATTTTCGTGTGTAAACCTGGTGCACTCAACCATGTGAATGAGTTGCCTGACATTGAGATTTTCAGTTAGGAGACAAAAAGGTTTTTTAACTCAGCTGTGAGTCAAGTAACGAGTCGTTTAAGCTTAATTCGTTAAAATAAAATTCGTTGAATCCCATCATTTCTCACACCAAAATTTTGGACCAACCCAAAATTCTCTCACTATAATCTTAACGCTCCCCAAATTTCTTTTTTGTAATTTCATCATTTCTAATCTTGAACAAACTTCTAATTAAGCTGGACACAAGCCAAATTTCATTGGCTTATCGAGCCAAACTCCATAAATTAACAAGTTTCAAAATATATGTCAAACTTATTTTATTAATCTCAAACAAATTTCTAACCAAATCAATTATGAACCGAAATTAAATATCTAGGATGCAAAGCAACACAACTCTTGCACAACATATCTTAACAATTTCAGCAATTCAATTGAGTATTATTAATCCTTTCCATAGATGCAATTCTTCTTTCTTTTTTTATTTTTTGGCCAAGCCTTAATAGAAAGTGAAAACCTATTTTCTTAAAAAAAAAATTTAACAGATGGAAAATATTGCACAATTAATAAATCTGGCCTATCTTCATTGAGGGAGTTAATGGTGGATACTTTATTTAATTTATAATCAATCACAATCCTCCACTGTATGATGCTTCATATGAGTGGTTATTCATATAGAATCCACTTAAAAAGGAGCAATACTACTTTTCTTAAAATATTGACAATATCTCATTACAACTCATCAAATTATAAAATAATATATATTTAAAACAACCAGTCACATAGCCTGAGGGGTACATCAGATTCGTCTTGAAACTTCTTGTGAAAGCACATGCTTAATGAGAGATTTCAGGATTCGACTCTCCATCCTCCCTAAGAACCAGCCATTACTCACTTCAATGAGATTATCTATGTTGGGAGAGCGATGACTTCTACCTATCCCTCCGAGGAAGAGTCTAGAGGATTGGAAACCCCTGCGAAAAAAAAGGAAAAAACAGGACACATCATTTAGTAAATTAATTTTAGTAAAATGCTTTAATAAGGATAGAATTACTCATTTAAAAACATGATGCAAGTGGAATTTAATTCAAAATATGAAGAGACCCATATTCATGGATGATCATGATTGACTAAAAGGAAAATAAAAGATTCTTTACTTATCCCCTAAATGGAGAAAACCCAAATCCAATAACCTCTCAAATTTCTTATATATTCATTTCAATCTTTTGTGATGTATAAGTTTAATACATTGTATACTAACATACATCATAAGATGCACAAATTTCTATACAACTGGCATTCAGTCAAGCATGGTAAGGCTCATATTCAAGAATAAAGTGATTGCCTACAAAAAAAAAAGTAAATGCTGATTCTCAATGTTGAAGAACCAAATCCAATAACTCTCTTTATATATATCTTTATTTCAATCTTATGAAATTACAAATAACCTGATACATTACTAGTAGTATATACCAACACAAACATAATAAAATGCACAGCATCATTACTTTGAATTGGTGCAAAATAATATTGCATAATTTAATAAAATCACAACTTTGTGTGGAGGTGTAAATTGGGTCGACTCGGGCCTGACACGACTCACTAGCATGCCCTCTAAACTCTACAGGCATGACCAACCACTGACTAAAACTAAGAAAATTTAAAAATTTGGGGAAAAAAGAAATTAGATCGGTCTCGACATAGCATGCCTAGGCCAGTAACGGGCCGTGTTAATGGGCTGGGATGGGTTTTTTGGTGGCACGATGTGGCCTGTCTCTCTATTGGGCCTGATCCAACCCGTTGGCACTAATGGACCTACCTTTCATAGGCTGGCCCGTTTTGCAGCTCTAACTTGGCGCCCGTTTGACATTACATTGCCTGCACAATTTTTCACATAAGCAGGCAAAGCACCTAAATGGTCACACGGGCCACACCAACAAACAAGCCTTTAGAAGCATGGAAGTAACACACAAAATATGGCAAGAACATAGTACATTTGAATGTACTAAGGATATATTATGGAGCAAACTTTCCACCATAATGCTACTCATGTAGACTACCAGATGAATTAAACAAGTCATATAGATTTAAATGCATGCACTATACATATGGTGCAGGGAAAAAAAATCATGTGATCAGAACTCAATGCAGAGTCCTGAAAATCAAATGACCCCCAACAACAGGGTCATAAAAATGCCCCAATTGTCAACCTGCCCAGTTTTTAGCAGGTTTGAGATTCAGAGATTCAGTCAGCAGGTCAGGATTGAACTAGTGGCTACTAAGAGATCGTCTAATTTTTAGTAAGTATATGGCCTGACAGGCACACACACACACACACATATATCTATCTATCTATCTATCTATATATATAACAAAGACAAATACTCAATCATTGAAAATGAGAACATAAATTCAAAGGCAAAGACAAATAACAACCAGACATTGTTCCTATGTTATGAATACCATCCTTTCCATGTGCATATTGATGAAATTAATACAATTAAGAAAAAGTTTTTGATTTGTTTTCCCTCTTCTTTTTTTCCTTCAATTTTTCCCCCCTTTTTGGGGGGAGAGAGGTTCAAGTCAGCAATGTTGCATACATAGAATACTACCAGCCCAAGGAGGAGCCATATATGTTGAACCTCAAATCACACCTAACCAAGCACCTCAAAAACGGAAGCTTTTAGCACACTGCTGCTAAGGTGCAGGAGAAAACAAATAAATGCAGTGCTGAGCAATAATTGAACTAATTTCCATAGGAAGGTTTTTTTCTTCATGTGGTCATTGTTTTCCTTCCCCCAACCACCACCAAAAGCCTAGCCGTGGGCTAGGACTAGGCTCCTTAAAAAATTATTCATTTGTCCTGATGCGTTGCACGCGGGCCAATGAACACTTGACACATTAGTAGGATATGTGGGCCACCTACTGATGTGTCAAATGTTCATTGGCCTCAATGCAACGTATCTGAGACCAATGAATAACAGCTCCCGCCAGTCCCACCCACGCTTGTCCATATCAACCTTTAACTTCACACAAAGAAAAGCAGGAGATACCATTTGAGCGGTATAAGGTGGGTTCATAAGCCAGAAAAAGTGCAATTTTTTTGTTGGGTTGGATCTTTCCACTGCCCACCAACTTGATAAGCATAAACTTGAAACTAGAAAATAGGGTGGTTCCCCAACATAAACCTAACAGAGTCCTTAAACTGGCATTCAACTAAAATGGAAGTTGTAAAATTCCCATAAGAAAAAAAAAAGTAGTTACCAGCAGCAGATAACTTTGAAAAGCAGGAAACAACATCATGCTAAGGTAGCACAATTAACTTGAGAACTACCACACACTATATTAAGATTGCCATGTGTACATGTATCCATATTTCCATACTCACTATTCTAGTGCATCATGTTACTTCCATTTATAAATCCTGAATATGAAGAAACTGAGAAATTCTAGAGTGAACAAACTATTCTGCAGCACATAACAAACTACCACACAGCAAATGAGCAAAACAAAAAGACGATCGGTCGTTTATTATTATTAGGGATAATTATACTGACCTTCCTCGAGTTACATAACCTGACAATTACAAGGACCTCTCATGTGTTTTTTGAAATTACATTGACCTCTCTTCTGTTATACTGATAATATGCAGATTCTCCCTCCGTACAAAATGCATCATTGATGGTTTTAGGATTTCAACCAAATTTTTTATGACTAAAATACCCTCGCATATTACATTGACCTCACTTATTTTTTCCAAAGATCACAAGGAAGGTTTCTAAAATTATCAAATATCACAGCAATGTCAAGTGTAGTTATTCTTCAGGGTAAAATAGTAAATTCATGCTTTTCATTAACTTCCGTCTCCCGACAATTATTACAGGGGAGTCAATGTAATATCAAAACTCAAAGGAGAGGTTCCTATAAGTGTCAGGTATAAACGGGGAGGTCAATGTAAATATCCCTTATTATTATTATTTTGGTTGACAATAATAAGAATTGAACCTTTGATCCCACAGCTCTCTTTTAGATGCTGTTGGGGTACTTTACAACTTAGCCGACATAAAGTGAAGGTGAAGTTTTACTGACATGAAAGCAACTGTAACAAGATAGAATTCTTTCATAAAAGTAGTTGTGACAAGAAAAAGATCATTGTTACATTACCAATTTATTTATATATAATAAATAAATAAAAACTTCCAGTATGAATAGAGCAATCCACAGCTTGCTGAACACAAAACAAATATTCATAGGAACCAAATAAAATTGGAAGCTCACATTGACATTTAGTTTTGCACCATTATCTGGCATACCCATCCTAGCAGCTAGGTCCACATCAAATTGGGTTTGTGATAGAAGCCCCATCATTTGCTTCACACTGCATCAACAAAGTGGTGCCATATTAAATATACTGGCCAATAATTATTTTGTAGTTGTTAAAATTAGAAAAGGAAGATGATCACAAGCCCATCCCATGGGAGAACAAAGTAGCTAGTGCATGTTATCCAAGACATTTTTTTGGGGCCAGATTGGCAGGAGAAATTCCCAAGATCCTTTCACCATCAAAACTTTTACCAATATCTTTTTAAAACTGGCAAGACACTCAATGCGGAATCGCAATAGTAGTAAGATTAAGTTAATTAAGTGCTTTTGGGTCCAATTAACCAAAGAGATCACCAAGAGCATTTCATCACCACTTAATCCTCTACCACGTCCTACTCATTTCACCAAGAGCAACAGGCCAGGAATCACTTAGTCAACTATTTTCTGTCATGAATTCCATCCCAGTAGCAATTGTAGTCAGGGTATCAAATCTCCACAATATGGTCGATATCGAGTAAATTTGGGGTATTCCTAACAGTGAGATCAGTGGCCACATGTGCAAAGAGTGTAC
Source organism: Nyssa sinensis (assembly GCA_008638375.1). Lineage (NCBI taxonomy): Eukaryota > Viridiplantae > Streptophyta > Magnoliopsida > Cornales > Nyssaceae > Nyssa > Nyssa sinensis. The sequence continues at coordinate 3,765,493 of CM018051.1, read as the reverse complement.
TGTTCCTGCACACGTGGTCACTGATCTCACTGTTGAGAGTATTGGTCGAAGAGTACCTAATATTTTTTCGTGAATATCTTGACCAATATCTCAGATATCTTGATGCAGAATATAAATAAATATCTGAGTTTCGTTTTTGTAATTTATTGCTCGATATATATGAATTTATCATCCACGTTACATTGAGATATTTGATATATTCGAGTTCTCATGCTGCCACTAGTGGATATTACCAATTTATCGTTGATCTTTGGAGTATGGCAGTCAATATCTCGATAATATCAAAAATATCACGTTAATCTAATATTAAATCTTCAAAACTAATAAGAGAACTGCATCCCACAATGATGAGGTTTGAATCATCATTTCATGCGTGAACTTAGTTGGCAATTATGAAACACAAACATTCTATTTTGACTCACGTGAGCATCCGTGTCGGATAAGGAAAAAAGTGTCCAAATTTTTTATTTTTTTCTGAATTTTAGATACGCTAGGAATATGTTAGTGCATGTTTTACACACTTTTTTTTAAAAAAAATTTGTCCTCTGTTTTTTTAAGGTTATATATATATATATATTTTATGTAATAATTAATAAATTTATTTTGGAACTTGAATTATAGATGTTGATAATTAAGTGAAGAAGTTCTTAAATTTTTATTTAAAGGATTTATTATTTTAATATTTTAATAATATTTTTTGTGATTTATATGTTCTTATGTCCAAATTTAATTGAAATAATGTTAAGTTTTTATTATATGATCATATAAATATATATATATTTATATTTAACGTGTCCCTAATGTATTCGTGTCTTTTTTTTTTTAGAAATGTCATGTTCTCGTGTTTGTGTCATGTTGTATCCATATCTCTTGTCCCTGCTTCTTAGGTTGGCAACTCCACCAAACAATGGCCTTTTGTTTAGCCTAAAAAAACTTTAGAGATTTTATATACTTTCCTTTAATAAACATGTTTATATATCTTACTTTTTTTGGCGAAGTTTATATTTATAATTATAAAAAAAAAAAAACAATAAAAGTGACTTTACATTATATAATATACAATAGATAAAACATAGATATATAGATAAAGTACCTAATTCAAAAAGGAAAAATTTGATTTAATATGAATGTGTAATTCCTATTTAACGTTTTAATAATCCATGTCACTATAAGATTATACACATGCATATAAATACATACATATGTATGTATGTACATAATGATAAGGGGTTAAAAGAAGGTGGACTGACAGAATTTCTAACAAAATATTCATGTGAATGGTTGAGCTAAAATTGCATCATATTATGTGGAAATTCTTTATAGAGAAATTATAGGAAGATTTTATTCCTTATAAAGAAATTGTAGGAAGATTTTATTCTTTCCTTTTTTACTCTTTTCTTTTTTACTTTTCAATTGTATTATAAATACCTATAATTTGTATATGAAAAAAATACACAGAAATATAAAAATCTTTTCGCCAGAGAAGCTCACCGTCGCAGAGAGCCAACTGCTTCTCTACAGAAATGGACGTCTGAGAACTCCATGGTGACTGCTTGGCTAGTGAATTCCATGCAACCTGCCATTGGAAAGACCTACCTTTTCTTGCCGATGGCGAAAGACGTTTGGGAATGCCGTTCGCTGAGACGTATTCTAATGTTGGCGATTCCTCTCAGACTTTTGACATCAAGACTCGACTATGGCAGATGAACCAAGGAGAGAAGGATGTTACCGATTATTTCATGGAGATGACAGCTCTCTAGCAGGAACTCGATCTCAGCTTCGACGATGAATGGGAGTGTTTTGGCAATAATGCTCGCTACAAGAAAAAACTCAAAACTGAGAGAGTCTTCGAGTTTCTTGCTGGGCTCAACCGCGACTTGGATGATGTTCGTGGCCGTATTCTTGGTCGACGACCTCTGCCTTCCACACGTGAAGTCTTCTCGGAAGTGAGGCGTGAAGAGCAACGGCGTCGAGTGATGCTGAATGATTCTCTTCCTGCTGGGCCTGAAGTGTCTGCCTTGGTAACAAAAGGCCCCCTAGCTGAGTCTGGGCCGAAACAAAACAGAGGCCAACCTTGGTGTGAACATTGCCATAAGCCTGGTCATACTAAGGCTACCTGTTGGGAGCTCCATGGGAAGCCGGCTGACTGGAAACCACGGCAGAATCATCGCACTCGTGGCTATCACGCTACTGTTGACCCTCATGCCGAAGCCCTCTCCCACAGTCAACGACACTCCGAACGGTGCCTTTACCTCTGACCACAGGGATCCAAATATAGTTTCGATGTATAGTTTCGATCTGTCCGGAAACGGAAACATTTCGGAAATGTTTCAAAAACATAATGGAAATAGAGAAAAAATTAGGAAACATGTGCAAACATAACTTAAAATTTATTTATTTATACAAATAAGCCTATTTATTGAATATTTGTGCATGTTTAAGGCATATACATCATATTCATGATCAAGGATCAAAATATCGTTTCGATGTATAGTTTCGGTCTGTCCGGAAACGGAAACGTTTCGAAAATGTTTCGGAAACATAATGGAAACGGAGAAAAAATTGGAAACATGTGGAAACATAACTTAAAATTTATTTATTTATACAAATAAGCCTATTTATTGAGTATTTGTGTATGTTTAAGGCATATGCATCATATTCATAATAAATGACACTAATTCATGATAAATGACATAATAGATATATACTATGTAATATTCACGAATCAGATAATTTGACACAAGTTACATATAAAATAAAAGGTAAAACAAATAGCGATTTAAACCTATTATAATTAGTAACTTAGTATTAAAATAGTTGTTTCTCTACACTTTATTTTCCCTACTACTTTTCCATTATTTTAGGAAAAATAATAAAAATATCTTCTTGTAATTTTGAGTCTTAATCCTTAAAAAATAAATGGATATTATTTTTTACTAACTTCTAGAATTATTACTGATACAAAAGAAATGTTTTTTCTGATTCGGTATGTTTCCACTAGTTTCGGTATGTTTCCACGGAAACAATTTTGTTTCCGTGGAAACATGTGAATTTCGATATTCCACTAGTGTTTCGTTTCGGTTCCTTAAGAAACGGAAACGTTTCGGCCGTTTCGATGGAAAAGAAACGAAATTTTGATCCTTGTTCATGATAAATGACATAATAGATATATACTAATATCCACGAATTAGATAATTTGACACGAGTTATATATAAAATAAAAAGTAAAACAAATAGCGATTTAAACTTATTATAATTAGTAACTTAGTATTAAAATAGTTGTTTCTTTACACTTTATTTCCTCTACTACTTTTCTATTATTTTAGAAAAAATAATAGAAATATCTTCTTGTAATTTTGAATCTTATTTGAAAAATAAATAGATATTATTTTTACTAACTTCTGGAATTATTGTTGATACAAAAGAAATGTTTCCTTTGATTCGGTATATTTCCATTAGTTTCGGTATGTTTCCACGGAAACAATTTTGTTTCCATGGAAACAGGTGAATTTCAATAATCTACTAGTGTTTCGTTTCGGTTCTCTAAGAAACGGAAACGTTTCGGCCGTTTCGATAGAAAAGAAACGAAATTTTGATCCTTGTCTGACCAGTTGGATCAGCTCTACAAACTTTTTTCTAGCCTCCAACCCCCTGGTCAGTTTTCCACGCCTACTCCTTCTGGTTCATTAGCACACCGAGGTAATTTTTTATGCGCCCTCCTTACTGCCTCTCACTCAAAAATTCCTTGGATTATTGACTCTGGTGCTTCTGATCACATGACCGGCTCTTACCACCTCTTTTCTTCATACTTACCTTGTGCTAGTAATCTTAAGGTTAAAATTGCAGATGGTTCCCTCTCCTCTGTAGCTGGTAAAGGGAGTATTCGTCTCTTTGACTCTATTACACTCGAGTCTATTCTTCATGTTTCAAAGTTAGCATGCAATCTGTTATCCATTAGCCAGTTGACAAAAAATTCCAATTGCTCTGCTAAGTTTCTTCCCTCTCATTGTCTTTTTCAGGACCTATCATCGAGGACGACGATTGGCAGTGCTAAGGAGTGTGCTGGTCTCTACTACCTTGAAGACGCTGATGTGAGAAAACAGGGTCCAATTTCTTTTTGTGATTCTACATTTGTCTCTAAGGATAGTGAACTTTTGTTATGGCATTTTCGAATAGGTCATCTCAATTTTCAATATTTGAAACGTTTATTTCCGAATAAAGGGTTATCTGATTTTCAATGTGAAATATGTGAACTTGCAAAACATCACCGTACTTCCTTTCCGCCATCCACCTACAAACCATCCAAGCCGTTCACTCTAATTCATAGTGAATTTGTGGGGTCCTTCTCGTATAATTAATCGTACTCATACCCAATGGTTTGTTACCTTTATTGATGACCATACTCGAGTTTGTTGGGTTTACCTATTAAAGGATAAAACTGATGTTCGTTCTGTGTTTATCAATTTTCACTCCATGATCCAAACACAATTCCAAGCACAACTTCAAATTATGCGCACTGATAATGGCACAGAATATTTCAATACTACTTTGGGTGATTATTTTCAGCAGCATGGGATCATTCATCAAAGTTCTTGTGTCAACACTCCCCAACAAAATGGAGTTGCCAAAGAAAAAATAGACACATTCTCGATGTTGCTCGTGCCTTGATGTTCACTATGCATATACCCAAAATGTTTTGGGGTGATGCTGTTTTGACATCTACCTACCTCATCAATAGAATGCCTAGCTGTGTTCTCTCTTTTGCTACACCCCTCCAAACATTTCAACCATTCTTCCCTCACTCTCGCCTCTCCTCTAGTCTATCTCTCAGAGTGTTTGGTTGTACCACCTTTGTTCATGTCCATTCCTACCATCGGCAAAAATTCGACTCTCGAGCTATTAAGTGTGTTTTCAATGGGCATTCTCCTACTCAGAAAGGTTATAGGTGCTATGATCCCTCCACCAAATGGGTCTTTGTTAGCCTTGATGTTACATTTTTTGAAAACACTTCTTACTTCCCAAAGCCCTCCCTTCAAGGGGAGCATTGAACTCTCATTTTCTAAGCCTATCCCAAACACTGAACCTGCCACACCATCCTGTTCTAATGTGCCATTTACAGAAGGAAACTTGAACTCAGGAGGCGATGTAGAAAAACAACAGGACAAGGAGATACTTGTTTATTCACGGAGGCCACAATCAAGGTACAAGGAACATATCACACCTGAAGCACCAAGAGAGTTGGCTCCAGTGAAAGCTCCAAGTAACCAAGAGTCTCCTGATACTAATTTACCCATTGCTCTCGGAAAATCAACTCGGTCATTGTACTCTCCACCCTATCTCGAAATTCATATCTTATAATGCTCTGTCTACAGATTTTTGTGCTTTTACCTCCAACCTTGATAGTACAAGAATTTCGAAAAATATTCAAGAGGCCTTGGAGGTCCCTTAATGGAGGGATGCAGTACTAGAAGAGATGCGGGCGTTGGAAAAAAATGAGACTTGGGTTGTTATGGATTTACCGAGAGGGAAGAAACTAATAGGCTGCAAACGGGTTTTTACCTTGAAATACAAGGCTGATGGGACAATCAAGCATTACAAAGCCCGTTTTGTTGCAAAAGGGTTTACACAAACCTATGGTATTGACTATACAGAAACGTTTGCACCTATGGCAAAGTTAAATACAGTTTGAGTCCTCTTGTCATTGGCAGTCAACTTGGATTGGCCTCTTCAACAACTTGACATTAAGAATGTCTTTCTAAATGGTGAGTCAGAAGAAGAAGTCTTCATGATAATACCACCGGAATTTTGTAAGAAGGGAGAAGAAAATCGGGTATGCAAACTCAAGAAGTCTCTGTACGGTCTCAAGCAATCACCTAGAACATGGTTCGATAGGTTTGCAAAGGTGATAAAGGGTCAAGGATATCAGGAGGGGCAGTCAGATCACACTATGTTCTTCCAGCAATCTGAAAATGGAATGAAAACAATTCTAATTGTTTATGTTGATGATATGATCCTAACTGGGGAAAATTTAGTGGAGATGGAGAGATTGAAGAAAATCCTAGCCACTGAATTTGAAGTAAAAGCCCTGGGACAAATGCGATACTTCTTGGGAATGGAAGTTGCCAGATCAAAAAAGGGTATTAGTGTCTCTCAACGAAAGTATGTTCTTGACCTTCTAACCAACACTGGCATGCTTGGATGTAAACCAAGTGACACACCTATAGAAGCAGGAAGGAATCCAAAGGATGAGGGAAATCCAGTAGAAAATGACAGTTATCATAGACTAGTTGGCAAGCTAATCTATCTATCGCACACTAGACCTGACATTGCATTTGTGGTTAGTGTGGTGAGCCAACACATGCATTCACCAAAAGAAACTCACCTAGAAGCTGTGTACAAGATTCTCAGATATCTCAAAGGCTCCTCGGGTAGAGGACTATTCTTCAAAAAATCAGAACGCAAGGAAGTCAAAGTCTTCATAGATGCTGACTAGGCAGGTTCAATAAAAGATAGAAAATCCACTACCGAATATTGCACCTATGTATGGGGAAAGTTGGTTACTTGGAGAAGCAAGAAACAAAGTGTAATGGCCAGAAGCAGTGCTGAAGCTGAATTTAGAGCTGTTGCACAAGGGATATGTGAAGGACTGTGGCTAAAGAAACTCTTAGAAGAACTACAGGTCACAGTAAAACTCCCGATCAAACTTCACTGTGACAACAAAACATCCATCAACATTTCTCTCAACCCAGTTTAGCATGACCGAACCAAGCATATAGAAGTGAATAGACATTTTATCAAGGAAAAAGTTGAGAATGGAATTATCTGCATGACCTATGTTCCTACAAAAGAACAAACTGCAGATATCTTCACCAAATGACTATTTCAACCTATTTTTTACGAGATCATCTGCAAGTTGGATATGATTAACATTTACGATACAACTTGAGGTGGAGTGTGGAAATTCTTTATAGAGAAATTATAGGAAGATTTTATTCTTTATAGAGAAATTGTAGGAAGATTTTATTCTTTCCTTTTTTGCTTTTCAATTGTGTTATAAATACCTATAATTTGTATATGAAAAAATACATAGAAATATAGAAATCTTTTCTGATTTCATATTAACTAAAATGTATTTATAGTAGCTAGTACCAACTTTTTCACCTCATACATTGCATAATCAGTAATACATCTCTCACCAACAAATGTTAATTTTTTAGGCTTGATGAAGTAGACTGTCAATTGTCTAGAAGTTTTATAGTTTATTTTTGTAAATCCCAGTTATATATATATATATATATATATATATATATATATATATAGAGAGAGAGAGAGAGAGGGTTTGAAGGAAGACAATGGAGAGATCAGAACAAAAGAAAATTCTTTAATGATTTACATGCCCAAGTAGTTGCAAGTCTCAGTGTTATTGCAAGCCATACCAGTCATGTTGAGGCCCAACAGCATCACATAGTAAGCGGAAAAATAAAGGAAAGATATTTCAAGAAAAATAAAGAAGAAAAGAAGATACTCGAAAATGTTTAAGACAAATTTGGAAAATGTCTAAGATCTCAAGTTGATCTTAGGCTTTGCTTTTTCACTCAATATATAGAGAATTTACAAAATATACTTTACATGTATGTATGAGATTGCAATCCTTTATTTTAAAAATGAATTCCTATGAGATTACAATCCTGTATTTTAGGAATGATTCCCTATGAAATTACAATCCTGTAATTTAGAAAGGAATCCATTGAGGTCAACTTTCCTGTAAGATGCAAAATCTAACTTATACACAAATCTAGAATATACACAAAATCTTATTAATATAAGTTTACATATTTAAGGTGACTTGATTTCTAATCTTGATATGTTAATACCCTCCCTCAAGTTGACCAAGGGGGAGGAACCCACAAGATTCAACTTGAAACACAGAGAAGCAAGAACTGCTTTAAGAAGACTTTTGGTAAAGATATCAACAAGTTGTAAAGTAGAAGGAATGAAACGAATTTGAAGAAGTCCCGCTAAGACCTTTTCACGAACACAATGATAGTCAAGCTCAATATGTTTGGAACGAGCACGAAAGACATGATTTGAGCTCAGATACACGACACTTTGATTATCACACCAAAAAATTTCAGGAACAGAAAGTGGAAGACTCGAGTCCCGAAGAAGGTAAGTGATCCAAGTCATTTCAGCAGCGGCATAAGAAGAGCACGGTATTCAACTTAAGCGCTAGAATGAGAGACTGTAGGTTGCTTTTTGGCATTCCAAGAGATCAAATTTCGAACCAAGAAGATACTATACCCAGAGGTAGAACATCGAGTGTCAGGACACCCAGCCCAATCAGCATCAGAGTAACCAGTGAGGATAAGAGAACTATCAGAATGAATTTGAAGACCATGATGTAGGGTACCTTTAACATACCGAAGGATGCGTTTGACAACTTGAAAACGAGCAACTGTTGGAGCATGCATAAACTGACAAACATAACTAACACTGAATGCAAGATCTACTTGAGCGCCTAAAACTCTTCATTCATGGCAACATGCCAATGAGTATGTTTGACAGCAGGCTTGTAGCTATGAGGTTCAGAAGTGGAAAGAGCGGTAAAAAAGCTGTTGTGCTATGATCGTAAACTGAGAGGTGGCGAGAAGGCAAAGGATGACGGGTGGTGAAAGAATGAAGGCTAGCATTATGAGAGTGAGACTTAGAACGAGTGATCATGGGATGTGTATTAGATATACCTGAAGCTTGGGATTGAGAAAGAGGTAGATCAACGGTAAGGGAGCCACCAAGGATAGAAGAGAGATCAGGATGGGGGAGGTATAGTTGTGGGTTCTGAGCAAGTTGGTGAGGTGGGAGCCTCAATGGAAGAATGTGGGGAAGGTTGGGATATAAGAGAATGTGTTTGTGTGATAAAAGGCAAATGTGTAGGTATGGTAGGCATATAAAGACTATCCTTAGAAGGAATGAGAGTCATGGATATGGTAGGAGATGAGTAATTAGTGATAGGAGTGATGCCCTGGTAGGTCAAGAAATTTACTGTGGATACAGGGTGTGAAGGAAAAGAGGAGGTAAAAAAAGAAAAAACAGACTCATCAAATACGACATGATGAGAGATGTAAACTTTTCCAGTGGATCGATCTAAACAACGAAAACCTTTATGCATAGAGCTATAACCAATGAAAACGCAAAGGGCACTCTGAGGGGCAAGTTTGTGGGAAGCATAATCACAGAGGTATGGGAAACATAGACATCTAAAAGTTCGAAACAAAGAGAGTTTAGGAGCCTTACCATAGAGCAGTTGATAAGGAGAGCGATGTTAGAGGACAGTAATAGGAAGACAATTAATGATTTAGACTACGGTAGAAAAAGCTTCAACCCAAAAAGAAGAGGGAGTGTGACTGTGGAATAATAAGGTAAGACCGGTTTCAGTAATGTGCCGGTGTTTTTGTCCAGCTCTACCATTTTGAGCTTGAGTATGAGGACATGAAAAATGTTTGAGGATACCACAATTAGAAAGATGTGAGAGGAAAGGGGTACTAGAAAACTCACAAGTACCATCGCATTGTAAAACTTTGATTTTTTTCTCAAATTGATTTTCAACCATTTTTTGAAATTGAATAAAGATAGAGAGAGTCAGATTGTAACAACTAAAGTCATCAATGAATACAATATAATAACAAAAACCAATAAGAGAAGTAACAGGGGAGAATCCCCAAACATCCACATGGATTATGAAAAGAGGACAAAGACTATGTTTATTATTTAAATCAAAAGGAAGTTTATAGCTTTTGCCCATTTGTCAACTAGAACAAATAGATTTAGTGGATTTAACAGAATCAGTTAAAGTAATAAGCTCATTCTTATTTAAAACATCAATAACACTAGTAGACGTATGACTAAGACGACTATGTCAAACTGTAGAAGTGGCTTTGACTGATGAAAGTTGGCCTGAATAAAGGGCTTGATGAGGACGATCCAACATGTAAAGATTAAAACGTCTACGACCTGTCCCCAACACTCTCTCTGTTCCCTGCTCCTGAATAACAAAACCATTTGGAGAAAAAAATAAAAGAACAATTATTATCCTTAATAAATTTGCTAACAGAAATTATATTTTTATGAATATGTAGAACCAAAAGGGCAGTATTGAGAGTGACATTATGAGAAAGAGAAATAGAACCAACATGGGAAATGGAAATGGTGGACCCGTTACCTACCAGAACACCATTATCACCATGATAGGGTTGTTTATGAGAAAAATTACCTACTTCATGAGTCATGTGGGTTGTTGCACCATTGTTAGAATACTAGTCAGAGTGTTGAGGGTATTAGATGGTGAGGGAAGTAACAGCTTCAGGTATGTGGTTGGTTGAAGGTTGAAGGTTTTGTTTGTATCGATCATAGCACCGAAAAGTAGAATGCCCCATTCTTCCACAAATTTGGCAAGTAATTGGGGCATTGACCCGGAACACTTTGTTGAGGAGATGCAAAGAAATGACGAGGAGTATTGGGAGAAGACTGATTCTGACCATGAGGAGGACTATCACCAAGTCCTTGAGATGTGATTTGTGATTTGGCTATTGAAGTTTAGATAATAGAACAACAACAGAAAAAAAAAAAAAAAAAAGGATTAAGAATGTTGTTTGACGAAGCTCTGATATCATAAGCGAAAAAATAAAGGAAAGAGATTTCAAGAGAAATAAGGAAGAAGAAGAGAAGATACTCAAGAATGTTAAAACAAGTTTGGGAAAAGTCTACTGATCCTAAGTTAATCTTAGGCTTTGCCTTTTCATTTAATATATAGAGAATTTGTAAAATATACTTTACATGTATGTATGAGATTACAATCCTGTATTTTAGAAATGAATTCTTGTGAGATTACAATCTTGTATTTTAGGATGAATCCCTATAAGATTACAATCTTGTAATTTAGGAAGGAATCCATTGTGGTCAACTTTTCTACAAGATACAAAATCTAACTTATACACAAATCTACAATATACACAAAATCTCATTAGTATAAAGTTACATATTTAAGGTGGCTTGATTTCTGATCTTGATATGTTAATACATAGCAACCACTATGCAAGGTTAGCTACTATTTAAAATTATGTTCCACTATGACCATCACCACCACTCTTATTATTAATAAAGCACTATCTTATTACTCCTATGATTTATGACATACTCAAGTTTTTCATATTTTATAAAAAAAACCTTGTCAAATTCTTCTTCAAACTCTTTTTTTTATTATTAATATTAAAACATAAAACTTATGTCCAAACCACGATGGCTACATGTTAGTTGAGTGTAAAAGTGTAAAAGATCATGAAAGAAAAAAATTATTTCAAAATTTTGAATATTCCCAAAACATGCTTGAATATGAGCATGCATGTCAAAGGAATGTAAAAAAGGTCACGACCTAGTGTTGGTCCCATCAAATACCAATGGTAGATCAGAGGAAAACCTAACTTTTGGCAGTATTTGTATAAAGTGGCTACTCTTAAACTCAAATATATATTTCCACGTTTGACAGCCCAAACTTTTACCATTGCACCAAATAATGGCCTATGTCAAAAGAGTGTCTGGGTAACAAAATATTTTACATTACAAGGGCTATATCTTTTAAGTGTCCGTGCTACTTAGGTTAGCACCCAAGAATACAGCACGAAGTTCCCTTCTATAGAGCTTTTCAATGACCTACACCCCCTACCTATCCCCCAAAACGATAAGACATATAAACCCACATGAGCCAGTGTAAAGAATAATATCATCACTAAATAGCACACATCATCTTAAATGTGTATAGTCAACTCATCTATACCTAAGGAAAAGAGATAAGAACATAATGTCGATTCTTGATATAAGCCCACAATAGTTGGAAATTTACTTGTCTAGACCGCAGTGGTTCCTACAATAGTCACAACTCTATTTTGTGTTTTTTCAATTTGTAACTAATTGTTTAAGAGCTACCATATTATATCAATGTGTACAGTCAACTCATCTATACCTAAGGAAAAGAGATAAGAACATAATGTCGATTCTTGATATAAGCCCACAATAGTTGGAAATTTACTTGTCTAGGCCACAGTGGTTCCTACAATAGTCACAACTCTATTTTATATTTTTTCAATTTGTAACTAATTGTTTAAAAGCCACCATATTATATCCCGGTAAACCGTATAACAAGCAATCTCTGTGTCTGTAAAAGCCATATTTTTTTTGATAGGCAAGTGGCCCTTTGGGTGGGAGTTGAACCTAGGACCTTGGGAATATTACCCAAGCCTCTTCCTAACTCATCCAACCCCAAGGGATGTCTGTAAAGCCACATGAAAATCCTTTTTCTTCTTTCTACATATTTCTATTAGTATTCTCAATAAAGACATATTTTCAATCCTTGTAATTCCAGGTATCAATTAAAACTAATTTTCCAACACTGTTATTTCAAGTCTTACTAATTGCTCAACTATTGTCTCTCAAAGTTAATAATGTGACTCATTAGTTTAATAACACAACCACAATAACTTGTCATTGTCCAATTAAACAATTTTGCCAAGGGATGCCACAATCCCTCAAACATTTCCAAGAATCAAAAAACTACTTCTCAAGTGACCTTTCCATCTCTCTTTAATTTACTCATCTTTCACTAAGACCCTTACATCATGTTTGGTACGGTGGAATAGGCATTCCATGAATACCTATTCTAACTTTATCATACCTTATTTTTGTTTGATATGATTAAGAACGCCTATTCCATGAATGGGCATTCCATTAAAAAACATTACAACCATTCATTTGGCCTAGATGAGTAAGCTTTATTCCATTCTATGTTATTTCCATTCTATTTCCTATTTCATTCCATGGAATGACCATTCTATTCCCGCATACAAAACATGGCCGTAGACCCTCGCACTTAATTTACTTAACATGATTAATCTCTAGTTTTCCTCTCTCTTAGTTTACGAAGTTTGTATGCATTCTTATCCCATCCTTTGTACCAAAACCTAATATAAAGGCCGTCGTAGGCTTTAAACTTAACATCACATAGTACTCTTTTTAACTACTTTTTTCACTACATTTATATCTTTCAAAACCTTCCACATTTTTAATATTTTTCCCAAATTTTATAACACAACCTTTTTATTATTGCTATGGTTGACTTCCTCACACCACCAACTAAGTTTCTTTATTTAATGCTCCTTCCCCCTTTTGACTTCCCAAGACCCCTTTAGTTATTTTTTTGAAACATTCAGCTGCCTCATTTTACATAACACTATAAATTATACCATAGTTATCAGAACCGGATCAGATCGGACGGTCCAACCGATTGAACGGGGAAACCGGACCTCCAGCCCGTTCAGTATTATATTTGGATCATTTTAGCAAGGGAACCGGATCAAACGGAATTAAACTGGACAGTTTTGATGTAAACCAGATGAACCGGCACTTCGGATGAACCGGAGTACATGCGCTCAAATCAAATCTTTTGGCCAACCCAGTGCATTTATTGCACATGAGTACTTGGCAGGCATTTATTGCACATCAGCTTTACCATGGTGTTGTACAGCACATCAGTGCTGCATTTATTTTAGAGCAGTGCGTTTTAAATGCTTTTATATGTGAAAATGAAGATATGGGTGGGAGGAAGCTGTGTTAACCATTTGGCCAATACCTTGTTGTGTTAAGTGTCATTCCAAATTTAATATATACTGGTTCAGTAAAATAATAATTATTTAATATAATAAATTTTAAATATATTAATTATAAAATCGATTGAATGAGTGAAGCATGAACCATAAATCGACTCCTTCGGCTATTTGTTGTCCAGTCTAATTTTAAAAACTATGAATTATACTGAATCAATAAATAAGAAGTTCCTTCAGACAATAGAAAATGATAAAATCCACCAAACTCTAGTTTGATTATGGTATATTTATGATTCAATTCTCAGTGTATTTTCTGGATAGCATCCCATATAAATCCACCAGACAAGTAACGAAATTAATGCTATTAGAGAGAGAGAACCGTTCTTGTGTTGTTTTGTCATGAAATGTTCGTCCGCCACCGCCACATTTGCGAAGTATAGACTAAAGAGAACAACCAAAATAGAAAGAAATTTAAACAGAACCCAAAGCAGACAATATATATCTATATATACACACACGAACACATATATCAGTATATACATATGATAGAGATAAAAAAAAATTACTTGCAATGTAAGCAGTAGTATTGGCCCATTCCGGGAAGATCTTCACCGACGGGCAAGGGTTTCTTCTCAACGTTTGTCTTCTGAAGCTCCTCATAAACAGCATCGTCACGTGACCAATAGAACGATAGTCAAGGAAATACAACAGAGACGGAAAGTTTCATGGACCTAAAGAACGAGAAAAGCAGAGAAAATTGAGGAAGAAATAGCGAGAAAGTGAGGGGTAAATATAAAAATGAATTCGGAAATTAATCTTCTAGGAGGAATTTGGAACGGCGAGCCTTCTTGTGGAAAAATCTTTGACCTTCCCTGTCGTCCTTGTGTTGTGAGGGCATTTTCCTCCCATGTTTTTGGTGTTTAGACGGTTCAAGAGCTGAACTTTTGTCTGCAAGTTAGGTTTTTTTTTTTTTTTTTTAATTCAAAACCGGATTCCAAACTCTCAAGACGATGAGCTACCCGTTTCTAATTATTCAGGCAGTTTGGTTATTCTTCACAAAAATAAAAAAATAATAAAACATCGTTTGAGATCATTTTTAATAATGATTTAAAATTTTATTCAAATTTAAATTAAAATTTAAGTAAAATGTAAATTTAAGTTTCATATTCTTTAATTATTATTTAAATTTGAATTTATAATTAATTTTGTATTGATTTCAGTTCGAATTGAATAAAATTTTATTTAAACCTAAATTTAAATAATTATTAGAGAATATTTTTATAAATTTTAATTCAAATTTTAATTTAGTTCGAATTTGAATCACATGAAAAATGCTATGAAAAAAACTATTAAGATGAAATAGCTATTTATAAATGGGCTAATACTTAAGTGAAATTGCACATAAATTAATATATATATATATATATACACACTTAAATTGAAATTAATTTGTTGAAATTATACACAAGCTAATGAAATAATAATAACAATAATAATTTATATATGTGATCTGGCCGACTGTACTGTAAAGTTAGAAAAAAAAATATAGGTCCTACTTATAAATAAGACTCTAAATTTTAAATATTTATAATATAATTTAAATAAGAGTCTAAATTCTATAAATGTCTCTTTTTCGAACAAAAAAATCTCAATTTTTAGATATTTATAATATAATTCAAATAAAAGTCCAAAATTCATAAAAAAAAAAATCTATTTTATAATTAAAAAAGGCCCCAATTTATAGGTGTTTATAGTATAATTCAAATAAAAGTTTATTTTTCAAAACAAAATCATAAAAACATAAATATTTTTTTTATTTGCTTAATTTAAAATTTTGTAAATTCATTTACTTTAATTCTATTTGAAATTTTCTATTGTTTAGTATTTTTCAGTTATGTAAGAACTGTATTGATTTTTTGCACCTCTATATTTTCTATTATTAAAACATTTTTATATATTTATTATAATTATATCAATTAAAACTCTTATAGTATAAATTATTTTCCATAAATATACATTTTATTTAAAATTTATTTTTCTTGTATTTCAAAAATAAGAAGATTTTTTTAAAAGAAAATCCTCATTTAGAGTTATTGTTTTAAATTTCAAATTACTATCCATTCACTTATAATTGTCAAAAATATTTATATTAAACTAAATTTAATTTATAAAAAATTAAGTGGGGCACCTGCCCCCCACCTTCACCTTAAATCTGCCAAAGCCTATATGATTTAAAAATTAAAAGTGGATATTGAAAATTAAATTTAATTGACAAAAGACAAAATAGATTTTTACTACTAATTTCTTACCTCTGAAAGACAATTAATGTATTGCTCCCATGCATGCATGTATATGGGTTTTATACCATGTTCTTCAAACATGTCTGCAGAGAGAAGGGGAGGGAGAAAGTCATAAGCCATTTGTCTGCATCAGCACCTGCACCTCTCTCTCTCTCTCTCTTTCACTTTTAGGGTTTTTGCTCAATGCATGCTTAGCAAGTTGGCATTGGAGAAGAACACTAGTGAGTGGTAAGGTGCAGGTGCAGGTGCAAATGCAGATAAATGATCTAAGACAAGCCTTGAATGCACATATATTTCCCAGTCTGAAGTAGCCATTTCTGTGTGTATCTGTGTGTGTGTTTGTGAGAGAGAGAGAGAAGAGAGAGATAGAGAGAGATAGAGAGGTGTATTCAGAGCATGGAGGGGGAGAGAGATGGAGCAATACAGTCGATATATATTTGCAGTTTGTTCAAGTTGGCATGTTTGTCTGTAAGTGATATGTTGAAAGGGCAGTACGTAGCCACCACGTGAAGAGAGGGCCAAAGCACGTGGGGGAAAGAGGTAATTGGGTAGTTGGAGGATGACAAGCCGTGGCCTTATTCCACCTGAAATTGACATGGAAGCTCGTGGAGATGTAGTCCTTTCTATTATCAATCAACAACTCTCTCTCTCCACTTTTCTATTGGTGCATATAGACTCCAACAGTCCTTCTCCCAACCAAAAAAATATCAGTGGAAGATCTCCCGACGAAAACAAGATCAGTGAAAAAATATCACCCTTTGAATTCTGTTAAAATTTGAATATTCATGTAAGATTCATAAAATTTTACATAATACTCAAATTTAAGTATAGTATCATTGGATAAGACTTTTTTATTGAACTTTATATTTTAACGAACTTTTTTTTGAAAAAAAAAGTTCAGGTCAAAAAGTCTTACTGATATCGACGTGATAAAAAAACGGGATCAATGGGTCACTGATTCAACAAGTAAATCAACTAGTTGGACCGGTCATATTATCAAATATTTAACATATATTCTAAAGTATATACTAGAGAAATTAAAATAGATAAATAATAAAATATAAATATAACATATTAAATAACTTATTATTGTATTATCATACCTTATAAATTAATATTAAACAAAAAAATTAATATTATATAATCATTCCATATTTCAATTATTAAATTATAGTTAAAGTATCAAATTTATTATTAAAATTTAAGTTAAATATTACATAAACGTGATAATAGAAAATAAAAATACCTAATGAATATATTAAATATATTTTAAAGGTATTTAATATCATTCATAAAGACAAATTATTTAAAATCTTAGTTATTAAATCTTTTTTTTATATAATTATTTACAATCCAATCGGTTCACACAAACGTGTTCAGTTCACTGAGTCAACTATAAAACCGGCGAAGTTATCAGTTTTTACTAATTTACATCCTTAAATGGTTCAATAAGAAAACCAAACCAGTATGACTTCTATTTCACCAGGGTTGACCCATCGAGTTGGAGCGAATTTAATAACTATGCACATAGCTCCCACATAATACTCAAATTTAAGTGTGATATCATTGGGTGGATGAGCACTTTTTACCAAACTTTTTTTCTTTAGAGATGGTATTACTGTTCAAAGTTAAGTAATTACATAGTAAAAGAACAATGTTTTAATGCTCATGTCTTTGTACCCATATAGTGCCCATCCACTCAAGTGAGATGAGACTCATTCCATGCGAAAACATAGACATCATATCATATAAATATAAAAACATGAACATTAAAACATTATTTTTTATAAAATGCTCAAATCTAAACATGATATATCCCGCTTAAGAGAAATTAACCTAACAATGAGCCGATATAAGAGTTATGTTCTACTAAAATAAATACGGTAATAACACACATGACATGTTATCATTAAAGACAACAGGAGGATTCAAAGGTCACCCATATATATATATAGGATGACTATTATAGTGATTTTAAAATTTTAGAGGGAACAATTTTAATCTTCTAATAAAAAATTTTATTTGACAAATTTATGAAAAGACGGTCCTCCCAATCTGCCATTGACAGGAGGATGACATAATGGATTATATAATCACGTTGATGCCAAATAGTCTTAGACTTATTTTAAAGAAAGGCTCCACCAACCCTCACCCACCCCAAAAGTAATCCACACCCACCACACCTCGTCCTTCACCAATCAAGTTCTAGTCAAGTGGAGTGTGGTGACAAAAATTCAATGAATCTGGCGGAGACTATGATTGAATAT
Source organism: Nyssa sinensis (assembly GCA_008638375.1). Lineage (NCBI taxonomy): Eukaryota > Viridiplantae > Streptophyta > Magnoliopsida > Cornales > Nyssaceae > Nyssa > Nyssa sinensis. Next base: position 3,747,277 of record CM018051.1, on the reverse strand, counting down.
AAGTAGTTTTAAATCAGTTTTTCAACATGCAAACAGTTTTTATCCTATTTTTCTGTAAAATCCCGTCTCTTCGAGAGTCTATTTGAAAAGACGTTTTTTTTTTTAAAATAAATTTTAAGTTCCAGTAAAAAAAAAAAACATTTCCAGTTAAAAATGGTTTTTTAAAAAATGTTAAAAAAAGTATCTTCAAGAGACTTTTTTTTCGTGTATATTAATGATAGAGAAGGAACTATTCTAAGTATACATATGTACACGATAAGAAATTCAAGCTCTGATCAGTTATGTGATAAAAAAAATTTCAACCACTTCATGTCAATGCATTTTTACTCTTCCAGAGGCACGTAAGTTTTAAAAAAAAAACTTGAAAACTGTGAGTATAAGAAAATGCCTTGAAAAAAACATACGAAACAAATTATCACCCTTTTCAATTTTCTTTTTCCTTTTCCCTATTAGTCTAGTGATGTGAGGTCCATACTACTTAGACTAAAAAGTAAAAACTCATAGCCCCAGCCTTGAAAAAAGCATCCGAGACAAATTATTACCCTTTTTAATTTTTTTTCCTTCTTCCTTTTAGTCTAGTGATGTGAGATCCATACTACTTAAACTAAAAAGTAAAAGCTCATAGCTGCATTTAGACATAAGAAAATACCTTAAAAAAAGCATACGAGACAAATTATTACCCTTTTCAATTTTCTTTTTCCTTCTTCCTTTTAGTCTAGTGATGTGAGATCCATACTATTTAGACTAAAAAGTAAAAATTCATAGCTCCGTTTAGACAGAAGAAAATGCCTTAAAAAAAGCATACGAGACAAATTATTACCCTTTTCAATTTTCTTTTTCCTTCTTCCTTTTAGTCTAGTGATGTGAGGTCCATACTACTTAGACTAAAAAATAAAAATTCATAGCTCCGTTTAGACAGAAGAAAATGCCTTAAAAAAAGCATACGAGACAAATTATTACCCTTTTCAATTTTCTTTTTCCTTCTTCCTTTTAGTCTAGTGATATGAGGTCCATACTACTTAGACTAAAAAGTAAAAACTCATAGCTCCGTTTAGACAGAAGATAATTCCTTAAAAAAAGCATACGAGACAAATTATTACCCTTTTCAATTTTTTTTTTCCTTCTTCCTTTTAGTCTAGTGATGTGAGATCCATACTACTTAGACTAAAAAGCAACAGCTCATAACTCCATTTAGACAGAAGAAAATACCTTACAAAAAGCATACGAGACAAATTATTACCCTTTTCAATTTTCTTTTTCCTTCTTCCTTTTAGTCTAGCGATTTGAGATCCATACTACTTAGACTAAAAAGCAACAGCTCATAACTCCATTTAGACAAAAGAAAATACCTTACAAAAAGCATACGAGACAAATTATTACCCTTTTCAATTTTCTTTTTCCTTCTTCCTTTTAGTCTAGTGATGTGAGATCCATACTACTTAGACTAAAAAGTAAAAATTCATAGCTCCGTTTAGACGGAAGAAAATGCCTCAAAAAAAAAGCATACGAGACAAATTATTACCCTCTTCAATTTTCTTTTTCCTTCTTCCTTTCAGTCTAGTGATGTGAGATCCATACTACTTAGACTAAAAAGTAAAATTCATAGATCCATTTAGACAGAAGAAAATGCCTTGAAAAGCATTCGAGACAAATTATTACCCTTTTCAATTTTCTTTTTCCTTCTTCCTTTTAGTCTAGTGATGTGAGATCCATACTACTTAGACTAAAAAGCAAAAACTCATAGCTCCGTTTAGACAGTTTGAAAATTCTTTAAATTAAATCAGGTTTCGATCATTATGTCATCTAATTTGTTCAAATTTGAAGTATTTTTTAAAAACAAATATGAATCACTATACTACATAAATGTACTTGCCAAATAGTTAAAATCATAAAACTAATTCATTTGTATTCTATAAAATCAATTTTAACCTTTTTCAAACATGCCCTTACAGGAACTGGGGATAAATCACTAAATAAACTGGATGGCAGCCCAACAAGAGGAAGCAAAATATATCAATTGCTTAGTTGCTAACCTCTTCAACATCCGGGGAGCCATACAAAAATTTGTATTCAGTCTTGTTAAAGCTTTTAATTAGTCTTGAACAACTGTCAGCATAGACATAGGAATAGGGTGAGTATGGGGCAGAGTGCCCCTTTTCTTACCCTGCCCCTTTATTATATCCCCATTCCTGTTCCAATCCCATTTATTATGTCTCCGTCCCCATCTTGTCTCTATCTAAAAATTAATATTTTAAATTTTAAAGGATTAAAACTAATTCACCAATGTTATTAAAAATACAAATCTATATTTACATATATATATATAAACAGTATATTCATAATATATATGCACATGTTAACATATACACATTTATATACATATATATATATATGAAAGTATTTAATGAATTAGAAAAATATTGAAGGGTATTTATAGAATTTGAATATATAATCGGACATCCCTGTCCTAAATCCGTGATAGGCTTTAATATCTCCATCCCTTTCTATCTCACCTCGTTTATTTTCTCCTCGAATTCGTCCCATTAGGGACAAGATAGGACCGTTTGCCATCCCTACATATACAAACATCAACTACTAAAGGATGGGTTATAATTGCCCAGCCAAGGAAGAGGATAAAGGACAACTTAGATATCCCTTGTGCCTCCAGGACCCTCTATGGTGTCCACCCAATCTATGATTGGGCAGTTCCACGTTGGGATAAGGATAATGACACTAAAATAAGAATGGAAATCAAACAGACCCTGAATTGTGATTGGGGGGTCCCCTGCAAAAGATAGAATACAAGGCGCAAGGGATGAACAGAAGGCCCCTCTTGCTTGAACCCAGAACCATAATACCAAAGGTTCGAGCAAAAAGACAATGACTCTTCATAAAACAATTGTTTGAGGGACACGGCACGTTTAGAAAATGAGATCTTCAAATCTGAATCAATATACATTTTACATCAAATAACAATACAGTGCATGAGGACCGACTTGGAACTCACAAATTCGAGTCGTGAAAACAGCCTCTCTGATTGCGGGAATAAGACTACAAACACCTAACCTTCCCCAGATCCTGCAGTAGTGAGAACCTCAAGTACTAGACTAGTCTTTTTTATCAAACCACAGCGCACGGTGGAATGTTGAATCAGTTACCCATCTCATCTTTTCACTCTCTCTGACTATATACAATAAAACCATGATGACAAGGATGGCATAAATAAATACAACTGGAACTGAGATTGATGAATTGTTATGTAGTTAGACAATCCTCCCTGGTTTATAAAAAAAGGCTTTGTTTCTACATCATCAGGGGCCAAAGAACAGATAAATTATAGAGAAAAAGAATAAATGAAACAATAACAACGGCCAAGGATGTTTAAAACAGAGAATCTTCCAGAACCAGAACCTCCTCTGAAAGTTTTAAAATGGAAAGAATATATGCTCGTTACCTTTTCCATTCCTTTAACCGGGCACAAAATCCGTTAAAGACGATGAAGATCAGGAGGAGTCAACCACTTATAGCAAACCATATTACACAATATAAGATGTGATGAGATTATAACCATGGTAACATGATTGAAATTAACCTCCAGATTAATGCTTGTGTTTAACACATGCATTTACACAATACTTGGATAAGTTGGAGGGAAAGGGAGATGATAACATTAGTCATGAAGGAGAGGAGAAGAAAGGAGAGTGTAATTCCTTCTTCATGCTTGAATAACAAATGAGGGAAATGAGAGCGTAATTCTCTCATCTTGCTTGGGAATAATAGAACAAAGAAAGGAAAAGAAAGGATTATATTTTTTTTACTAATATGCCCTAAAATAGAAGTGTTTTTTTTCTTTTATAATTTTAAGGTTAGAATCGGTATTATAAAAAATTCATTAAAAGACTATCTTATTTTCCTCCGTCTCCGTCCACTTTTGGGAGGAGAGAAAACTGGATAATATAAGGATTAAGAAGTCCCTTCCTCTCCCTCTCCCTCTCCCTCTTTCCTTTCCTTCTTTGATTTTAAACTAAGCAAGAAATAACCTCTGCTTCCTTCCATTTCCTCTCCTTTAAATCCCTCAATCCAAGCGGAGTGTCAGTATTCTGGAAATAGGTGGCAAAATGGGGGGCCTAACCGGTATTTGAGGTTGGCACATGCCAGGCATGCTGGAGCTTTCACCTCCATCTGAAGAGAAATTGTGTTGTTTCATCACCTTGTGGTCTTTCACAAAATTTTTATTTCCTTAAGAACGTAATTATCACCATTTAGCTCAAATGGGGTGCAGCAATCAGTACACCGGATAAACAGAAATGAGTCAGAGAAACTAAAAACAACAACAACAATAATAAGAAGAAGAAGATGCTTGGTTGATTGCCAACTGAAGATTGAAATCTCAAAATGGGCACAAACCATCCAAATTTGAGCTATTTTCTGCCAATCTTTGTTACATTATCACACTTTACATTAAATTGTTGTTGTTTGTAAGGGGAATGACTCAACAACACTCATGTAAAAGTGTTAACAAAATTACAAGCTGAAAACACTATTATTCCAACATCAGCCACAATATTAGGAGTAATATACATGTTAAGAGTCATTACGTCTGTTGAGCAGGGGCTGTTTTGTAACTTTCTCTTTATTAATATATAAAGGGGGCTATCTCACAACCATATAAGCATATTGACACTCATGAAACACATTTTAAATACTGAATACCCTAATTGACATCAATCAGGGCATAATTGTTGACAAGTCGATAAATGCCTCAAAAGTGACAAGTAAGAGTGCATATTCTTATTTTACTCTCGTGGTCGTGGATAGGACATCCGAAGAAATTTTTTTCAGAAAGGAAAATGTGATATTGGTGTCAAAGCGATGACTGGAAATGAAGCAATGTCACAAGTAGAAAATAAACCGATACTCCCGATACCATTACATCGCAACCGCGACCGATTCGTATCCCGCGACCACGATTTAAATACATGCTTTGAACATTATCTTTTACTTCGGAAACTCCACCTCCATCATCAACACGTCCCTCCTACATGCCACAATCTTTGTTTCCATCCCTTATCTCTTTCTGTATATATGTAGGAAGTATATGTATATATTTGTTTATCTTAAACAACTATATACATATGTGTATATATATACATGTGTATGATTATAGTTGTTGGATTACGGCAATGCTAATTCAGTTCGTGCAAATCAAGACATGTTTCACCAGCTAACAACACAATTCCTCAATTTGGGGCAGTGTGTCTAGATTGTATGGGCAAATTGCACCCCGACTTACATCAACTGAATTGGAGACAACAGTGAATTTTAGGCAGCGGACAGAGCTAGAAATGTTTTAGATCTTGGACTATTGGATTTGAATCTGATTTGTTTTTTTCTACTTTGATGAAGGCGATATTGAGTGCTTCACTTCTAGGTCTGGATTTGCTTATGTCTTGTAGATTTGGATTTTTCTTGGAACCTATGAGTATAGATTTGCTTTTTATTCTTCAAATATATATAAGAAAATTATTGATCTTTATTTTGAAATTAATATTATATGATCTGATAGTAGATTGGCATCTAGATCTTAGATTATATGCATTGTGTGTGTATATGCATTAATATTATTGTATACATATATATATATATATATACATATACATATATGATAGTATATACTACATACATTTATACACTTTGTATGCATTGGATTTTGGATAATGGTTTGATTGTAGGAGGGTATAGTCAATTCAATCTCATTCAAATTTGGGTTTCTAATTTGTTTGGGAATCTTCTACTTAATTCACTTATCAAATAAACCTAATTTCAATTTGTTTGGGATTTTTCATATTCTTATCAACCACTATAAATCCAATCTTCTTATCACGATGTGATCCACTGATGCAAACCACTACCCAAGCATCACACTCCACCATTTCCGATTTTTTTTTTTTTTGATAAGTCACCATTTCCAGCTTTAATCACATCACAAGCACCATCATTGCATATATATTAACCATACATAACAACATTACTACCTATCACTCCACTTACACAACAATTTAGGGAAAAAATTGAAAACATGAGTAAATTATGAGTTGCAGGGATGAATTTCTCTCTCTAGAACTTCTATTTTCTCAAATGTGGAGGGATGAGTTTTCTTTTTTTTTCCCCTCTACCTTGAATTTCTCCTCTTTAAAAATGGAATGGGTAATTTTGTCAATTCACATGATTTTTTCCACATGATTTTTTTATTTAAAATAAGAGCAAATAGGTCATTTCACCAAAGTCAACTCCAAAAGAGCTCTTTGACCTTAGCCGGCATCACCCATGAGAACCCAAAAATACTAAAAAGAAAACTCCAAGTATTCCGAGCATAATTACAATGTAAAAGAATATGATCAATCGTTTCTTCCCCCTTCTTGCATAAGGGGTATTGATTTGGAAGATGAAAACTCCTCTTCTTTAAGTTGTCCACAGTTAAAATCGCACCCCAAGAAGTCTCCCAAGCAAAATACGAGGCTTTGTGGGCACTCTAGACCTCCAAATCACCCTCCATGGGAAAAAATTATTTCTCCCTTCCATTAATTCCAATAAAAGGAACGGATTGTAAATCTACCATCCCCTCCCAACCTTTTAAGATACTAAGCTTAAACCTTTCTTTAAGGCACATTTTTTTTTTTTTGATAGGTAAGACACAAACATTCATTTGTCCCAGTTGAGAGTTGAACTCTCAACCTCTACTTTGGGAGGTGGAAGAGATACCACTTGAACTAACACCGTGTGAAAAACAAGTTTAGAGTCTTTGGATGGTTTTGGAAATCAAGATGTGTTTGGGAAAAGAGATTGCACACAACAAGAAAGGGGTTTCCGTTTTCCAACCTATGGTTCTCATGTTGAAGAAGAAACACATGTCCATTCTCTCCAATCCTTCCACTCTCCAAAAGGGGTTCTTGTGTTTCCGGGTTCCGTTTCCAAGCCAAGGTTTCTCCAATTTAATCTTTGAACATTATCTAAACACTTTAGGTGAGTAGCAACATGTGGCTCTCTCCATTGTGAGGTAACACTTGAATGTGTTCATTTCTCTCATTGTGTAACCTCATGTTGTAGCTTGAGAAAACCTTTTATCTCATTACTTTCTACTTAGTAAACTTCTTGGTCTTCCCAAAGTTTTTCCCTCGGAAGTGTTTACACAAATTTTGGCCACTTAATTGTGTGTTGCTTAGCTGTGATTGTTACTGTGTGTTCTTGGTGTTTGGTTGAAGTAGGAAAATAATCCATAGATTACCCGATCTTATTCTTACTTCAATATATGTATCAGATACATATTGATACAACTATTTGGTAGAATATTAGCATCCATATTTCAAGTCTTGCAGTACCCAATTCATAAGCACAAATTAGCATCCATATTTCAAGTCTTGTGTTCTAAAACAATTAAACAAAAACAAACCTGGTCTCTATCTCCTCGGCAGCTTTTCTTATAAACAATGCCTCTGACTCGAGGACTGGAAAATCAACCTCTTCAAACCTGAATAATTATGAAACCTGAAATAACCAACGACCAAGAATCCACACACCAATTAACTTACATGACATACCACCATGCATATAAACGCATATACATACATATAATATATAAACACAAACACAAAAACCTGACCTCTCAGAAGTTCTGAAAAAGCCAATTCCGGATGAGCATTTCCTCCGTCGGGAAATCCCTGGTTCCTTTGGGAGGATTGACGTCAATTTTCTGAACGGCATTGGCGAATCCGGTGGCGAACATATCGCTCCGGACCGTCCCGACCCGCCATTTTCATTGGGCTTCGAGCTCAGAGATTCTGCGGATGCTGTGGGCGATGCAGGGTCGTCTTTCGATTATCAAAGGTTGATAGGCTTTGATTAGTCCCTTTTGTCTGGCCCATGAAGGTTGATAGGCCTTGTTACTCCCTTTTCTATGGCCCATGAACGCATTAGCTTTGATTAGTCCCTTTTGTATGGCCCACGAACACATTTGAGGCCCATGAACACAATTTGAGGCCCATTGAGCAACTTTGAAAAGGTTGATAGGCCTTGTTACTCCCATTTGTATGGCCCATGAACTCATTTATGGCCCATTGAGAAAATTTGAAGAACTATCAAGGCTTATTTCTAAGTTTTTAACCTTAAACTATTGAAATTTGAGTAATAATACTACTCTTCACAACATTTAAATAAAAAGGGGGCAAAAAAATTACTTGACTCCAAATTAGGTACAAGAAATATTTTCTTATCTATACGTGTCTCTCTATAATCTGTCATATATAGAATCATATAAATATCATGAAATTATTTATTTTAAAAAAATATTTGTGCACTACATACATGATAGATTGTGGTCAGAAGATACACTTTCTATCTAATTAGGGAAAAGTATTGTCCAAGTAATGTGACAAATATTTTATTGTGATGATAACAATTCAAATGTTGTCACATCATTTACACAATATTTTTTGAACTTATGTTTTGGACAAAGTCATTTTCTCTTAAAAATTTAAATAGATTTAAAAACAAAATGTGTATTGTACAATATATAATTATTGAATATTGAAAAATTGAATAAACGAACAAACAGCAACAAGTATAGAAAGAAAACTCAGCTCAAAAGTAGAAGAAATAAATAAATTAAACATCTCGTAATAGAAAAATAAGAGTAGAATCTAATCTCTTACTGGAATTCACTTACAATAATAATATTTGGTGGTGTTAAAGAGGTTGTAATTAACTCATCTAAAAGATTAAATATTAGAAAAAAGTGTAGCAATCAAAAAATAAGATGTATTGAGTTTCCAATGGATACACTTTTGTTTGCATTGTTTTTTTTTTTCTTTCTTTTTTTTGTATTTTATGGATGTTTTCAAGAATGAAAAGAAAAAAAATTAGAATTTTGAAAATACATGTATTTTCAAGTCATTTTCATTTTCTAATTAATTTGAATTTTTAAAAACACACACAAAAAAACATACCTTTGATAGTTTCCAAAAAAAAGGTTTTCAATAACTTTTTTTTTAAATACTTTTCAAATATGTCATGACTAAAACATTTTCATTTTCCTGTTTTCAAGAACAAAAAACAGTTTAAAAGTCATAGCTCTTGGACAATGTATTTTTTATACCAAAGGTCAGGATTTGGTAGTCCCACAAAGCCATTGATGGAGTTTTAAACTGGGGATTGACCAGAGACTTTTGAGGATCCCAATTTGGTCCAATTTGTGACTTTGTCTTTCCAAAGGTAGTTAATAAAATTAAACAATCTTGACTTTATAACCTTCAGTTTGATTCATTATTTTGACCACTAGGCACTTGGCCTTCAGTTTGATCTGATCCAATTTGGTGCTTTTGTCAACCTGCCATCATAGCATTTGAATAAACACGACATTAAAATATTTTATAACGGCGTGCGAGATAAATTGTTAGATGATTGTTATGAATTTATTTAGACTGTTATGATTCAAAATAATGAATAGCGTCTGAGTCCAAGAGTACTGCCCTCGAAAAAAAAGGATATGCGTAGAGTTTTTTATGCTGATTTGCCCGTTTCGTAAACCTCTATATAAAAAGTGTTATTACTTTAAAGTTTTGAGAATATAATCATTGTAAGAGTAAGGAGTCACTTTGTGAGTCATTTCTAAATGTAAAGCAATTTTTGAATTTGTGAGTATTTTTACTCTCATAATCTCTTTCAATTTTTTGTGAATTGATCATCGCTGTCTGTGGACTACGGTAACTTGTCGAAGAACCACAGAATTACAAAATCATTCTTCTTATTTCCCTTCTTGCTTCCACCCAACTAATACCTTCACCATTCCACTACAACAGCGGCACCGATCTCCAATCATCCCAACTTCATTACATGTGTCAACAACATAATCAAAAGCATTTAAATCTTTATGAATTTTTAAGATCCTCCTCATAAGAAACTCTCCCAACGATGGTTACAGGAAAAAATGGAAAGTGCTAGTGACTAGGGGAGGTAGCCATTTGTAGTAGCGGACAATGGTATTTGGCGGTGAAGGTTGGTGGTTTTTTGTGGTAAGAGAGAAAGGTCGGCGTTGTACAAAGTGCAATTTAACTTTTATATATATAAAAGGAAAATGTTATTCTCACTTTGCATTATATATTTACACTCCATAAAGTGAACTCTTAACCCTTAAAATAATTAGTTTTTTGGAGCTCAAATGTGTGTGTATATATATATATATATATAAACATACATGCATACAAGTAAAGGATGATGTGGTATGTAATAAGACATGCACACAAGAGAATGAAAAAAAAAACCTTTATGTAGGCATCTTAATCAAACCTCGAAAAATACGAAATAAAAAACTTGAAAACTTGATATACAGACAATATATACGATCTGGCCTATGCTACATGAGTCATCACATTGGGTTAGGTTGAGCTACAAGGGATTCTAATTTCCACTTTTGAGTTGGGATGTAATTGTCATATGACATAAATGTAATGTTAGAGAATTCCATCATCTTTCTCAATGCCTTTCTGCTTTCCCGTTTCTTCTAGAGACTTCCCTGTCTCCTATCCATTCGAGAGAAAGGAAAAAGATATCCTTTTTGATGGGTGGTGATCCCCACTTTTTCATTTTCCTTTCTCTAGCATATGATTGAAACTCACAATAAAGTTTGCATCATAATTTAAATACTATTCCACAAATTTAATTTGGTCGAGATTACAAGGTTAAATTCTCCATTAAGAGATTAAAATGGTCCACATGTCGCATGATTTTTAATCATCTAATTAATTATATATTAATACACATATATTTTGTATACATCGAAAGATATTAGAATTAAAGTTAACAATATTATATTATCTTAAAATTATAATTATTAAATAAGAATCGATTCATGCTTATATGTAATTAAACATGTGACTTCTTTATATTACAAGTCTTTAATAACATCCTATAAGTATTAAACTTTAATGAAAGATGATTACTTCAAAACGAGCTTAAATTAACTTTATCATATATATATATATATATATATATATATTTGAACTTGCTTTGACATAAATAAATTAAATTATAATTAGTTCATGTAAAAGTTTATTTAAACTTGCTTTGACATAATTAAGTCAAATTAATTTTTAATATAAAAATTTTTAATATTTTGAATTAAGCTTGACTCATTGCTCAATTAAGTCCATTTATAACCCTAAATTAATACTTTTCCTAAACTCTTTTTTTTTTGCCTTCTTTCATAAAAGGAAACTCATCCCCACATGAATCATTCAAATATACGTCATGTTTTTTTCATAGCTAAAGAAGTAAGGAAGAAATATGATTATTATAAACAATTAATTCAACTTTGAAAATTCTTCCATTATTTTTATTAAATAACTCTAACTTAATTTCTCTTATCTTAACAAACCAAATTTTGAAAATTATATATATATATAGAGAGAGAGAGAGAGAGAGAGAGAGAGAGAGAGAGAGAGAGAGAGAGAGAGAGAGTACATGCAATGCAACACGATGAGTACACCACGCAGATAATGCCACTGCGGACCACCATTGTTTCGTCTAGTAGAGAGTAATCACTAATCAGGGGTAGTTTAGTCATTCCGAAGGGTCAATGCGGTTGATTTGTCACGACACCAATTACCGTCATATTCCGACAACCGTTGGTCAAATCCGGCGGGCAGCCCATTATTATCGCGCCCAGATCATCGCACATGTCATACATATACATACATACATGACATGACATACATGCATCCATCAAACCCAACTAAACCCCCCTCGTCATCCTCTCTCTCCCGACATTATATATTCGCCTCTCTGCCTCCATTTTTCCTCTTCAAACCATTTTCATTCCGATCAAAAAAGCAATACGTAGTCTGGTAATCAACAAATGGGTGAGGTCAGTAGCCACTATCCAGTCTTCTAATCTTCCAAACCGATGTGATTTTCTCATAAAACTTTGGGTAGAATTGCTCAATGTATTTATAATTTTATATTTGTTTTCAGAAAGATGCAGCAAAAAGCGAAGGCGAGAAAAAGGGCGACGCCGGCGGCAAGAAAGACGACGGCCCCATCGTCGTCGTCTTGAAGTTTGATATGCATTGTGAAGGCTGTGCCAAGAAATTGAAGAAAGTTATTGGGCATTTTGATGGTAAAAATTTTACCAAATTAATTTCCCAATTATTTTTCCATAAACACGGTTTTTGATTTTCTTTTTCATCCAATTTCTTGTTTTCATCGTCTTTGCGGAGCTCACGACGAGCAAATATTAGATCCGCATTCAACGGTCAAATTTTCAACAATTTACTATTGAATTTGCTACTGTGTACGCACGTGGCGCATGTTAGACTCTAGCCGTTGTTTAAATTTTGTTTGTGGTCTAATGGCTGTTGGCGGTGGTGGTGGGTGAAGGTGTTGAAGACGTGAAGGCGGACAGTGCGACTAACAAATTGACGGTGACGGGGAAGGTGGACCCCGCGAGGCTCCGGGAGAGAGTTGAAGAGAAGATCAAGAAGAAGGTGGAGCTAGTCTCTCCTCAGCCCAAAAAGGACGGCGGCGGCGGAGACAAAAAATCCGACGACAAGAAGGCAGAGGATAAGAAACCCAAGGAGGTAACGATCTAACCTGCTCCTGCAAGTTAAACGTCGTACCCCTTGCTAACGTGCCCTTTACGCGCTTACATGGCAAAAACCTTCAGTTTAGGTGGCAGGCCGTTGGGGAGTTTGTCCAAAGTTTTTGTGAAATGCGCATAGAGCGTATGTTAGCAACGTTCAAATTTGAAATTCTTAACTTGCTGATAATTGTTCAATTAAATAATTAATTGAGTCTTATGCTTGTATCAATACTTGTTTAATTGATTAATTTTGTAGTTTTGAACTAAACTTTTTGATTATTATTTATTAATTGTTTTTTGGGTGGTTGATCAGCCTCAGGTGAGTACGGTGGTATTGAAGATTCAGTTGCACTGTGATGGATGCGCAAAAAAAATCAAACGAATCATCATAAAGATCGATGGTGAGATTAATGAACTTTCATTAATTAATTTTTTAATTAGCTCTAGGGTTTTAAATTACATTAATTTAATTAGTTATCATCGATACGCAATCGCCTTAATCTTAATTAATTAAATGGAGTTTTATTTTATTAGTGATTAATTAACGGTGATTTAATTAACATGGCAAACAGGGGTAGAATCAGTGACGGTGGATGAGAAAAAGGATTTGGTCACGGTGAAAGGGACGATGGACGCGAAGGTTCTCGCACCGTTCTTGAAAGAAAAATTGAGGCGGAATGTGGAGGTCGTGCCGCCGGCGAAGAAAGACGACGGCGGTGGTGAGAAGAAAGAGAAAGAAGGCGGCGGCGAGAAAAAAGAGAAGGGAGGTGATGGTGAGAAAAAAGACAGTGAAGCAAAGGCCAGTAGCAGTGGCGGAGATGGGAGCAAGAGCGTGGAGGTGAACAAAATGGAGTACCATGGATATCATCCTCAATATTCGTATTATAGTGTACCGGCATATAATCAGGGTCATGTCACTGAATATTACGGTCATACTCCGATGTATGCACCGCCGTATGCACAGCCGTATTATCAAAATAATGCGGTGGAGTATTCACACGCGCCGCCACCTCCGCCGTACTTGCCTGCACCTCAACCGTGGCATGCACCCCAAATGTTCAGCGACGAGAATCCCAATGCTTGTTCAGTCATGTAAGATGAGAGATGAATTGACAGAAAAGAGAGGTCACTGTTTGTTCAAAATTGTATATTAAAGAACATAAAGAAGAGGAGAGAATTTTCTGTTAAAGATGTTTCATTAGGAAAAAAAAATTGGAAAGAAGTTTTATTTATTTATTGGTATTATAGAATTACGCTTAAATTTGAATTTGAGCATTTTATGTAAATATATGTAAATTTTACATGAATATTTAAATTTAAAGAAAGAGAAAAATTTTCTCTTAACTCTTTTTCTTTTCTTCCAAACAGTTGGGAATTATGCTGGCAGTTTAACGAGTTTCATTTGTGCTGGTTATTTAATTGTTTAGTTCGGTTTTGGATTTTTTTTTTATTTTGTATATTAAGATTATTTTAATACACAAGAGAAATGTTACGTTGGTTGCAAGTAGTTACATTTATAATCTAATTGACACATATATCATATGTAGTTACATTTATAATTTAATTGACATATATATCATATGTATTCATTTTATGTGAGTGATCAGTTAAATATTATATGAACTGAGTCTAGTATTTCTCTAATATATAAAGTGTATGTCTTGAACCATGCCACGTGGCATGTTTAGGTGGTGTTTTTTGTTTCTCTATATTTTTTGGTATTTTTAAAATTTTGTTATTTATATATATATATAGAGAGAGAGAGAGAGAGATTTAAAATATGCAATAATTTAGTTTAGGTTGCATTTCATTTCAATGTGTTTGGTAATGGGGGTTAGCTATTAGCACCATCACATTTTGACAATTGTGATTGTCCTAATCCCCAAATGACACTAGTGGGATTTTTTAAATCAATTAAATACTCCATCAATAGGTTAGTAAATGTTGTATGATTGAGGACAAAAAATGATGAATGTTGAACTATATAAGCACATTAAAATAAAAATGCATGAGTATTTTTTTTTCCTTTTTTTTTTCTTCTTATTTTATCATTTTAAGAAAAAAATTAATACTAAAATGTAACATAATTTAATTTCGCTTTCTTAATATCTCATGAGACGAATTTAAGAAGAAAAAAACGATCGTGATCTTATAAGCAACAAGACGGTTTTCAACGCATAGAGTTCTTACACTTAATAAGATTTACGAGAGTTGAATGAATAATAATTTTACTTATATTTTAATAATTTATAAAAATTAGTTTGTAAGATTTAAATTCACATGACATGACCGTAACGCTAAGTTAATGATATCAAATTTGTTTTGAAGTTGTATTCACTAAGTCATGTTTAAGAAGGAAATGTTTGTGAGTCAATTTCAACAATGTCGTGTGGTGAGCACAAAACAAACTATTCTTTCTTTTCTTAATAAAATTATGACTTGGCTTTAGTTTTTTCTTTTTCTTTTTCTTTTTTAGTCTTACCCACTAATTGTTATTTGGATTAAATTATAATTAATGGTGTTTTCTTCATTTTGAAGATTAAATGACCTTTGAAGACTTCAAATAATTACTATATTTAAAAATATTAGCACACTCTAATCACACCCAAAAGGCAGCAAAATTGTGCTCCTTCATCAAAATTAAGGCTAAACAACTAGAAGGGTTTTTGCTGCCAACTCAAATTTAAGGTCATTGTTAGACTCGGTTGAACTTTTACCAAAATAATTGTCTGTTTTGATATGTCAATTCAATCTACATAACTCTTAAGTTTTAGAACAGTGGTGAGAATAGCAATTTAATTCGTTCTATTAAAATTTCACTGCATTAGGGTTTGGAACAGATTTGAGGAAAAGGCGTCTCGCCTCGCCCCACCTCAATTATATAAAATAAAATAGCAAAAGAGTTTTTGTATTACATAATCGATGTTTATAATTACATTAAAAGTTTTTATCAATTTAATAGAGCTAGATATATGTTTAAAATAGAAAATAAAGTCATTTTAATTATTTATAAACATGTATTCTTCTTATTTTACGTACATGTATCATTTTATTTTAAATATGTTAATTAGGATTAATTTAATAAATAAATAAAAATTTAAAAATAAATGTAGTCCTCAATTGGGACCTGCCCTCACCTATCACAGAGTTTAATTGGGTTTGGGGGTAAACTTATTTTCGCAAGACAAGGATAGGGAAGGTGGTGTAGAACAGATATGGTACCCTAAAAATAAGAAAATTTACTTTAGAATTGTATTATGATTATTTAGTTTTTAATTTTAATTTATTCTTAATTTCTTTACTTTATTAATTTTATTAGGATTAGAATAGGAAATATAAGAATTAGTAATTTCCTATGCAAATTAATAGTCTTTATTGTAATAGAATTAGTCTAAAAATAGAAGTTTTTGTTTCTTAGTCAAAGTAGTAGTGTTCTAGCACTATAAATATAATGTAATAAGTTTTTTTGGTTATATTTTTTTTATCAATAAATATTAATTACAAATTTTAGAGAATTATTTTTTTTTATTTGGGTGAAAAATCCCCATATTGCTTATTTTTTAAAAAAAATTGACGTATTTGATTCTCATTTCCATGTTTCCATCCTGCATTAGAAAGGGTCCCCACCTCACTGCCATCCCAAGATACCCTCACGAGTTTACTGACCAAACTATTTTTATAAGTTCATCATATACATCTTTCAAAATTGATGTAAAACACCACCAGTCATTTTAAAATTTCATTTTTTTCCTTTCAAGGAATATATATATATATATATATATATATATATTTTACACACTCATGTTTTCTATGATTAATTTAAGGATTATGAATTGTTCATGATCAAGGGATACGTTTGAATTTTGAACCAGGAAATGAGATGCATGGACAACAGAAAGGAAGAAAAAAAAAGGTGAGAATGTTGAAAGAGGGAATTGCGATTCAGTCGAAAAGTAAATCCCTCGAACCCCCACGCCACTTTAGAAAAACAGTAATGTTGAATTCAAAGCTTGGAAATGTGAAACGGTTTTCTTTACCCCTGAATTACGGTACATGCCCCCCCTTTTTAAGTCGTGTCTTTGAATTATAACTCTTGCCCCCAAAAAGTCAAACCACATTGAGCTTGGATTTATTAACTTTAACACGTTTCTATGTAGGAGAATCCCAAGTGTTCCTTGTCCACTTTTGGATAATAAGTTCTAATTTCTCTTATATGGTGACATTTTTTTTATTATAGCGATAATATACAGTTTCCTTTATTCATAAAAAAATTATTATTGATAATGTTATCAAATATTAAGGATAAAATTCAAGCGTCTTCAGTTAGAATCCTCTCTACACCTATAGTTTGTAACTAAAACTTAAAAGATCGGTCTGTCCTTCACAAAGAGAGGAACTTAGTCTGATTTAGGATACTCCCTTACCAATTCTTCAAAAAAACAAAAAAAAAATTGTCAAAATACTCCCTTACCGATTCTTCAAAAAAAAAAATGTTATAAACAATGTTGTCAAATATTATAAGAGAGGTCAGAATTATTATCTATATATAAGAGTAAAATAGTAATTTTATCATTTTCATTAATACTCATTTTGTCACAATTATGACATTGGAAGTCAATATAATATCAGAAATTATAAAAAAAAAAGTTCTTATAATTATCAGATTTCATATGAGAGGTCAATATAATTATCCCAAACTTTAAAAGAAGGATGTTAGAGTCATTCACAAAAGTTGGATTCTTGCAATTTTATCAGTGTGCAACTCACAGGCACGGGATTTAATCTCTACGAATGACCAAATAGTTATCAAATTTTAATTGAATTGATATCTAAGCATGGTACATTTTAGAATAATGTTATAAATTTCTTAAATTTTTGTATTAAATTTTAAATTTTAAGAGATTTAATTTTTGTCATTGTATATTTTTATTCAAAATTTTGAGACGCGTAATATTATTGTATAACTTTATTATTTTATCTAATAAATTTATTTTAT
Source organism: Nyssa sinensis (assembly GCA_008638375.1). NCBI lineage: Eukaryota > Viridiplantae > Streptophyta > Magnoliopsida > Cornales > Nyssaceae > Nyssa > Nyssa sinensis. Next base: position 3,729,650 of record CM018051.1, on the reverse strand, counting down.
CCTCAATTTTTGTTGGCAAAACAAAATTCATTCCAAACCTCACAACAACAATAATAATTACGTTGAAATATATCGAGATAAGGTGATTAAAATTTTTATTTTCACATAAGAAGTCAAAGTTCGAGCACTATATTACACATATATTCATTTAGAATAGTCCACTCCTCTCTATCACTGTACTAAAAAAAAAACAATAATAATATAAAAAACTTATATTGTAGAATAATATGGTTTTCATTGATAAACTGATGTAATATGTTACGTATATACACACGAGCGCACGCACACGCACATATATTATATATATGCAACCAAATTTAAAATAGTAACGATCCTATCGATATTAGTTTTGTTAGATATAATGTCTAATTTATCCGTATAAAAAATCAAACTAATAAGAGCATATATGTGTGTGTGTGTGTGTGTGTGCGTGTGCGGGGATGAATGGAACAAAATTTAGAGTAGAAATGGTCCTACGTAGGCTGCGACCTGTTCCCCTTGTTAGAGGTTGATTACACTTGCAAGGCACAATGACACATAGCATTGTTATTGATTTCAAGTATTTTCAGGGTTGTCCAATTTTAATTCCGGTTATCACCAAACAGGAATTAAAATTACCAATCTCTCTCATGTTTGGATTATCATGTTTGTCAAAGCACTTGGCTAAAGGCTAAAGAAGGTCACCTTTTTCACACTGCAATAACACGCAATTGAGTTTTGTCCTTAATTTGGGCCTAAATATATTTTTTATATCTAGTATCGGTACAAGATATCATGTTAATGCAAAAGTGTCACACCAACATGTACTCAAGAGAGAGGAGAACCCTACTAAGAGGGGTCCCTCCTTCATTAGGGTCACATGCGCTCATCAGAAACACCTTTGTCAACATGCGCTCAAGAGAAGAGAGAACCCCACTAAAAGGGCCCTCTCCGTCATGCAAGTACTCCTAAAAGGATTATGAGCGCCACAAGTAATCACTACCTTGCTCACCCTTCATAAGGGAGCCCTAAAGGCTTAGGGGCATGTTCGAGGAGGCCTCCTAGTCTGGCACTCAAACGTAACATAACCTTCGTGCTATACTCCCCACAATACGGGATATTTAAGGTCATGTAGATTGGCGGCTATGATAATGGGCACTCTAGGAAGCTTCACGCATCTCACACGTGGAGTTGTCTAGACCTTCCAGAACAAAGTGGAGACCCCACCTTAACCAACTCTTATTTAGGACTATAATGGTACACCTATCAATAACTAAGGGCTCACGTAAGCTCACTAGGGGTTGACACGTGACCTACTACTATAAATACCTCTACAACTACCACAATGAGGGGACAATCATCAGAAACAAGAAATCAATCAATTAATCAAGAGGATTGACTTTGACCTCCTTCGCTCTCGATTCTGGGTATCTAGAATCATGCTCTAATTGCAACCTAGATACTAGGAATCGCATGAAGGTTGGCATAAGTCTCGCTTTGACCTCTTGGGAGTCCCTCATGAAAGGTTCTACATCGCCTTACCTCAACTCCTCTACTTCACTCTGAAATCCGACCTAGCGTCCAACACACAAGTTGTACTTGCCTTTACAACTCACATCTCTAATACAACTCCTCACGGCCTGATATTTGTCCACATTTTGATGACTCTGTTGGGGAATACACTTCGCGAAATATGCCCTCGACTCTCAAAAGTGGGACGCAAACAAAGAACCCTTCGAGAAAGAAGACCAAGTCCCGAATCTTGTACCTCCTTCCATCTCTGAGGGGCAAGCTCCCACGCCCTCGATTGATGCGACACTCGCATTCAACTTAGAAATTCTTGCGGCTCTCAAATTCATTCAGCAAACCCTCGCTGTGAGGATAGAAAACTCACCTGCGGGATCATCCGTTCAAGTTACACCTTTGGCACCTCTCGCGACGACTTAGATGTGTTAACAAGTGATTTCTAATTTTACTTCTGAACTTCTCCAAATTACCAAATTTATGCTTAATTTTAGGCAATATAAAAATGTTTTTATATAGTTTGAAATTTTAATTATTTAAATTACTTTTCCAAGTGATTGCATTAGATTTCTGATACATAATTGTTTAACCTTTTCTAGATGTCGGACTGAGAAGGGAAAAGGAAAAGGAAAATATCTTTAATTAATTAAAAAGGAGAGAGGAGAGAATATAGAGAAGGAAAAGGCCAAAAGCTAAGCCACATATGAAAGAGGCCTTTCCATGGCATTTCTCAATTCCTAAGTTGAAACTTTACTTCTTCCCGGCAGCAACAAATGGAAGAAGCAGCCTGCAGGGTTTTCTTTTGTTGGTTGATTGTAACGTACATGATTGAAAGACCTTATTATAACTGTGCTAGGATTATAGGATATTCACATATACATATACAGACGTAGTGTGTGTGTGTGTGTTATGAAATATTCCGCATTGAAAAAAGACAACGAAGCAGCAATCATTTGGGAGGATAAAAAAACTTACGTATTTGCATGCATCATCAAGCATGTTTTATAGTGATCTATTGCGACATTGAAAGTGTCATACACCACCTACTTCTCTCTCTACAATATGGAGTAGAAAACTTGAATTATCTGATGTGGTATAAATATTTGTTACGATATTTTTTAAAATAAGTATAATAAAAAAATATTTTTTTAATTTTTAAAAAATAATAACAATTGTGAGATACACTACAATTACATTAGAAAATAACATAAAGTAACCGTTTCACTTAATAACTTCTCATGTTAAAGGCTCGAAAAAAAAATTATGAAACGTTCCGTGAGTCCCTCAGTCCCTCCCACATGGACTATCCTTAGGTTAAATTATATAGTCTACAACTATGTTTAATTCAACTTGTCCACTTATACTTAATGCGTTTTATGAGACTCATTAAGTACTTAATTGATATAGACAATTTGAAATGAGATTTCAAATCACATTTATTGGTTATAATTTTTTTTGTTAAATGTAGTTTGTATTAAGTTGATAAGTGTAATCTTTTTTTTTTTTTTTAAGCTGATCAGATATATTATGAATGCCTTCATTTAACATTTATTAAATATTTTTTAACAATTCATTTAAATATTTAACTGTTTAATTCAAATATTTTTTATAATTAGTTAACAAATAATATTATTTTACCGTTCAACCAAACGAGTACTGCACCGGTATGAATTATGAAATGTGGTTCAACAACTAGACAAGCTGATTCAATTCACTGTAGTCAAGGGTCTTTACATCAGCACTTATGTCACATGAATGTAGGATAAGAGTGCCTAGAAGCCAAATAAAGGCATGCATGCTCTTGGTTGCATTTTCCATTGAAGTCAATCATCTAATCAAAATTATTAAATATTCAACATTTTTTTATTCACCTTTTTTTTTAATCTTGAATCAATATTAACTTAATTTGATATATATTGGCTTTTGTGTGTATTGTTCAAAAAAGAGATATAAAATTAATTGGAAAGCTTGTTTAGAAATTTTAGGAGAATACCTACAATTATTATTTGCAAGGTTGAGTATTTACTACTAAACCTCTAATTATTAATATAGGATAAGTTAATAATTTCTATATATTAATATAAAAATAAAATTAACTATCCAACCACATTCCAAGATTAATAATTAATAATTCTATTTAATATTATTAAAATAAAAAAAATACATATGTTTATGTTTATCATAACACTAGCCCATGTTGTGCACGAATTATAACAAAAAGTAATTTTAACATATAACTATAAAATTTAAATTATAATTCGTACTTATTCTGAATATAAAGTTTAAAATTAATCTAAATTAATATAAAATAATTCAAATATCAAACAAAATATGTTGAAAAAACAAATCACAGATCTCCACACAACTCAAAAGCTCGTGAGTTTATCAATTTTTTAGATTTATGATTTGAATCATTATATTTAATAGATTGTAATAGTTGATGATGACTGATCTTAAAAATCGAATTTTTTATTAAAGTTGTATTTTAAAGAAAATTGCTAGTAATACTTGTGAAAAATAAATTTTTGTAATGTAATTAATACGTAACACATCAATAAATCCAACCTCTCATATTTCAAATTCTTCTTAGGAAATAGACAAATGAAATAAGCCAATCATGATGCATATGTTTGATAACGATGTAATGGACTATCAAAGTGATTGATTGTGATCTGTGACAAGGATCCTCTGTTAATCGCCCCTTTTCGCTTTCTCTCACTCTCTCACTCTCTCACATCAAGGGAAGATTAACAGTTCAAGTCTAAATTGTTATGCTTACCAACAAAAATATCATAATCAAGTGATTCTAATTCTAAAATATCACTAGAAAAGATGTCATAAATTTAAAAATTTTGAATTAAATCTATCATGTTTATAGTTTATGGAATTTTTAGAATATCATGACGTTTATCCTTGTTTGGTTCAAGAAGTAATTCAAACTCACATTGTTTGAAACTATGTTCAATCTTAGGTTTGATATAAATATATTCGACTCTACCAACTGCAGTTTTTGCTGGACCGTAATTTGAAGTATTGAAACAGAAATCTTATACTTCTAATTACTTATTTCTCATTCATCTCCCACCTACCTAATCCTCAGAGGTTACAATAACTATATTTATATACTAATGAACTCTATATTACCTCACTAATAAACAAATTGATAATTTAAGAATGACGTATTAATTATAATTACTTATTTTTTAGAGTAGTAAGCATATCATTTTTTTGCTTGGTACCCTTCTCGAAGGTTCTTTTCATTGTTATTATAATGTATTAATGGCTGCCCCTTGATTATGTTTTAATTAATTTAGTGGGAAAAAGGAGATTGGTGATTTCATCAGTAGAATAAAACCACTTACAAAGCTAAACCACAGAATAAGTTATTAAACCAGCAAGGTTTTTACTACGCTGAAATATGAGGTCAGGTACTTTGTTGGTTCTTTAAAGTTTTTTGTTATAATAATTTGGCATTTCCTTAATCTCAAAGAATTAGTTGAGATAGCGTTGAAATATTAGTTTACAGGTTTACCATTTCGAGTTCTCGGATTCGATTCCTCTTGCTAACAACTCTTGGGCCCACCTCATCCCCATGCGCATGCATGTGAAATGTCTGTAGAAGGAGTTGTAAGAATTTAGTCTGGTACAGATAAACTAGTTCAGGATACCTTGCATTACCCAAAAAAAAAAAAAAATTGGCATTTACTTAGACTTTCAAGCATATTTAGAGACCGTTTGGTAGTGTGGGTGGGGGAGAAAATTGTGGGTCGCACTTGTTACAATAACTCTGTTTTTAAATTTGCGAGTGCGGCTTGTGACTTTCTTCCCTCACCAGCACTGACAAACGAATTTGTGCGCAATAAGTAGTTCAAATTCTGAACCAAGTATCTTGTTTGAAATTAGGTTCAATCTTAGGTTTGAATTCGAATTTAAATTAAAGTGAGAACATGAAAAATGATGGTCATGCCAATGGTGAAACTAGGTTCAATCTTAGGTTTGAATTCGAGTTCAAATTAAACTTAGAACATGAAAAATGATGGTCATGCTAATGGTGAAACTAGGTTCAATCCTAGGTTTGAATTTGAATTCAAATTAAATTAAATTTAGAACATGAAAAATGAATGTCATGCCAATGACCAATATTGATTTTTATCAATCCTAATCCTCTAAGGTTGGGTGGGACCTTAGTCAATTAGTTATACTTTAACATTATTCTAAACTTTTCATTTTTGTTACATTTTGTCTTCTTTTTTTTTGGGTGATGAAGAATCCCAATTGTACTTTGTATGGTTAGATAAAACTTAGAATATCTATAATCACTTGCAAGTCACGAGGATCACTTAAATTCACATGTGTGACACCATTTAGACTCGAATTGAAGATATTCTCTAATTTTACAACTCGTTCTTAATATTGACCCTCGTGATCACTGTGTCATCCGTTCGAGTTGTATTTTGAACTTGAATACATGAAAAAAAAAATTATCTTTTACGTTGAGAAGTGATGAAGTATTACAATATATAAATTACAATCAATCAATTAATCGAACATTTTTTTTTGATAAATCAATAAGGAGGTATCTTGCGCCAACTCACGTGCACCAGACTAAATTTCTCTTTTCGTGAGAGTCAGACTCATTCTTTAAACTCTAGACTAAATTCATCTTTCCGTGAGAGTCAGACCCACCCTTTAAACTCTAAACTGTCGACGAATCGACGTAGAGAAAACTTGAACTCAAAATGCTTAAATTTTATCATTAACATTTTTACCACTCGGTCACATTTTCATATGGTAATTAATAGAAAATTCTAACATATTAGAATCAATCAACATAATCAATCATATACAAATAAGGAGGGTTTCAAATATGGACCCAATTTTCATCCAAATGCACACCTTATTGAAAATCAATATCAGTATTTGGTATTTACTGCATAATTAAAACCATGGGATAATAACTTATTCTGTGGGCTAGCTAGTTTTAGAAGTGATTTTATTATAATAATGCAATCACTAATCTCCTTTTCCCCCGGATTAATAAAACACAATCAAGCGGCAGCCATTATTCTTTATAATAACAATAAGAAGAACCTTCCGGAAGGGTACCCAAGACAATAAGCTAACCACCATTCGGAAAACAAGTGATTACAGATAATACAACATTTTTAAGTTATTAATTTGTTTATTAATGACAGCATTATAAAATCCATTACCAAGTAAACTCACAGCATTTTGATTCCACCGATGCTTAATCACTTCATTAACCCCGCATCGGAAGTAGCTTTGTCAACCATCATTGCCGCCATTGTCACCATCATTACCAATTTAATGACACGTTAAAATCATTCAAAATAAATTTTAATAAAGGTGTCCAATCGATCGGACCGATTAACCCATTAAGATCGGATTCATTTATATTTTCGTGTCGTGTCGGTCCATTAGTAAAATATGTCGTATTCTTCAACTTTTGTGTTGTGTCGTGCCATGTCAGTGTCAGTTTTTAATTTGTTGTATTCAGTTTAACCCATTTAATTTTTCTAATTTTAAGCTTATTAATTGATTAATTAAGATCGCTCTTGACACCGTCACCACCATCACCAATTTAATGACACGTTAAAACTATTAAAAAATCAACTTAGGTTGTTAATTAATGTGGTGATTAATTAGGATTTCACGGATCACGTTGTCCCTCACGAGTGATAGTATGACAGCCTTAAAATTTTAAAAAATGTGTTAAGCATTGTTTGGAAGAACCTAGTTTTAGGAGTAATGGAAGATAATGATTTTTAATTAGGAAAAGGGATGGGCCAGCAATCGGCATTTGCATAAAAGACAGAAGCAAACATAGGAGAGAGGGCCGTGTGAGTCGTGCGATCGACCTACCAATGGTTCTGACTCAGCTCTGACTATGACTATGAGTTTTGTTGGCTTTCTTAAGGTAACACACACACACACACACATATATATATATATGCACACATAATATATGGGTTTTGTTGGCTTCTTACGGTAACACACACATATATATGCCACATAGGTGCATGTGCATGTATGTGTATGATTAGTCATGGGTGGGCATGGATGAATATATGTATAAGTATTATTAAATTGACCTGTGGATCATGAATCTAATATGAAAAGGGTTTGGTTTTTGGGATCTGGACCATCTGGTGCGTGGTGGTGGTGGTGGGTGCTGCCCAATATTTTTCAGACTTGTGGGAAAAGGACAGGAAGGGGATCTCTCTTACTTTTCTTTTTTTTTTCGTCATTTTGCATAAACAAAACACTTTCCTAGTTACAAATGTATCATCTTCCATGGGTTTCTTAATCAAGATTTTGATTTTATATATATATATATATATATATATATATATATATATCATGGAGGAGTGAGAATCCAACTCCCTCTAACCGCAGAAGATGGAAATTTAAAAGAAAAATTTAAGGCTCTGTTTGTTTTTGTTTTCAAAAATAATTTTTTAATTTTAAAATGTGAAATACAAATTTCAAAAATATATTTTTTTTAATTTTTTAAAATTTAGATTATCATATCTAAATATATTTTTATAATTTTTAAAAAATTAATTACAAAATTTTGAATATATTTTAAAAATTGTTTCTGAATCACATTCCAAATGGAGCTTAGTATCCAAGATTATTGTTATTACGAGATCTGAAAAATATTAGATATATTTAATCTTATTTTTATAAGTGAGGAAATTATTTTTGTTATTCAAATTTTTAGTCTTCAAGTTATAATGAAACAATTTTATCGTTACATTAAAACTCGTTTTTAATTTTATCGTAAAATAAACAGTTATACCATTTAAATAAAATTTCTAATCCTTAATCACGATTTTGAATTTGTAAGTAATATTTTATAGCCATTTTATACTCTTTATCTTTTAAAATTTCCCTCAAGACAACTTATGGGGTAACATGTAATTGTTTTTGTTTAGGATAAATTTAATTTAATAAAATTTTTATTCCAATTATTTCAAAATTATTTTTCATTTATGATCATCAACTTATTTTTCACTATGATAATTTCCGTATCTGTAAGGTAATATAGTGGTTGGATCAATCATCGGAATACTTATAAACATTAATAAAAATAAATAAATATTTTCTTAAATTTTTGGAATTATAAAATAATAATAATTGGAGTTGGAATAAATGTTATCACGTTGTATTAATTTTCACTTCCTATCTTTTGACTTATTTTATTCTTTTAAATTACAAAATTAATCACACTCTCTTTTTCATTTAATTTTGGTGAGACCAATGGAATGTAGAAACGTAAGATTCACTTTTCTTGCAAATATGTTTGTAGTGTGTGTGTGTATATATATATATATATATATAGGTATAGTGAGAGAATGACATGGAGAAGGATAGAGAGAGACTCAAAATGTAAAGACTTTGAATGTTACTGAGACCCCACGTGCGGGCCACAATCTTTTTTCTTTTATAGACTTTGAACAATACGCGGATAGAAGAAGCAAGGTTGGCGTTTTCCGAGAAAGCAGAATTTCAACGCGAGGAAACACGAGTTTTGATTTTCTGGGATTCGAGTTTCTCTGCTTTTGACTTTAATCTACGTGTGGATAAGCTCCAGAACAGTGTTATACACTGTTTGGTTTCCATTCTGGTTGCTTCCTGATCAAGTGCATGTGATATGTTGCACCAGATTCACCCAAACAAAAGTCAATTATAAACTTTTGGATAAGAGATGCAAATTTGTCTATTTTTTGTGGGCCCAATCCACTATTAATTAACTTGAATTCCAAGTATTTGGTTATTCTATGATTTTAAGTCTTCAAAAAAAGTCTATTAATAACTGTTTTTATAAAAATATCAAAGAGTTTGTCATAGTAATCGTTTATCAATAAAATTATAAAACGAACTAGATTATTCGAATTATAATATAAAAAAAAACTTGTTTAAGACCGATTTATAAGATAAATAAATTAAATTTTAATATATTTTGAAATTCATTAATTTATTAAATTCGATTAAAAAAGCCAATAAAATATCAAATATTATTAAATAAAAAATTAAGCTACTCGAACTCAGTTCGATTAGAGGTTCCTTCAAGATTGATTCGAGATATAAAAAAGTTAAATTTGAACATAATTTAAAACTCATTTATTTTAACGAGTCAAACTTAAACATCTAATTATTCGACTCGAGTTGGATCAACTCAACTTGACTCATTTATAACCCTATTTATAAAGAGTCAATACTATGATAGCCTCAGTCCAAGATTTAGTCCTTGTGACCAACTATATATATATATATATATATATATATATATATATATATGGCCAAGCTAATTGAGAGTAACAAATTGACTTTCACATATACAATTACAAATTGATACAATTTTAAAAACTTCACATGATTTTTTGGCCTAGAACATGTTCAATGATTAATTTATGGATTCGGACTCAACTATGTTATAATCGGGTGGAAACACTCATAATGGATTGAAAATGAGGTATTGATCAAAATTCGTCATTCATGTTACATCATTTTTCAGTCAAATTTAATGTTTAGATCTTTAAATCATGTTTATTATTTTTGAAAATAATAAATTATATTGACCTTTCCTACTTTTTCTAATAAATTTTAATTACTTCTCCAGTCAATTTTTTTAAATGAAAAAATTGTCCTTTCATTTATTTTTTTTTAATTTTCACCTATTTTTTTAATTTTTAAATAAATATTAATTAAAATCTTAAATTTATTTTTATATAAAATATAAAAAAATAACTTTAAAAAAATTAGAAAAAATTAGTTAAAATTAAAAAAACACAAAAAAAACATGGGGATAGTTTCGTTATTTTGAAGAAAAAAGTTGACCAAAAGAGATAATTGTAGTTTGTAAAAAAAAAAAAAAAATAGGGGATGTCGGTATAATTTCAAGAATCTCAAGAAAAATCAGTTTAATTATCAAAAATCTCAAAATAGGTCAGTGTAATCTACCTTTTTGAAAAAAATTTAATTTTTTATAACTTTAATTAGAAAAGCCATATTTGGATTCCTTCAATTGTAAGTTAGTTTTCAGACTTTATATTATTGTTGTTTCAATTTGACGTTCTTAACTTCCACTCTATCACTCTCTTTTATTAGAAAGTTACCAAATTTTTATAACTCTACACAATAATTATTTATTTATTTTCATTCATAGCAATAAAATTAAACTTTTAAACTTCTCTCTTTTACATGATATGCCATCAATGCGCTCAAGAGAAGAGAAAACCCCACTAAAAGGGCCCTTTATGTCATGCAATTACTCCTAAAAGGATTATGAGCGCCACGCGTAATCACTACCTTGCTCACCCTTCATAAGGGAGCCCTAAAAGGCTTAGGGGCAAGTTCGAGGAGGCCTTCTAATCTAGCACTCAGACGTAATGTAACCTTCGCGCTACACTCCCCACAATACGGGATATTTAAGGTCATGTCGATTGGCGGCTATAATAATAGGACACTCTAGGAAGCTTCATGCGTCTCACGCGTGGAGCTGTCTAGACCTTCTAGAACAAAGTGGGGACTCCACCGTAACTAACTCCTATTTAGGATCATAATGGTACACTTGTCAATAACTAACGGCTCACGTAAGCTCACTAGGGGTTGACACGTGACCTATTACTATAAATACCTCTACAACTACCACAATGAGAGGACAATCATCAGAAATAAGAAATCAATCAATCAATCAAGAAGATTGACTTTGACCTCCTTCGCTCTCGATTATGGGTATCTAGAATCGCGCTCTAATTGCAACCCAGATACTGGGAATCGCATGAAGGTTGGCATAAGTCTCACCCTGACCTCTTGGGAGTCCCTCATGAAAGGTTCTAGATCGCCTTACCTCAACTCCTCTACTTCGCTCTGAAATCCGACCTAACATCCAACGCGCAAGTTGTACTTACCTTTACAACTCACATTTCTAATACAACCCCTCATGGCCTGATAGTTCTTCACATTTTGATGACTCTGCTGGGAGTACACTTCGTGAAAGATGCCCTCGACTCTCAGAAGTGGGACACAAACAAGAGAACCCTCCGAGAAAGAAGACCAAGTCCCAAATCTTGTACCTCCTTCCATCTCTGAGGGGCAGGCTCTCACACTCTCAATTGATGCATCACTCGCATTCAACTTAGAAATTCTTGCGGCCCTCGAATCCATTCAGCAAACCCTTGTTGTGAGGTAGAAAACTCACATGTGGGATCATTTGTTCAAGTTACACCTTTGGCGCCTCTCGCGGCGACTTAGATGTGTTAACAAGTGATTTCTAATTCTACTTCTAAACTTCTCCAAATTATCAAATTTATGCTTAATTTTAGGCAATATAAAAATGTTTTTATATAGTTTGAAATTTTAATTATTGAAATTACTTTTCTAATTACTTTTCAAAGTGATTGCATTAGATTTCTGATACATAATTGTTTAACCTTTTCTAAATGCCCGACTGAGAAGGCAAAAGGAAAATATCTTTAATTAATTAAAAAGGAGAGAGGAGAGAATATAGAGAAGGAAAAGGCCAAAAGCTAAGCCACATATGAAAGAGGCCTTTCCATGGCATTTCTCAATTCCTCAGTTGAAACTTTACTTCTCCCGGCAGCAACAAATGGAAGAAGCAGCCTGCAGGGTTTTCTTTTGTTGGTTGATTGTAACGTACATGATTGAAAGACCTTATTATAACTGTGCTAGGATTATAGGATATTCACATATACATATACAGACATATGTGTGTGTGTTATGAAATATTCCTCATTGAAAAAAGACAACGAAACAGCAATCATTGAGAAGGATAAGAAACTTACGTATTTGCATGCATCATCAAGCATGTTTGATAGTGATCTATTGCGACATTGGAAGTGTCATACACCACCTACTTCTATCTCTACAATATGGAGTAGAAAACTTGAATTATCTGATGTGGTATAAATATTTGTTACGAAATTTTTTTAAATAAATATAATAAAAAAATATTTTTTTAATTTTAAAAAATAATAACAATTGTGAGATACACTGACAATTACATTAAAAAATAACGTAAAGTAACCGTTTCACTTAATAACTTCTCATGCAAATGTCCCATAAGTCCCTCAGTCCCTCTCACATGGACTATCCTTGGGTTAAATTATATAGTCTACAATTATATTTAATTCAACTTGTCCACTATACTTAATGCATTTTATGAGACTCATTAAGTACTTAATTGATATAGACGGTTTGAAATGAGATTTCAAATCACATTTATTGATTATAATTTTTTTATTAAATGCTGTTAGTATTAAGTTGATAAGTGTAATCTTTTTTTTTTTTTATTTAGGCTGATCAAATTTATTATGAATGTCTTCATTTAACAATTGTTAAATATTTTTTAACAATTCATTCAAATATTTAATTATTTAATTCAAATATTTTTTATAATTAATTAACAAACAATATTATTTTACCGTTCAACTAAACGAGTACTGCATCCGTATGAATTATGAAATGTGGTTCAACAACTAGACAAGCTTATTCAATTCACTGTAGCCAAGGGACTTTACATCAGCACTTATGTCACATGAATGTAGGATAAGAGTACCTAGAAGCCAAATAAAGGCATGCATGCTCTTGGTTGCATTTTCCATTGAAGCCAATCATCTAATCCAAAATTATTAAATATTCAACATTTGTTTATTCAACTCTTTTTTTCTGTAATCTTGAATCAATATTAACTTAACATGCCTACCTTCTTAATTTGATATATATTGTCTTTTGTGTGTATTATTCAAAAAAGAGATATAAAATTAATTGGAAAGCTTGTTTAGAAATTTTAGGAGAATACCTACAATTATTATTTGCAAGGTTGAGTATTTACTTACTAAACCTCTAATTATTAATATAGGATAAGTTAATAATTTCTAATTATTAATATAAAAATAAAATTAACTATCCAACCACATTCCAAGATTAATAATTAATAATTCTATTTAATAATATTAAAATAAAAAAATACATATGTTTATGTTTATAGTAACATTAGCTCATGTTGTGCATGAATTATAACAAAAAGTAATTTTAACATATAACTACAAATTTTACATTATAATTCCTACTTATTCTAAATATAAAGTTTAAAATTAATCTAAATTAATACAAATTAATACAAATATTAAATAAAATATGTTGAAAAAAAAAATCACAAATCTCCGCACAACTCAAAAGTTCGTGAGTTATCATTTCTTATATTTATGATTTGAATCATTATATTTAATAGATTGTAATAGTTGATGATGACTGATCTTAAAAATTGAACTTTTTATTAAAGTTGTATTTTAAAAAAAATCAGCTAATAATACTTATAGAAAATAAATTTTTGTAATGTAATCAATACGTAACACATCAATAAAATTCAACAACCTCATATTTCAAATTCTTCTTAGGAAATAGACAAATGATATAAGCCAATCATGATGCATATGTTTGATAACGATGTAATGGACTATTAAAGTGATTGATTGTGATCTGTGACAAGGATCTTATGTTAATTGCCCCTTTTCTCTTCTCTCACTCTCTCACATCAAGGGAAGATTAACAGTTCAAGTACTAAATTGTTATGCTTACCAACAAAAATATCATAATCAAGTGATTCTAAATCTAAAATATCATTCGAAAAGATGTCATAAATTTAAAAATTTTGAAATTAAATCTATCATGTTTATAGTTTATGGAATTTTTAGAATATCATGACGTTTATGCTTAGTTTGGTTCAAGAAGTAATTCAAACTCACTATTGTTTGAAACTATGTTTAATCTTAGGTTTGAATTAAAATTCAAACTAGATTTTGAACAAGACAAACTATGTTAAAAGTGTGTTTGATCACATGTAACAAGTTGAAAATCAAAGGACAGTCCGTAAAATTACTCATATTGCTCTAAAGAGCATTTCTAGAATTGTAGGACCAACTCGTGTTTTTTTAAACTATCTTCAATCCTAGGTTTGAATTGAAATTCAAACTAGATTTTCAACCCAACAAACTATGCTAAGAGCATGTTTGACCACACGTGATAAGTTAAAAATGCAAAGACGATATGTCAAACTACTCACGTTATTCTGAAAAGTAATTTTAGAATTACGGAGTCGACTCGTGTTCATAACGCTCGGCTACCCCATCAAACATATTTAAACAAACCCAAATTAATTTTTATGAGTCTCAATCCTCCAAGATTGGAGTGGGAATCTTTTAAGTCAATCGAATATGCTTAAAATTAGTTTAATGGTTTCATTTTTTGTGGGGTCATGAACTTGATTTCATGGAAAAATAAATTTAAATCAGCCACCAATATAATGAATGTTGTTTATGACTTTATATAATATTCTGCATACTATTTTGTGGGAGAGATTGCAATAGACTCTGCCTATTGTGTTCCAACAACAACCCAAGATGCATGACTCAATTATATGTCATGAATGTAGGATATAGATATATATGTCTGTGTGTGTGGGTATCTTAAAGCCAAATAAAGGCATGCTTTTGGTTGGATTAGCTAATCAAATCATGGTTCCAATCTATGACAACCTTACTGAAATGATCAATATCTAATTCTCATCACAAAAATTCAAATATTTAGGTTATGTTTGGTTTGGATTTTTGAAATTAATCTTGATTATTATATAAATAATTATTATAAAATTTATTAATATTTAAATAATTCGATAAAAAATTATGTTAAATTATTACATATCAATAAAGTGGTCTTCGTTTCAATTCTGAATTGTTATTTATAAGTATGAATTTGTTTTAAACAAAATGAACTTGAAACTTGATTATGATTTAATAGTTTTTTATAGAATCAATTATAAAAATAATAATTTTTTACTAGATTGACCAAATTAAAATTTTCAAATCAAAAATCGGTTTAACCACTTTTGTTAATTAAATTAGGTAAACATACACTAAATAAAAAAAAGAGGGATCACTATGAAGGTACAATATCATATAATATTTTTTTCTGGTTTTGCTTGTGAATTTTTAATCAGTTGAAACTAAGTTTTGTGGGTTCAATTCAATATAAGAATTCTTATATATTTCATATTATATGCTATATTTAATTTTTATTTCTCAATATTATTAAAAAGAGAAGTCGGCATATGAAATGTCTATTTTTCATTAATTTATGAACATCGGCAAATCAATTAACAAACTTAAGGTGCTCTCTCTCTCTCTCTCTCTCTCTCTCTCTCTCTTCTCTATATATATATATATATATATATATATATATATTCGACTCTACCAACTGCAGTTTTTGCTGGACCGTAATTTGAAGTATTGAAACAGAAATCTTATACTTCTAATTACTTATTTCTCATTCATCTCCCACCTACCTAATCCTCAGAGGTTACAATAACTATATTTATATACTAATGAACTCTATATTACCTCACTAATAAACAAATTGATAATTTAAGAATGATGTATTAATTATAATTACTTATTTTTTAGAGCAGTAAGCATATCATTTTTTTGCTAGGTACCCTTCTCGAAGGTTCTTTTCATTGTTATTATAATGTATTAATGGCTGCCCCTTGATTATGTTTTAATTAATTTAGTGGGAAGAAGGAGATTGGTGATTTCATCAGTAGAATAAAACCACTTACAAAGCTAAACCACAGAATAAGTTATTAAACCAGCAAGGTTTTTACTATGCTGAAATATGAGGTCAGGTACTTTGTTGGTTGTTTAAAGTTTTTCGTTATAATAATTTGGCATTTCCTTAATCTCAAAGAATTAGTTGAGATAGCGTTGAAATATTAGTTTACAGGTTTACCATTTCGAGTTCTCGGATTCGATTCCTCTTGCTAACAACTCTTGGGCCCACCTCATCCCCATGCGCATGCATGTGAAATGCCTGTAGAAGGAGTTGTAAGAATTTAGTCTGGTACAGACAAGCTGGTTCAGGATACCTTGCATTACCCAGAAAAAAAAAAAATTGGTATTTACTTAGACTTTCAAGCATATTTAGAGACCGTTTGGTAGTGTGGGTGGGGGAGAAAATTGTGGGTCGCACTTGTTACAATAACTCTGTTTTTAAATTTGTGAGTGCGGCTCGTGATTTTCTTCCCTCACCAGCGTTGACAAACGAATTTGTGCGCAATAAGTAGTTCAAATTCTGCACCAAGTATCTTGTTTGAAATTAGGTTCAATCATAAGTTTGAATTCGAATTTAAATTAAAGTGAGAACATGAAAAATGATGGTCATGCCAATGGTGAAACTAGGTTCAATCTTAGGTTTGAATTCGAGTTCAAATTAAACTTAGAACATGAAAAATGATGGTCATGCTAATGGTGAAACTAGGTTCAATCCTAGGTTTGAATTTGAATTCAAATTAAATTTAGAACATGAAAAATGAATGTCATGCTAATGACCAATATTGATTTTTATCAATCCTAATCCTCTAAGGTTGGGTGGGACCTTAGTCAATTAGTTATACTTTAACATTATTCTAAACTTTTCATTTTTGTTACATTTTGTCTTTTTTTTTTTTTTGGGTGATGAAGAATCCTAATTGTACTTTGTATGGTTATGTAATATCCCGACCCGGGATACCGGGTCATACGGCACGCATTACAGAGGCTAAGAAAAATGAGTATAACAAAAGAAAATACAAGTCAAGAAATAATTAATTCTTTACAAAAAATGATTAATTATTTATATGAAATAATTATTTCATACACATTTCATGAAGGCATGCATATGTATAATTATGTATGCATGTAAGTACATAGATACATTATATATGTATTCATATATAATTAATTATTCATATATATATTTATATACATTTATATAGATATACATGTGTAAAGTGTGAACAGTATGTGCAAGTGGGTGTGTGTGTGTGTGTCGGTTGTGGTGTGTGGTGTGTGGTGTGTGTCTTCATGTGTAAGTATGTGTAATATATTATATGTATATATATATATATATAATATCTTGCAAAAAACCAAGAGAAAGCTGAATTGGAAAAGTAAAATTTAATTTGTGTAAGGAAATTAAATGAGAAGTGAAGGGTTTTCGGCCGTGAGGTCATGAGGGAAGAGAGAGAATGGAGGAGAGAGAAAGGGTCGGTCACTTTCTCTTTAAAAAGCCAAGCATGCAAATCATGCTTTCTTCTTGCAAAAGAAACCAAAAGAAGAAGAAGTAAGGAGAATAGAGAAAGAGTTGGAAGTAGAACAAGAGAGAAATCAGGTGTAAACAAGTAAAGTTTCCAATTTTTACATTTTTCTCTCTCTAGAATTCCTCTATGTATACACTGATTCAAAGCTTCATTTTATATATATGATATGTAGAACATGTTTAGACTTGTTTACTTAAGGATTTTGAGCTTCAAAACACCTAAAAACACGAAACCCAGTTAGGACAGCCATTGAAGACCTTGCCCATGGCAGGTCTGAATCAACCTCCTTTAAGCTTGATTTGGCTTATCAAGGCTTAAAGTAGACATTATAAGCATGTTAAAAACCATCAACCGCGATCAAAAAGCTCAAGAAATCGACCCCATGTGGTGAGTTGCAGGCTACGGGTTTGGAACCCAAGCCTCTAAACTCTATATTAAATTCACTTTTACAAATGGGGAATGAAACCCCTTGAACTAGGGATCAAAACAAGATCAACCGCATGGAAAATGAACAAGAAATGAACATTTACGAACCGAAATAACAGTTCAGGATTATCACCTTTTAAACCGAAGCAAAGAGTTCGTTTTGAACTCTAAAATGAATGCCAAATTGGTTCTTCATGCCTTAGAAACAAAATGGGACAAAAATAGTAAGGATCCATGGATCCAAACTGCACGAAATAGGACGAAAAGATAAACGGGAATTAGGGTTACAGGGAGGTCTCGTGGGGAAGAAGAAGACGGGTCAACTCGGCCTTTAAAATGTGGCTGAGTCGACTCGGACAGGTGGCAGCCCCTGGGCTTGCCACCGATTAAATGAAACGGCAGCGTTTCAATAAGGTTTTAAAACCTTTTTAAACGGTAGGGCTGACGTCATCATGACATCAGCAACACGTAAATAAATCGGATAGACCGATTGGTTTACCACCAGACCGGACCGGTTCACTTGATTTGAGACCAAAGCCTTTGGTTTCTAAATTATTTAAAAAATAAATAAACCAACACTCTTTGTATTTACGGATTGACCCCAGAATTTCTGGACAATCCTACTATGGCCCAACTGATGAAGAATTTATGCATTTAGACCCCTGGAAGAATAATTAAATAATTAATTTAATTATTTAATAAATAAAGTAAAATTACTATTTTGCCCTTGGGTCATAAATGGAGCAAATGAAGTCCAAATTAAACATATGAATAGTATATTCTTACTATTTCGGATATTCTAAGACTAATGATAGGGTCCGTTTTACGAGACGGGACCCGAAAAATAAAAACACGTAAGGGATAAATGACCAAAATACCCCTTGACCAAAATTTAACAAGTTATTAGTGTATTCTTACTGTCTTGGACCTTCTGAATCCAATGGTAAGATCCACAACACGAAATGGGGTCCTGAAAAATAAAGACATGTAAAAGGGTAAAGTGACCAAAATACCCCTAGTACCCCTAAGGCCAAAATGAAATCAGAGAAGGTCTAAATTAACTTTCTTTGACATCCCGGACTCAAAAATGGAATCCAAATTACGAAACGAAGTACAGAAAAATATGACACGTAAAATGATAAAATGACCATTTTGCCCTTTTACATATAACAGTCCGAATTAAATGTTAGGAAAGCCTAAACTGACTTTCTTCGACACTCCGGACTCAATGGTAGAGTTTATTCGACCAAAAGAAATGTCTAAAATAAAAATACATAAAATTTGATGAATAGCATCTGTTAGATGACTATGAACTGAAATAATGCCAAAGTACTAATACTAAGGCATGTACGAGAAATGAAATACGAAAAGACACGACACGTAAACATGTCAAATAAATAACTTTAAATTAAAGTTAATGGAACTCCCAGAAGAGCATAAATTGAAATAAATTCAATTTCTAACACATTAAATTATGTCATAGGTTAAGAGTACGAGTTAAGTTAAGTACATACGAAATTACGAAATCGTTTTAAGGATCTAATACGATTTAAGCATAAGTTAAGGAATATCATGATGATATTACAATGAATGTGAAGTTGATGAGATGTTTATGAATTGTTCTTAGGAACTACAAGGAAAGTGGGAAAGCGCATTATTAGCACTAACCCTAAAGAACCAAGGTGAGTAACCCTGTGTTTGAATTGGAGATTTAACTCCATGGAATTTAAAAAGGTTTTAAGTTCAAAGATACGAAGTATTTGAAGTTTCAAATTCAGTATTTACATGATGCAGTTTTAAATTTGTTCTATTTTATAACCCCATTGTGACATGCTTAGTGATTGATTTCTACAACAAGTTTTCCTTCAAATACTTTTCAGCATGTCTAGTTAAAATGCAATTATTGTTAAATATTCTGAATTTGCTTATTTCAAGTATACGAATGTTTATTACGAATTTATGAAAAGTATTTATGAGACAAGTCACATGATAAATGTTTTATAAGATAATGGTGCATAAGCACACAAGGCAGTATTTTGGGTTTCTTCGGATCCCATTGACCTGTCAAAAAACCACATAGTCAGTATTTTGGGTTCTTATTGTAACTCATTGACCTGTCATGTGAAATGCCCGGTAGTAGGATCTAATCCCCCAGGCAAATGAGATATCTCCATTTATAAGTAAGATGGGAGTCCGGTTCGAAACGGATTCCACTAAGGGAAGTGATAAGATGACAAATGATTTGAAAATGGAAGCAGGTTTTTACTCTCATTTTCAATATGCATATGTTTGAGTTTTATATACTTTATTTAAGAAATACATGATATGTTATATGTTTTAAAGTTCATATGTATAAGTTTAGCTTGAATACTTTAAATGTTTCAAAGCTACATGTTTTAAGGAATGCATATATTCTGTATTCAAGTATTCGAACAATTAGCGGTGACTATTTTACAAACTCTTATATACTAAACCACTGCTAATTGAAAACCCCATGACGAATACTGGAATTACTCACAAGCTTAGATTAGCTTACCCAGACTTTGTTTGGACCCCCCTTTCAGGTGATGCAGCAGACAGGGTCTTAAGGACTACAACGATGAGTCTAGCTGTTTTTGGAAGGATATGTTAAGTAGTTTCTTTTGAAAAACTTATAAACACTAGTAGTACAATTGTATTAGTAGACAATGTAAGGATGTGTAACAAGCCCTCAGGGCAATCGAATATGTACTGTATTAATGTATGAAGTCTTTAAGTTTTGTTATACACTGAATGTGTAACCATGTATGCTATGTATAGGAGCGGCAGTACCGGAAGGATGTGCATAATTTAAAAATGAGAAAAGAAAAGAAAAAGTTTTTCACGCTTCCGCAAAACGTATGTTGCACATCTATTCGATACCGCTGCATATGCGAGCCTTGTCTCGGGGCCTTCGGGTCTCGGGGCGGCGGTCGCGATCCGGTAATCCGCAAAGGGTGGGTTTCGGGTCGTGACAGGTTAGATAAAACTTAGAATATCTATAATCACTTGCAAGTCACGAGGATCACTTAAATTCACATGTGTGACACCATTTAGACTCGAATTGAAGATATTCTCTGATTTTACAACTTGTTCTTAATTTTGACCCTGTGATCACTGTGTCATCCGTTCGAGTTGTATTTTGAACTTGAATACATGAAAAAAAAAAATTATCTTTTATGTTGAGAAGTGATGAAGTATTACAATATATAAATTACAATCAATCAATTAATCGAACATTTTTTTTTGATAATTCAGTAAGGAGGTATCCTGCGCCAACTCATGTGCACCAGACTAAATTTCTCTTTCCGTGAGAGTCAGACCCACCCTTTAAACTCTAAACTGTCAACAATCGACGTAGAAAAAACTTGAACTCAAAATGCTTAAATTTTATCATTAATATTTTTACCACTCGATCACACTTTCATATAGTAATTAATAGAAAATTCTAACATATTAGAATCAATCAACATAATCAATCATATACAAATAAGGAGGGTTTCAAATATGGACCCAATTTTCATCCAAATGCACACCTTATTGAAAATCAATATCAGTATTTGATATTTACTGCATAATTAAAACCATGGGATAATAACTTATTCTGTGGGCTAGCTAGCTTTAGAAGTGATTTTATTATAATAATGCAATCACTAATCTCCTTTTCCCCGGGATTAATTAAACACAATCAAGCGGCAGCCATTTTTCTTTATAATAACAATGAGAAGAACCTTCCGGAAGGGTACCCAAGACAATAAGCTACCCACCATTCGGAAAACAAGTGATTATAGATAATACAACATTTTTAAGTTATTAATTTGTTTATTAATGACAGCATTATAAAATCGATTACCAAGTAAACTCACAGCATTTTGATTCCACCTTAATTACTTCATTAACCCCGCATCGGAAGTGGCTTTGTCAACCATCATTGCCGCCATTGTCACCATCATTACCAATTTAATGACACGTTAAAATCATTCAAAATAAATTTTAATAAAGGTGTCCAATCGATCGGACCGATCAACCCATTAAGATCGGATTCATTTATATTTTCGTGTCGTGTCGGTCCATTAGTAAAATATGTCGTATTCTTCAACTTTTGTGTTGTGCCGTGCCATATCGTGTCATTTTTTAACGTGTTGTATTCAGTTTAATCCATTTAATTTTTCTAAATTTTAAGCTTATTAATTGATTAATTAAGATCGTCGTTGACACCAGTCACCACCATCACCAATTTAATGACACGTTAAAACTATTAAAAAATCAACTTAGGTTGTTAATTAATCGTGGTGATTAATTAGGATTTCATGGATCACGTTGTCCCTCACGAGTGAGAGTATGACAGCCTTAAAATTTTAAAAAATGTGTTAAGCATTGTTTGGAAGAACTTAGCTTTAGGAGTAATGGAAGATAATTATTTTTAATTAGGAAAAGGGTTGGGACCAGCAATCGGCATTTGCATAAAAGACAGAAGCAAACATAGGAGAGAGGGCCGTGTGAGTCATCCGATCGACCTTCCAATGGTTCTGACTCAGCTCTGACTATGACTATGAGTTTTGTTGGCTTTCTTAAGGTAACACACACACACACACACACACATATATATATATATATATATGCACACATAATATATGGGTTTTGTTGGCTTCTTACGGTAACACACACATATATATGCCACATAGGTGCATGTGCATGTATGTGTATGATTAGTCATGGGTGGGCATGGATGAATATATGTATAAGTATTATTAAATTGACCTGTGGATCATGAATCTAATATGAAAAGGGTTTGGTTTTTGGGATCTGGACCATCTGGTGGGTGGTGGGTGCTGCCCAATATTTTTCAGACTTGTGGGAAATGGACATGAAGGGGATCTCTCTTACTTTTCTTTCCTTTTTTTCGTCATTTTGCATAAAAGGGAAAAATCAATAAAAACAAAACACTTTCCTAGTTACAAATGTATCATCTTCCATGGGTTTCTTAATCAAGATTTTGATTATATATATATATATATATATATATATATATAAATCGTGGAGAGTGAGAATCCAAAATATATATATAAATCGTGGAAAGTGAGAATCCAACTCCGTCTAACAAGCAGAAAATGTTATTTAAAAGAAAAATTTAGTATCCGAGATTATAATTATTACGGAAATTTGAAAAATATTAAATATATTTAATCTTATTTTTATAAGCAAAAAAATTATTGTTATTATTCAAATTATTAATCTTCAAGTTATAATGAAACAATTTTATCGTTACATTAAAACTCGTTTTCAATCTTATCGTAAGATAAATAGTTATATCATTTAAATAAAATTTCAATCCTTAATCACAATTTTGAATTTGAAAGTAATATTTTATACCATTTTATACTCTTTATCTTTTAAAATTTCCCTCAAAACAACTTATGGGATAACATGTAATTGTTTTTGTTTAGGATAAATTTAATCTAACAAAATTTTTATTCTAATTATTTTGAAAATTATTTTTTATATATGATCATCAACTTATTTTTCACGATGATAATTTCTATATCTATAAGGTAATATAGTGGTTGAATTAATAATCAGAATACTCATAAATATTAATAAATAAATAAATAAATATTTTCTTAAATTTTTAGAATTATAAAATAATAATAATAGTCAAAGTTGGAATAAATGTTATCACCGGTGTATTAATTTTCACTTCGTATCTTTTGACTTATTTTATTCTTTTAACTTACAAAATTAATCACACTCTCTTTTTCATTTAATTTTAGTGGGATCAATGGAACGTAGAAACGTAAGATTCACTTTTCTTGCAAATATGTTTGTAGTGTGTGTGTGTATATATATATATATATTATATAGATATCTAGATATAATAGTGAGAGAATGACATGGGACAAGGATAGAGAGAGAGAGACTCAAAAAGTAAGGACTTTCGAATGTTACTGAGACCCCACGTGCGGGCCACAATCTTTTTTCTTATAGAGACTTTGAACAAAACGCGGATAAAAGAAGCAAGTTTGGTGTTTTCCGAGAAAGCAGAATTTCAACGCGAGGAAACACGAGCTTTGATTTTCTGGGATTCTGTCTCTGCTTTTCACTTTAATCTACGTGTGGATAAGCTCCAGAACAGTGTTATACACTGTTTGGTTTCCATTCTGGTTGCTTCCTGATCAAGTGTAATGTATATGTTGCACCAGATTCACCCAAACAAAAGTCAATTATAAACTTTTAGATAAGAGATGTAAATTTGTCTAGTTTTTGTGGGCCCAATCCACTGTTAATTAACTTGAATTCCAAGTATTTGGTTATTCTATGATTTTAAGTCTTCAAAAAAAGTCTATTAATAACTGTTTTTATAAAAATATCAAAGAGTTTCTCATTGTGATCGTTTATAAATAAAATTATAAAATGAACTAAATTATTCGAATTATGATAAAAAAAAAAAAAAACTTGTTTAAGACAGATTTATAAGATAATGTTTAGATCAAAAGTCGTCATTCATGTTACATCATTTTTCAATCAAATTTAATGTTTTTTTTCGATTTTGAACTATTTTTTTGATTTTTTTTCATTTAAAATTAATATTAATTAAAATTCTAAATTTATTTTTATATAAAATATAAAAAAAATAACTTTAAAAAATTAGAAAAAATTATTCAAAATTAAAAAAATACTAAAAAAAACATGAAAATAGTTTTGTCATTTTGAAGAAAAAAATTGACTGAAAAAAATAATTATAGTTTGTAAAAAAAAAAAAGGAGACATCAATATAATTTCAAGAACCTCAAAAAAAATCAATGTAATTATCAAAATCCTCAAGATAATTCAATGTAATTTACCTTTTTGAAAAAGTTTTAATTTTTTATAACTTTAAATAGAAAAACCATGTTTGAATTCCGTCAGTTGTAAATTAGTTTTAAGACATTTGACGTTCTTAACTTACCACTCTATCACTCTATTTTATTAGAAAGTGACCAAATTTTTATAACAAACTTCCCATCTCATTATCCTATACACAATAATTATTTATTTATTTTCATTCATAGCAATAAAATTAAACTTTTAGACTTCTCTCTTTTACATGATATGCCATCAGTTTGCTTTTGTATTAAAATGTCATGTGAGCGATAATTAAAAATGACAACAAGGCGAATTCGAGACGATGAGAGGACCTCTTTTCTCATCCTTGTTTCGTCTCGTTTATTATGTATCTGATCCTTATCTAAAATTATAAATCTATATTTATACATATATATATATATACATAATATATATGCACATATTATACATATACAGATACATACTTTAATTTATATACATGAGAGTACTTAATGAGTTCTGAAAATATTCAAGGATATTGATGTAATTTAAATATATACTCGGAGTGAGATATCTTTCCCATCCCTACTCCAAACTCGTGATGAGTTTTAGTATCTTTCTTATCTCTGTCGTGTCGCATTTTTCCATCGGTAAAGTGAGGGATGAGATAATTACTTAAATTACAATTTAGAACATGGATATTGGGCTGGAAAGGAGCCCATCAATTCATCATCGATCTACATTTTCTCAGTCTTGTCATCCTCCAAATCCGGCCCGTTTACAGCCCCACCTCAGGTAGCCATGGGCATGGCCCAGGATCGCTGTGAGGCCCGCTGTTATCTAGAATAGGCTTCACCCCATTGTTCTCGAGGGCATTGATTACGGCCCAAATCTTTTTACTTTTCTTTAGGCCCTTCTTCTGGACCTCCTTGTTGACGCCGGCGTGAATCCAACGGCCCAGCCCCCTAGTCCAGCCCTTCTGCCCCTTCCACCTTGAGCCGCATAGCCAAAACCTCACCCACGGTGGCGGCAGCCGTGGCGGTGCATGTGCGGCTGCACCCAAAGGCGACTACAACCTACCTAACCATGTGGGTGAGCAGGTAAGAAGCTCTCGCCACGGTAAAATTTAAGAAGAGTTAGATACACACAATTTTACTTTCACAAATAAAAAAACTGTTTTCGTGACTCGAACTCATGACTTGACCTCTAAATTATAATAAAACAACTTTAAAGTTGCGTCAAATCGTGTTCTTGAAAAATTACCTTTTGAACTAACGTGTCAAAGAATGATTGAAATAAGATGATATTTTAGAGACATCTTGTGGTGTAATAGCCCTATATGGGGAGAAGCAAGAGAAAGCAACTTCAAATTGAAATCATTTCATCTGCAACCCTTTTTTGTAATCCCTAATATTTTCACTTTTTAGAAATCATTCTTCATTTTATTTTTTTTAGGGGGTGACAGAGAGATTATACTTTGGAATGCCTATATTTTTCATCAGAGGTTGAAAGGAAATTTTCATTTGGATGATAAAACTATAAAAATATTATAGCTTAAGGTGATAATTTCATAGGTTGCCTAATTGCAGAGGAAATAAGACCACTTGTAATTTATGCAGTTTAACCAACTTGGTTGCCCTTCCACAGATTTTATCCATGAGTTGGGCTATGAGCCTATGACAACATGATTATAATTAGATTGTAGTAACAACTAGTCCAACGCACGAAGACTCGTCACTTGTGAAATTTAGAGAAGGTTAAATGTACGCAATTTTACCACCAGCAAGCAGAGAAGCTATTTCCATGACTCGAATCCGTGACCTCTAGGTTAAAATAAAACAATCCTTACTTATTACGCCAAGACCTGCCCTCTAAATTCAAAATTAGTAGCGAGATTCGAAATTTTTCATTCCTCTTCCTTTGAATCCTCTCTCTTCTTAGCTGCCAAAAAGCCCATAAGATACTATTTCTTAGATGGGTTGCTTGCCATATTTATGATTGACCATGAAATTTGGATGGAGTTCTTTCATGTAGACATTCTCTTTTGATAATTGAGTCACATAGCTCATCTATTGTTTTTTTTTACCTAAGCTAGATTGGGCTTGGCTTAAGGCTTGAATCCTCTCATCCCTTGTAGCTCAATGTCATGGTAGCTCCCAATAACAAGACAAGGCTACAAGCCCAGACGTCGAACATTGATACAAAGAGAATCTCACGTATCGAATATTATTTCAGCTTTATCCGTAAATAAACTTTTCATTTTCATAAGCCTTCCGAAACCAGAGTGGATAACCCCAAAGGGTTTTTGTTCTTAGTAAGGAGTGAAACTAAACTTGTACTTGTAAGACACTTAACTCCGCCTTTTTTACCATTGAACTACGTCCTTAGGGTTACACAGCTCAAACTTATGACCTAAATATACATGTTTTGTGCTTTATGATCTAGAACCATCTATAATATGATAAGCTTTCATCAATTCATGTAGAAGCCTAGTAATGAGGACATATTAAGGATGAACATCTTATAAAGAAGTGCTTATAGGGGAAAAGTATCACTGATAGGTAAAAGTGTTGATGGAGAGAAGTGCTAATGAGAACAAATAGTTAGGTGTTTGGTAAAAATTATCTCATTATGGGATATAAATTTTCCTTCTTGTCTTTTATTTTAGTTAATGTTTGTATAATATATAATATATATAAAAAATAATACGAATATAAATATAAATAAATAAATATATATTATAAATATAAATAATACATCATATAATGTAAATTACACACACATTTCTTAAGATTTTTGACAATTACACTAATCTCTTTTGAAATTTTTGAAATTATATTAACTTCTTGTACTTTACATGACAATATACAAATATCCCCTTCTAGTTAATTTTTTTCTTCAAAATGACAACTATCCCTTTTATGATTTTTTTTTCAATTTTTAAAATTTTATTTATTTTCTAAATAAATATTGTCTAAAATCTTAAATTTATTTTTATATAAAATAAAAATAAATTATTTTACCTTAAATTTATTTTTACAGAAATTTTTTTAAAAAAAGTTAAAAAAAATTGATCAAAATTGAAAAAATGCAAAAAATAAAAGTGACAATTTTGTTATTTTGATTAAAGATTTTAACTACAAAAAGTATTTACATATTATCAAATAAAGTGTAAAAGATCAATGTAATTGTCAAAAACTTTAAAAAAATTAATATAAATTATCCTATTATTATAATATAAGGTTATAATAATATTTTTGTACAGCTTTAAGGCAAAGCCCCGTTTGGCAAAGCGGCATAGAGACAATTTTTCACGTTCGCATCAAAAGCCCCCTCTGGGCGCTTTTCTTCCAGACACCAGCTTGGCTACAAAGGAGCTTACCCAGCTAAGCTCTTTTTCGCGTCCTGAACATCGATCCGACATCCAATTCGATAAATTAAATGCCCTAGTCAATCACTTAATTGTGAGCTTTTTACGCGTTTTGTCCCAGGCCCTAGTCCCACACGCAATAAGCGGTTGAATAGCCGTACCCGCAAACGGTACCTTATCATCTCATACATTGGAAAGAATGCTGTTTCTTTTCTATCAGTATTCCCCTTCCCTACCATAAATATATATATATATATATGTATATGTGTGTGTGTGTGTGTTTTAAAAATGTAAAAACAAAAGATTTGGAGCATCATAAGTAACAGTACATGATTGCATTTTCCAAGGGAGGTTAAGAATTTATATTTCAGCACCTGAATGCTATGCATTTTCCGAGGGAAAAATGTGTGTTTAAGAGGATTGTTAGTAGTCAGTCACGAAAGTCAAATCTTCGCGATGTGATTAATCTATGCACTACATGTGCTCGCGTGATATGTATGCACCAATCACATCGCCAAGATTCAATCTTTGCAATTGACGGTAGCGGTGCTCGTGTGTTTAAAGTTCTGAATGGGCCAGCACTTTCCAGGGAAGGCCATGCAGTTATGCATCTAAGACCTGGAACAGTGAAAACACAATGTTCAGTATCATCACTCTAAAGGCTCAGGCTTAAAACACTCTTTCAACAAATGCTGAAACAATAAATAAGTAGAACACTTCACTTCTCTGCTTAATCACAGCTTTCTTTTTCTATGATTTTTCCTTTTCTTTTCTTTTTTGTCATAAAAACATACTGCACATTCACTAACTAAAACTAAGCCGTAAAAGTTACAGGATAATTGGTGCCATAAACTCAGTTTTGTTATAGGTGAAAGCAGAACTAATTGATGGAGGATTTATGGAATCAGTCCCATGAATCACTCATAAAATTTACAATCAAATTCATGAATAGCTTCTGCAATCAAATTTTCCAACAAAGAAGACAGGATAAGAGTTGAAAAGTTATGACAGCGATTCTAACACCATAAACTCAGTTTAGTTAACTGCAAACATGACAAAAGAAAAGACGAAAGAAGAGAAACACTCGAAATCTTAAAACAATTACATAGAATTTCCAATATTCAGTTGCATAAAGATTTTGACCAAAGGTTTTATGCCGGAGGTTAACCTAATGTGATTGTGAGGGAAGGAAGGGAGAACTACTCTTGAAGCTGTAGAGTAAACTAGCTACAATGGAGACTTTCGAATTGTAAATTGGATCCCAAGATTCAAAACGTAGATCATTAACGATTTGGGACACAAGATTTGGCGTTCCAATCTAAAATACCAAAAGCCTCAAAATCATACAACAAACAAGAAAATACACATACATTATTCACATATATATATATATATATACACACACACATGAATATTATTTCAAATACAATAAAAAAAATACCACGTTTCATAAACATATATTGTTCCAACCAAGTGATCCGAAAAAACCTACTCTTAACGTACCATGTTTTACAACAAGTGATGATTTCTGTTTCTATCCCCGTTCCACATTCCAGGTAACATTCATCTTGATGTTTCCCTGTAAGTCAAATTAAAGTGCTCATGCAAAAACAAGCAACCTGTAATTTCTATTCTCACTTCATGTTTGCTAATCTACTGTTTTTTTTGCAACTATTGAATAAATGTAACATTTTAGGTAATTTCCCTGAAGATGTAAGGATCCGTATCCTGCAATACATTTCTTGTCCCATGTTATGATCCCAGACATAGACCCTACCAAAAGACCCCAAGCTGTACTAAATTTGCATCTTTGCTGCCCTACCATCAGACAACAATACTACTTTACAGCTATATAGAGTATAAACTATTTGCATTTACACCTTCACTGAATTAGGGTGCCTGCTTGGTGCACAGTGGAAATTGAATGGCCCCATCAACATTCTATACGAGATATTCTTCAGTGGGTATGGAGTACAACGTGGTAATGTGCTCTTTCAATAGCACCCTGCCATATTTGCTATGTCCCACTAAAAGAGGTGTGCCACATTACACATGGCATGATACTATTAGAAGGGCACATTACCACATCATTAGACCAGTCCCATTCAAGAATTTTCCCATTCTGTACAAACATTCCAAGGTTAGAGAATAGATCTATTACATAGAATGAAAGCTATCTCACAAGTGATGTAAAATATAAAAAAAAAAAACAGCAAAAAAAAAAAACGAATTCTATCATTTATTAAAACCTAAAAAATGCTCACATACTAGGAAGCATGGTAAAGTTTCCAATTCTCCCCAATGGCCTCGTTCAGGTGGTGATTTTGTTTTTTTTTTTTATCTGTAATAGTAAATATATTATAAAATGCCATAGAAAGTCTAATAGGAAAATTTAATTCAAGGGAACATATAAATGGGGACATAGTAAATATATACTTTTCAGATCAAATGCCATAGAAAGTCTAATAGCACAATTTAAACTCAAGGGGACATCCAAACGCATCCTCAATGAATATCCTTACCGACAAAGTGGAGAGTGAGCCATACAGCTAAGGTTGTTGCTTCCAAGATAATCACGATACAAATGGAATGAATTCCCCATTTAACTTCCCTGTAGTGCTGGTGCTTTGACTTGAAAAGAAGAGTGTGATAGTTTTGATGTTTTTACAAGGGGAAAATCCTTATTATTAAGCTCCTAAATTATTTGATTATTCCAATAGTTCTGTAATTTTAAAAGGACCAAGTATTTTTGTGCCCCTTGTTTTGCAAGGAAAGACCTTTCAAACGTGTTTTGAGCTGAAGTTGACAGCTAACCTAACTGGTAAAGTTATTCGGTGGTTGTGCCATTGGAGTCATTGGACAAACAAGGAAGAAAAATGATGTTTCAAGCAAGAAGAAACTCCACCAAAATATTTATAGTCTTCCTAAAAAGCTCGCTTTCCAATTATTTGCCCTCTAGAAAAACGAGATATTTTTATAGTAATGCAAAGACATGACAACAATAGCATGAATGTGATGATTGACAATGACAAGGATGATGACCAAGGATATTCGACAATGATGATGAGGATGATAGCAATGGTGATAATAATGGGATGATGATAGATAAGATCATGATTGTTAGCATCTTACAATACAGGGATACGTTTCAATATGGGAATAAAACGATACATATTTTATAGTTGTATCTTTTTGCACCGTATCACACAAGACATGATATGTATCTTATGATATGCTTCGATACACACGATACATGCGATACATGCAAATAAGCTAACAACATCGTTTTTGGCCTCTTCTTTTTATGTTGTTTTCTTATATACATGAAACCTATCTCATTTTTTGTGTTGTTTGGTTTATATTTGCCTCCTTATAACACCTAGATATTTTTTCTCGAACAAGAAAGGAGAAAAGCAAATACTATAAGAGAATGACGATGAGGACGAGGAGCAAACAAGAAGTTGAAGAAGGAAAAAGAAGTAAAAACTTGTTGGCATCTGAAAATGATGATATTGATGGCATTCAAATTGGAGATTGAGATGAAAATGGGATGGATTACAAAAATAAAGTATTTTGGGTTTTGTCTTTAAATTTTGGCATTACTGAAATATATTAGAAACTTGGATTATTAAGTTTTGGTTTTGAAAGTATTTATAAATCTTAATTCTTGTATTGCGTAGAATTTAAGTTAATTTTTTTTATGAGTGAGTTGAAATATTATTTATATTATTTTAAACATTGTATATATATAACACTATATGTTTATAAATCTATTTAAAAAAAAATTAAGTGTATCTTATGATAGACGATACGTTACAATACAGGATACAGTATTTTTGAAAAACAATACAGTTATGACAACTATGGATAAGATTAGTGATGCCTAAAAAGTTTATCCAATATTGTATGAGTTGGTGCAAAACAAGAGACGGTCATTGTTGCAACAAAAATGGAAATTAGTTACTATCATTACCCAAAAAAGGGGGTTTGTTAATAGTATGTAAAATACAACCAACAATGGATTTTATTTATTATTATTTTATTTTTTTTTGGGGGGGGGGGGGGGGGGGAACCCTCTCCTAGTACTATATTGCTTAAATCCTTAGAAAGAGACTTAGAAAGTGTAAAGCTGAAGCAATAAAAGCGGCATACAGTCATCAACAATGGAACTTTTATCCAGTTGTCTGTATAAGATGCCCTGTAGACCCCATCAGTGAAGCTTTTGAGAAAGAAAATATCATGGGAGCAACTAAATGTTGAGAAAAATTGCAATGTTCTACAGCCCCAACCTAATCTCTATCATCTAAAATTTGAAAGTTTCTTATGACACACACAATCTTGCAAATGCCATCATGTCATGCACAGAGAGAGAGAGAGAGAGAGTGATCTTCAGAAATCCTTCGGAGGTTAGAAAGGCGGTGAAAAATTGAAAGGAAAATGTGGACATAATTTTCTAAGTAGAAAATGAGGAAGCGCAAAAGATAAGATTTATTTACAAAATTTGGTAGTTAAATCTATGTATGGTATGGTGTAAAGATAGTTTAGTCTACTTTCTTACTTAATCTTCTGTTATTTTAACTGCACCAGCTTGGAAGCAAATAAATAGTAAACAAGATCATACAAGCTGTTAATTTTTTTCTTTGAGTTTTCTTATTTTGATCACAACAAATGGATAAAGAAATCAGTGATACATATGAAAGACGATAGAAAAATTCCTTCAAGTGTATTCTAGTAAATGCATTAAGACTTGAACACCAAATCGTGAGCAGGCATCCACTCAGAAAATATTTATACTGAAACCCAAAGAAGAAATAAGTAAACAATTAACAAGTATCAATTTATCATTCTAAATTCCATTTGCCAAGTATCCTGCACACCCATATTAAACCAAAATAAAAGTTCCTTAATCAACAAATTCAGCTTCTCATTTGTGTAACCTATATAATTTAAGTGCCTTGCCCAAATATCTCATGCTCTTCATTCAAGGTTCATATGATGATTTGTAGGATTGCCTGCCAGTATTTTGCAACGTATGGAGGAAAATTTGAAAAAATTTGAATATTTCAAGCTCACACCCATAAGAAACCTTTATTAGTTAACTGACTCAACTTGTATTAAATTTTTCAGTCATAGATATCAACACGAGTCCTTTCGTAGTTATATATCTCAAGAAACTCTACATTAGTCCAGGGACAATGCAACCGTTTTCTTAGAACATTTTAATGAAAAGGACTTACTATTAAACTGTGATATAGCATAGAACCTAGATTTCTAGGCCATTTTACTGTTTAGATACATGTGATCTGTTTTTATCTCAAATATGTTTAACTTCAAATCAACATCCTACAAATAGCAAACGCTAAAAGAGCAAGACTCTTTTGTTACAGCATAACTCCTATAAACCTGATAATGATATTTAACTCATGCTAAGATATTTCTGCAATGGAATTTTATAGCCCTTCTCACCACAACATTCTTGACTTCAACAATCCAATATAAAAGGGACATGCAAAGAGTAGGCTTTTAAGATTGGAAGCCTTTTTCAAGTCCCCAACACCTAAAGAAAAAATGGGGAGAAACCCAACAAAATATAACAATTGCACCCACATGCAATGGACCCATGCTGACCCTCGTAGAAACTCCAGCTATGTCCGTCCCCTTTCACCTCAGCACCCAGTATAAATTCTCTCCAAAAAGGATATGAATTCTACGTTCAAAAGAAAACCTGTCTCGTCTTAAGATGTCCAAGGCTAAGAACAATAGAGAAAAGAAAATCAAAGGCTTGATGACGCTTAAGCTTTTCATTGAAAAGCTACAGAAGGCGTCTTTCACTTTCACAGTTGAGAAATCTAGATCTCAATGATGTCGAGTTTGACGAAGAACTGGAAGTAGCAACGATGGTACCAGATGATGTGAAGGAAGGACATTTTGTGGTTTTTGCAGTCGAGGGGGAGGAACCAAGAAGGTTTGTCATTGAATTGAGCTACCTTACTGATCCTGCATTCTTGATGTTATTGGAGCAGGCTAAAGAGGAATATGGATACAAACATAAGGGTGCTCTTGCAATCCCTTGTCGACCTGAGGACTTACAGAAGATACTACAAGACAGGAGGAAGAAGAGTGTTAATGCTGGAAAGTCATGCATCCTGTAATGTCACCATCATAAAAAAATTACTATGAGAATGAACTGATGGGATGTAGCATCAATTTATCACTATTTGCCCATTAACATACAATCAGAATTATATCTTCTTTTTTAATTTAGAATTAAGCTCTTTTAAGAAATATTTTAATTTTAGTAGAGTTTTCTTTATTTAGGTTTTTGTTTCCTTCTTCAGATATCCTGTAATAAAAATTCATATGGAAATCTCAATGGCTGCTAGAGTCTTGTTTTGAAGTTATTTTAGGGGCCTATAACATATCTGGCTATTAAGTTAGGTGTCTCTTGGTTTGTTTAGGGTATTCTAAGCCTTTATAAAATCTCAAAATAGGGCTGTAATGGAGGTGATGAAATTTGAGTTGATAAAAGTTATTGAAGAGCCGGTCCTCTCTCTATTTCTTTTCCCTCTCTTTGTTCTTCTCTATTCTGTCTCCTTGTTCTTCTCAAGGAGGTGTCAGAGTTGCTCATGAGCCCTTCCTCCTAGAATTTTCTTCCACCTCCTATTCTCCTTGATCAATATTTTTGCTAATTTCCTTCTTCTCTCTCTATTTCTTATTTTCAAGAACCATAGAGTCAATTACATCATGATGTTAATGTGATTTTTCAAAGTAACCAGCCACTCCAAGTTGGTTTTTCTTGGTTTCTTAGAGATGTGGATTAATTCTCTAATCTTTTCATATTTTTTATTTTAGCTCAACTGTTTTGAAGAAAATTTGATTTATTTATCTCATACTCACCCAAAGAGAGCATTTGCAGTGAATGTGGTGAATCAATTTATGCATTCACTTCGTAAGTCACATATGGAGGTTGTTTATCGAACTCATCACTATTAAAAATTTGCTCCAGGCAAGGGTATGCTATTCTCAAAACATAAACACTTGAGAGTAGAATCTTATATAGATGCAGATTGGGCTGGCTCTATTACTGACTGAAGATCTACATCTAGTTATTGCACTTTTGTAGGAGAAAATTTAGTAACATGGTATAGTAAAAAAACTGTTCAGTTGTGGCTAGATCTAGTGCAAAGAAGGATTTTAGAGCCATGGCACATGAAATTTGTGAGATGCTCTGGGTGAAGATATTGTTAAAAGAGCTTGGTTTTAATTCTAAGTAGCCCGTTAGATTGTACTGTGATAATAAAACAATGATTAATATAGCTCACAATCCTGTTCATCATGATCAAACCAAGCATATTGAAGTTGGCAAACACTTTATTAAAGAAAAATTGGATTATGATATTATCTATACTTCCTATGTGAAGACAGGAGATCAACTTGCAGATGTGTGGACTGAAGGAGTCTCAAATAAAGTCTTTCATAATATACTAAACAAGTTGGTCATGTGCGATATCTTTGCACCAGCTTGAGGGGAGAGTGTTGGAAAACGCATTGCTTTTATTCTTAGAGGACTTTTTTGTCCTTTCGGTGGAAGTAATATAAATAAAAAGAATAAGGGAGAGAACCCTAATTTTGAGTCTCTCTCCTTTCCTAGTTGTTTCTCTCTTCCTTTTCCTCTTCTTCTCTTTTTCTATTTTGAACTCAAGGAGAAAATGTAATTATATACTGTTACTAAACAAGCAGTAAAATAGAACAGCAATTGTTTTATGCTTTAAACTTAGAGTAGCGTGCACCTTCTTAAAGCTATGTTGTGAGTTAGTATTAGTTTGCGTTGAATTAATTTAAAAAATTATGAAAGGTAAGCATAGAGGCTTGGTAAGACCAAGAATTCACTAAGAAGATTTATTGGAAAATGAAAAACCATGTATTTCAATCATGCATGTAGCTTTGATGTACCTATGTGATGGTTTATATTTCAGTAGGTCAACAAGATCATGATCCCAAAAGTAGACCCCATCATCCTAATAAAATGTCACATTTTTCCATCCACAAAAAATTATTTCTCCTAAAATACAAAAATTACATTTCATCAAGATCATTCATAGTATATTCCCCCCCCCCCCCCCCCAAAAAAAAAAATATATATATATATATGACTTTCTCGTTCACCCAACTTGGATAAAGCTCCTCCATGTAAACATTATCTCAACTCTTTCTTTTATGAAGGAAAGTTCTTAACCATTGATATCAGTTCGACAGTTCCCAATTTGTAGTCACAGGAGAAATAATCTGTCTCTGCATGTTAGCAGAATAGACAGAGAGGCGCTTTTGATAAAGAGAAACAAGTCATATGTCACATGTTTTTTATTTCTTGAAAGAAATCAATTGATCCATACAAGCTAAGAAGGTTACCATTTACCAACCAGCAAGACAACTTTGTTGGTAAGTTAGGTCTCATCCTCAAGCTACTCTGCCAAGCAAGACCACTAACAAGTATATTGAGCCAGAAAGCCTCAGCATAGCTCAAAAGTAAATCACCTTTATTATCTATAGATCTATGCCATAGTGGCTCCTAGTGACATAACATGGCAAGATTACCCACCCTTTAACAACACAAACCCTTTCTGGGAACCTAACAGATACCTATACGGAGTATAGTACTTAAAATCTTTGCCAGAATGCACAATAGATTCAGGTTTTTTGACCCAGAACTCTCAAAACTATGATCAGCTCTCTTGCAGGCACACCACATCTCATCATCAATTTATGTAATTTGTCATTCAGTTGATGTTGAACTATCTTGGCAGCGTAAACTATAGAGATCTATTTTACTACCACATCAGTTTTGATCTCATAAAAATAAATAAATCCATAAGATGGTGAAAGTAGCACTTATAGGAGATAAAATGAGAGAACAAAGACCAGTAACTGCCCTATTAAGGAAAAGCGACATGGTTCACATTGAGGGACATGCTAAGGAAAGAGGGAGACCAAACTTAACTTGGTTGAAATCGTCAAACAAGATATGATAACGTGTGATTTAACTAAGAGGATGACCTTAAATAAAGCTGAATGGCAAGACAGATTTTATGTAGCTGACCCTAAATAGTTGGGATAAGGCTTTGTTGATTTGAATTTATTAGTTTTGATCTCATATTAGAGACATAAAAGAACCGGAAATAGGCAGTGATACATTTTAAAAGGGAAGGCCATAAAGTGGAAAAAGCTAAGCAGAATTGACAAGAATGAGGATAATGAATCATATACTTGTATTACCACATTAATTGAGAAATGCCAGAGCCAAGGAGAAATGATAAATACTTTACCCTTCGAACTTTTAGTAGAATATCTTCTTGGATGTCTGAGAAATTTCTTTCAGCTTCTAATTATCTTCATATTTTTCAGTAGCCAATTAACGACATCTGAAGATTATGCATCTTCCTAAGAAGGATATGCATCCATATTTTCAGCTGACCTAACATTTACCAGGGAAGGCTATGCATCTAAATCTTGGCAACAGTGAAAATACAACTTATTCCATAGCCAATTTTCACAGTGAGGCTCAACACTTGAGCCTAACGTCAACTTAAATAAACACTCAGAAATTGAAGAAAACTGATCACGTTAACCCTTTTTATTTACATCTTATAGAACAGAACTAATTTTCTCTCAACAGTCCACTTTCTTGCTTAACCTACAGTTTTCTTTTTCTTTGACATTTTTGTTTTCAGTGAAAGCCACATCACGGCTCTAAGGTTACATGATAAGCTACCTAAAATCGAACTCAATATTCAGAAAACATGAAAATACATTTCTGCATCCCTTTGTTATCTCTTGCGTTACAGGCTTACAGGTCTAGAGAAAATTACATAAGTGTTACAAAAGTTTGACCTGGAGTAGTAAGCATAAGTATTTGTGAAGGAATCAATTTTTCTGTAGTATCCATGATGATATTATTTTACCTCCGAGCAATTGTTTGGGCCCACAGGTTCTCTCAAGCAATTTGATATTGCCATGACAGCAGCTTCAATAGATGCATCTTCCCCCTGTTAAATCCATCAGGTAATATAATTTTCTTTTCTTTAAAAACCTTATATTAACCAAACAACCTTAAAAACAAGACATAGGGATCAAGAACAAGGAACCTTCACCTTCTCTTTCCAATAAAATATGTTTCCATATTTCCCTGCCAAACGGCCCCAGAAGCTACGTGGTATGTCTAAATCAACAGAAGCACCCACGTTGAAATTCAATATATTGCCTGTTCAAAGGGGCTAAATGTGTGAGCTATTTATGGCAGATAAATTCTAAAGAGGGTAGTTCATCTGGATTCTTACCAAAAGTAGGGTCAGCAACGAAAACAATGGTTCTATCATCCACTTGCCAAAAATCTTTAATTGCTAACCCTGCAAAAGATTGAGAAACCAATTATTCCCAATATGCCCCCGAAAAGTCGAGATAAACGGGACAAAACTTACATTAAAATAAATGAGAACAAGTAGTATTATTCAAAGATCACTAATGCATACCAGGTGTGTCAGGATAGTTCTGAGCTAGAACTCTCAACTTGAATCCTGTATCATTTTCAATTGAAGCAATCTCCTGTGCAAGTCTTTTCTCCTGCAGCGAATTCATTCAATTAACTATTTCTCCACATGATCCCCTTGTTCTGAAATGGAACCATACTTGATCTATATAGAGAATATACCAAGCCAGTAACCATACATGACACACAGAAATTAGCACGGTAAAACTTCTTTCAAGAGATGTAAATGTTTCAATGTTAGATTTTACATGAATCATATTAATAATATTTTTTTTAGTCCAAAGGTTGGGCTACACAATGAAGAGGTAGCCCTCCTCCTGTCCATAGACCCCCTCCCACCAAGATGAAGGTGGGATTCAATCCCAGGTCTTTGGTACAACTACCTATAAACTTTACCAACTAAGCTATGTGACACCTTCATATTAAACTAATTGAATCAAACTACAACACCATTTCAGATGAATAATAATTCAAGATTGCATTTGGAACAGGAACTTGATCTATTCTAAATGAATTGTATTTAACAACATAAACACATTGAAGGCAAAGATTTGGCACCTCAAAAAGGTTAAATATATAAATTTGAAGGAGAGAGAATATTTGCTCAACAGAGACCAGTTTGCCTACTATCTTGAACTAAAATTCAATTAATAGTATACTTGAAGCTTTGCTAAGAACGAGATCAATGACCATGTGCTAAAAATTCCAACAACAGTCTTGGTGCTGGATGACTAAGTAATACTTCATTAAACCTGCACTGCTTTCATGTAGAAATTAATCAAACTAAAGAGATCAAACTTCTATGCTTGGGACGAGAAAAACTAGAAGACATTTTCTAAAACTGACTCTGAGCCAGAAAACAGTAAAGACTCGTGCCTTAGGACTTTAGAGTTGAAAAATAATGATACAAAATAAATGGCTTGAAAAAGTTTATGAAGTTAAAAGTAATATCACCATTACAATGTTTAAACAATAAAGTTCAGCATCTGACATAGCCTGATCACATTATACCAATTCAAGCAAAAAGGCCTTACCTAACTAGTTTACTCATAATGACAAATCCATGAGAATATAGAAATTATAAAAACTCCAATGAAACAGCTAGTACCTAAAAACGCCAACAGTATGGCTGCACTTCCTTGTCACACACACACACACACAAAAAAGAAGGCCAACAGTAAATCTAAATCAAACATCACAGAACCACACCTGGCCATCTGAGAGGAACCCCGCAACATCAATAACAGCACTAAACTCTTTAGGAAGCAATTCTGGCTTGTTAACCCCAACTTTTCCCTCAGCAAATCCAACTCCTACAAAGTTTGTTTTGTTCTCTTTATAGTCTGCAATCTGATCCGAGAAAAAGAAGTTTCCAACACAGCGCATGATATAGGTATCAGAGCAAATTTAATTCTGCAATTTTTTCTTTCTTATAGTCGAAAAATAGCTAGTCAAAGTCAAATGGTTGTACTTGTAGTGAATGTTCTAGCCTCATCAGAAAAAAATAAAATAAAGTAGAAGTTTCAAAAAAGTCACATTTAGGGTTATGGAAAGGTGTTTGAGCATAAACTGCAGAGTTATTTTTATTTCCTAAAGAAGTCCCTATATACAACCCCACAACAAAGAAACTGGAAGCAAGTTCAAGATGTGCAATGTGCTTTATTTAAAGAACTAATCAAACAGTTAATAGTCCCAGATATTATATCAATTTTATAAGTCAGTGAATCAGTATATTTTTTGGTAATATAATATCTATGCTTACCCTTCTCCAACAAGGTTGAGAAAACTATATGAAAAAAAAAGGTCATAACAACAACTTACAAACACATCTATTGGCAAAGAATACATTCAATAAATTATATTTGTAGTCCACTGCAACAGTGGCCCAGAGCATTGCTACTTCAGCTCTTGAAACAAATGTTTCAGTCGAGAAAATTTGCATAGCTCCTTCAGGATTGTCACCAGGTGTCCAAATTTCTTTCTACGAACTCAAACTGATCATAATGAATCCATCATATATATCAAGCAATGAACACTTTGCTCATCATTGTGTTATCTGTATTCTTGTATTTGTATGGTATTTCTGCATACTAAGACTTGAAGCCTCAATTAAGCATATAAAAAAATAAAAAAACAATGAGCAAAAAGAATCATATATACTCATTAATTGACCCAATCCGAACTGTTGCTTTCAAAAAATAAATGATACTATCAGAGGATAAAAGTAACAAAAAACCAATTAACTTTTGATACTATACAACCCACCATCGTACAGATTGAGAAAAAGCTCGGACTCAAAAATAATGCAAACCCATTTGCAAACAAAATGATTTGTAGACAAACACCCAAAAAAAAAAAAAAACGAATCGAAAACCAAAAGCGAAAAATTGCTTTTGCTTTTGATAGTTATCGTAATTCAAACAAGAAGTGCAGCAATTCTTGACTGACAAAGCAAACCAAACTACTGACCTGTGAAAGAGAATGCGAGAGTGAGAGTGGCAGAGAGCGCGAATTTCAGAGATTTGGATCGAAACTCGGAGACCCATTGGCCAAAATCGGTCGATTTTGGGGCTGGAGAGCTTGGCAAAGATAGATGGGACGAGGGTTTGATGGGTCTCGGAAACAGATGATGAGCGGTGGTTCGAAACGTGAGAGATGAAGGAAGTTGGAGAAGAAATGCCATTGGTTTCTCCTTACTGGGGACTGCCCTTTGCAGGCGCAACAAACTCAGTTTTGGATACTGGATAGGATGACCAATCATCAGTGATGAAGATGTCTCCGTATTGTTCAACATGCCAAGACTCATCCCGCGAAACTCCCATAGTTTTCTAAAATGGTAAATTACCAAAAAACTCCATGATGTCGGTGATAATTACATTTATCTTCTCTAAATTTTTAAAATTACAGTCCTCATGTGATCCTAACCGAAAAAGTTATTAGTTTAGGATTTAGAGTCTCTAATAATTAAGCTAAGTATTAAGCACTTATTCTTAGAATGAAATTAGTTCTAAAATGCGAAGTTCTAGACCTTAACGCATTTTTTAACTCCTAGTTTTGAATAAGTCAAGTTTTGAGAGAATATTCTACCAAGGATAACAGAATGAGCAGATATTCAGAATTGGCAGAATCACTGAAGCGGTTTTTCCAGCAAGTTCGCCATTCAGAAAATTGAAAGAAATCAAAACTCCAAGGTTGACGCATCGGCAAATATGGCCTCCTATCTCAAGCCAAAAAGAGATTTAATGGTAAAAATTTCGTACCAGTCAAAACCTAGTATTGAAGTAATACAATCCCTTCAAATTTTAGAGTAATCTCAGAATTGACTGACTCTCATCATCCAGTACTTAAAGGAATGGTTGATTCCATAAGACAATAATCATGCTAGGAGAATTTGGATTAGAGTAGCTCGGTATTGAATTCTTAAATAAAAGCTTTACCGAAAATCTTACACACAGCCCCTCTTGTGGTGCTTAACTCCAAGAGGCCCACTTACGTCTTAGCCAAGATACATGAGAGGATCTGTGGCAACCATAATTGCGGTAGGACCATAACTCATCGAGCACTGACTCAGGACTACTACTGGCCCAGCATGCTAAAACAGGTTAAGGAGTATATTCAGAAGTGTGACAAATGTTAATGTTTCGCCTCTTACCAACATCAACCTCATCATGAGCTCGTCCCTATCACGAGTCCCTGACCTTTCGCCTAGTGGGAGAATGAAAATTGTTGGGTCATTGCCAAAAGCCCCTTAGAACAGAAGATTCCTACTAGTCGACATTGACTATTCTTCTAAATGGGCAGAAGCCAAACCACTAACCTACATCACAGAAGTAAAAATAAAAAATTTCACTTGAAAAAATGTTGTGTGCAGGTTTGACATACCCTCGCATCATCATTTCGGATAATAAGACAGTTTGCTAGAAGAATATTCAGAAATTTCTGTAAAGACCTGCACATTAGTCACCACTTCTCCTCTTCAGGGTATCTTCAGGCTAATGGACAAGCCAAAGTCACCAACCATACTATACTTGAAGCAATAAAAAGGAGGTTGGAGGAAGCCATGGGTAGATGGGTTGAAGAGCTCCCGGAATATTCTAGTCATACCGAACTACTAAAAGAACCCCAACTGTGAAAAAGCCATTTTTAGTCGCCTATGATACCGAGGCAATCATTCTTGTTGAAATTGGCATGACAACCCTTAAAATAGACTACTTTGACCAAGAGACTAATAACCAACATGTTGTAAAAAATCTAAACCTACTGAAAGAAAGACGTGAGCAAGCTTGGATTAGGATTGAAGCCCTACCAACATAGAATGATTAAATGTTTCAACCAAGGTTTCCAGCTCGGATATCTCGTCCTAAGAAGGATTGTTTCCAAATACTAAAGATCCCTAGAAAAGCTCTCCCCTAACTCAGAAGGACCTTACGAAGTAACCAAAATCGTCAAACCTACGACTTATTAGTTAGAAGATTCGACTGGGAGGTTTATACCCAGACTTTGGAACATCGAACACTTATGTAAGTATTATCAATAATAAAGCTACTTGTGATTTACTTTAGAGTTTGTTATCAATGTACCGACTCCTAAAAACCTTGTATCTATTACAAGTGTTACAGGTTTGGTCCATTTTATCAATGTACAGACCCCTTAAAGCCTTGTGTCCATCACAAGTGTTACATGTTTGGATCTATTTCACTCAATGTACAAACTTCTAAAAATCTTGTGTCCATCACAAGTGTTATAGGTCTGGATACATTTTATCAATGTGAAGACCCCTAAAAATCTTGTATCCATTACAAGTATTACAGGTTTAGTTCATTTAATCAATGTACAAACCCTTAAAAACCTTGTGTCCATCACAAGTGTTACAGGTCTGGTCCATTTCACTAAATGTACAAACTCCTAAAAACCTTGTATCCATTATAAGTGTTATAGGGTCTGGTCCATTTTATCAATGTACAGACCCCTAAAAACCTTATATCCATTACAAGTGTTACAGGTTTGGTCCATTTTATCAATGTACAGACTCCTAAAAATCTTGTGTCCATCACAAATATTACAGGTCTGGTCCCTTTCACTCAATGTACAGACCCCTAAAAACCTTGTGTCCATATCAAGTCTCACAAGCCTGCTCCATTTTTCTCACTCTACAGAAGGCTTGTTTAATTACAAGTATTATAGGTCTGTATATTATGACTTATCGGTATGCAGATGCCTG
Source organism: Nyssa sinensis (assembly GCA_008638375.1). Classification (NCBI taxonomy): domain Eukaryota; kingdom Viridiplantae; phylum Streptophyta; class Magnoliopsida; order Cornales; family Nyssaceae; genus Nyssa; species Nyssa sinensis. The sequence continues at coordinate 3,685,567 of CM018051.1, read as the reverse complement.
GTAAACCTTATTTTATTAATAAGTGTGGTAATTCTATATATCCTGTTATTTCGACCTCTAAAATGCCTTATGAGTGCTTTGGAATCTATAAGAGAGCTTGTATATTGAAAAAATCATCGTAAAAGCTAAATATAATACAAAGATTTCAAGCAAAATGCAAGTTCTATAGTAATCGAAATTTCATATATTGACTTTTAAAAATAGAAAAGTTACAAAGTCAAAAATAGCAATAATAACAGAAAAACAGAAAGGAAAAAATATAAAAAATCCCAAGTCTACTCTGCTACTGGTTCGATAGTCTCTGATGGAGCAACATAAGGGAGTTCTAGATCCGCCTCATTTTCTTTGTCATTAGCATCCGATGTATCAATCTCAACTTGGGAGACTTCAATATCATTTATTCTAGTTAGATCCAAGCCGGGATACTTTTTACTACGTTTCCCCCTGAAGGTTCGGTATCTATACTCAACCAACTCGTCACCTAGATCATGGACTTTAGCCTTCAGATCCACCTCAGTTTAGGCTCTAACGACTTCAAGCAATGTCCTTGAACTCTTTTGATAGATGCAGCTTGGAAGTTTAGCAAATCTTTTCTTGATGTCTTCTAGCTTTGTAGTAAGGGCATCCCTTTCAGACTCTAGGATAGAGTGGGAATTGGCAACCTCCTTCAGTTTTTCCTTGGCAGCTGCCATCAAAGATTGCGTTGTTTCTAACTGAAGTTTGGCCTCATCAAGCTCGGATTGAAGGGCATCAATCTGCTCGGGACTCTGAGGGTAGTCCATAATGGTTGCCAAACCATAGGACGGCCTGAAAAACACAAACAACACAAGACATCAAGTCATAACTGCTTATATGCAGAACATAGAACCGTAAAAGTGAAAATAAGAATAAGTAATGTGGAACTCACCCTCGTATAAAAGTCCATCAGATCCTTGGCTATCTTTTAGGGCTTTAACCCTGTGAATTTTCTTGAGCCTATTGCCTAAGAGTCCTTGTAGGCCTTCTTTACAGCTGTCATGCCAGAATCATCAGACCCTGAAGATGTAGAAGAGCCTCCTAAGCATGAGAAATCTTCAAATCCTCCGAGACAAGTTCTCTCATGGGGAGTTAGAAATTAGCCTCATTTTCTTCTCTGGAAGGGGAGGCTCGGCAGGGGACGAACTTTCCCAAACCTTCTTCTTCTTCCCTAGCACCCATTCGGTAACTAGAGATTTCTTCAAGCTCTCAGTACGGTCTCACACCAAACCAGGCCTCCATCAAGTTTTTGGGGTAGATGATAGTCTTAGTGAGAGCAGTTATTGGTCTAAAGACGCTTCGTGTACTTCTGTTGTAAATCAACGGTGAAGATTTACTTCTTCCAAGCCCTTTTATATATACAGAGGCACAAGGATTAGGCTTAAAGAACAAGAATATGAAGACCCAAAAAGGAAAAAGTGCAAAACAAAAAGTGGCCTCACCCTTGATGTCGGTCCTTCATGAGAAGATTGAGACCTGGTTCTTCCAAGTCTTGTTGGAAGTGGGTACAAAGGAAAGAGGTCTGAATCCCTTGTCGAACGACATATAGAACATGCCTTCCGACTTTAAGTATTTCATGATCATGTTACTCCTAATTAGAGGGAGGTCTATCCTCGACAATATTCAAGTGGCCTAAAACTATAAACTCAAGCAAATGCCTCAAACTGTTTATGTTCAGATCAGTTGGGTAGATCCTAAGCCAATTAAAAAAAATTCTAATAAAAGGGTGAAGGAAAATCGGATGCCTATCTCAAACCATTCAAGGTAAGCACAGATTTCACCTTGTTAACTATTAGAGGGGCAGTCTATGGATCTAGGTATCTTATAAGATACATTTATAGGGAAGTCGAAGGCAGCCCTTAGAGCATCTATCATGCTATGAGTTATGACACTTTCTCCCTTATCTCTTTTGTGGGATTTACACTAAGTTTTCCCACCAATGTTCATAGGCTTTATAAAAGCCTTTACTATCCTAACCTCAGAACTCGGATAGGGTCACCAACGAGCATATTTTCTACATTTTCTGAATGGGCTACTGTTTACAAGGTTCACCTCTATTTGGTTATATATCTCTAAGGACTCTACAATCTCATGACCAGTGCTCGACTGGGCGTCAGAGGCAGACATTGTCCTAAAATAAAAAATGAACAACTGAAGAAGGAAGAAGGGAGAAGATAACAAGATTCAGATAAGATGTTTGTAAATCAAACTTGATCACTGCTTGGATCGGAGTTGATCTTCTAAACACACTAGAATTCACTTCTCTCAGAAATCTCTCTAGCTGTTTGAAAATATCAAAGTATCGAGCTCTCCCTATCATGATGTTTCGAAGTTCTTTGAATGACAAAGTGGTTGAAAGGGAGAACAATAATATGCTCCTCCCCTTTTTTTTATAAAAATCCAATATGTGTTGATGCTGAGAGGCCCTCGCTTCTGAACTACCATGATGGTTAGAGTAATGATGGTTTCGTAATTCCAACCGACAGTTGATGCAATGAATGTAGCATCAACGACTGTCTTCTCGGAATACGGAGCGACGCATTTAGTAACTACTACGTATGTAACACTTCAGAAATCTTAACCTCAGTTCTGATCATGCCTTAGAACGGAGGCTTAGGGGGGGAGTAGCTGATATATCATAAATTGACAAACATGTTCAAAACATGACACGTATTTATACAGAACTTTTCAGGCTACAGATTAAGAAAGATTATTGTTTTCTAGATTAACCAAGCACGGGTGGTTCAAAGGTATATGGTTCATAACATAGCGCCGCCTTCCATATCCTACCGATCTTATAATAAGGAAACAAAGTTCAATATTACAACTACTACCTTCGATATCTTCAATTTCTACTTTATGACTCCAATCTTCTACTTATAAGATCTATACAATAATTAGGACTACGTTTTTATTTATGTTCATTCTTTTTTGAATACTCTTTTTTTCTAATCTTATCGATACTACTCAACTTCCGTACTCTCTGACTCAAGTTTTACAGATAGCTAAACCTTTCTAATCAGAAAAGTGATATACCAACAAGACACACAATCACTTGAGTACACGTGTGCCCATCAGTACAAATCTCGATCCTACAAGCTCATTATCGACATCAAACACAACCTCAGTATTCTCATAATTCTATTCAACACCACAACTTTCGGGCGTCTTTTTATTACCATTCAACGATAATTCATACATTCAGATAAGCATTCGATTTCCGTGTACTCTTCCAGACTCCTTTCTGATAATATTTATTCAACACTGCTATATGTTTCTTAACACTGTGTAGCGGGGAATAGGAACTCAACCGGAACTATATCTATGATATCTCCATCTCGATCCACAAGTACTGCAATCTCGATATCAATCCATTTGGCGCAAACCTAATCAATAGGAGAACCACGGAGTTAACCCTGGTGACCTTTATTTTTTTTTAAGCTCATCTTTGGCTTCAATAAGTTTTTCCCTCTTACTAGCATCGAGCGCTACCGCCGGCCACCGTGTCCCGAACTCTCTGAGTGTTCTAACAGGTAACATCAATTACTCATTTGCAAAACTTATTATTATATAAATATATATATAATATAATAATAAAAATTCTTAATTTATATCTTCAATTATATTTTTAACTTCTATTTTTAATATGATATATGCTTTTGATAATCACGTATGAGGATATAAATTAGAATCTCTAACATACATTATACATACACTGTAGGGAGATGAGAGGATACTTGAATTGACTCGATAGTTGGCACGTCAGGGAGTGACCCAAGTTAGGGCAGAGAACGCGAACGATTCTATCCAAATGTTCACGAACCGTTCTGGATCGGTGTGTGGAACGCCCGGGTCGCCTCTGTCCGCGTTCCCAACTGTATTTCTCCATCATTTCTCTCCCTCTCTCTGAACTCTACAGTCTGTAATCTGAACTACAGTCCATTTTTCGACATCTGTCGACCATTCTGCTAGCCGAGTGCGGTAACTTATCTAACGCGACCGAGTGCGGTCAATATTTTTATTTATTTTTTTCATTTTATTTTTTTCGCCATTTGTGGTCTATAAATAAAGCAATAAACCGCCGCGTCGTCGTATCTCTCCCTCTTGCCCCTACTGTCGCGCCTGGTCTCTGCTTCGCTTCACGCGATCTGCTTTTAGTTTTTACTTAGGTTTATCAGTAACTCATAAACCCAAATTTGTTGACCATACCGCTTTACGATTTCACAGTCCACAATTCCCAAAACCCTAGAAATATCTCTTTTGGTTTAGTTACTGTTCAAAGATTCTCTCGAACCAGTCTTCTGTTCAGTTGACGGTTGTGAGATTCACTACAAAGCCCTCCGGATCACCGGTGAGTATTCAAATTTTTAACTTCTGGTTGGATTATCCCAATGCGAAGTTCTAGGGTTTCTGTGAACAGAAGAATATGTTTCGAGTTCTTAACATTGGGTGAGAGTGTTTTTGCCTATGGGTACGAAGATTGGTGGGGTGCATTAAAGGGTTTTTTTTTTTTGCACAAAACGCTAAATGATACGAGGGTTTGAATATGAGCGATGGAGGTAAAGTGGAGAGTAAGAGAGAGAAAGAGAATGAAAACGACGAATCAAAACGAGCTGGTGCTGATGAGTTTGGCAGAGCAGTATCGAAGATTGCGGTGGCCCAGATATGCGAGGGTGTGGGGTTTCAGAGCTTCAACGCATCAGCTATTGAGGCTCTTGCTGATATTCGCGGTCCGGTATCTATGCGACTTGGGAAAAACGGCGAGCTTTTATGCTAATTTAGCTGGTAGGACCGAGTGTAATGTGTTTGATGTTATACAAGGGTTGGAGGATTTGGGTTCGTCCAAGGGGTTTTTGGGTGCGACAGAGGTTGATCATTGTCTTACTGCTTCAGGTACGGTGAGGGAGACTGTTGAGTATGTGGAGTCAGCTGAGGAGATTCCGTTTGCTCAGCCATTGTCAAACTTTCCGGTGATTCAAAATCTGAGGATGACACCAAGTTTTGCGCAAATGGGTGAGACGCCTGTGTTCAAGCATATTCCGGCTTGGTTACCGGCATTTCCTGACCCCCACACATATATCTACTCGCCCATATGGAATGAGAGAGCAACAGATCCTCGTGCAGATAAGATTGAGCTAGCAAGGCAACAGAGGAAGGCAGAGATGTCTTTGTTGAGTTTGCAGCAGCGGCTGGTATGCAATGGTTTGGCTGTAGCTTCCACTTCTGTGGATGAGGGTAACGATTGGAAGGCATTACAAGTTGCTGAGACTAAAAGTCCATTTCTTGCTACTCCTCTGCGAGCTGAAGAGGACGATGATTCTCCAGTTGCTCTGCCAGCTAAGCTTGCAGGTGAAGCCATTGTGGAAAACCATGTTTCTGTGTTGGAGACATTTGCTCCAGCTATTGAAGCAGTGAAGGGTGCATTTTGTGATTCTGGAGATAGTGAGAAAAAGGTTCTTCCAGACAAGAGGCGTGCTGTTCATTTGCCATTCAAAACCGGTAAGAAACTCTTAGGTGAATGTTTTGATTTGAGCCTTCGGAACAAGGGTTCTGGGAAATCATCATCTTGGATTGGGCGGGATGATGAGAAAGATGACAAGAAAAGGAGAGCTGAGTTGATTCTGAGACAATCTATGGAAAACCCACAGGAGCTCACCCAGTTGTAAATTACTTCATTGAATGGCTTGCTTGATGGAAATCATTGTACTCTGTTCAAAAAAAGAGTGGTGGACTATGGGCAATCAAAAAGTCAAGCGCATACTGTTGGTATGCAGTGTTTGTTATGAGATTCCACATGGGATCCCCTCATAGCCCCAGATCAGACAATTTTTGAAGGTATGCTAATCCCTGTTTCAACCATGTTATGGTTACATTCTGCAGACAGTTCTTTTGGAAATGAAGTTCTTGCTTTTTCTTTCACTCTCAAATGTTGAATGGATACATGTAATTCTCTGCTTCTGGAGGTCATGAAATTTGGGGTCATAATATTTCCCCCTGTTTGGATGAATTGAAATGCAACAAAGGTGGATTCATGCAGATGTCATCCAATTATGTATTACCACTTACCAGCTGAAGTAATCTAATTGACCAATAGTTTGTGTAGTATTTAACAATCAATTATTATTATTATTATTTATTTATCTTTGGAGAGAAGATTGTATTGTCAAGTGTCCCAGATACAAAGGGTTTTTTGTATTATAAGTTTACTTTGTTGGTTTGAACAACAAAAGAACAAAAAATGCAAAGCTTTAAATTAATTCTAAGCATGAACTACTGAAAATCTGACAAGGGCATTGGTATTTGATAAATATGGAACAAAAGTATAGATTGAAATAGGTGGTTGGATCTTTAAGATCATAGACATCATAGTACTTATCAAAAAAAAAAATAATCATAGACATCATAGTTGTGTAAACCTCAACTGTTCTGTTTTTGTTTTTAAGGTCTTTTATGCTTATCATTTTCCCAAATTACTTCATATTTTCCATTTGGTTATGAAACTTTTATTCTTTATTTTTTTTCAGTGCTATTTATATCTCTTCTGCCTTAACCATGTCCTTTTGGAACCTTCCATAGTGCTGAACTGATCTTTTTTACTGGTGTGACTGTTATTCATCACTTTGATCAAACATCTGGGCTAGCTTTTCTATTAGAGGCTTCTACTAGGTCTCTCTCTTGTGCACTTACAGTTAAGTGCTTTCCCTCTTGGCTGTTACATATCTTAAACTTTTGTAGTTTGTCCAATTTGGGTGGTAAGGCAGGAGGATCTTTGAAATTGAAGATTCCTCTCGTGGACCCATTCAATGCTGGATGACTTTTGCTGTTAATTGGGTGTTACTTCAAATTTGACACTATTGGATTGTAGTTGCCCCTTGTCATCCGCGTGTATCGATTCCAAGATGCGGTTGGAATCACCTAGTGGGAGCTCTTTTGAAGTCAACTGTGGTGGTAGCTCTGTTAGGAAACCAGTTCAGTTAAAAATCAGACACAGTTGCTGCAATTGTGGAGGTGACATGTTCTCCCTTTCTTAAATTGCAAGGTCTGGAGATATTCCATGAAAAGAAAAGTTCCTTGCCTTCTGATGAGAGGATGGGTCCATGGAGGTACCATCACATCCTTTACTTGTTTTACAGGCCAGTTGGGTTTGGCTGACCTAACCTGTTTGCCTTTAGATGGGAACTGAAAGAGGTGATAGCAAGGAATTTGGATCCATTCAAATTGTGTGCCTTTTAATGTGGTTTATAGTTTCCTGGTCCACGGAGGTGCTAATTCCTACTTAGATTTTGGGTCAGATACATCCTTCTGCAAATATGGTGGCAGGCACTTACAATGTGGAGCTGTCATGTTATCCTCAAGGAAGGCGGTAATTGTATATATGATGGGATTTCAAGAGTGACTGAGTGTTGTCCTCTGAATCATATTGTTGTCACATATGAAATGGAACAGGGTAAAAATTGGATATAGATAAGAAAAAAAAGAGGGAGGTTTTACAGAACCTGTGGTTCATATACCGATAAAAAAAAAACCCGGTGGTTCATTCAGGCCCCTTCCTGATGATTGGAGTTCGGTCTCCGGAGCTGGAGTAAAGTTCTTGAAGTGGGATTCGTGAAAAAACAATTCATCTCAGAGAAGAGAAGGGCAGTGCGTAACAGAGCTTTCCTATCGATGATCTTTCTCAGTGCATAAGTGAGCTTTAGCGGTTGAAGTGCCGCATAAGCAAGCCTGTGCAAAAGGACTTATGAAGAGGATTTGACTATTGTATAAAATCCATATATAAATCTAGAGCTTTCCTATCGATGATCTTTCTCAGTGCATAAGTGAGCTTTAGCAGTCCAAGTACTGCATAAGCAAGCCTATACGAAAGGACTTTTGAAGAGGATTTGACTACTGTATAAAATCCATATATAAATCTTGAACGCAAGTTGGCTCAGCACTTTCACTTTAAATCAATCTCGCTCATCTGGTCTGCCTGGTCAAATCAGCTCTCCTGCCGATGCATCCCATGCTTGGTGCCGTTAATCTGTCTTATGGGAGAGATTCACCAATTCCTTTATTTCAATATGTTGGATCCTCTCCAGAGGTGGAAGCTCTTACATTGTGACCCATTTGCAAGCTATGTTTGTTGATAACTTGTCCTTTTAATCGAAAATTTTGTTGAGGCTGCTGTTTATTACATATTTTACTTGCACCCAACAAGCCTGGAAAATGTTTACTTGAGGTCATGCCCTGGCTTTGTGCTTCTGAAAAACTGCCAGGTTAAAGATTTCCTATGAGTTATGTTATTCAAGAGGGTTATATGCAGCGCCATCAGAAGTAACATCATTGGCACGCAACAGGTAAAATCTGTGAAAATTTTGAATACAAATCTAGTCCTGGTTTGTAGTCTGGCAAATAAACTACGTTTTCTGGAAGTTGCATTCTTTAGATGCTCATTTGGGCCATTAAACATTGTAAATGCCATAGTTAGGCCGAACCACCTGGTTTCCCTGACCAAAGTGACACGGTTCTTGCCGCAGTAGTCTATTTTACAGCAACCTTTTTAACTGCAGCTATGTTTTATAAATCATAGCATGATCTTTTATCCATTTTGGTTCTAGGTCATTGTTATAATGGTTGTAGATTTTTTTCTTTGGGTAGGTAAGCGAACTATTATATTTACCTTAACTATGAAATCGTTGTTATACTGAAATTATTATTTTTTCAGTGACAAGTCATTCTTATGCTAACAAGTAGCTATTTGTTGAGATGTGATGTATTTTAAAAATTATACATCCTGGTTTAACAATTCAGTAGCTCATATTCCTCTACTTTTGAGTTTTGACAACAAGAAAAGTAGATTTTATTTGGTTGTGTTTTTATTGGTGTATCTAAAAGAAATAACACAAGGGAGATGATTTGGAACAAATTTAGTTGTATTCCATTTCACTGTGAACATTGGAAAAACATTTGTAATTTTTTTGTTGCAACCTTGAAACTGAAGAACACTAGATTGAGCACATTTCAATGTTTTCTGCATTATTACATACGGTTAGTCATCTTCAATCTGCTCTCTCAATGGAATTCTTTGGAGCCGACTTGCTTGGCAGGGTATGACCAGAACACCTTTCTTGTTCAGCTGCTTCCAATAATTTGATGAGTTTAATGCAACCGAGAACATCTTCGCCTCACCAGCGTTGTCAGCCTTCCCTGCACCATCACAGTTCCTTGTTTCCCTACTGAAGAAGTAGAGGAAACCCTTCTGCAATTGCTTCCTTGCATGTATTTTTCAACTCTAGCAATGGAGCTACTAATTCTGAATTTCATTCTACAGTAACCCGTATGTTTTGAACTGTTGTTTTGCATCTTTTTCTCCACCAAATCCAAAAAAGACGCTCTTTTTAGTTCTTTCTTGTTTCTAATGGGGAACTGATTATTGGATACGATTAGATAAAGGTTGGAAGAGCTGTATATTTTATGTAGCTAAAAGTGGTGTGTGGGACGTCTCATTGTCTCAACTCCTTTTTATTGTCAACTATGAAAGGTCCCTTTTTAAAGTTACCCAACTTGACCTCTCTTAAACATTCTCATCCATTTTGGTAGCTTAAAAAGTATTTCATTTGCATTATTTGTTTTTATTTCAAGAGAAAAGGGGGAACACAATCTCTCTCTCTCTCTCTCTCTCTCTCTCTATATATATATATATATATGTGTGTGTGTCTACAAAAATGTCAAGTGATACCAATAAAACATTTGTTTGGTGACCGTGGCCATGGTATCAACCATAGAAAATTTGGCTGCAGCAAGAAGGGAAAACCACTCCTGATTGGGAGTGGGGTGTCTGATGCTGGTTTTGGGCAGGGATCTTTTTTCTTCTCTTTTTTTGGGTGTAGTTTATGGAGATGAGAAGTTGGAAGTCCATGCATTTGAGCAAAGATAATTTTCATACAAAGTTGCAATCATCTTAATATACATTATAAATTGTCCAACTTGAACATTTTTCTATCTTTCAATGGGCATTATTTACTTGTTGAAACTTCTTTTTATAAATGGATTTAGCATATATACAAACATAAAAAAACACATCTTAACAGCATCTAAGTTCTATATTGACGGTTGGCGAAGTTGCCGAATTACTTTTTCCACCATGGTTTTCTGTTTTCACCCTTCAGCTTGCAACAGGAAAGCCAATGTTAGTTAAACAATGGGAAATGCATCCAACTGGTTATTAAGAATAAAATTATAGAGGGGTGAATGTTTATTATTTAAGTGAGGTTTTTCTCATCATGCACAGCCAATTTTTGGACAATGTTACTATATTAGCAAAATGTGTTAACTGATCATCCAGAGATTGGATTTGTGAATATCCAAACAACTTTTATCTCTAGTTCTTGTACCATCTAATGCTTCACACACCCAAATTGGGTAAGTTTGAACTTATATAGTAGCATTACCCATTGCCTAATTTACACGGAGTTGTAAACATTTATTTAAGCATGGCTTTGCTCCCAGCTAGCCTTGCCAGTAAACTGACAAGAGAGAGAGAGGGAGAGATCTTCAAACAACCACACTAGTCCAAAGTGGTTGAAGGATTCCAATAGATCTTCAAAACCTATGGGTTGGGTTTGAAAAAGATTACCAAAAAAAAGAAATAGCCAAACCTATTGAGACTTGAGAGTGACCTTAACAAAAAAATTGGAAATTTACTTAAAAATCATGATATTTCCCAAAACGAAATGACCATCTGTTGCCTGTTACCCATTTAAATTCCACTAGTGTGACACTAAACTTGTGGGTGATACAACCACTACAGTGATACAAAATCCGTTCTGATTATCTCCATTAAAAACATCTCAAGTTCAAAAATACTAGACAAGTTTTGTCTTTTGTCACTTCAACTTCGTATCAATTTCTGCAGGAAATGCTTTTCCACGATGGTTGAAGATCATGAAATCCAGATTGCCGGGTAAAGAGACTATCCTGCATTCCAGAAAACATGAATCTTGACGTCAATTATCTAAAACATCTTCCAATAAATGGTAAAGCAAATAGAGTCATGTTATGTACAATTTCACAATGTTACATTGCGATGTAGAACGCAAAATTTAACGTTCCGATCTAAAATATCAAAAAGTCCTAAAAAAATCATACAAAATATACACACATCATTAAAATTCTTAGATTTGATTCGTTGAAATCATTTTGGTGTATATATATACATACCAATATTCTTACAAATATACTCAAAAAAATATATCACGTTCCAAATAAACGTATTCTGTTCCAACAAAGTTATCCAAAGAAACCTACCCTTAACATACCATATTTTATAACAAATGATGAACTACGTTTCCGTTTCCGTCCTCATTCTCCGTATCATAAAGATCCACATTGTAGGTAACATTGGTTACATCTAACCCACCCCCCCACCCCCAAAAAAACAAAGGAGATATGTGTGTGTGTATATATGTATATATATATATATATATACACATATATACATATCGATAGAAGGAGAGTAAATGGTGGAATAAACTTGAGAGGTGTCATGAAAGTGCGGAAAAAATAAAAGAGAGGAGATGCGAAAATGTGAGCGAAAATGTGAGGGTCAATTATTCAATGTAAACCTTCTCAGCCTACTTTCTTATCAAAAATAAAAAGTTGTGTGTCCATAGAGAATGCAATGCAACTTCTTCTTAAAATTACTAATTAAAGTTGGATGAAACATAAAATTGATGGATAGGATACTTGACTTCTTGTAGCATTGTATTCAGATCGAAAAGACAAGCTCCAAGAATTGGTGAGGGTGCTTTGCAGATGCAGGGCATGTAGTCTACGCTCAAATTCACAAAATATGATGGAGAGAAAATGACATGACTAATGTTAAAACTTCTCGTGATTTTTCTGTTAAGGATGACCCAATACTCCTTACTGTTACACCGCGACCGCATTGTATCCTACGACCGTAATTTAAATTCATAATATATCCTTTTCTCAAGTAACTATTGCTTGAAACAAGAGCTCAACCTTTGTTGAGAAAATAGCAACTCTTCACAATGGGGAATTTCGAGACAAGTTACCTCTTTTTGCTAACCAAAAACCCAAAAGTGATATGGCACTGATGAATGCAATACAAGGTTTGGAGGAAGATTCAAAGTACTGGGAGTTAGGGCTTTGATAAAAACACAGAGGCCAATACCTTATGCTAGAAATGACCTAAGTTAAATAAGAAACAAAAAAGGAGAAAAAAGAAAAAAGAAAGAGGTTCCTGTAGCTTTCCCAATAGTTGGAAGTTGAGTTGACTTGAGTCGGCACTCGGCAGTTTTGAGCATGACAGTTTTAAAAAGTAGATACAACCCTACAAGTCATAGAATTCACACTTTCTACTTTGAAAAACTCAACCACACATAACACAGTGATAGTTTCCAAATAACTAAAAGTCTAAAACTAATAAATTTGTCACTCCATCATCATCAAATTCAATTTTTTTTATTAGTCCATGATCATCAATTTTTATTAGTCCATGATCTCAAAAAAGAATCTTCAAGAACCCATAAAGGAATCTCCCTTTTTCCTAAAAAAATCCTGACGGCTTCCTTTCTCTCCATATGCTCAAAACAAGACATAGCTGACGCCATCCTTCACACTCCCCTCAACTCCTTCACATACATACATACATACATACATACATATATATATATATATATAGAGGTTGCGGTCTCTGAATGTATGTTCTCTGCATCAGGAAGGAAGTCCTTCAACTTCTCTTCGGTAACGGATCGTGAAGAAGAGTGGCTGCAGATATCAGAAAGGAGCAGCGGGAGGCATAAGAAGACTTCGCACTAACTGCTTGGGGTTGGAATGGCTTTGTGGAACACTAGGAAAACTACAAGGAGGATGGATTACTAACAGTGGGGCTAGATTCTTCCACGAGGAAGATCGGAGTTGGAAGATAATAGGGCTTAAGAATGTAGAAGGGAGATATGTGCGGGTGGAGGAGTTGGTGGGGGACAGAAGCTATCAATTGTTCATTCCTGAGATAGACAAAAGGGGGTGGCTGGAACGAAAATAGCTAAGGCATTTTGCAGGCTAGGAGGGCTATGGAAGAGAGGACTAAGGAGGGAAGGTCTTACAAACGAGCTGCTGAGTTAGAAAAGTGACCTGATGGCAGAGTGGAAGTAGCTAAAAGGTCCTAATCCTGATGAAGTGGTGGTGGACATGGATTCATGCGTTGAGCAGATCTCCTTCCTTCAAAAATGCCTAGATGGACAAATGAGGGGATTCGATACAGCAGTCCCAGACCGAGAGGTAATGCAGAAATCGGTTGATCGGAAATGGGGAATCTCTCGCCAACAGATGTGTGATGTGCAAGAAGAAAGAGGAAATGGCGGACCATCTATTACTTCACTGTGAGATAGCAAGGGACTTGTGGCAGTTTGTTTTTGCTCTTTTTGGATGCCATTGGGTCGCTCCTAGAACAGTCCTTGAAACTCTAGCTAGTTAGAGAGGGGGCTGCAATAGGCACAACGGGCGGAGGATCTGGAACGCAGTTCCTATTTGTCTTTTTTGGTGTTTATGAAAAGAAAGGAATAAGAGGGTCTTTGAGGGGGTTGAAAATGCCCCTTCAAGAGTTGGGAGTATTTTTTTGTATACCTGGTATGTATGCTTCAATGGGTCTTACAATCCTTCTTTGGACAACTATGTTAATTTCTTGAATGACATGAGACTCTAATTAGTCTCTTTTGTAAATGGGTGCACCCCTCTTGGGCGCTTTTTATATATTGATACTTTACCTATCAAAATAAATAAATAAATAGTTTCAAAAAGTTAAGATTCGTGAACTGAGCTCTGTTTATCCAAAAAAAAAGAAAGTGGTAAATTGAGTTTCATACCATCGTCAAACTCAAATTTCATTTATCCTATGTAGTTATATAGACAACAGAAAACTGTTGCAAATGATTACATAAACAGCCACTCATATAGTACCTCAAATTCCAATGGTCCACTGCATTCTAAGCAATAAATAGTTTATCAAATTCAAATTGCCTGCGGTCTACATTCCATAAAGTGAATATCGTCTTGTACAATTCAACAAATACTGCCAGCCCCTCCAATATTACACCAAACCTTCTCGAAACTCAATATAGCAGCAGAAGTGTACCTTAATTTTTCAATTTACTGGCAACGATTCAAATCAAATTTGCAAAGAACATATACCCAAAAATAAAATACCTGTTCTCTTCAGAATCCGGGTTTATCGAGAGGAACTTCCCTGGCACGGTCAGTGCAGCCCACATACAGAAAACCAACCCTAAAATCAACTCAACAACCACCTGCATTACCAAAACCCTAGATGAATGAACACTACAAACCAAAATATGTGTGTACATATGCGCACATGTGTATTGAGAATTACATTCACTGGGAGCTCCGGAAAACTCCTCCTCCTGTTATCATAAGCACGGCCCGGTCTGCGATCAAATCGAAAGAGCCAAATGATAATCAGACTGTACGAAAAGGATTAATTGAAACTTTGTATGGAATAGTTATGATAGAGAAAACTAACACTGGATGGTGGAGTAGGCCGCGTGTGAGAGGATCAAGACCCCGAGGACGCCGACGACGAAACCCAAGTCCATATTTCGAAGCAATCGCCGGCGGGTGCGATCTCCGAGAATTATAAATTAACCCCGCTAAACCCACTGGTTTTGTTAGTCTGAAGACCTTCAGCTAATCACTATGGCTTCATTGTTTGTCGTACTAAATTAAATCTATTCAAACGGCGTCGTACTTGAAACAGCCGTTAACTTTAAGAATGGTGTTTTTTTTGGTTTTTTTATAAATTACAATAACTTTTGTCTGAAGTTTTTAATTACACTAATTTTTTTTTATTTTATTTATAATATATAAATTTTTTTAGTTAATTTTTTTCTTTTAAAATAACAAAATTATCATTTTTATTTATTTATTTTTATATTTTTAAATTTTGACTAATTTTTTCTAACTTTTTAAAAGATTTTTTATTATTTTATTTAAAAATATATAAAAATAAATTAAAAGTTTTTATCAATATTTATTTGAAAAATGAAAAAAAAATTGGTCAAATTTTTTAAAATTGAAAAACAAAACATGAAAGAAATAGTTTTATCAATTTGAAAGAAAATATTAACTGAGGAGAGAGGGATATATTTATATATTGTCAGATAAAACAGAAAAATTAGTGTAATTATAAAAAATTTCAAAAGAATTCAGTATAATTTATCATGGTTTTTTTTTCTTTCCATTTTTTCCTTCCTTATTCATTCAAATAAAAATGGCTACTTTTCACTGAGATAATTACACTAATTATTTTGGCTGATTTAATCATTTAAAAAACCAAATTTTGATTTAAACATGTAGTCTGATTAACCGAATCAAGATTATTATTTTATAATTCATTATATAAAAAAATCAATTAAATCATAATCAGATATTATATTGATTTTTTTTAAAGAACTTCATTCTCATAGGTAATTTGAAATTCAAAAAACAAATAACTTTCTTATATGTAATAATTAAACATTAATTTTTATCAATTATTTAAATACTAATCAATTATATAATAATCATAAACAATTTAAAAAATTTTAAACAAGCATAAGCTCATGATATTTGGTAAGAAAAGCATTACTCTTATTAAGATTTTTAATGTCATATTTGATATTAGAGTATAGTCTAACTCATATTCTTTATTTTTATCTTTATTTTGATATTTCTTTAAATTTGAAGGTGATTAGTAGCACATTTTCATTCCATCTATTCTAATCTTCAAATTATTATTCATTCTTCAAATTTAATTTTTAATAATACAATTAATGTCCAAAATGTGATTATTTAATATATATTTACTATGAATTTAATTATTGATCACCTTTTTGTTAAAATTCTACATATTTCCAATAAATTATAAATTAAAATACAATATAAAATAAAATACATTAAAAACCTCTAAAATACATTCAATATATATAAATTTAATAAGAAACTAATAAAAATACATCAAATATTTATTTAAATAATATAAAAATAATTAATTATTAATTTAGAAAGTGGCCTGAATATGTTTTTACAATGACTTTTCTTATGATTAAGAAACATGAATTAATGAAAGATATACATTTATTATTTTATTTTTAGAAATAATTATATTAACCTTTCTTCTAATATATAATAATTATATAAATAAATCTCGTGATTCTTGATATTATAGTAATTTTTTTATTTTAAAAAACAAAAATAAAAAGGAAAATAAATGAGAAAACAAAAAAAAAATATAGACAAGATAAATATCGTATATTAAAATATTTCAATCAACAATAAAATGATATAATAAATAAGAGTTCTACGTACAAATGAGTTCATCAGTACCATTATCCTAGATCAGTAAGATAATGTAAGAATCACGGTGTAATTTCAAAAACACAGGAGATTTTGTAATTTTCAGGTTACTTACGGGGCGTAAGTGTAATTATTTCTTATTAATTTTCTTTTTATCTGCTGACTTCTGAGATCTTCCTTTCTTTTGCCCCCCTCTTATCTGCTTCTGATTATCTCGCCATTTGAAGGTAACTCTCTTATTCTTCCTACTCTCTTCCTCTCCTTCTCTCCGTCTTTTACATCTGTTCCGGCTTGGAAATAGCTTCACTTCTAGACCAGTTGTAGGAATTTGATTTTATTTTTTCTCATTCTTTCCAAGACCCAAGAGGAGGGTTATCGTTTGCTGGGCAACGAATCGAATATTGGTAGATTAAACCAACGATAATAGCTGTTGAGAATTCAAATGCTAAAAATAATAAGAAAGTTTAATGCTTTATCGAAAAACATCCTAGTTCATTTGGAAGTCTGTTGAATTTTGCCATCTCTTCAGTGTTTTTTTTTTTAATAAACTCTGGCAAAGGAGGATTGACATTGAAGGTGCCAGCTAGCTCGGTTGGTAAAGTCTTTGAGTGGTCATACCAGAGGCCTGGAATCAGATCCTACCTTCATCCGTTCATCCTTTTTTATTTTTTGGGTTGTTTCTACTGGTAAGGGCAGGTTGATCCCCCATTGTGTAGTCCAAATTGGGAAAAAAAGGAGGATTAACATGTGTGATTTAGTAGAGAATCAGTTTTCTAATACGTTTATGCTTTAAACCAGTCCACAATAATATGGAGTCATCAGCTTTTATTGAAAGAAACAATACTATGTAGGTGGATATTATCATTCTTGAGTCTCCACATTAAAAAATGCAAAGCATTATGTCCTCGCAGATGGGATTGTTAGTTATTCAGTGAACAACATTTCTGCCCATTTGTTTGTGAACATGTTTTAACCTTGAATTCACTGCTAGTAACAGCAGTGCCATGAGAGATACCAGACTCATCTACCTATTAGTTCTCATGTTTAGAACAATTTCATGATAGATATATCATCAAAGAACATGAATTGAGAAGCGTACTTATTTCATCTGATTTTGGACTAGTTTCTTTCATCAGCACTCAAGGGCGGAACCAGGAAACAAATTAGGGTTGGGCTAGAAAAGTTTAGGAAAATTTTTGGGATGGGCCAAAATTTTGAGGTAAAAAATGAGAGAAATAATGAATAAAGATTAGGTTGGGCAAAAATTTTGAGAGGTGAGCTATAATTTTGGGTAAAAAAATGAGAGAATAATGGATAAAGATTGGACTGAGTCTAAATTTTGGAATGGGCTTGTTTAAAAATAGTCACAATTTTATACGTATAATTTTTTTTTTCTAAAATTTGAGGGGGCCGGGAGCCCGGCCAAGCCCCCTGCGTGTCTCTGTCCTTGTCAGCACTTAACATTTGATTCACCATGTTGTTGATTGCCTAACATTATAGCTGTGTTGGATTAGTTCCTTTTCTTTCTGTCGTCCTTACTTGATGTGTGTATGGGGGGGGTGTTCATAATCATTTATTGACTGACTGTGCTCTGAATAGTTCCTGTTAATGAAGGCAGACAAAAAGAGATGAGTCAACTTCTGAATATACTCCAAGGAACTCTTTTCCTTAACAATTCAAGTTTTTACAATCCTAGCAATTCACCGTTGTTGCTTCAACACAGATCATGTTTTTATAATGGAAAGTATGCTACATTTCAGAAATTCCGAGGAAATCACTTTTCATTGCAAGGTTATTTGTCAGAATTGAATGACCAATCTCCTAACACTTTTCCCCGCCCCAAAAATTACTCTTCTTGTTAAATTTGTAAATTGACTTCTTTGCAGGTAGTTGGGAGGTGGTAGATCATGCTAAAACATATCCACCTCCATATAAGGTAATCTCATTTCATACTTCTTTTGTACTTCAGAATCCTGTTCTACTCAGTGCTCTTAAAATATAATAAACAAGATGCATCTAACCCATGAAAAGTGTGTAAATTGCTTTCTTTACAACGTGAACTATATTGAGCCTAAATTGCATAGGATTGAACTTCTTGTACATTTTGTGACAAACAAAAATACATTTGAGAAGGAGTGTCAAAAAAGGGGGAAAAGAAACAAGGAATTTAGGGTAAAGACCCTTTCAACTTACCTTCTCATCCTTTATCGTTCTAATTGAAGCCTCACACAACCAATCAAAAAAGAATTCAATAGATCTTAACTTCAAATTATGAAAAACCCTCAGCGACTTTGTTCTTTTATTTATTTATTTTGTTTGTGTCTGACTTCCTTTCATTTTACCCACTACAAGGGTAATATTCCTGACAAGATTCCAACATTTTTGTAACACCTTTTAACAGACCAACCTAAACAGTATTCTTCCTTCACATAATATTTTCCACTTGGAGTTTCTGTCAACTTGATATCTAACAACCACTTTCATGATAGAGCACATCCATGGTTTCTACTTTGTAATTCATAACCCACTTTTCAAAAGGAGGACAAACCGTTATAATGGTTTTATCATTGATGTCTGAAGTGATGAATTTTGAAAAACTTAAATTTTTGTTTTTCTCATTTGTATTACTCATGGATTCAAGCCGAAGAGGTGGATTCCTTGTAAAGTTTTCTATTCAATTGTGAAGCTGATTTATCTTCTGTTGAGATTCGAGAAAGCTATTATTTTTTGGAGACTTTCAGAGGGATATTTGTTGAATCTTCTTCTCTTAAATGTTTAGATAGTTTCAAGTGAGTTTTGGTAGCTTGAGTGTATATCCTGCTTGTGCATGGGCAATGCCCTCTTTTTGGTTGTCAATGAAGTCTTCACTCATTAAGAGAAATTTGATTTGAGTGTAAGATATTTGTATGCTATGCTTTTGTATATTTATCTGTAGTTTCTAAATTATATTATTGTTCAATTCAAATATCAATGCTTTGCAGTAAGACTGTTCAATTGGAATTGGCAGCATCACTTCCATGTTCTGGATGGACCCAAACTGTCAGGGCCACATAATACTATAATGTACACTAGTTTTTGTATATATGTTTGATGTGCTGTGGCTTGAATGCCTTAGTCCATCACAATCAAAATGACTTTTTCTGAAATCCATTTTCTAGTTATATATTGGCTTCAATATGGCTGTTATGTTGTTATCTTCATCCAACTCCCATTTTTCCTTTAGGACAAAGTTTGTGATGGAGCAGAACTGGATACCTTTCCACATATACAAACTCTTAGAAAATTTCCCAAGGAGGAGCTTTTCACAAAAGTTGTCATGGTTAGATTTGATTCTACCATTCTACTTCGGGAAGCACTAGACCGGCAGTCTCCTGGCAGTCACCAGTGCCCTTTCCACCATTAAGTATTTATATGATGCTGGGGCTAAAGTAATTCTAGTTAGTAACTGGAGTGTGAAAATCAATTCAAAGCTTCTTGAAGCAGAGTCTGTTGCAGGTATACTCTGTAGAACTACTCACGTATCTAATTTGCTAGTTCATAATGATTCTTTCAGGTCAACTATGTAGCTAAATTTTACTTAACACTGTGGTTCATGAAAAGGGTTATTTAATAGACGAAGGTTCCAATGTACAGGTAATATTTAGCACTGTAAAGACACTTTATGTCAGAAAATATGAATCTGATGCTGCTATCCATCTAACATAATATGATTGAGCTATGATATCAATCAGTAAAAGGGAAAGAATTGTAAAATAATGAAAGCACGTGGATGCATCTGACCTCTATATGAAGGATTGTAAGCTGTTTTTCTGGATTTGAGGAATGCCTTATTAATGCTGAGGATTCTGTATTTCAGAATTCCTGTCATCAGTTCTCCAACTTAAAGTTGTACCTGCAAAATTTGTTTCTGGTCACGTGCATTGTAAGATGGAAGACACGGAGAAATCTAATGTTCTTCTTCTTGAGAATCTTTCTCAGTTCAAAGAGGAACTCGCCAATTGTTCAAAATTCGCTGAAAAATTATCATCAGGAGTTGATATCTTTGTTAATGATGCATTCTCCCAATCTCATAAAATTTTTGCATCAACTGTTGGTGTTGCTCGCTTCTGCTCTGCCTGTGTTGCTGGTTTTCACTTTGAGAAGGGCTTATATCAACTAAAAAAGGTTGTCAGAACCAACAAAAGACCATATATTGCCATTGTATGTCTCTAGCACTATCTACACATTAAAATTAATATTGTTAAATCCTTATTCAATGTCTTCAATGAATCTTAGGATTTTCTTCATTAAATCTGTTAGTCAGTCATCACTAATGCTCTGCTAACAAATGCAGATTGGAGGGGGTAATCTCTTAGACAAAGTAGCTGCCTTGCATTTTTTAGCTTCTACATGTGATGGTTTGGTGTTTGTTGGAATGATGGCATTTCAAATAATGCACGCTCTAGGATTGCCTGTCCCTATGAAATTGGTGGAACATGGAATACTTGAAGAAGCTCTGAATCTAACAAACTTTGCGAAATTAAGAAGCATTCCAATTCTATTTCCAAAAGATTTTTGGTGCATGAATGATCATCTTCCGAAGCAATTAGAAAGATTTCCTGCTCATTGTATATTGGATGGTGAGATTGCAATTTACCTTCAGTGTGACTGATACACCCTAATTGAAGTGGGGCTAAGAAAAATATGACTTGTAAATCAATACAGATAATTATTAATCTTATTGTTAGTTTTTTTCCCTAATAATTTTGCTGTAATTTTCATTTTTTTTGGGCATTTCAGTGGTTTTAGGAATAAAATTTGAGACTTTATTTGTTATCATGTGGGGCGGGATGAATTTTAGGTACTTTTTTCAGATTTTTTTTTAAGGTTTTATGAAGACTTATTCCGTTATTCATAGGCTTTATTGATATTATATTATGGATTAACCCTAGAAATGAATAATATTTGAAGAAGAAATTGAAAGATCTGTGCTTCTATCTTTATCACCTTGAGCTCTATGTTCTCTCTTCTTTGCTTCTGCCCTCGTCTCTCTCTCTCTCTCTTATTCTCTCTTGTTCTCCTTTAGTACCTCCTGCATTCTTTCCTGTCTCTTATCAATCTCTTGGAAGTCTTCTCTTCTTTTCACAAATCCCTCTTATCCTCTATCTTCTCTTATTTATATCTATCTCTGTTTCTATTCTTTGTCTCTCTATTTTTCATGTGAGTAACTTATTTAATTTATGTTTGGTTCTTTTAAAATGTTCTCTATTATCCGGGGATATAATCACTTAACCTTGTATCAAATCATTAATTTACATATTATGTCTCAATCTGATTGGTTGGCTGGACTTGAGTGACTACAGTGTGGCTTTGATCATTACAAACAGTTCTGTAAATTATATGATTGTTACATGTATGCTTTTTTTCCAGGGGGTTGGGATTTTGGGGGTATTATATAGAGTTTTTAGCTGTCTTATTTACTTTTTTTTTTCTTGTGGGAGGAAATGAATTGAGATGTGATATTTTGTTCAGGGAAGCAATTGGAAAATTGAGCCTGATCTATCTTTTAAGTGGGGAGAGGTAAATGTAGAATATCATGTAGAACATATATCAAGGTATTCCATATTAACTTATGATTATATACCGGTCAACCACTTGAATACCCCCATAAATAGTTGGATATCTAGTGCAGAGATCAACAAATTCCTCTTTCTCCTATTATCCTATTTATGTAAATTATGGTTGGATGTCTAATGAATAGTCAACAAGCTCCTCTTTCTTGTACTATCCAATTCATGTAAATTATGGGGATATCTATGTCCTGTCAGCCTTCCCTTCCTCTTTGTAGATATTCATCTCATCTTTGTCAAACTGATCTCGCCAGTGGCAATACACTGGGTCCTGTTGGGCCATCCCAGGTTTTCTCAAATATGTTTATTCCTAGTATCTTCTCTTCCATGTTCTTTTTAGTTTTTTTTTAAATTAAGAAGGAATTATTTGAAATCACATGAGGGCATAACCCTCCCAACGCACCCTCTTGTTTTACCATTCGCCTCTAGTATTATTGCAAGCATCCTCCCAAAAGCTTAACTATCATGACTGATCAAGCTGGAGTATTGTAAAGGATCAGTCATATAACAGCCGGTCCACTAGTTAGAGAAAACCAAGCTTCGCTTGAGGCAATCTGTTGATGACATGGGCTTCAGTCATCATGCATTCGGCCCGGCTGCACATTCTTCGCATTCATCATGCGGTTTCGCCAAGATGTCGATTCTTCCTCTCCGCGACTCCGTTCTGCTGTGTAGTATCAGAGTGTGCGAAAGGCCGGATTCTATCCCATTACTTGGGAATGGAGGGAAGGGCAAGCTACCTCCTTAGAGAGCTACAAGTCCCATTAAGGTATGAGGCTGAATCCCTCTCTTGTTGATACTAGCGTAGGAAAGAGATTAGTTTAGTAGGCAGCTTAGTTTGGTAATAAGGTCTTAGGACAAGAGCATCCTGACTGTTAGAACAAGCAAATGAACTGAGAAGGCCTCTTTGAGCATATGTTGTTGTAGTTGATTCCGTTGCCTACACTGTTTATATTTTAGTAGAGATGGGGTTAGTGATCAGTTTACAATAGTTGGTTATGTCTAATGAGCGGGAATAAGGGGGAAGCATGCATATTCAACATTCTTCAACCAACCTTTGGTGTGCTGGCATAGTGGATTGAAAGGAAAACCGAGCAATCTTCTGACCCTTAGAGGTGGAATAAGAAATTTAGGCGGTACAGATCATGTGGCTGAAGGATCAACCAAGCTTTCCCTCAAGCGGTGGGAAGCAACCGTTGAAGTTGCTACCACATTAGGGGATCAGCCGGGGCAGGGAAAAGAGTCAAGTCGATCAGGCAGCCGTTGGTTGAACCAACAGGAGCTCTGGCAGAAGGTACCACCAGACACCCAATCCCAGCAGAAGACATGTTAGTAGGACGAATCAACTGTCTTTGACGTAGGCAAAGGCCATCGCCTTTCGACAATTGAATTGCATTGCTTCCTTAGAACAATCCCCCTCCGTAAACAGCATTCCTTATCACACTTCATTAGACTGCAGTTGGCTTCAGTGACTCCTTTCATAAACTTAACTCGGTTGGTGCCCTTCGCCGGTTTATTCCTTCCTCGAGCAGAGCAAAAATGCAGCAGGACTGATCCATTCTCAATAATCTAGTCTCTCTCAGGTCCAATTTCGAGCTCAAGGGTCTTCGACTCTCTAAGATGCCAATCACTAAACAAAACAAAGTATTAACAATCATAAGAGAAGCAAGGTCCACATACATCCTATCTTTATATTCCTATCGTCTTTTTCTTGTTAAATCCACCCTTAGTCAACTTACCAAGAATCACAGGAATTTCCCTTGGAATCTGGATTTCCCTTCTGAGATTGGTTTTCCCTGCCTCACTCTGGGCTGGATCGAGATCTTGGTCCATGTCCTTGAGCTTCAGCTTGCTGACTTGGTTCCTTAAAACTTATTTCTCTGACTTGTTCTGCTCTCCTTGCCTTGAATTAGTTGTTTCACTTTGGTGCTATCCTTCCCTTTGACTCCAATCCTCCCAGAAGGTAAACTATCATGACTGATCAAGCTGGACTATTGTAATGGATCAGTCATATAGCAGCCAGTCCACTAGTGAGGGTGTGCAAGGTCCAAAAGTCTATTAGTACAATACTTTGTGGTGGTCTTATCATTTTATGTTCCTTAATTATATTCTACAATTTTATAGACAGATTTTCAGATGTCACTTATATAAGATATTTCCATCTATTTACATGTGTTGTAATACTCAATTAAAATATACACACTCAATTATGTATGTTATAGTTCCAAAACAAAAGTATAAACTAGTCAATTACTGTTAAGAAGATTGGATAAATGATTGTTCTTATTTATTATCAAGAGAATGTTGTTTGTTTTTGGAAAACAAAAACTAATTAATAAGAATTTATAATGGGTGAATCATGAATACTGTATTGTTACTAATTTCGTCAATCTGATATGTACTTAACTTTGTTATCATAGTTTCAAATATAAATATCTTCTACTTTTTGCTTATTGTTAGGTTGGCTACCTATTGATCTTGGGCCAAAGTCATTGGATGAGATTTATTCCTTGCTTTCAGAATGTGAGGTGAGGTATGGAGTCTTATTAAGTTGTAGCTTAAGGCATAACAATTAATCTTAGCTGAGCTGAATCCTATTCTCCATTTGATTTGTTATGCAAAATTGCCAAGGTTTGGGTGATATTTTGATAAATATAAGTCAATAAATTCACTAATTAGACTATTGAAGATTTGAGATCTATTCAACTGGAAATAATGTTCCCACTCAACACACTAGTTACAACCTTAGTTTTAGCATTGTCATGCTGAACCTAACATGGCATCCTACAATGTTATACACTTCATATTTGTCATCCTTCACTAGTGTTCCTCTCTTTGATGCACTGAATAATGGCCACTATTTCCCCTCTCTATAAAGTGTAGTTCATTTACCTTTTATCTCTTTCTCATGCTACAACATTTGTTTTCAAAGTGAAGCAAACATGAAGTTTCTTTAAATTTTTTTTCCTACACACGGAAAAAAAGGAAAGGAAGAAGAACCCTAAGCCTCAATGCGTGATGTGTAATTTCCATTGGAGAGGACCTATTTTTATTAAAATTTTCACTTTTGCTTTCTTCCTGGGGATGGAGTTGAGAATGAAAGGGTGAAAACCATGGAATTGGATCAATTGATGCATTTATGCTCCTTTCTAATGTTGATTAATGGGGGCGTAGAGATTTCTAGTAGCTCTGGTCATGTTTTTAAATTTTTATATCATGTTATTAGTCCTTGTAATGGCTGCTAGGGCTGTAAGCGCATTGGATCAGGGGTGATCCGAATCCTATTTGTTAAGAAAATTGTTGGGTAGGATTGGATTGAATTTTTTTACGGATTTACAAATTCTTAATCGATTTCCGCATTTGTTCACTATTGGATCAGATTGGATTTGACAATAATATTAATATAAAAGGGCAAAATGGCAAACCTAGTGCATGAGGCTCCCGCTACTGCGGGGTTTGAGGAGAGTTAAATGTACGAATAATATTAATATATATTATGTATATAAAATATTATGTTATAATATGTATATAATATTTAAAATTTAAAATATATAAACTCAACTTAAAAAAGCCTTACATAATTTAATGTTTAACTTATTATAAAAAAATTGAAATGCATATTAAATAAAATATATGAAAAGTTAATATTTATGTTAAATCAGATTGGATCGTTAATGGATTGGATTTGTTTAATCCACTTCCAATCCATTTAACTAAAGGAATTGTCCGATTTGGATCGAATCGGATTATCAGATCAAATTCTTTGTACCATATCACGATAAATGGATCGGATTCGGATCAAGATCTGATCCATTGACAGCCCTAACAGCTGCAATCACTGGGTAATGTTTTCAGGAGTATTCATCAATGCATAATGGGTATTGGTTACTCAAGCTGTGAATTTTCCATTTTTGCTACCAAACTCCTAAAAACTAATTGATATGCATATTTTTAACTCCAATTTTCTATATTTAATGGTTTCAATTGTCTTTAGGGGATTTTATGACACTTAAGGACGTGCTTTGTTATGGGGAATAGAATTATATCTTAGTTTCTAAATCAGTTTCAGTAAAAATTACTTTCTCTTGTTAACCTGTTCTTTACTTTTCATGATTACAATTGCAACAAAAATTGAGTTCAAATTATGCACATAAATTGAGTTCAAATTCTTTTGTCTGATATGTGCTTTGAAGTGATGGACTTTAAGTGAGAATCGTTTTATTTTATTTTATTGAGAGCATTTTGGAATATATGTTTTTTTAAGTTCCATTTTATGGCCATCTTTGTTTTACATGTTGATGGGATTTTGTTCTTTGGACTTCTCTTGATGCATCCTTTACTTTTAACAAATATGTACTCTCGATGTCTTACAGAAAATTATATGGATTGGTCCAGTGAAATACTGCTTGCCAAGTCAGGATACCAGTGGAGCATCTAAATTGGCACTAATGCTTGATAAACTAAGTCGAAGCAATTGTGATATAACTGTTGTTGGGAATATGGCATGCAAAGCACTTATGAGGGAATCGCGTTCTGTCTCAATTTATAATATGCTTGAGAATGCTTCGGTTGTGTGGGAGTTTCTCAAAGGAAGAAAGCTTCCAGGGCTCTTGGCCTTAGATAGAGTATGTTTTCTAAACTTTATCTTTGAGCACCTTCTGTAGCTGAAACTGAAAGCTTTGATAAGATTTCTGAACCATTTTCTTATCTTTTTTATACACATCACAATTTTTGGACCCATCATATGAGGAATTCCACCATTGAGATTCCTAAGAGGAAAAGTCAGGTTACTTGATGATGTTTGCTGTATGATCTATTTTTATGCAGCCACTCGTTATTAATGATTTCTTAGAGAAGTGTTTTGATCAGGTTGTTAGGAATTAGGATCACCAAATCACATCACTTTTAAATATAGAAGATTTCATAATGAAGTTCATCATTCAGTGTATATTAGCAATGTTTCTGGGTCATAAATTGGTGCAGGAGAGTTATTAAAAAATCCTTTTAAGTGAATTCTTTATTTTTGCACTTATTACACTTTTGGGTCAAAGATTCAACATATGTAGACTCTTTTGTTGACTTTTTGGGTCTTTAAGGCTTTAATTTTGTAGCCTTTCCCTTGTAATTATGGGTTCTCCCCCTTGGGCATTTTGAATATAAATATACTTTTACTTATCCCAAAAAAAAAAAAGTGAAAGGGCTAGCTTAGTGCACGAGGCTTCCGCCCTTGTGGTGCCCAAGGAGGGTTAGATGTATGCAGCCTTACTCTCTCAAGTGGAGAGGCTGTTTTCCCGACTTGAACTTATGACCTTTAGGTCCCAATGAAGCAGCCTTACCATTGCGTCAAAAGCCTGCACTCACTTGTCAGAAAAAAAGTGAATGCCTTTTTTTTTGTTGGAGTCGGGTTCAGTCAGTATTTTGGCAATGCACTTATACCATTTGTGTGTATATATCACACAGATGATTTTGCTTATTATATACACTTGTCCAAGTGGCAAAGAGTATTTTCCAAGTTCACAACTGTTGAGTTATTAACTGCAAGTTCCAATGTACTTTGTTATTCATTATGGTGATGTCTCCATGACGTTCAATTGCCATATAAATCAATGGACTGGTTCAATTTTTAAAAATGTCCAAACTCACCTAGAGTAATATAACAAATTGTATCAAGTAGTATCTTTGTTTATAATGTAGTAGTAAGTGAATGTGAGTAAAGAATGAATCACTCAACTGATCAATCCCTTGCGCTGCACCCCTCTGTAGTAGATTGTTATTGCTCCAGACTTGCCGTGTATATGTGAAAATTGATGGAATTACTTTCCCATAAAGTTAAATGATTCAATATGGACTAGGGAACATCTAAATACTATGAATCTTTGGGAAATAAATTTTATAGTCGGAGATATCTTTGCTCTAAGAAGTCATGCAAGTCCATCTGTCTGCTGAAGGCTGGTAAATGTTATCGGATATAATTTTTCCAAAATCTGATAATTTGCTAAAATATCTAATGTTGCATAATATCATTTCAGTGATGTTGATCAAACATTAATTTTCCTCTGGTTGGCACTTGATTACCTTTTAGCAATTGATTTGTGCAGGCATACCCATTTGAGATTGATTGGAATGCTACATATGCTGATCCGGCTCGACCTTTGGTAGTTGATATTGGAAGTGGTATTTCTTTCAATTTTCCCATCTTTTATTTTTTTTTAATATGAATCAAAATTTTCTATCTTTTTATACTGACATGGCCTTAGTTGTGTATTCTTTCCATCCCATAATGTTTGGCCTGCTTTCTAATGAGGAACAGGAAGGACCACCCCATGGGTCGTCCGTATTTGATCTCA
This sequence comes from Nyssa sinensis, assembly GCA_008638375.1. Taxonomy (NCBI): domain Eukaryota; kingdom Viridiplantae; phylum Streptophyta; class Magnoliopsida; order Cornales; family Nyssaceae; genus Nyssa; species Nyssa sinensis. The sequence goes on along the minus strand of CM018051.1, from coordinate 3,657,243 downwards.
GAGGATGTTTTATTTGTGTAATTTTTATTTATTTTAGGACTTTCTTTATTCTATTTAGGATTTGATTTAATAGTCTATTTTATTTTGGTGTTTGTCCTTTTGGGTAAATTCTCTTTTATGGTTTGCCTATAAATTGGCTGGTTGGAATTGAATGTGGAGTTTTTGGGATGAATGAACATTTATTGTTTTGGTATTGGTGCGGATTCCATTACTTTTCCTAGGTGTGGATGCCCAGGGTTCTATTTCTCTTAGGTGCCGTTTCCGAAATTTGTCCTGCAACACATTTTGCTTTTAGTTGTCCCATAACGTTTACCCATTGTAAGAAGCATTTTTACCCATCCACAATACCCATCACTTTTCTTTATTTAACACTTACACTGTAATAACCCGTATTTTTACTAAGGCTTAATACTTTATATATTCGAATAAAACTAGTTTTATGAATTTATTGAAAATTAAATTGGATATTGATAGTGGTACGATTTAATATAAAAATATAAATAAAGTTATATAATTGAATTAAATAATTCAGGTTGGAACTAAGTTAAAATATAAATAAATATGTGGCACTAATATAATAATGAAAAGTTTAATTTATTATAAATACATGACCATAACAAACCCTAGCCTCTATTTTACGTATCTCAAATTCTAGAGAGAGAGAGAGAGAGACTATACTATGGAGGATTAAAGAAATTTAATTTTGGAAGAAAGCATTAATGGAGGTAAGTTTATGATTTTATCAAATTAGTATGACTATTTTATTTTTGTGATTTAGTAAGAAAATTTATGAATTAATTATTAATTTTTGGAATTATAATTTCTCATTATAAAAGAGACCATAGACCAATCAAGTTAGGATTTGATTTTGAGTATGAATTTGATGGTCTTTGAATAAATTGGAAATATAGTTTTATTACCCATGAAATAAGGTTTAATTCGATATATAATGTCCCTAATATGGGAATGCATTTAAAGAGATATAAAGGGTTTTGGAAGAAAACATTGTAACCGCAAGCTTTGAGTTGAGTTTTCTTTCAAGTTTGAAAGATTTAATCTAATTAAACTATATGGTTGGATAGATCTTGGAAAAATGATCAAAATCCATATATAACTTGCATTATTTGGATAAGAATTGAGGGACAAATATCAGGCCGAAATTTGAAAGAAAAATAAAAATTGTGGACTGCTCTAATTACAGAATTTGGGTGTTAAAGTTGGGGAAGATGACCACTTTTTGCACAAGCCCACTCTTGGGCCAAGGTGAGTCTAGAAAGTGTGGTTCACCCCTAATCTTAATTGGATGAAACAAGAGTTTAAATTATAATACTTGATGACCCAACCAAGAGGTCTAGGTCCCAAACTTAAAAATTAATTATATAAATTATTATTAATTTAAACAGTAAACGAAAAGAAAATTTTGTGTAATTTAGACAATTATTTCTAAAATGAATAGGTTATTCAGATCCAATTCATCTGCTTCTTCTTCTTTTTCTTCTTCTCTTGATTCTATTCCAAATATAGTTAACAGTGAAGACTACCAAGTAAATCAAGACAGTCAACCTCTTAGGAATTGGAACATGCCTAAGGTCCCAGTAAATCAGATCTACCGAGTATCCTCTTGGTTAGGTAATAATGTATTCTCCAGTAGCCTCAATATCAAGACTGTAGAACAAACCTATGCTCTTGACAAAGAACAATTCAAATGTCAGTTACTAACTCAATCTACCATCCGTGACCATATAAAGAAAGGTTACCATTTCCTCCACATAGGCTTAGTTCAAGTTGGTATTAATCCTATCATTAGACAAGGATTAAATACTTCAGTTGTTTTAGCCCTTAGAGATGCCCGTCATATCAAATGGCATGATAGTCTCTTAGGTCTAATGGAGTCACCCTTACATCAAGGTCCAATCCACTTTGATTGTTTTCCAAATTTCTCAGTTAGTCTTCAAGATCCTCACATCTTAAAAACTCTCACCCTTAACATTCAAACCTCTGGCACAACTATGCTAGAAGGAGCTCGACAGTTAGCCCTGATTTATCGTATCTACTACAAGTGCTTTAGAGCCAATTTAAATGCTCTTGCAGTAAACAAAAGCCCAAAAGATAAAACCATCCTTATGCAGTCATACTCTGAAGGAGCCAACATCAAGGTTCCAAAGTCAATCCAATGGTCCAATGTTACTCTTCCTTCTGAATGGATCATTAAAAATGAAAATCATCCTATACCAAGACACACAGAAACTAACATTGATCTTATTCAACAATTCCAAGATGGTACGGTTAGGATCAGTTTCGATGAACAAAGGTTTAGGATTCCAAACCCTAGTTCTACCCTCAGTCACACCAGATCTGAACTCTCAACACCTAGATCTGAAAAGTTAATACCTAGACAACGACGAGATCTACACTTAGATCTTCAAGGTTTAAAGTTAAAATCTCAAGTTAATACTCCCTGTTACACATCTCAGTCTAACATCCCAGAAGATGAATCATTAGTTACATCTCCTAGTCCCACAGACTTTGAGACCCCTGAAACCCATCATGAGCTCAATACGCTCAGTAAAGAGTTCAACATAGACATGACTACCCTAAAAACCGATTTTGAATCTGAAACCAATAGGATCAAATGAGAACAATATAGGGCTAGTCACACCAAAGAACAAAAGTTAGACATTTATAACAAATGGCAAGAATTTATGCTACTCCAGCATAAAAATATTCAATTTTTCAGTTATGTAGAAAATTATTATAACAAACCTCTCAGTAACTACACTCTTACCAAAACCCGATGGCTTACAAAAGATAAGTCCACAGTCCAAGCTAGTCATCCTCCCATAGGAACCATCATAGTTCAACATTTAGGATCAGAAGTAGTTGCTTCCCCTTTCAAACAGCCCCCAACGATGATGATACATCTAGGAAGCTTATTGAACAAAACAACTACACCAATCAATGCCTAATCACCATAGGCAACCAGTTAGATAAAATTGAAAAATTAGTTGATATACCAGCTCAAGGATCAAAATTTCGTTTCTTTTCCATCGAAACGGCCGAAACGTTTCCGTTTCTCATGGAACCGAAACAAAACACTAGTGGAATATCGAAATTCACATATTTCCATGGAAACAAAATTGTTTCCGTGGAAACATGCCGAAACTAGTGGAAACATACCGAATCAGAGGAAACATTTCTTTTGTATCAATAATAATTTTAGAAGTTAGTAAAAAATAATATCCATTTATTTTTTAAGGATTAAGACTTAGAATTACAAGAAGATATTTTTATTATTTTTCCTAAAATAATAGAAAAGTAGTAGGGGAAATAAAGTGTAGAGAAACAACTATTTTAATACTAAGTTACTAATTATAATAGGTTTAAATCGCTATTTGTTTTACTTTTTATTTTATATGTAACTTGTGTCAAATTATTTAATTCGTGGATAGTACATAATATATATCTATTATATTATTTATCATGAATTAGTGTCATTTATCATGAAATATGATGTATATGCCTTAAACATGCTCAAATATTCAATAAATAGGTTTATTTGTATAAATAAATAAATTTTAAGTTATGTTTCCACGTGTTTTCGAAACGTTTCCGTTTCCAGATAAACCGAAACTGTACATCGAAACGATATTTTGATCCTTGTACCAGCTACTTCTTCTTAACCCTCTTCTTCCGCCCAGTTAGAAAAACCTTTAATTAGGTTACCCGAAGTAAAACTCTCCAAACCTCTTTCTAAAAACACAACTGCCTTAGAACAAGTTAACAAGATACTACAAGAGCTAGCAATCCCAGTTAAAGAAGAAAAACCCAATTCTTCTAAAACAGTTATAGCCCAAACTAAGGCTACAGACAGTTCTAGATCATTATCCGAATCATCTGATGAGGATCATGATAAAGCTTTAAAAACCCAACACTAGGAATTAAACCAGTTACAAGACCAACTCCAAGGTCTTACAGTCAATAAATTCCATCGTCCCCGGTTCAACTCAACCAGTATCACCAATAATAGGTATAGTCGTCCTACTCCTCCAGATCTCAATTATATAAATTATTATTAATTTTTAATTGATAAAATATTACTAATTTATGGAAAAATAGTAAACGAATTTCAAAAATTATGAAACTTGGTAGGAAATGCGTATTTGATATTATGAAGCTATTGGTACAAGAGGTAAGGCTCAAAGTAATACGAATAATTGAGATTTCACTGAAGTACACCTTATTGTATTGGTTTCCTAATTATTTAAATGTATAATTATGTGACTTAAATTATGATTGTTATTTATAAGCAAATTTGAGTTATTAGAAGTGTTCTCGGATTAAAGATAAGACCATTAGCTGATTAGAGAACCATGTTAGTTGCATGTTTGATCGTATGTTGTGAATTAAGCTTAATCGAGTAATTTTGATAGAATTTGAGAAAAATAGAAATTAATATTTAAAAATTACATAAAAATTGCGGAACACTATAAGGTCATCATGTGGGTATTTTAAAGATACTTAAGCTTAATAAGTATGCGTGATACTATATTAATTAGGGCATGTATAGTTAAGTCAAGTTTGACAAATCGAACTAATTGATTAAATATGTTATTGTGAACTATTTTAGGATTGGAATGAATTTACAAAGGACACTTTTGAAGTGCATTATGTGATTTGAAGACTTTGCTTCGAAGTAAGGGAACATACAATATATATCCAATTTTTGAAAAAATGCCAAATAAATGTTTTTTTGCTTCTATTCTTATGAAAATTGTTTATGCAAGTAAATGATTTCAAATTTTTTTTAGTTCAAAAATATGTTTTACAATATTCTGATTGCTTCATTATTGTTGCTTGGGTCAAGCAAAATTGATTGTTTGGGAAATGTGTTCTCTGCTCATTGATAAATCCGTTCATGAAAATTATTTCGTTTATTGAAATAAATTGTTTTATCGATATGATCATTATTAGATATTTGAATTGTTTTAGTGTGAGTGCGAGTTCTGGTTGGAGTCTGTTTTGTGTCAATAGTGGTTTCCTACTATTGGCAGTTTGTTTGTGCCGGCAGGATACTGTTGTAGTCTGGCCTATGTTAACAGGGGTATAAATACTGTTGACTTCCAGTACTGGCGACGTCTGCAAGTCCCACTATGATTGGGCACCATATGTGATTGTTGTGCCAACTAGGGTAAATACTTATACAAATTTGAAAATATTATTTGTTACCACACTATTTGTTAATGATTTCTAAACTGAAAAATGATATCAGTTTTCGTATTGTGAATATTAAAATACTTTCAAGTAATATGAAACTATGCGAAATGCTTCGATTTATCAGTAACTATTTTCTAAATTAATCGTGCTATTCGCTTGACCTATTCCGGTGTATATTATGCTATGCTACCTTACTGGGCTCTTTGAGCTTACCTCAATATTTTCTCCCTAGATGGATAGAGATCAGTTGTGATATCTTTTGGTACAAGGTGCGGTGTAATGGACAACAATTGGAGATCAATATAGTTTCATCTATTTGTGGTTAGAACTTATTTTAGTTTGATAGCTTTGAAACATGTAGTAATTTTATTTTATGGGTTTTTTTATCATTTGGGCTTTAGGGGACAGATTATTTATTACTTGTTTATGGATAGTGAATAGTTAATTGATGTTTCTTTAAAGTTTTAGAAATAATATGATTTACTCATTAGTATGCAAAATAATTGGAGATAATTTTTATTACGGGTTTATTGATTTGAATGGTTTAGCTTTCGATTTTGGGGCGTGACATATACCTTTCCAAATTCTTACATACAACCGAGAGGGCAGTATTGAAAATCTAAACACTAAAGGAAAGTTTTGAATGGATAATTGTCTCTTAATTTTATTTTTTTTGCTTTTTCATAAAGGACAAATATTATCGACAAAGGGAATATCAACTAGGGTGTCTATAGTTCATCATGTCAACATCCTTGTTTGATCTAAGAAAATGAATGCAAATTAGCTGGATCTTAAGTTTCTTCTTTCTTATAAGCAAAATAATGTCACTACCAAATAAATTTTTATTTTAAGTGTACTGAAATCTAAATATTAAAGCTTGAACTACTCTGTCAGCAATTCTATATAAGCAGAAGTTACAGTTTAGTGTGAGCAAGGTTTTGTTGTTAATGTTACTCTTATGATAGTTGGGAATTACTCTCGCTAAATCAAAAGAATTTTTATAAAAATAAATAAATAAATAAACCAAAAGCATTTTATAGAGTTTATGACATGCGAAAACATTGTTTTTGTATATGTATGTCAGAGTACTTTATTTCTTCCTTATTGGATTTGATGATGTTTATTGGTGTCTAGTACATTTCTTTTATTCTCCATATTATCACCAGTGTTTTTGTACTAATAGTATACTACGGTAATGGGTAACCCTTCATTCTAGTCAGTTTTAGTGAACTCTATGTCTGATATTTGTGATATCTGCCAATTGAATGAGATTCTCTTCAGTCCTTCAGTCTCATGGGGCAGTTTGGAGAAAATCTTTGTATGATCACTTTTGGAGTCTTGATTCAGTTGGTGAGTTCTTGATCGTGTTCTAGTACAAAACTGAGCTGAATCTTCTATTCCTGTCCTGAACAGCTCTTTTGCTTCCTTGTAATTTATTTTTGAGGTTGATTAGGCTGTTTTGATGCTATGTGGTGGTGTTACTAGCTATTTTGTGTGTTTTATCCAGTATATAAGCCTATTTTGATGTTTCAAGTGATTTATTAGTGCAGTGAGCATTTGGGCAGCCCACTTTTTACACTGCAGAGAGATTGCAGAGTTCATTGTATCCTCTTTGGCATGAATTCTATGTACCAGAAATCAGAAAAACTCAGTTATTGGCTGTTTCCTGACATTTTTGAATTGTAAATGACAGGGAATGGATTATTTCTCTTCAGAATGGCTAGGAGTTGGAAAGAAGCAAATTTTCTTGGGTTAGAGATAAATGAAAAGGTTGTTTTGTTTTCCCCATTTAGTTATTTTTTCCTTCATTGGATATCTTGAGTTGTGAGTAAAATATTCTTAACACTTGCCACTTTTTCAGCTTGTAAGTCGTTGTCTAAATTCTGTTCATAGATCCGGCATAAAGAATGGGTACGTTCTGCTGCCTTTCAACACTGCTTGTAGCTTTTGCACTCATGATATTACATAATTTTCTTGGCTGGTGGAATTTTTCAATAATTTGTAACCTGACTTGGAGGATGGCTCCTACCTGCTTATTTTGGTGTATTTGGAAGGAAAGGAATTGGCGCCTTTTTTAGGGAGAGACAATGTCTGTTTGTAGATTTAAATTATTATTATTAATTTTTTTTGAAAGTTTTTACTTTTAGGGTCATAGAGGCATGTGTATATAATTTTTTTTTTGATTTTTTGGAATATATGGAACTCTAATTTTTGTAAGTCTCCTTCTGTAAATGGGTTCCCCTTCAGTGCCTTTAATGCAATACTCTTACTTATCAAAATAATAATAATAATTGTTATAGATGCCTTGTGGTTACTGCAGTAAATGTTTCCCTTTCTTGCTTTTATTTTCACCTCTTAGAGGCCAGATTTTTTCCTCTTCCTGGGCAGGGAAAAGGGGAGAGGGGATCAGGGCCGGCTTAAGACCATTTGAGGCCTAAAGTAAAAATTATAAATGAGATTTTTTATGCTTTTTGAGACATAAAAGGAATTAGTTTTTAATAAATATGCAATTTAAGGATTAAATCTTTATTAATCCTAAACTTCTAGTTTGAATTATAATAAATATACAAAATTTGGGGCATTTTTTGTCAGGTAGAATTCTATTAGCTTTACACTTATAATTTGGATTGACATATAAATGCATAAAATTTGAGTTTTCTTTTTGTAGTTATACTTCGATTGGCCTTGCACTTCTAATTTGGAATTGGATTAACATACAAAGATATAAGATTTGGGCATTTTTTGTAATGAGACTTCTATTGGTCTTACACTTCTAGTTTAGATTAATTTACAGAGACAAAATTTGGGGCCTTCTTTGTAGGTGGGGCCTAAAGCTATTGCTTCATTGGCCTTATGCTTGGGCTGGCACTGAGGGGGATAGTACATGTGTTGGTGCAGCATTGGAAGTAGTGTGTTAATTCATGTTGACCCATAACTGGAGGGTTGGCTTTCAGTTTTAGAAAACAAACACGCATACTATTTTGAACTACTTTGGGTTGTCTAGGTTATTTTCACAAGAAAATGTATATTTGTAAAATATTTCAATGTAATAAACTTTTTCCTGAGAGTTATTTGGTTGAAAATAAGAAATATGGTGACAAATATAATTGGAGATTTGTCGACCCCCACCCAGAAAGTGTCTTTCTTGCTGTGATGGATCCAAGGATCAAAATATCGTTTTGATGTATAGTTTCGGTTTGTCCAGAAATGGAAACGTTTCGGAAACATAATGGAAACAGAGAAAAAATTAGAAACATGTAGAAACATAACTTAAAATTTATTTATTTATACAAATAAGCCTATTTATTGAATATTTGTGCATGTTTAAGGCATATACATCATATTCATGATAAATGACACTAATTTATGATAAATGACATAATAGATATATACTATGTAATATCTATGAGTTAGATAATTAGACACAAGTTACATATAAAATAAAAAGTAAAACAAATAGCGATTTAAACCTATTATAATTAGTAACTTAGTATTAAAATAGTTGTTTCTCTACATTTTATTTCTCCTACTACTTTTCTATTATTTTAGGAAAAATAATAGAAATATCTTCTTGTAATTTTGAGTCTTAATTCTTGAAAAATAAATGGATATTATTTTTTACTAACTTCTAGAATTATTGTTGATACAAAAGAAATGTTTCCTCTGATTTGGTATGTTTCCACGGAAACAATTTTGTTTCTATGGAAACATGTGAATTTCGATATTCCACTAGTGTTTCGTTTCGGTTCCCTGAGAAACGGAAACGTTTCGGCCATTTCGATGGAAAAGAAACGAACTTTTGATCCTTGGATGGATCTTTTGCATTTGCATTCTTTGTGATTATCATTGTCAAATTTCGTAGGCTTGGTAACAATACTTGAGACTTTCATCATCCAATTAAAGGACATGGTTTGTTTTGGTTGATCGTCAATGCATCTTACCCATGTTATTCTGGTTTGCTTTTTGTTAGATATTTCATTGCAACAAATGCAACATCAACATTTCGGTCCATAGTTTCCAGTTATCCAGGGGAGCTGGTTCTTGTATCAATACAGGTAGTACACTACACAAGTATCAAATATATTACCATCCTTTAGTATCAGCTTTTTGCAACTGTAGTTCTGAAATTCTTGCTGATGTGTAGTAGATGAACCATGTGTGGTGTTTCCATTTCAACTAATTTTTGGTTATTTATTAAATTTTCACAAGTGTAACCGCCCCAAGCCTACTAACCCAACTTGGAGGTTGAAAGCAGTGTTCTGATTAAGTTGTGTTTTGTTTCCCCTTTACTTTTTCTCCTTCAAATTAAGTCCTTTTCCTTCTTGAAATAAATTCAACTCCGGCCACTTAAAATCACCATAATTGCAAGAAGTCATTCTTCCTTGGTAGGTTCTTCCAAGCCATCCTTGGGAACTGTCGCATGTGATTTCTTTTCTTTAGCATTATTCTGTTGCTGTTCCTTGTGTTGTTCCCTTTTCTTCATCAGTTAATAAGACTTAAAATGTATTTTTTTTTTTCAATGTAGTGTCCAAATCCCGATTTCAACAGACCAGAACATAGATGGAGAATGCTGCAAAGAGCATTAGTTGAAGCAATAGCAGATCTACTTACATCTGACGGGAAGGTAACACATTAGTTCTGCCCCTATTTGGGATTCATATTCCTTTTCTTTCAACAAATGTTAGATCACTGTATTTTGTGATCAGCTCCATATTTCAGGAGCTTAGATCATTGTGTTTAGTATATGCACAATTTCTTGCAGTCCAGCTATGTATCGGAAGATACACTTGTCAGAACTTGGATGGTTAGGTCTGACTTTTGAACCTTGGTTCATCTCAGAAGCGGTTTCCATTTTGATCTGGAAAATGTACAAGTGAATATGGAGTGCAGGCATCACTGCCTATTACATTCCATATTTTTACCAATATTTGCACCCACTTCAAAGTGCGAACAACGTAGCTATCAACCAATATGTGGGGTGCTTTAGTACTTCATTTCTTGCTTTTCAGGGCACGATATTCTGTAGCGTGATGCTTTTTACGATGGGGCAGCCTCCCCCCTCCCCCGATTGTGGTCCGCAAACCTAGACGGATGCCAGATTCGATCCTAGGTTTCTAGTACAACCACCTAGAAACTTAACCAGCTAGGCTAGCTGGCACCATCTTTAATGTGTATTACAACTACTCGTGCTTCCTCATCACAATTTTAGTACAAGTATGTGTGTGTGTAATATCATGACATGTTCACGGTATGCTTGCCTTGTTTTGTTATTTTTTGAAAAACTTTTAGACACGTATATGGGCTATGTCCAATGTTTGTAAGTGTATGAAAGGTGTCGTGTCCAACACGTCAGACATGGACACAATTCCTAAGAAGTGTCCATGCTTTTTATGTTTGCGTGATTTTTTTTTCTGATAAGTTCTATATGTTTGTATGAAGTTATCTGTAAATAAGTTAAGAAGGAAGAGGCAACGATCAGGTTAAGCCTGAGTCCCTGACACACAAGAGCCTAATTTTGGTTGTCTACTATTTTTTATTGAAAGTCAGGTCTTTCTTCAATCTGACATAGAAGCAGTTGTGATGAGAATGAAAGAACAGTTTTTGCAATATGGAAAGGGCAAGCTTGCTGTTGTGCATAATCCGGATGATGCCAACATTGGTCATGGAGGATGGCTGAAGGAGAATCCATTTGGTGTTCGATCAGACTGGGAACAACATGTTATAGACCGTGGGGCACCTATGTACAGATTAATGCTTTCTAAATCAACAAGCATTGAATGAACTGGAGTAGCAGATGCATCAAAATTGGCTCCTATATATACCTGCAAAATGGGAATATCTCGTGCTTCCCCAATATCATCTCAAGGGTCGTTCCTTTTCACTGAGACAGGGGTTCACTCTCTGAGAGGTAATTGTCTCCCCCAGCCATGTTATTTTCTAGGAAAAAGGATAACAGGTACTACTACCACAAAGGTGGCAAGTTTTTGAAGTAATAGGATGTTGTTGGTTGTCTCAAAATTATGATTTTATCTGGCAGTAAGATATGTTCGCGAGATGGGAATAGCATTACTCTATTTTTGCATTTGTAATCTGCTAGTGAGATGATGCAGCGCCGTTGTTAGAAGTGTTATTTCTGCTCCTATTTTTGCTGTTTGCTCTCAATAATGAATAGATGAGGCATTTGTTTGTTGACCTTGACAAGAAAGCAACATAAAGGGGAGGGCAAATAGGGCTACCTTCTAGAAGGGAAAAAAATTAGGTCATATTTCAGCATCAAATGGAAAATTACACATGGGGGAATATCAGTACTTGGGTAAATTGTGATGGGATTATGATGGAGTAGTCACTTTAAAGCATGTGTCTGGACAGAAGAAGGCTGGTTTAGAAGAGTTTACAACTTCCAAAGGCAGTCAAACAGTTATTGGGCAATTACTGAAAACATTCATGTGTAAAGAGAAGATGGAATAGAAATGGCATCAATATCTCACCAACAAATGTTTTTCATTTTCTTTTTGTTTATTCATAGTTTTGCTTTTACCTTGTAAGCTTGATGGAGATTCTTCGTATTAGTTTTCTTTTTTCCTACTCTGCATTTGTAAACTCTTGGACCATTTTAATTGTGAAAGTATTGCTTTGTTGTTATGTCTCAATATTTCTAATTCAATTCATTATCCCTTATCAGTTATGTAGTCAGTCTGTTCTAATCTAAAAGGCATAGACAGCCTATTTGGAGGGAGGACCCCATCTCCCTAAGTTGCTTCATTTGTTTTAACTGGTTGAAATTCTGGTTTTACAAGCATTGGGATATATTTAGGGTGTCTTCTGAGGGAAGCAATGCCGGGGATCCCACCTCTCTGACATGGGTGGGCCCAAGCCCCATGGATTGTGGGTTCCACCCATGTGTGAAGGGAGGATCGAGGTGGGACAAAAAAAGTGAAATCTTTAATATTATTGCTTAGACTTAGTGGAAGTTTTGAGGAACTTTTTTTTTCTGTCAATTGATAGATAAATTATATTTTACATTGAGTTTCAACATACCTCCTTAACAGAAAGTTTAATAATAATAATATAACCATTATCAAAGCTGAGGATGTATTTTCTTGGACTGGTGTTGATTATATTCTCCTATTTTGAGTGGATCCATTTGGAAAAGAAGGGAAAAAATTAAGAAAGAAAGAAGGAATTTGAATGTATTTCTTCTTATTTTGACATTTATAAGTTTGTTTGAAATGAATGACTATCATTTTATCAAGTAATTCCACTCAAAGTGATCAATTTTTATTTTAAAATGTTGTGTAAAAGTGTATGGTATAATTTCAATTCAAGGGACCGTTCAAACAGGCACTAAAAGGAATTCTTCTCTCTCTCTTCCTTTGTGATCAGTACCTTTACCTTTTAATGTATTTTATTTTTGAAAGGAAGGGATTGGTTGGTCAGGAAGGAATCACAGCAAGGTAGAGTGGTTTGGCATGTGCATATTATTATTTTTATTAGCAGGTGGTCTCTTGCAGAATTTACGTACAAATTGATCCAAATTTCCTAATCATGATACTAATAATTACGAATGTACATGAGTCGAGTTACAGTTGAACAATAACTAATTTGATGTTAAGACGGTTCTAAAAAATAGAACTAGAATTGGACATAAACTATTAAACTTGACCCAATTCGAATTAAACATTTTTGAGTTGGATCAGGTCGGTTCAATTTTTTTTTTCTCCAAAAACTAAAAAATAAAAAATTAATTCTTGATATATATATATATATATATATATGAAATGAAAATTAAGTCATTTAAGTATTTATGACATTTTGACAATAAGAAAAAAATTTGATATAACAATGGTTTTGAAAAAGAAAATTCATAACTTAGTTTACAATTTTTTTTGTTAACAAATGTTTTTGATTTGTTACTATCTTGTTGATTTGTGACTTAAAATCATAATATCAAAAAAAAAAAAAAGTACTCACTATTACATTAGATAATTAAAACAAAGTTTGTAAACTTAAAATCATATTTTTTATCCTTTTTTTTTAACCCATCAAGTTGGATGAGGGAATGCAAAAGGAACAAGAAATTGAAAGTATATTTTTTGTGATGCAAATATAAAAGCAAACTAAAGAGGTTATGATTTTTTTTTTTTTTTCTCTTAGGACAAATGAAATGATCAGAACATCACTTTCAGATTTGAAGGTCTTGGGTTGGAACAATTTTCGTTGATGATGCATGTAGGCTGTAGTATTGAAAATACTAGGAAAAAGCAAAATAAAAAAGTAGAAAATTAAAAAAAAAAAAGGAGTGTTTCAATGAGAATAATGTTTATTTATTATTGAAAATACGTGGTTTTTAGCATAAAATAAAACATGCACATATATTGTTGAGCATAATACTTTTTTTATTATAGAAAATATGTATTATATCTAATTTAAGTTATAAAAATTCTGATTTTTTTAATTTACTAAGAAACTAATGTTAACAATAATTTTTTATTCACACACACACACAGTATACATGTATATCTTTTTATTCCACTAATTAATATTATAAAAAAATTAAAAACATTAATTATTGATTCATAAAATTATTAATTATTTAGTATAAAAATATAAAACAAAATTAATTTTTTAGAAAATTATTTATTATTAAAATTATTAATTTATTATTACAGAGTCAACTGAAACCTTTTATCTTTAAAAACTATTAAATATTAATTATTAGAGAATCCACTTTAATATTTGATTTTTGAACATAAATTAACTACTCCTTTAAAAATTATTAAATATTAATTATTAGGGTAGGGGTTTGGGTTTGGATCTGGGTCTGGCCCGTCTGTGTTCGAACTGGTTTGGCATCTTTGGTCTGGTTCGTCTCTCTCTCTCTTTCTGGTTTCTCCTTCGCTTGCTTGCTGGTAAGCAACCTCCTCCTCCTCCTCCTCCTCTCTCTCTCTCTCTCTGTGTAGATGAATGTGTATTTTCTTTTCCTTTTTGAGGAAAAGACCGAAGATTAGATCATGCGGTTTGCTATTTGATTGCTGAACGATAAATCGACCCCGCCTGTATCATTAGGTCTTTGAATTTATTGTAGAAATATTGTTCATATTAATGCTGTAATTTGATTTCTGTTATGAATTATTAGGCACTTATAGTTCATAACTTTGAAACCCACTTCTGTATTTGTTGTGAATTTTTTCTATTTATATGAAATCTGCTATCTAATTTCTGTTGTGTAATGATAGTTTATTATTGTTGAATTGTCATTCATCCTCTGTGTTTTGCGTTGATTTGAATTCTTATACCTAAACTCTTTGGCGATTTTATATATATATATATATATATATAAATGGGTGTGTAGTTCATTGTGTGTGTATGTGTATATATATGTAGTTTTTGCATTTCAAAGATATTTGTTAACTATTTTTCAGGAATTAGTGCTTCTCTTCTCTTAGTTTAGTGCCTTAGGCGATATCCCCTTGAGTTTGTGAATGTGTTAAAAGAATTTAGAATCATAATCACATTGGATGTTTTCTTGGGGCCTTGCCCTTTGTTTGATTGCTGGGGAACAGAGGAAAGGAAAAAGAAGAAAATTTTGAGACTTAACTTTTTCTGTCTTTGTTATTAAGAAGATGAAAAAGATTTATTCAGATAAGCTTAATAGATGTATTAGGCTAAATAAAATGCAGTTTTTCTTTTCAGTTTCAAGTTATATTTCTACAACAGTTCCCCTGCAACCAAACATAACCCTATCAATTTCTATTTTATTTCTCATTAAGTCATCATAAAGATTTTTCTCACCATCTCTTTTAAATTTAAAATCATTGTCAGAAACTTAAAGAGTGTTTCTTCAGCTGAGAGTATAACACTTTCCAGCATAATAGAAGGCTCGGGAAGCCAAATTGGATAAATTTCTACATCTAAAAGTTCCATTTATTCTTGATACAGGTAACTGAAACCTATGATCTTATGTAATAAAAGGGGGTGGATGCACAAGTATGCATAACTAGGTTTTCAATCTCATAATAAAATGATGTATCTTTGTATTAATTAATTTTCATCTTTTGTTTATAGATACTAAGCTATGTTTCTCTTGTTATAACTAGACATTCACAAAACTTGTTTGGAGGTGCGCTGTTTGCGACATTGGAAGCTGAAAAGGCACGAATCTATAATTCTCCTAATGCCCAACTTGCAAATGGAGCCACAGGTCTCCTTGGGCTGTGGGGCACCGCTCCGTCCTGAGAATATTTTAATTAGGGATGTGTATTTTGGTGAAACCCCATCCTCACAAAATAATGTTGCACAGCAGCAGATGGGTATGTTCTTGGGGTGTCAACTTGTCATTTTGTATCTTTTGATCTTTTTGTTTAATTAAGGTGTTTTAGTAGTTGGGTACTCTAATCAGGAAATAGCAAGTTGCACCTCTGATTGGCACGCTGATTTTTAATGCAGCAAAAAAACAAACACGACAATGGGCCGCTTGGACACGTCAGGAAGAGGAAAGCTTCTTCACTGCATTACGACAAGTTGGCAAGGCATGTTTTAGTTGAGGTGTATTTTGGCATTTGATTTTTTGTATTTTACTAGATATCCTAACTGATAATATATTGTGTCCTTTTTCAAAACAGAATTTTGAGAAAATCACTTGTCGTGTTCAAAGTAAAAACAAGGATCAGGTGATTTACTTTATCACTAAGTCTTGATAGTTCATCTGGTGAATCCTTAGTCTTGACTGTATGTCAACAGTTTTTAACCTCAACTACTTGGGGTTGGCTTCTTGACTGTTGTCTTATAAAAAATTGATGTTCTCTTATTGTCATGATTGTTGGTGTTGTTGCTAATTGTTGTTATTATTCTTATTATTTGTGTTTTGCAGGTCAGACATTATTACTATCGTCTTGTGAGGCGTATGAACAAGTTGCTGGGTCCAGAACTTTGTCTTGATGCCAAAAACTCTAAAGATACTAATGCTGCAATGCTTCGATGGTATCTCTTAACTTCTAATTCAAATTGCCCCTCTTCTTCATGCCACTTTATTATATACATTGGTAGAAAAATTAGTATTTGTTTTTATACTGTCGGATAGCAGCCACGACTTTTTTCTTCGGTGGTGGGGATGTTTTTAAGCTGCTTTGGCTGTGGTGCATAATTTTATTAATTTATAATTTTAGATAGGGTGTTATTTTGTTGAAGGAAGCCATTCTCTATTCAAATGTATGGGTTTCCTCCAACTAGTTATGAATTCCCTAAACTAGTCAGGTACACAATGTTGCATTCTGCAATTTTGCATTCGTCGTTCTAGATTTGAGAATATTAGCTCCAAAGATATTGACATATTGTAAAGGATCTCTATTGCCATCTCTAAGTATTGGTGTACTTTATCATGTTTGGGTCATTGCTTAACCTGAAGACGAGCTTAATATGTAATTGGTGCAACAATGTTATTGGACCCATACTCTAGAGGTGTCTTGAAACTGGACCAAGTTTTAATCCCTCCATAGCTCTCTTAAAACTTTTCGAACTTTGGGCATGCCTTTCTTATACCTCTTGGTTCTGATGTTTTATTTCATTTTCTCGTTTCTTGTAACACGCACAAACAAAAAAAGAAGAAGAAGAAAAGAATTAGCTGTTTCCTGTTCATCTCTAGTGAGGTTATTCAACATTCTTTTGTTTCTATTTTCAATTAGCTAATCTATGACCTAGTTTTGGCATTTGTATAGTTGGTGCTTCATTAATTCTGATACTCAGCAAGCGATGCAGTTACATTTTTAGATTACATTTCTACCCAAATTTATCAATAAAAAGATAATTATGGTTCTTTTATTGTATATATCTGTTACAGGTGGTCTTTACTGGAAAAGTATAGCTGCAAAGCCTCAAAGCTTCACCTGAAGCCCCGAAGGTTTAAGATATTTGTAGAGACGTTGGTTAGTCAAGACTATCAATATTCCTTCTTCCTTTGACGTTATTCTGTATGTGAAAATTGATTTCTTTTGCATTTACTGGACTGACAAGTTTATCATGCCATGAAGGAGCACCAACTCATGAAAGACCGGAAAAAGAATATAAGAAAACGACCTTCTCAGGGGGAAAACTGTTCTCCCTCGGCTCCAACAACTGTCTCAAATCAAGGCAGAGCTCCAGGACATGACATTCGGGCAGTTAAAGTGGTTCTTGTTGATAGTCAAAACATTCAAAAATTAGAACCTGGGAAAGGATCTTCGTTAAAATGTAATGTAAATATAGGCATTAATCGTAGTAACTACAAGGGAGACTCATCTACTGTGAGAACAGTGAGACAGCGGCAGAAACCAGGTTATTTCAAGTCTTTCAACCCAATTTTGGGATACAGTTACTTCTATTTTTTCTATGGGGGAATAGATTAGTTTAGAAGGTAGAGTATATACTATCTCAATATTATCATTTTCGTAACATTTTTAAGTAATTTGTCGATTTAATCACCTTCTAAAAGTTGAGTTTCATATGATATCCTCTCCTATCGTCCTGTGTGCTGCATTGTATACAACTGAATTCAAGCAGGTCTTCTGCCTACGTGGTCCTAGGCCTTTCTGTCCTCTCCTATCATTTTGTGGATAGTGTCAAAATGTGTATTGTAACGTGTATTATTTTAAAAAAATAATGTATCGTTTATCATAACGTATCATGTATCATAAGACGCGCTCATTTTTTTTAAATATATACACACATACAGTGTTATATATATACTGAGTTTAAAATGAGATAAATAACATATCACCGTACTTATCAAATACAATTAACTTAAATTCCATACAATACAAAAATCAAGACATATAAATATTACAAGTTCCAAACCAAAATTTAATAATTCAAGTTCCCAACAAGCTAATCAATATCAAAATTTAAAATAATTCATTCTTATAATCTATCTCATTCTCATCTCAATCTCTAATTTCAATAGCATCGATATCATCAGATGCCAACAAAGTCTTCACTTCCTTTTTCGTCTTCAACTTCTTGTATTTCCTCACTTCTCATCCTCTTCCTCTAAAGGAACTTGTTTTTCTTCTTTCTTGTTTGAAGAAATATCTCTAGGCATTACAAGGAGGCAATATGAAACCAAACAAAACAAAAAAGTGAGATCATTTCCATGTATATAACAAAACAACAAAAAAGGCCACAACGATGTCATTTAGCCTGATATTGCTCATATTATGCGTATCGAAACGTATTGTAAGATATGTATTGCATATTGTGCGATACAATGCAAAAAGATACAATTACAAGATACGTATCATTTTATGCCCATATTCTAAGATAGGTATCGCGTATTGTAAGATACTAACAACCATGATCTTGTGTGCTGCATTTTATGAAACTGAAATCAAGCAGGTCCCTGCCTATGTGGTCCTAAGCCTTTTTGTTCATTGCAATCATGGAATGGATGTATAAAACTGAAATCTAGCACCTATTGGGCTTTCTGGCCTTGAAATTCTTGTCTACTTGAATACTTGTTGCTAGTCTATTTTCTTTTCTTTTTCTTGTGCATGCATGTGTGTACACTCTTATGTCACACTGGTAGTTGAGATGAGACTTGCAATCCCTTTTATAACCAATAATATATGCCAAGCAAGAAATTCATATGAGTTGGAAGAGAATTGACTATCCTGTTGTAGCTTGCTTCTTTGAATTTCATATTGAAATATATACTTTAATCTAAATCAACATGAAACACATTCAATTATCATTGTCTTTTTGAGTTGCTGAGTGAATGAACAGAGCTATGGTTGTTACATTTGGCATTCTTCGCTTGTTATTAGCCATATCCACTACACTGGCACTGAAATTAAACCTTTCCTGTTTTGTGCTTTTTATATGATCTTTGCTTCTTGTTATTATTGTTTATTCTTTGGAAATACAAAAATGTACGTTCCCACTTTTGAACTGTTGCTAGGGTTAGATGCCACATTAATCATTTTCATATTGGTCTGTTTATTGCTGGTTGTCTAGCAGGAACTGTCTCAAAAACAGCATATAAGAGATGGGAGAAGGCTGCAATTGCTGGGGTTTCATTAGTTGCTGATGCTGCTGAACATTTGGAGCGGACGGCCACCGATGAAGAGGTTGAACATGTGCAAGGTAGATTGGGTGAGTACCAGTTCTTGTCAATGGTACATTTTGGAAGGAACTGAGGCAGGACTGACGTGTGAGATTTCTGAATGCTATCTGATTCTCTTCCATTCTACTTTCCAGGGAATCAGAGTTTTGACCCTGTTGGACAAGATATGCCCCCTTTGCCATCTTTTTCTAAGAACCTGTTTATTGAGAGCAACGTGCAAACTCCCATGAAACTTAAGCTTCAGTTGTTCCCAATTGATGAAAGTACTCGAAAAGCCTTGGAACTGGTTAGTATAAATGAAATTTTGTTTTAGCTTGATGTGGAATGAAGTTTTCACATTTGATTGATGTTCAAAACGTTGTGGAAATGCTGGGGTGTTCATTTTTTCTCCCACAGGAAAATCATAACCCACATTTGGAGCTCACTTTAAGTACTCGGAAGAAGATATCATCAGTTTTGGAACATCTCAATCGCAAATGGGGTAACTCAAGCATAGCGTCAGGAGAACTAATGCTTTTCCCTTACTGTGTTGAGAGCAAAAACCTGGTGGGTTATCAGAGATGGACCCAGGACTCTGTTCTTAGTGCGGCAGATGTGTATGCACTGATTGGAACCCCCCCAGTTTTCCGCTTAAGGTTTATTCCTTGTTTCTTTTTAGCTTAGAGGTAATTTCTGTACAATGGACATCATAACTTATTTTAAAATATATATTTTTTTAAAGGTATGGTTGGATTTCCATTACTGAGCTTAGAGATGCAACATTTCAAGCATCTTTAGCATCGTCTAGCATTCTGAATGAGCATAATATGATAACGAGTAATACGAAGGAGCAGAGGGTGGATTCATTACTAGTACCCACTCGACCTAGTGATCATCAGTCTGAGAAACTTATGGATTCTTGTAAAGATCAATTGACAGAAAACACTTCTCCTGTGCCCTCTACAGCGGATAAGCCCAATGAGAGGGTTAGGTGCATTAGCCCAGATCCGAACATCAATCTTCTGGAGTCTTCTGACTGTGCACCAATTATATCATGTCACAGAAAGGAGACTGGCACCGGAGCTATCATGAGACAAGTGGAAGATAGGGTACTTGTTCCTTCCCTTTACCGCTGTGCTTATAAGGGTGTTAACCTGAAAGTTGTTATGACATAGGCATGAATTCATGTTTCTGATCCATGCATCTCTGATGGCTATGGAACTTCGTAGTTTATACTAATTATTTTAGTTTATACAGCCTTATAAATACACAGCCTACATGTGGTAACACTTAAAATTTTGACAAAATTAATCCTGCTCCCCCCTTCAAGCATGTGAAGAATTGTATTTTTTGTTGAAGTAGGAGATTTTTAACATTCTGTCTACTCCATTTAATACCTTTGCCTTATCAATATGTACACATTTAAGCAGCTCTTTCAGTGGTCTTCATTTAAAATTTAGATCCATCCCAATCAACTTTCGTATTGTTTTTACAGCTACAGTGACTGCTTGTGTTCTTTTTTGCCTTTTTTTATTTATAAAATTGTCATTTCTTGTTCATTCAACAGTTTGCTTCGCATGAAGTTTACTGATTATATTTTTAGTAAGAACTCTGGCTAGAAACCTTTTCCTCTTACTCTTATTTTGTGAAGATGATGACAAAAGATTAATCATAAATAAGAGCAACTAAAGTGATAATTACGCTCAGTATTGAATAGAAATGGTGCAGGTTGTTCCTTTTATTTTTTTTTAATAAGATATTTCCACTAAATTCGTATAGTCCTGACATAAAGGGAAAAGGCATTAGCGAAACATTTGTTCTTTTAGTTGTTGAAACCCAACTTTCTTCATGAAATGCTTTTCATGGAAGCAAAAAGACTTTATTATTGAGATCCCAGTGATATTAAACTTGTGTCAAATTTATGACCGTTAATTACTGAAGCATGCACTCAGTCATGGCAGTTTTCCCAAATTATCATTCCATTCTTCTAAACTTCCAATTTGTTTTTATATTTAGAGTAACCCAAGGTCAAGCAACTGTACTACATTGTCAGCCGGGGATTGGGTTGATAGCCTTACCAATGTAAGTGTCAGTGATCTACTCTCGGAGGTGTCTCATGATATGGATGCCAGCTGCATTGATCCATCTCTTCCTGGAAGTTCTCAATGTCTTCTGCAGATTCCATTCAGCTGTGATTCATTTGATGCTGCAATTGCTGCTCATATGTACAGACATCAAAACAAAACATGCTTCCAGCCAGCTCTTGCATCCCATGCATCTTCTATTTGGGATGCTGAAGAAACTTGTGATGCATTCTCATTTCAGAATAGTGTTTTCCGCAAGCAGGTTCAAAGTACATCCCAGATTGCTTCTCCAAAAGCCTGCACAAAGATCGCTAGAATGGGTTCAGCAGGATCTGGCGCTGCTTTTAAGGTTTTATTTCATAAGCTTATTTTCTTCAAAAGAGATCTTACCATTATTTAGGAGTAATATTTTCTTGCGAAGTGATACTGTATAACATTTTTTATTTTCTGTAGGAGTTGCCTGATGTAGAGAGGCCAGCACATGATGATCGTGCTCAAGGAGACACTGTGGATGATGATCCTACTCCTTTGGATGATGATCCGTCTCATAGAGATCTAATGGAGGAGTGTCAATCTGATCCACATATCCTGGAGAATTCTGCAAAGAATCTCAATGGGCTTACAGAGATATATTGGGTATATCCTTTTTTCTGAACATTGTTTCCATGCTTCACCCCACACACTGCCTGTGCACACACACACACATGATAATTCTGGCAGTTCACCATTATGAGAAAGCTGTCTGGTTTCACAATGGAAGAAAGGTCATTTGGGGACCTAACAATCAGTGCACCCATTTCACCATTATATTGTCTTTTCTGGCATGATTTTGTGGATAAATTGTCCTAATTCCATATTTTCTGCATTGCAGCCTGACTCTTTAGGACCGTTAGATTTGGATATACCTTCCTGTAGATACCACAGTGAAGATCTAATTTTAAGTGATAGCCTTAGCGGATTGAACCACCTGATAGCCAGCAGTCTGGATGCATTTCAAAATTGCTCATTCTTCACCCCGGAAAAGAAAGAACAGATGGCATCAACAGTAGAAGCTCGAGAAACTGCCTCGTTTTTAGATTATAAAATTGGCAGTGAAGTTTGACATCACTCCAAATCAGAACCCGAAGGCAACTTTCTCAGATTTGTTTATCCAGCAGAGCATGAGCTTTGTTGCTCGAAACTTGTGACCAGATTCATTACGGTATTTAGCCGATTGATGGAATCAGGGGATAGGGCCCTTGCAGGCAGAGAGAATTCTGGCAAAGCTTGCTAGTGTGTTCTTTGATCAAAAAGTGCTTTCTGTTGTACAAAAAAAATAGATGTGGAGAAACATGTTATTGATTTCTCTCTCCTTACTCTGATACCATAATTGTTACATTTCTGTATATTGTCTTTAACAGCTGTAATGTGCTGAAACAATGTGAATCCCCAAATCAACAGGAATAACTTTATTTTTTGGTTTCAAGAGCTCATGCTCCAGTTGTGATGGCAGATTCCATTGATCCTTTGACACTCGGGCCTTCGTCTTAGAACATAATGGGGGATGTTTGGTAGCAACAATATATGGGAATATGGAGTTTTAATAGGCATGGAAAAGAGTTTGAGCAAAATAACCTTTTATTTTTGTTAAATGGCAAAAGGGTCTCTCTATACGTAACCGTATCATTTGAGATGTAAATTTGGAATAAAAATTTGAGAAGTATAGTCGGTTACTTGCTACATTCATCATTAGTTTATCGATAGAACGATTTTTTTCAAATACTTTTATTGTCTTTTTATGAATTTTTTTTTATAAAATTAAAGAACAAGAGAAGTAAATTGAATTTTGTTTTGTAAAATGTAACACTAATAAAGACCTATATATGTATATATATATATATAAGTACATATAAAATTATGCATACATGTTGGAGAAAATGCACACAGGAAAAAAAGACATTTATTTATATATATACATGCACACGAACACAAATATCAAGTAAGCACCGTGATTGAATCTTGGAGCCACTCATCCAGAGAGAAAAAAGCTCGTGAAAGGCTTGTGGGATGATGAATTTACCCGTGGTAAAAAATCGACGAATTCTCTTCATAAAAAAAGAAAAGAAAGAAAGAAGTTTGAAAATATTTTATTACTGTACCAACCAATATCCAATAAAAATGTTAATGCCTTGTAATAATGCCAACTTAGGACTGACATCATGTTGGTGCATTGGCCTGTCCATGACCTTCTTAATTGACTAAACTTCTTTCTGTGTTCACACCAATCCCCTGAATCTATTAAAAAAATACAAACAAATTGTGAGAGAACAAAAGAGATGTTGTATTCTCTGCATCCATCAGTGGCATGATTTTGAAATTGTATGAATAACCAATGAGTAAGTTTTGCCTAATTAAAGGCTGAAGTGCCCAATTGCAAATTAATCATAGTTGAGGAATGGCTATATATTCAAGAATTCTCCCAAAAAATCATAATGCAAAATACTCAACTCAATAATCTTATCTCAATTATTTGGTATCGGTTACAAGATTTCGGTCTCGTCGTTCTTCTCTAATTGAAACCATTTTCTCGGTTGGACTACACATCATCATATTTTATTTAACAATCTCTATCAAATTTAATTTTAGTCACCTTTCTCCCAGCATAACTCCCAATATTAACTATGTCACTCTTCCTTACTAGTTTCTATAGAATTAAAAAAAAAAAAAAAATAGAATTTACCCCACCATAGTCATATTTTATAAGAAACCCCCTCAATTTTTAGTTTTTATGTTTTTGCCCCTCCCTAACTCCCTAGTCTAGGTCTGTCATTACTTATTGGTGCATTTACTGATTTTTTTTTGTATATGATCATACTAATTTAATCGATTTTCTCTCATTTCTTCTCTTATAAGTGTTATTCCTATCATCTCATGTCTGTGTTAATTTGTAATTATATTTTTTAAATTTTTTTAATGCAAAATGACTTAGAATACTCATATTACCTAATGCCTGATCACCCTTTTTGTGCAAAATTAAAGAAAGAAAGGGTTTATCAAATGGTAGGGTAATTTCTGATTTTTTTGATATTATTACCATTTTGATTTTCTCCTTGTATGTTTTCATTGGTATTCTAAGGGTAAATCCAAGGCATATTAATCATTCATTTTCTTTAAGAGAAAAATGATTCAATTCAAGTTGAAGGCACTAGAAAAGCAAAATGAAACAATGAAAGACATGTTGGTCTTTGATTTTGACAATTGACATGACCATACTAGGACCCTTAGGGTCCATTACTTGGGCTGGGTCTTGGGTCGGCCCAAATCATTGATCCAATTTGGGTTTCAAGCCGAGGCAAGGACTTGAAATGCAGGAGAAAGGGAGTCATGTCCCAGAAAGTAAGGCAAAGCTTGGGATGAAGGGAAGGTTAGGGTGAATGTTAAGACATGTTTGGCAAGATGATTTTTTTGGGGGGGGGGGGAGGAATTGATTAGAATAACCCACTTTATAGGGGACAACCCCACATGAAAACCATAAGAGATTAATATTTCTCATTTGCTTATATACTATCATTACTTTGTAGACTTTCACACTTTCTTTCTCTTTGGTCCTTACAAGTTTGTGGATTCCTAACCATATATTGCTTGTCAAATCCAATTAGTGAGACCCATGACCCCTTCAAAATATCATAGAGGATTGAGCTTGTTTGGTTGTTATTGCAATTGCTTGTAATTGACATGTTTACTCTTTTTTTTTTTTTTTTGTTTTTTTGTGAAAGCCTAACTAATTATTAGAGTTGATTAGTATTAAATCTCTAATAATCGCCTTATCCTACTCTATGCGGGAACTTGAATCCAACTCTTCTTTTGAGGATGAGTAGATAATGTAATTAGGTTACTGCTCGAACAGAATGTTTACTCTTTTTTTATTATTTGTTTATTGGATAAGAGCTCTCTAAGAAAGGATGTAAGAGGGGAGACATATATCCTAACTACCAATTTACTTGTCATGACCGTAGAAATTTTGCCTCCAATTGATGAATAGTACTAGATGCTAGGCATATATGCCTCTAGTGAGAAGAGAAAGAGATGAGAGAGAGAATCTAGAGGAAAAGTAGCCGACAGATATATATATATATATGTATATATATATATATAATAGATACTTATTTTTTTCTACTATTGTTAGAGTGCGTGTATAATATTAAAAGTCACTGGTGTAGACATAAATACTATATCAAAAGATAAATTAGTTTTTTGTCTCCAAAAATACCTTCTCTTCTCGAAGATACTCTAATTATGATATTAACTGTCACAAAATAAATTGCTTAGCCCCCTTTGTCATCCTCTTTGCAGCATTTTCCTATTTTCATGACTTGTTTGTTTGGTTGCATCTCCAACTGTATGCAAGGCTGCATTTTCATGATTTGTTTGGTTACATCTCAAATTGTAACTAAAGCTAGTTGAAAAAAAAAAATCAGTGAAGATTCCATGGAGTGCATTTAATAATGCACAATTACTTAACACTTAAAACATAAAATCCACTTACAAAGGGCATAAATTTTAAGTTGGGAAAACCAAACATTTCAATGAATGTTGTACATCTCATAGGAAATTGATTTTAAATTTTAATATTACGGTGTCAATTTATCTTAAAATTTTTATTCTAGAAATTTGAAGCTCATTTATATACCTTTTTGTTTTCATTATTTTCATTATTTTTCTTTGTGTTTTTAAGAATAAAAACAATGAGAATTTTGAAAAATGTATGTTTTTTTTTTTATTGTTTTTATTTTCTAACAAATTCGAATTTTTTAAAATACAATCAGATTTAATTGTTGCTTGAAAAGGGAACAATTTTCATAAAACTTTTCAAAAAATAATTTTAAAAGCACTATGACAAACAATTTGTATTAGTATATTTATTTTTCTGCTTCCAAAAACAAAAGATTTTGAACATTTTTTCAAATGTGTTAGTTGTTCAAAATTTTAATTTAATATTAAAAATTTCAAGCATTTAAGTTTAAAGACATATTTTTGTCATCTGTATAGTTTCAATCTCTGAAATTTAATTAATAGATATACTTCACACAAGTGTATACTACGTGCTTACTATATGTACATAAACCACTCACTAATAACTTAACTTAAACTTAGAAACTCGTGATTGACATTGGTATTTTTTTTATAAAATTCATGCTAAAATTTTAGAAAAGTTACCAAACACAGCCCTAGGAAATTTATGATAATAATGATGAGGAGACATGGATAGTTGGCACTGGCAATCATATGTTGCATTAGTGATAACATCATGTGATAACAAGCACATCCAATCAAATCATTTACCATAAATAATAGTAAGTTGTTAGAAGTAACATCATATCATGCACATTGAAATCAATTCATGTCCTAGGGGTATACTTTGTACCCCCACCGCATTACCACTCTTCCTCCTCTCTTCTTTCTAGGTAAACTATGGTGGATCCCACCTTTAACATAAGAATGATTTAGCATTGGACCCAAGTCTAATCATGCCTTTTAACCTCCATGTCCCACTTTACTTCTTTTTGGGAATGTCCAATCAAATCTTAATAGATTTAAGTAATTAATTATTTGATGAGATGTGCTATCATCAATGTAATTTTATGATTCATATTGTTCATATAAATACATTGAGTAATGCTATTTTTATTTTAATATTTTATTAAAAATTTTTTTATTGACGTTGCTATTCTTGATATTAGTAAATTTAGTCTTTTGGTTTGATGCTAATCATGTCAGGTGAGTCGAAGAGGCTTAATTGACTAGTATTAAAAGACTTAATTGATTAGCACCTGCATATACTAAGAGACTTAATTGACTAACACCCGAATAGCCACGTCAGCAGTAAAAAAATTTAGTAAAATTTTATGGTAAGGATAACATCGTGTAAATTACAAAAGTTATGGTTGATACTAATATTTTTTTATTTTATAACTTAAATTTATTGTAATTCAATTACAAAATAATATTTAAAAAGATAAATCTATTATATTTAGTATTACTTAATTTATTTATTTTTTAACAGAGAAATTATTTAATGAAGCCAAAACTCGTAGAGAATTCAAATGAATTATGATTGGTTGGATCAATCGCGTAAAGGGTCATATCTAATCATTTAAGAATAAATAGTTGATAACTGTTTAGACATGAGAGGAAAGAAAAGGGGAAGCTTTCCTTGTGAATGTTGAGTAATCGAGGGACCAGCAATCACGAGTGGTCTGATCTTTAGAAATGAGGTAGGCCAGTGATTAAAGGCTTTTAGGATTACACAAGGAGTGCTTCAAGCCTCACAACTGAATTGTGGAGTCTTAGAGAAGGTTTGAAGCTAGCAGTGGAGTTAGATTTTTTTTTTTTACTTGGAGGTTGAGTTTGATACTTGATAGTGAGGTGGCTATAAAGCTCTTACAACACAAAGATAACCACGACCCGTACGAGAAACTCTTGTTGAGGATCGCAAACATTATGCTTTTTCCTAGCACACAAATTGGCCAACTTGGGAGCTACTCAAAGACAACCTCTAGTAGTCACACAAAGTACCTTCCTCGAGAGATTAGCACCGGTTGCTAGCTGATCGACTCAGCAGCTGTAATGTTCAAGAGAAACACTTAGTTGGGGTGTTTTGCTTGTTTCAGGTTTCCACATTACACACACACACACATAATCTTACTTTAACAAGTAAGGAGATTATTTTTTTAACTACTTAAACTCGTAACCTCAAAATCACAATACATTATATTTGCCGTCAATTATTGGTATTGATGGTTAACTGATATCCCTAATCAAAGGATCTCAATCTAACATATATCAAAGTGATTAACAGCTCTCTAATGCGTTAAATAGGATAAATGTTTTTTTGTATGTGTACTATAGGTAAATCACATACACTCACTCACTTTTATTCTTATAAAGACTTAGAACTATCAACCTCTTACATTAAAAAAATGAAAGAGTTATTATTTAAGTTAAGAGTTTGTTGATTGATTTGTATATATACATTAGTATATGTAATCCTCGTATGCATGAGTGAAAAAAACGTAATCTGAGAAAATGGTGATTTGAAAAAATGTAATTTGTATTAAGTTGTGAGTATTTGGATGAATGTATTTGAAACAAATTTAAATGATATTGTAATATTTAAATGAGCTGTTAAAAATATTGAATGTATTATATTAATAAAAAATAAGTATTCCTAAAACAAAATTTTTTAAAATTATTTCATAATTTTTTTTAAATGACCATTTTAAATTTCAAAATATTTAAATTAGTATTTCAAAAATATTAAAACAAATATTTAAATATAAAAAATAAATATTATTTATACTTTGTTTTAAAAAAAATAACTGCTCATCTAAACTAATCCACTAGATGCCATTGCCATTTATAAAATAAATAAAAAAAGACGGCGAGAGAAGAAAATGTACAGCAATAAATTATGGGACAACTGACAAGTGGTTGGAGAAGAAGATGAGCTAAAAATAGATAAAAGAGGCGTAGGGGTCCTTCACTCTCTTTAACATAAACATAGCCCTACAGAGCTTTTCACTCTAGGGTTGTTGAGTGGCCCCTTTTTTTCTGAGTGTCCCCACACGTGCGTGTCCACGTGGGAAGTTGTGAAAGGTTAGCAATCAACAACAATATTAAGACCTTGTCACGAACAGCACCTATATTTCAACGTTGTCAGAGATGCACGTGTTAGCCTTTCACTTGGGTCCCCATCCCTCCCCTCCCATTTGCCCCCAGCTGCCACTCTTCCTTTTTCTCAACAACAAATTACAAAATCAAATTCTCCATATATGAATATATATGTAGAAAGTAAAACTTCACATCATTCCAATAGACTCTCAATTTTACAAAATTGAATTATTTTATTTAAGTAATTTTTATTAATTACCTGATCTAGTTCTTCAGTTATTTATATATTTTTGAATAAATTATATTAATATTTTTAAAATTACACTAATTTTTTAAATTATTTGACAATATATAGATATCTTATCCAATCAATTTTTTTTTAAATAATAAAACTACCCCTTTCATTTTTTTTTAATTTTTTAAAATTTGAATTTTTATTTCAATTTACAAATAAATATTGATAAAAATCTTAAATATATTTTTAAATAAAATAATAAAAAATTCTTTAAAAAAGTTAGAAAAAAATTGGTCAAAATTAAAAAAATGTAAAAATAAAAGAGATAGTTTTATCATTTTAAAAAAAATAAAATTGACTAGATGAAGTATTTGTATATTGTTAGATAAAGTATGAGAGGTCGGTAGTAATTTTAAAAATCTCAGAAGATATCAGTGCAATTGTTAAAAACCTTAGAGGATGTCTATATAATTTATCCTATATTTTTAAAACATATTTCTTTAAAAAAATGATGAATAATTTAAATTTTTCTAAATTCATTTATCTATTTTTCAAACTTGTCCATTAGAGATGGAATGGGTTATTAAAAAAAATTGCTTAGTAGAGGATATAATATTAAAATTAGATCATTTTAATAACTTTAAGGTTTTAGAATAATTAATAATCTAACATAATATTAAAACTCCAGTTATAAGATGTCTTGAGTTTAAGTTTTTGTTCAATCATTACAAGTTTACAATCATTCACTCACTCTCGCTAGGCCGGCTCAATGGTGAAGCCACTAAGGCAATTGCTTTAGGCTTCACATATAAAAAAATGCCTCAAATTTTTATATATTTATAATATAATTCACTACACGTTAAGTTGTATAAAAGTCTAACACTCACAAAAATAGCTACATAAACAAAAGTCTAATTCAATTAAAATATCTCAAATTTTATGTATTTATAATATAATTAAATTATAAATTTAAGATTAATAAAAATCTAACTCTACAAAAGGGTTCCATAAAAATTCTATGAAAAAAAATTTAATTCTATTAATAGAGTTTTATTTATATTATACTATAATTTTTTATTATTATCTCTTTAGATAAAAAAAAAAAGTATATGTAAAAATTTTATTATTAGAGTTTATTCAATATATAACTCTCTCTTATTAGAAAATAATTAAATTTTATATAATAAAATAAATATAGTATATACAAGAATCAAAGTAAAAAAATTACATTAATATTAAAAAAAACCATTGTTACTTTCTCACTTTAGACCTCTAATTGTATAGAATCGACCCTGACTCTCACACTCATAACACCTTGTACTTTATTATGTACCAACTCTCTACTTGCAAAAAAAATTTCTACTAAAATTTTATTATAATTTAAAAATTAGCCCCCTCAAAAATTTTAATACTTCTATAACACCCCTGATATATATATATATATATATATATATTTGCCTCCTATCACATAATCTCTGAATCTACTATTGTTTTATTGGTCTGTCACATACTTCTATTAAAATTGCTTAGTAGAGGATATAATACTAACTCTCATAATATTTATTCATCGGGTTAAACCTGTCCACTTCTTTTCTTTATAACTACAAACTAATTTATCTTTTTTATATTTGTATCATGTTAAAAAGTGGATAGTAGACAATAATTAAGAAATTAATCTTTTAAAATTGTTAGATTAAAAGTCAATGAATACTATTTTTTTTTTTTAAATCAGTTCATACAGAATATTATCTCAATTTTAATTAGAACCCGACTAATAAATTATAGAATTAATTTCTTAAATTAATTTATTTCTAAAAAGTGGATATTGAATTATTAAAAAAATAAAATAAAAATCATATAAAAAAGTAACGCAGTGGGGTTGATTAACGAAAAGTCAAAACATATGGGGTCGGAAGGTACATGATATCACATTAAAAAAGAAAGTAGCAGTAATGAAAGGGAGAGGGCCGCACGAGGGGAAGCTCAGGTAAACAGGTGCAGCCGTGCAGGAGGTTGCAGAGAGGGGGCTTTGTAGTTTGTACCCACGCCTGGTCACCTTCCTCCTCCAATGGATTCTCACTGTCGGTTCTCCGGAGCCCACCTCCTCCATACACCTCTCCCATATTCTTTCCTTTTTATCTTTTGATTTGAGCACCACTAATGTAAATTATCGCGACACAGTGTATATTATTTATTTATATATATATATATATATATATATATATATACACACACACACACAAGTGATTTATACACATTCATTATGATGCATACCCATGTATATCGCCAAAGTCGATGTTTTACTTTAGTTCATGTATATTATACAAATATATTATGCATACATATAATTTATATTCGAATTACATTGTGAAAGTTTTAATCATATAAAATGCATATATCAATTAAGTCACAACAATTTGACATCTAACTATAATAATTCTTTTTTTATTTATTTATTATTTTTTATATGCTCTTTTTCTTTCGGTCTTTTGTCTAATATTTGGATCGCCAATTTTCTTTAATTTATATATAATTTTAATCATGTGTAAATTATAAAGAGTGATGAAAATCCAAATTTTTTTTTTCTATTTTTTTCTCTCTTTTATATTAATTGTTTTTATGTCACTTTCAAGGTTTTCTTTTTAATTTTTCAAAAGGCACTGTCAACCAAGGCATCTTTGTCTTTGGACAATGCTAAAATTAACTTACTCGTCTTGAATGAGAATTTAAATGGGCCTTCTTTCCTTTTCTCTCTTTATTTTTGTTCTTCATCAGAAAGAAACCCGACACAAAAAAAGCCAAAAATAGAGCTGGAAGATTAAAATTGTGTAAAGGAACAATAATTCAAAAAAATAAATTCTCTCTCTCTCTCTCTCTCTCTCTCTCTCTCTCTCTCTCTCCCCTAGTCAAACTTAGGATCATCTTTCCTTGAAAATGATAACTCAAAAATGGTAGGCCCTACACAAAGTTAAACATTCAATCAACAATTTAACATCATATGGTGGAAAGAAGGATTACGATACCAATCAATAGCAGATATTTATGATGCCACATAACAATAATTTCCCAACTTTGTCTGATTAATATATACTAACATATTATAACTTTAAATTCATGCTTTTAAATGTCTCGCATATATATGTGTGTGGGGGGGGGAGGGAACAAGTCTTCTTTTGGATAACAATTGTCTAGTTGTTTGGATTATTAAAATTATTTAAAAAAATCAATAATTTTTTTAGGTGAGCAAAAAAAAAAAAACAATAATTTGCTTAGTATACTTGAGCGCTTGCTAACATTTTTTTGATAATTCAAGGTATTTCCCATTAAGTCCAGCTTAATTTGACCCAAATTACCTCATATTTGGATAATCGAGAATTAATTCTTAGCGGCTCTGAAAACAACAGGTAAACTTTCAGTAACTCCTTAGAAAGACTCGAACTCGAAACTTTGAATCTTATCTTTAAATACTTACCGCTCGATCAACCGGGGGGGGGGGGGAACAAGTCTTCTTTTGGAGAACAATTGTCTAGTTGTTTGGATTATTAAAACAAAATAAAAAAACCAATAATTTTTTTTGGTAAGCAAAAAAAAAAACAATAATTTGCTTAGTATACTTGAGCGCTTGCTAACATTTTTTTGTAATTCAAGGTATTTCCCATTAAGTCCAGCTTAATTTGACCCAAATTACCTCATATTTGGATAATCGAGAATTAATTCTTAGCGGCTCTGAAAACAACAGGTAAACTTTCAGTAACTCCTTAGAAAGACTCGAACTCGAAACTTTGAATCTTATCTTTAAATACTTACCGCTCGATCAACCGGGGGGGGGAACAAGTCTTATTTTGGAGAACAATTGTCTAGTTGTTTGGATTATTAAAACAAAATTAAAAAATCAATAATTTTTTTTGGTAAGCGAAAAAAAAACAATAATTTGCTTAGTATACTTAAGCGCTTGCTAACATGTTTTTATTAATTCAAGGTATTTCCTGTTAAGTCTAGCTTAATTTGATCCAAATTACCTCGTATTTGAATAGTCGAAAATTAATTTTTAACAGGCTCTGAAAACAACAGGTAAACTTTCTGTAGCTCCTTAGAAAGACTCGAACTCGAAACTTTAAATCTTATCTTTAAATCTTAATCGTTTGCTAACATTAATATACAAACTGTCGGTGTGTAGACACTGCATATTTATTAGAGTTTGCATTGTAGCCATGCATCCAAAGAGTCGATAGTTGGAGTGGTTCTAAAGCCTGCAGCAATATTATCTATATTACTTCGAGACAAGTCTTTTCATTATTCTCTCAAATATTCAAAAATTTTCTTTTTTCTTTTTTTTTCATCAATTTTTCTTTTTATATATATATATATATATATATATATATATATATATGAGTTATGATCATGCGTACATTATTTTCATATTAAATTCCCACCTAATAAGGCAGTGGCATTTTTAAAATTAAAAAGTACATGAATATTGTTACTTTTTTTTAACCTAGATTCAAATGAGTCACATGGATCATTTAATTTGTGTGAAAATTTAAGTATCATATAATAAAAAAAAATTAAAATACTTTTAATAAATAAAAAGTAACTTTTGCACTATGACTACTTTTTTTACATAAAGGAATTGGTATAAGTATATAAAAGTAAAAGTATTTTTTAAACAGAACCAGTATAAGTGTATATAGAAGTATATGTGTGCAAAGATATATATACATACTTGTACATGTAAATATAATATAGGAACACAGTAATAATTAAGTATATAAATTATATATATGACGCACATAAAGGAATTAATGAATACATAAAAGTATAAGCATTTTTTTACATAAATAAAATGGCACTTTTATTTATTTATTTCTTATTTAATAGAGAAAACAAAAACTTTAAAAAATGTTACTAAAAAACATCTTATTTTATTTTATTAAAGGAACATGGAGTTCTATTTCACTAGTAATTCTAAAATAGGAAAAAAATTATTTTGACAAATGGCCAAAGTTTTGTTGATATAAGATAAGATAATGGGTAAAAAGTTAAAATATTTGCATAAAGAAACTATAGGAATAATGGGATGAGACACAGGCGCATTACATGTGTTCTCTCTCTCTCTCTCTCTCTCTCTCTCTCTATATATATATATATATATATATATATATATATAGAGTGACAATTATGTTTAGGGTAAATCAAATTGAATTCTTTTAAAATTTTTAATAATTATAAAAAAATTTCTTAAAATTTTTAAAATGACACTGACTTATCTTATTTTTATTGAAAAATTACAAAGATCTTCCTTCTAATCTTTTTTTTTTTCAAAATAACAAAAGTGCCCCTTATATATATATATATTTTACATTTTTTAATTTTGACCTTTTTTATTTTGTATATAAAAAATAAATTTAAAATAAACAACTTACATTTTTTAGTCAAAGAAGATTTTAATTAATATTTATTTAAAAAAATTTTAAAATTTTTTTTCAAAATTTAAGAAAATGTAAAAAAATAATTTAAAATGAATACTTTTGTTATTTTAAAGAAACAAAAGGCCGTTGGAGGGGGCGGTGTTGTTATATTTTATTTTGAAGTTTATATAATGAGCTTTTTTGGGTAATGGGCCCTGGCTATGGTGATGAATTTGAGCATGAAAATTTATATAAAAATCAAAATAAGGCAATCCAACTTCGATGGGATCCATCGAAAAGGTACCTTAAATTATTAAGTTAGAAAAAGTTGGATGGGTTGTGTTGACTAATATCAACCTTTTGCAGATATAATTAATGTATCTAAATTATCTTCTGCATGGAGACTCTTTCACATGGAAGTATGGAACTCTTCTTTTGTTCAATCTGGACCATTAGCTTTGTTGTTGCACATAAAGAAACATTAGCCCAAAAGATGGTGGGATCTGAGGGTGCAAAGACAATGTATGAAGAAAATAAAACTTGAAGGATCATATGGTCCAAAGAAAATAATTCATTTGCTCCTGTCTCATGTTTTGGTAGCACAAAGGCTTTGTGATTAGATTGGTTGAGTTGACAAATAATATACAATTTAGGTTGTGGGAAGCATGAAAATTATTTCATTTTAGGAAATCAAAATAATTATCATAATCTTTTTTATATTATTCTTTGCATGCTAACCCAAAAAAAAAAAAGTCGAGATGAAGAAAATCGGGAGAGTTAAGTTTAGAACTTTAGGTTCTTAAGTCGATTCTTGAGAAGTACACTGGGGCCACCTCATTTGCAACCTTAAAAACACTGATCGGCCAGTGGGGGTCGATGGGTTTACTCATTGGGAAGCAAGCCACCCACAAGTTCCGGCCGTTACAAAAAAAAAAAAATGATTCTTTGCATGCAATAATAAATTAAACATTGTCAACAAAAAAAGGGAAAAGTATTAATTTTATGATCAAAGGATTGGCAGTGAATATTTGAGAATCTAGAAAGCATGGGACTACAAAGCAATTAAGCAATGAAAAGAAATATAAATAAAGCATAAGTCATGTAAATTTGCATTTATATGAGTCATGTTATTTTAACTATTAGATAACTTATACATTAGAGATAAAAAAAAAAAAATTGCAAAAATAATCTATTTCATATATAAGCTCACAGTAGTATTGTCCAAAAATAAAAGAAAAACATAATATAAAAAGAGAATTTATAAATTATGTCTGAATTTATTTACTAGAGATAGAAAAAGCTATCTTCTTGAATAATTTGCAGGTGATAATACTTTGATGACTAACTAATACTCCATTGGAATAAGTTCAAAGCAAGTTGGAAGAGAACTTTGATACAAAATCAAAACCCTCTCCAAATTTTCTGAATTTTGACAATTGATTTATAATATCTATTAATTGTCAACTATATGAGCTTCATGGTTGCTCAGTTCAAATAAAATAAAAATAAAAAAAGAAATTCCAGGAAGCAAGAAAAAGAAGTAGATAATAAAGATAGGAATCATATCACATCTATTAGAAATAATATCTGAAAAGAACTTTGTTTGGTTGTCAAGAAAAGGAGGAAGAAAAGAATATCTCTTAGAACTTTACTCTCGGGAAAACTAGCAGAGGCGGCAAAACCCAGATCTAGAATATATATTAAATGCTAAATTCATGAACAATATTTCACAATGCAGCCATCTTTTGATTGATCTACACATTTTCTAATATACCAAACACTCTCTTTCAGTTTCAGTTGTCTCTCTCTCTCTCTCTCTATATATATATATATATCGATTAACAAATGTTCTTGCCAAGATCAGAAACTACAGAGGTTCAAGGGTCACCGCGTTCGTGCCAGCACAAGAGCAGTGCTATGCAGCGCCGGAGAATGTAGAATTTGGCCCGCTGCTTCTTCACCAGATGACTGCACTTCTTGCCGAAAGATTTGCACGAGTCTGCAGGCTCCTGCAGCTGGTTATTGCTGAAGCTGGTTTTGCTTTCGTCCACTGCCATGAATGAGTTCTGCTAAGCTTTTTCAGTGCTAGTTGTCAGTGTTGCTGCTACTACTAAAAGCACTTGTAATTATAATGGGTAGAGAGGGTATGTGAGAGGTTGCTATATTTATATTGATTTTCTGAACTTTGATTTTGGTCTTTCATTTTTATGGGTTTTGCTTCTCTAGTACAAGTATGGCCTGTATCCATTGTGATCCATAAGCTGGCACTTAAAATTTTTGTACTGATCAAATAGTACTAACAATGACCTCTTTGATGTGTGAAGTTAAATGCACATAGGTCATGTGATATATACACACACACACACACACACACACACACATCTATGTGATCAAATAATTTTGGCCTACATAAGGAGTAACCCTACCATAAACTACCTCGACTTGACGAAGACAAGCCTAACATATATTTTATATGTATGTGTGTGTATATATATACAAAATAAAAAGTAAAAGGATGTGAACTTATAAATTCACACCTCTCGATTCAATTCTTCTCTCTTTCATTTGATACGAAATAAAAGTTTAGAGAAATAGGAGCTTGTAAAAGCACACTTTCAATATGAATTAGATTCCTTAGCTATAGTGTTATTCACGCATCTAACGTTTAATATGTACGTCTTGATTTATTTAGTTAAAAATAAAATAATTTATAAAACTTGTTGGCTTATTTTCGATTGGTTAGACAAATTTTTAGTCAAACATTCAATGGCAATTTGATGTAAAATAAATGGTCTTTGATTTCATGAATTAATGAGAATGTTTTAACACTCATTCGAAATAAAATCATGTATGAATTGATGATGACCCGAGACGACCCAAAAAATGAACAACGTGTGGGTTTGAAAAAAAATTTGAGCCGATTTTGACCCGCCCAATTTTGACCCATCTTCTTAGATCTTTCGGTTTCTTAATTGTGTTCAAAGTAGTATTAGTAGTTTCTTAATTATACTTATTAGGATTAACATTTTGAGTTTTATAAATAAGATGTCATGTACTCTTATTATTCAACTTATTAATAATATTTTAATTTCGAAATTAGATAGTTCTTCTAAGTGAGTAATTTCGGTATTACTTGATTAATTAAAAAATTCGACATGTTTGATTTTTCTTCGTGTTTTGGTACTAGTGTACAACTATCACAGAAATTAAACCTATTACCTAACATACAATATCAAGAGATCATTCAAATCAATAGTAATTATTCGGCGAGACCATCTCATCACATCATTGCATGATGGTTTCTCATAAAATTTTAAAATATCTTAAATTTGAGAAGAAGTTTACTCCCTTTAATTATGAAAATTTTCAAATTTTATAAAAAACTCTCACACAGTGATATAATGTGACGATCTCACTAAATAATTTCTCACCAGAGTCAAGTTTGTGGCCAATTGGTAATTAGTTAATCTTTGACTGGACAATTTGACATTAAAGGTGTCATTGAAAGTAGATGAGAGAGGCAAGAGTCTACAAACTTGGCTATATTTTGATGGGTGTCCATGGGGAAAGCAGAAAGGCCTGTCATTGGGTTTGGAAGGCCTTAATTGGGCTAATTTTGGGAAAGACTAGGTTGGGCTGAGAATTGGGCCTATTGTAACCTAGTTTAGTATTTGAACTTTGAACTATCAATGAAGAGGTTAACATAAACCTACCATTCATGTCAATTTACTTTTTGCCTACCATTCTACTAACTTTTCACATAATAATAGTACATCATAGAGATCAGGGGTCGAGGTCCTATTCGAGCTGTGTAAGTGCTCACTCCCTATATAATTAACATGAGTTCAATTTCTCTTTTCTCATCGTTATATCAAGAAAAAATAGTACATCAGAGAGACAGACCTTAACTATGGTACATCATTGTTAAATCCCAAAAAAAAAGGTGGTACAAGAAAATTTTATAGTCATGCATATCAAAATTTGACATATAGCATATTTTTCATATCATAACAACCAGATTTTGATATGCATATGCATAATCATGGAGTTTTTTTATACTACCTTGCCACTAAATTTTTCTTCCGTTAAATTCGTATCTCTCGCATCAATTCAATTTTTTCAGAAGACACACTGGTATAGGATTAAAATCATAAAATGGTTAGAAATGGTAATCAGTCAGGACAAAGGTAGAGAAGTACTAAAAAGGATGAAAAATGCTAAATATTATATTTTTTCTCGCCCCATTTTCTAACTCACCGATACAAGATAATGAGACCTATATACATCTATTATCATGTATCCCATCATCTTGTATTTAGAGTGAGAAAATCCGTTATCTTTAACATTACTCAATAAAGAATGTTTCTTCAATCTTCATTGTTAATATAATTTTTTTTCCTTGGACATTTCCAAGCTGTGACATATATCTATGGCACTAGGAATGTGCACACAGGGCCACAGCACTGTGTTTTATTGTTACAACAAACAAGAAGAGTGACACATCAAAGGCACCACCAGATCATAGGGTCTCAAACACCAGACCTCTCATGTTGCCACAAGAAGGCAGCATCAGCATTCTCATCACTGCAATACAGACAAGGGTGTTGCTCAAACCGCCGCGCTTGCAAAACCTCCCTGGCCAGTATCACAACTTGCTTATTGCTGAGAAGACGATCTGAATTCTCCTTCAACACTATCTGAACTGCATTGCTGAACGCTCCATACGCCTTCCCTCCACCTTCAGTTGGACTCATGTCCGCAGAAGTCTCATTCGCCTGGCAGCCACTCAGTAGAATTCCCTCGTCATGCCCTATTTGTGGCTCAAACAAGTCCAGTTCCAGTTGAGGAAAACGAAATTTAAGACTGGCATTGGCTCCAAAGAATTCTAACAAGTGGGTGCCAATATCTGATGTGTTTATGTTTGTCAATGATGCAAAGTGTTGCAGTATTGATTCAAAGGGGATGCTCTTTGGCCTGTGAGAAAGCAATGTGCCATTGCTAGTAATTGTAAGTGATGAAGGTCCAATTTGCTCTTTCTCTTTGTCAATTAGGCCTCCACTGTGGCAGGAATCTGAAAGGATGGTGAAACTTGCTCCCTTTGGAAGGCGGTTTACTAGTTGCCTGAAGTCCACATCTACACATATATAGTTTCAAAACATATATATATATATATATATATATATATATGTTTAATTACTAGAAATAAGGATCAAGATTTTCTGAGTAATTTTTCGGTCACTTCAAAAACAAAAATATTTTGAAACTTTTTGAAAATATAGTAAAAAAGATAAAAAAAAAATTAAATTACGTTGAAACACTTGAAAACATATAATAAAATATATAAATGTTTGAAAATTATAATTGATTAATTAAAAATATTTTATGGTACACATCTATCCATACAAAAAGATATTAGGATTAAATTAAGAAATAAATGTAAATTTAAATTACTTATTAATACCAAATAATTATTTACTAATTAAAAACTAGTATGAACAAATTTTAAAACTAATTTTTATTTAATGTGAAACTGTTCCACGCACATATTTTACAATACTATAACGTAATAAATATCTATCCATACAAAAAGATATTAAGATTTAATTAAGAAATAAATGTAAATTTAAATTACTCATTAATACTAAATAATTATTTACTAATTAAAAACTAGTATGAACAAATTTTAAAACTAATTTTTATTTAATGTGAAATTGTTCCACGTAGATATTTTACAATACTATAACGTAGTAAATATATATTATATATAATGATTTAAGTAAAACAAATAGCAAATTAAGCCAATTATGATTAGTTATTAAGAATTAAAATAAATTATTCATTTTCACTCCTTATCCTTTCTGTTTTTTTTTTTTTAGGAAAATAGAGATATCTTCTTATAATTTTGAGTTTTAATTCTTCAATTTCTTCATTCACCCGTGGAAAAAATAAATATTATCTTTTACTAATTTTTAGAATTAATCTTGAATTGAAAGGAATTTTTGTACTTTTTTTATTTTTTTTTCAACTAATTTTAATATACTTCGACGGAAAGAACTTTGTTTTTATAAAAACATATGAATTTTGCTTGTATTTTATTTCAGTTCATATAAAAACAGAAATGTTTCAGTGGTTTTGATGAAAAAAAAAAAAAAGAAATTTTAATCTTTAGACTAAAAAAAATTAACCAGAAAATAATGCAGATAGATCATATGAATGTTATTGTTATGCAAATAATAAGACACCTACCAGTGATGAGATTAAAATCACAGGGAACAATGGCTTCATCTTGCCTAAAAGGATGAACATGCCTCACAGATGGAATCCGAGTTCCATGACCGCTATAGTGGAAGAATAGAACATCACCCGGCTCGGCCTGATCAACCATCCGACCAAGTGCACTTTTAATGTTTGCACCGGTAGGCATGGCCAGGGAGTCGGGTGCATCGGTCAGGAACTCAATGTGGCTCTGGTCAAACCCAAACCGTGGGCTAATGAGAACCTCTCGCATGGCAAGAACATCGTTTATGCATCCGTGAAGTTCATTTGGAGTGTTTGGATAATTGCACCCTACTAAAACAGCCAACCTCTTCTTTCCATTCTCCATTGATAAAAGAAAGATGAAAGCAAATGCAAGAAGTTTGTCTTCTCAATTTCTAAGTGAATTCTCT
Organism: Nyssa sinensis; assembly: GCA_008638375.1. Taxonomy (NCBI): domain Eukaryota; kingdom Viridiplantae; phylum Streptophyta; class Magnoliopsida; order Cornales; family Nyssaceae; genus Nyssa; species Nyssa sinensis. The sequence continues at coordinate 3,615,913 of CM018051.1, read as the reverse complement.
GGTCATTTGGTTTTCTTTCCTATATATAGAGATAGAATTTCAGATGGGTTTCATTTCCAAGCTTAAAAAATGGTACAAGCAACTTTTGGTTCACACCAATTGGCTTTGATCAGTTGTGGGAAGGTGCCTTAGCCGTAAAGTGTTATCTCATTTTGTGTAGCATTTTTCATGTGTTTTAATCAAGATGCCCTATCAAATTGTGATTAAGTGGTCAATAAATTTCCATAAATGCATGGAAATGTGCATTTATTATAATGAATTCTACTACTTTGTGGGTAAGAGTAAAAAAATCCGTTATGTTTAATATTTTTTTTTTATAAATATTATATTCTAAAGATCGTCGTAATTTCAACATAATGCAGCAGCCACCAAATGTCATCTATGTTCATAAACTTTATTTATTCTACAAATTAAAATTGGGATTTCGAATGAAACTTGTTATTTTCTTTTTCATTTTTATATGAAAAATGTGACATATAACAAGTTTTTTCAATGAGTTTTCTTACTCATAAACACAAAAGATCGTCAGACATGCATTTATTATAATGGATCACATTATCTTGTGTCTAAAATGGAGGAAGTTCATTGAGAAAAAAACATTATGAATAGAATCATTTGTTATTGGAATGCAATGGTGGCACTAGGCCAATTTTCGAGCTGTATTAGTGGCCTTAAACTCTTTTTTTGGTATTCCATAACCGACTCCACCAACTGCAATTTTTGGTCACTCGACCGGATTGTAAATCAAGACCCCTTAACCTTAACCTTAAACTTGCATTGCTTACAAGCAAAAATCATATAGATGTTCCATCTCTCTCTCTGTTGCATTGGCTTCTAAGCACTGAAAACGCAAGGATAGAATTGCTTTTGAGCAAAGAAATCATGGCTAAATTAGGTTAGTGGCATCCCTCTTAAAACAAGAGAGACATAGAGAGTTCTTCAAGACTCTGTGAACAAAGCTAGGCAATTGCCCATTCAAGTTGCACAAAGTCCATTTCAATGACTTTTAGGCAACCACCGTTTCAAATTAAACATCCGAACATGCCCTTTACCAAGCCCAAAACTTTGTCTTCCCTAGTCTTAGAATTTTGTGTGTTGGGCTGGGTCAGGTCTACTGGTGATGCCTAACAATATTATTAGATGGGTATGGTTGTATGTGCTAAGAAATTATTCATTGATTCGGAATTAATGGTCTTAAAGCTTCTATGTCAAATATACAATTAGATGTGTCAAACGAGTCAATCTGACTAGGGATGTAATTTGGGTTGGCTAACCCGAGTCCGGTCCAAAATTTTTAGGGCTTAGGCTTTTTTTTTATATATATTTTGAGTTGAGTTTGGACAAAAGATCTCAAGTCCTATCTAAATTAGGGATTGTGTTTAGGTTGACACTTTGAAAACCTGGAGACCAACCTGAACCTGAATTCAATATTGTATATATTATATTTTTCATACTTTAGTTATCTACAATAGATTAATAAGAATTCTATCAAAGAATTACTATTTATATTTTTATAATTTAAAAACTTGTTGATCTTTAATATTTTTTTAAAATTAAATTATGTTAAAAGAATTGTTTTAATAGTTTTTAGTTTCTTTTCGAAGGAGAAATTAAGAGAAATTATTGAAACTTTTAGTGTATAATCAAAATAGAAAAAAAAATATAATAATTTATTTAAAAAATCGTGAATAAAATCTAAAAATTGTAATTAATAATCGGACTCGGATTGTTCTGTTTCAAAATCTAAAAAAAAAATTCTTTGCCCAGCATGGCTTATGAGGGGTTTGTACTGTGTTAATGAGCCGTTGTCCGATCCTTTTTAATTTTTTAGTTTTATTTTTTAGTTTTCTTACTTTTTTCCCTTTCATTGTTGAACTTATTACTGTCCTTTTTCTTTTATATTTCAACTATTACTTGTCCTTTTTATTTTTGAAATAATAGTGTTTTATTATTTTTTAAAACTTGCATTGTTTTCTTTGTTTTTTTTTTCAAGTTTCACTTTTTTTTTTGCTTTTGTTGTTGTTTTTTGTTTTATCTTTATTTATTTGCTTTATGTTATTTTTTTGTTGCTTTATGTTCTTTTTATCCTTTATGTTATTTTTATTAAAATATAAATAAAACTTTGAATACCATTAATAAATAAATAAAAATTGACATACAATGGAAATAAACATCTGAATTTTATTCAATAATAATTTCAAAAAAAGTATTCTTTCTTGAAATTAAGTTTGATACTTTTGCGAAACTTTTGACTATTTTTTTCCCTAAAATAATACTTATTAACACCTATTTAATGACTAATTAGATAGCTCAGTCAACCATTTAAATTATAATTTATAAATTAAGAACGTTTCATTCATTAGATTTTCTCAAGATTATCAACTACAATGCAGTTGACTATTTTATAATTAATATTTAATAAGTTAATAATCTCTAGTAATTAATAAATTTTTAAGAAACTAACATGGTTTCATGACGTATAATTAATAATTCTATTCCATAATAATTAATATTTATTTCATAAAAACTCTTTATAATATTAATTATTAGAGAAATAAAAATAATTATACATGTTCTTGTATATTCCATTTATAACATATCTTGGTAATTATATTTATTAATTATACATAATTGAAGTCAAAAGTGTTGTAAAAAAAAAAAAATTATAATATCAAGACACATAATTTCTTTAGTTAAAATAGACATTTGGAGTTTTTTATGTCACAAGTTGAATATTATATGTATTTTTCATGAGAAATTAAAATGACATTGAAAAATTACATATAAGATTTTATTTTTGCACCGAAAATTATATACATGTAAAAAACATTTATCGTTTAATAAAAGTATAAAAAATTTAATAATTAATAAATTTTTAATTTCTCATATCTATTAATTATATGAGAGTCGACGATACGTGCATACAAGAAGAATTGACAAAAATTTTTACAAACATGATCGCGTTTAATTATTAAAAGTAAAAAAAAAAAAAAATTATAGGAGCAATGTTATTAACTTAAATGTTCGATTCACTGGAGGCCCACCTAACCGCAATACAAAGTAACTCCTACACAAAATGAGAAGTTCCATACTGATAGTCAAGAAAAACCTTATACGAAACTGGATATTTTAACTACTAAATAATATAAAAATTAAATTTTCATCCATTTAAAATATTTTATTTCTAATTTTTAAATTATCCATAATTAGAATATATCGTATAAGTTCAAATTTAAATAAGAACAGGTAACGTGATTGTTTTTTACTACACTTTCAAATTTTCAAGCAACATTTCTTGATTGTCTCAAGTAAGTTGACAGTAACGAGTAATTATTTGGTGGGTCTTGGAATTATGATTTCGAAAGTTATGTTTGTAACAATATATATTATATATATATATATATATATATGTGTGTGTGTGTGTGACTTATTATTTAATTATTAAAAATATTAAAATCGAACCATTCGATAATTTGATTAATTTCTCAGTAATTATTATATGATTAGAATAAGGGTGGGTAGAACATTATCAACTACTGAATCATAATAAGGATTGGGAAGTTGTTAGAAAAGTTTTTTTTTCATGATATTAAGATGTTTCTTGGATCGAAAATTACACTATTTTTTTTTTTTTAAGTTTCTAAAATTACATCGATCTCTTTTACTTTATAAAATAATATACAGATACCTCTTTTCTGTCAATTTTTTTTTTTCAAAATAACAAAATTGCTCCTTTTATTTTATTTTTTTACATTTTTCTAATTTTGACTAACTTATTCTAACTTTTAAAAAAAAAATTAATTTTTTATTTAAAAACAAATTTAAGGTCAATAATTTATTTTTATTTTATAAAAAAATAAATTTAAGGCTTTTATCAATATTTATTTGAAAAATGAAAAAGAATTTGGTCAAGATTTAAAAAATTAAAAAAAAATATGAAATGAGTAGTTTTGTCATTTTGAAAAAAAAATTGACTTGAAAAAAATATCTGTATATTATTTTGTAAAATAAAAGATGTTAGTTTAATTTCATAAAAAGTCAGTATAATTATCATAAATATCAAGAAACGTTAATAGTAATTTTACTCATTTTAATTTTAAATTAGTGCACTAATAAATCAAGTTATTTTATTATGTAAATTTTAAATTAGAGTTATAAGATAAATTAAGTTATTCCAGTTTAACTCATAATCAACTTGATTTGAGACTTGTTCTGAGTTTGATTAGCAAGACAAACAATTCAAACTTAAACATATTTTGAATATAATTAATTTATTGAGATTAATTCAAACTTGACTTGATAAATAAATAAATAATTTAATATTATATAAAATATAAAATATAAAATTATTCAAACTTGACTAACTTCGATTACAGACTCGAGAAATAAATAATTCAAGTTTAATCATAATTGAAAACTCATTTATTTTAATAAATTAAATTTAAATAATATAATAAATTGGCCGACTTATTTATAATTTTATTCTGAATTGGAAAAAAAGAGAGAGAATGAGAGGAATTTAAAGTTTTTTTTTAACATTTTGAGAAAGAAAAGACAAGCTAGGCTGACTCAACGGTCAGATCTTCATCAGGACCATCATCTACTATTCCTCCTCTATGTGTCAACCTCACCATTTTCTGATTTAAAAGATCCTCAATCAGAAGGCCCAAATTCACATAAGAGGACCCACCTTCGCTCACTGCAGACCTGGCTAACTCACTCAGTTCGCTCGCTCGCTCCCTCATCTCTTTCACCGATTCACCACCACCCATCAACCGAGTCACCGCCGCCGTAACCCGATTCACGCTTCACCAACGCTCCAGCCCTCTCTTCCTCACCCCACTTCCAACCCAGTGTCAAACCCGATCCCAAACCCAATTCTCAAATGTTTCGTCACAAACTTCTGATTATAGAACTGCTCAGCAAAAAGCGGCCAGGTTATGATCGGCACGCCGGCACTCACCGATTCCAACACCGAGTTCCACCCGCAGTGAGTCACGAACCCACCCACCAGCCGGGTGGTTGAGGATCAGAACCTGCGGCGCCCAGCCCCTTATTATCAGCCCACGGCCTGTCACTCTTCTCTGCCAAATCGTCGAGCGCAATCCCACTTCCATGGCCGTCCCTGATGACCCATATGAAAGAGCAATTTGAAGCTTCAAGACCCAGACCGATCTCAACCATCTGTGACTCTGCAAAAGCACAGAGACTCCCAAAGCAAACATAGATCACTGAGTTTGCTTCCTTCGAATCAAGCCATGTCAGGCACTGATCTTTATCAATGGAAGCTATGTTCCCTCTCTCTGCCATGTCCAAAAGCTTTTTGGTTAGAAAGCGAAACTGGGCCGATCGGCCATACCTTTTTTGCAGTAATCTTCTTCAAGTGTTCGATGTATTTCGGTTCAATCTCATAGAAACTGTTGGCCACAACACCATAGGTGTTGCGTTCAGCTTCCATGAATTGGGCGAAAAATTCTTGCAGACCCATGTTGCGAAAGAATCGATTCGGCATTTGAGACCTCGTAATACGAACTGGGTCCGGTAAAAAAGGTACCAAGAAAGGGAAGAATTCAGAATCCACATTCTCATGCGGCCTATATTTATTGACGCTGTCTGTAACAGAAAGAGAGAAGCAACAAGTTCCATGGAAGACGATTCGTGGAATGCCGTACTTTCGGCCAATCTCGGCGGTCCACGGGAGGTTGAGATCGGATATGATTGCGTCTGGTTGGTGTCGACGGACGAGATCGTCGGCCTGAGGTTGGAGCATCATGACGGCTCTGCTGAAGCTGCTGGACATGAGTCGGGACGGAAGGGTGTCGAGGTTTTCGCAGTGTTGTGGCAAGCCAGCGGCTTGGAAGGGGAAGTCGAGGACATGGAGATTGATATCGACGTCGCCGGAGAGTTTGTCACGATCGATGATTGTTTGAAAGCGAGAGAGGTTGAGTGCAGTAGTGATAATGGTGACTTTTACACGGCGGGCGGCGATGAGCCTGGCCATGTCTAGCATGGGAATTTGGTGGCCTGGGGACATGAAGGGAAAGAAAAATACATGAAGCTGATGAGTGTCTGTTTCCGTTGCCATGGCGAGAGAGGGAGCCCGGAAACTTGTCTGGCCTTTTCTCTGGGTTGACAAACACACCTACACACACAGCCATATATATCCTTGTAATTGTTGATTTTTCAAGGTCGCATTTCTATTAAGTGTGTCCAGATATTTTTGTCAAGTTCTTAGAACTATGGAAGTTTAGAAGTGTATTAAAGAAGGCAGCTGTAAAATGAAAAAATGAGTAATTATTTCGCAAGACCGTAACACCAGTTGTGTGATGATATGAAAAATTAAATTTTATTAAAATTAAAAATAAATAAATTTTATTAAAATTAAAAAAAAATACAGTTATAAAATATAAAAATTAATTTTTTGTAAAAAATCGGTATACTAAATAATTATTCAAATAGATGGTGATCAGTCATCATATAATTTTTTTTTTAATGATGCTATAAGTAACAAATTTTTTTAATATATTTAGTCACTCTTTGGTACAAAGATATTTATATTTGTTACAATAAATATATGTAAAATTATTTATATATGTAATAATATGTGAGAAACTCTAAGTGGGGAGGATGAGAATAGAATTCATTATCTTTTTTTTTTTTAGAGGATCAATTCTAATTGGCATGAATATGCATTTGAATATCATAATCTAATTAGGTTTCAGAGTATAAAATTATAAAAATATGACAAAACTATTCTTATTTGAAAACTTTATTCCTAAATTTTTACCATATTAATTAATTCAATATCACATCATGATGTGATATTGTCAACTCACCTGTGTAAATATTTCTGATAAAAACAAAATTGTCAGCATGATTTTGATATTAGTCAAAAAAAATTAAAAATATATATTTCAATAGTGAAAAAAAAAAACACAACTACTTTTTTGACTTTTACATGTGTTAAAAAAACTTTCTTCACCATTCTTACCTAATAATATTTTCATTCATTTCATAAAAATTAATGTCACTTTTTTTTCAAATATTTAGTTGATGCTAATTTAACAATTAATAAATTAACACTAATTACTTAGACATGAAAATGCTAGAAGAATGTTTGTGAATCCAAATGTTGTATATTAAAAAATAAAAATAAAGAATCTGTCTGAATACATTTTTAATGATTATTTAAATTCAAATTCAAATTCAAATTCAAGTTAAATTTTATAAATAAATAAATAATTTTAAAATTAAATTTATACTAAATTTATTTTTACTAGAATTAAATTTAAAATTTATATCTTATTATTTAGAAATTTAAATTTATAATGTAAAAAATCTATAATGTAAATTAATTTGAGTAAAATTATTAAAAAGTATGAAATTAAAAATTAATTTTTATTTAAATTTTAAATTCAATTTAGACCTAGTCGACGACCTCTGAAGCATAAGCTTCAACTCAAGCGCTAGCCACCATCATCGATATCAATCGGAGCACCATCTCCGACTCCGAGACCACCATGGACGGAGGCTTACTCCTCTGCTAACCACGGCTCTGCCCCATTCCAACAACGAAGCCCCACTTCCCTCCGGCGACCCTGCTGGGAAGCCATCCGCGGAGCCAGATCTTAGTCGCCCACTAGCCAAATCGCTTTCTCTGACCTTTGCTTCCTTCACCGACTCGACTCCGGCGTCATCGGCTTTGTCTACCTCTCCGAGCCAAGTGTGCGCCTGTCGGTGAGTCATTTTGGCCTCCAAGGTCATGGATAGAAAGATTTGAGTTTTGATTTTTCAGAAATTCTGAGATAACAGAGTTGAATTTTGAAACTTTAATTGAGAATCATTTATTGATCACTGATACCTTTCGACGAAGTCATCTTCATCCCGGACAAGGCTCGGTGTCTTTGCCTCCGTCTCCGCCGACGGCTCTGTCGGGGTCTTTGAGATGCACGACAATGAGCACTCCACCATCATCTTCAAATTTTCCTTTTCAGAAATTTCTGAGAGAAGACTGAATTCTTTTCAGAGTTACATTGGGAGTTAATTTCTAGATATTATATTCAAGTTCATATCCAAACAAGATTTGTGTTTTCCGGAAAGTGTGAAGTGTGAGATGTGTTTTGAGCATGTCGACAAAAAAATAGTTTTGAGGGCATAGAGTGGAGTCTCTAATTTCACAGTAGCTTCTCTGTTTCACGCTTTGCCAACATGTCGACCCAAAAATTCTTCAAAACCGTCAAGGAAGTCTTTCCCAAAAATTCCACTTCAAAATCAAATCAAGAAATCGCCAATTCGATCTCCAAAACCCTGATGAAGTCAGGCTCAAAACCCCTCCAAATCACACCATCTCTCATTTCCAATCTCAATTCCAACATAACACACCTTGTTCTCGTCAAACCCACACGTCCCAACCCAGTCTTGCTTAGATTTCTTCAAATTCCTCCAAACAAACACATCTTTCACTCCCCACAATCCCAATCTTCAAGCCCACTTAACCCTAGTTTGCCGCTTATTCAAAGTCCGAAACTTCATTGAAGCCAAGAATCTATTGAACAATGTTGCTAGTGCTAATGATCTGAGACACCCAGTTTTGGATATATCATCTTTAGTGGCGGAAGAATGTAAAGAACCCAAGATAGTTATGAAGATATTTGATATGCTCTTTAGGGTTTATGCCGATAATCAAAAGTTTAAAGAGGGTTTAGAGGTTTTCAAGTACATGCAAAATAGCGGGTTTGAGATTGATGAGAGGTCTTGTATGGTTTATTTACTTGCATTAAAGAGATGTGGTCAAGTGGAGTCATTTTTTGAGTTCTTTCATGGGATGGTTGAGTCGGGTGTGAGAATTACGGTTTATTCAATGACAATGGTGATTGATGGGATGTGTAAACGAGGAAAGGTTCATAGGGCTAGGGAATTGTTGAATGAAATGATTGGTAGAGGGGTTAAACCCAATGCATATACATACAACACATTGATAGATGCATATGTTAAGAAATCGGATTTGGCGGGAGTTGATGAGATATTGAGTGAAATGGAGAAGGAAGGTGTGACCTACAATGCGGCAACATATACACTTCTGATTGAAGGGTACTCAAGGTCTGGCAAGATTGAGGAAGCGGAGAGATTGTTTGAGGATATGCAGGAGAAGGGTATAAAGGCTGATGTTCATGTTTACACTTCGTTAATTAATTGGAATTGTAGGTCAGGAAATATGAAAAGGGCATTTGCATTGTTTGATGAATTGGCCGAGAGAGGCCTTGTTCCAAATGCTCACACTTATGGAGCTTTGATTAATGGTGTGTGCAAGGCTGGGCAGTTGGAGGCGGCAGAAATTTTGCTAAATGAGATGCAAAGCAAAGGACTTGATGTAAATCGAGTGATATTTAATACATTGATGGATGGGTATTGCAGGCGACGGATGATAGATGAAGCATTCAAGTTGCAGGTTGTCATGGAGAAAAAAGGACTAGTGGCTGATGTGTTTGCTTATAACATAATTGCTACTGGGTTGTGTAAATTGAACCGGCATGAGGAAGCAAAGAGGTTGTTGTGCACAATGGTAGATAGGGGTGTAGCTCCAAACACAGTGAGTTTCACCACTTTGATTGATATATATTGCAAGGAAGGAAATTTTGTTGAAGCAAAAAGGGTGTTTCGGGAGATGGAAAATAAGGGTGAGAGACCTAATACAGTGACATACAATGCTCTGATAGACGGGTATTGCAAGCAAGGGAAGATGAAAGAAGCTCATAAACTAAGGAATGAGATGGAAGACAAGGGGCTGATGCCAGATGTTTATACCTATACATCACTTATACATGGTGAATGTATTTTTGGAAAGATAGACTGAGGCACTGAGATTTTTCAATGAGATGCCACAGAAGGGATTGGTTCAGGAATCTAGTAACTTACACAGCAATGATTTCGGGCTTGTCAAAGGAGGGGAGATCTGATGAAGCTTTTAGATTGTATGATGAAATGATAGAGGCAGGCCTTACTCCTGATGACACTGTGTACTCTTCACTTGTGGGCAGCCTTCATACAGCCAGGATCGTAGCTTTAGGTGGTCTCAGTGGCATAGGATTATCTTTCAACTTGATTTCTGTAGTTGAATTATATATCTACCCATCTGGTGAGGTGGTGTTAATTAGACAGTACCTACAATAGTTGACATATGCCAGCATGGATTCTGTCTTAAATGGTGTGTCTAGATATAGACATGATATGGTGAGGACCGTGAGGCAGTGCTCTTTGGGGGGAAAACTGTCTGAGATGTAGTCACTCTTTACCAGGGGTAGGGCTGAGGAAAGGGGCTTCAGTTTTGAACTTGTATGGACCTTTTTTTTTTCTTTCTTTACAGTACTTCCTGGAGTTGCAGTGAACATCTCATGCAGAGACAAGTATGTATATCAACCATTCATTCTAGAACTCCTTGTTAATCATATCTGAATTTGGGCAATATTGGCTGAACACTGATGCTGTTGCCAATTGTGCTACTGCTGCCTTGTATGAAAATCAGATGATTCCACCATCCAAGAGAATGCTGAAGCTGATTTGGGATGTTCTGTTTCTTGCCAACCTTCCCAGTGCCTATTACCCTCCTTCAAATTTAGATACTTGGAGCAAGATGGCCAAAGGTTGCCATTCACCACACATTTTGCTTCCTTCCAGTTCATGACCAGGGTTTCTGCAGATGAGACTCTGATGATAAAGGTTTCTCCATGAAGGCAATATTATCGTGACCACTTGAAAGCAGATGGGAGAAACAGACTTATTTCTGCTGACATTTATTACATCTGAATACATATGAGGAATCTGAAATTTATTGGATGTTGAGAAGGATGAATGGCCTAATGTTTGTGTTCTTGATCTTGATTCACGACCACCATTGTGATGCATTATTAAGGTTTCTTGTTGGATACCAATAACTTCCCAAGTCTGACTATGATGGCGGACCTCAAGAAGAAGGCATCAAAAGCTTACTTTGAGCATTTAAACAGGCAGTGTTGGAATTGTTGCTGTTGCTTTGTTCTGTATACAAGTCTTGGGAGATTGAGAATATGCACATAATGCAACCAACCTCTCGGATTAAACAGCCAGAATTCTCTTTAATTCATCTGGAAAAGGTGGGCCAAACTCCCAGCATTAACTGCCTTTCACATAAAAGATTGATCATGTGACAAGAAGGAATTACTTCATCAGTACAATCAGTGAAAACTAGGAGTAGCTTGAACATTGATTTTTGGTTCCACAACTGATTCAAGCAGATTTAGAGCGGTCAACTTCGCAGATTTTTTTGCTCTCCCAACCGAACCACAGTCATCCTTACTATATCACAGTTCTCCAAATAGCTCAAGAGGCATTTTCCAAACCCCCTAATTATTTTTATTTCGAACTGATGTATGCTTGGGATTGTCAGTTGATAAAGAGAGAATTTGTAAGGTACTATTATGAATGGATGAGAATGTATGATATATATCAACCATATTTTGGCTGTTAAGAGTAATCTGACACCATTGACTCTTGTCACCCTGCCTTATTTCAGGGACATTCGATCTTGTAGGGTGCTTATTGACACAATTATGCCCTAACATTATTGCGAGTTGGGATTTCAAAATGCTTTAAGATGCTGCCAACATAACAAGGAAAGTATGTTACCATAAGTCTATTTTTCGTTTTATGCTGTATTCTGTTCTGTCCTCTTCATGGTGGCAACACCAAGATACATTAAAGTGTTCACAGGCTTGTAATGCATATCTGGTGGTTAACAAAGTTTCTGGAACTAGTTTGCCAATCAATTTATTCTACTACTTGATGTATTAGATGCTATTAAACCTCAAGGATAGGAAAGGGAAAGGGAAAGGGAAAGGGAAAGCTAAACAGGAGAGTTAATTTGCATGCAATATATACATCTTTTGTTTTCCTAATGGGCGTAACTGTAGAACATTTTCCTGCGACAAGCCATAATGTTGAATATTGCAAAATAAATTAAAGCATAAAAAATTCTATATAGTTTTGTAAAATATTAATGGATCAAATACAGAATCATCAGGTCCTGGGGCCAGACCTGAAGTCAAATCAATGCTGATATCAACTCTACCAGCTTCACTTACAAATATTCATGAATCAGATGCAGGAGAGAGATGAAAAATTACAAAATAACAATGGCAAGATCAGCATGGTAGAATGTTCTTGATAGAACAAAATGGAGAGAGAAGGGCCCAGTGATATGTACATTTAGTTCACTTATACAATATGAATCAGCTTATTCCCTTGACAGAAACTTGAACCTGTGAAGAATGAAACAGCTAGTCATAAGTATCTCTAGATCTAAACAAGCAAATCTGCATAGGCATCTAGCCCTTGGCTGCCAAGACTTTGCCTCAGTTTGTACAATGCTCGGCTCTGCAGCTGTCGAACTCTCTCTTTCGACAACCCAAAAACAGCACCAATTTCAGAGAGTGATTTTGGTTTGCCATCCTCAATGCCGTATCTCAGCCTGATTATTTTCCTCTCTTTAAGGCTGAGAATGTGAAGGAGGTTACGGATATGTTGCCTCATGAGCTGCTTTGCCACACTCACGTCTGGCATCTCAATTGCAGTGTCAGCAGTGATTTCCTGTGAGCATAGCAACAATGTAAGAATCCCCATAGCATAAAGCTGCAAGTATCTACTTATAATGGCCATATGTAAGTACCATAAGATTCTGGATGAATATCAAGTACCAGAATTGAACTCGGTGCTATGTAGGTTGTTATTTCATTTACAATTATATTGGCAGTAATCTCCTGGATTGGATCCGTTGTGACAACACAGTGTTACAGATGTGTTGTCAAATAATTGTTACCATTAGCCTTGCAACTTTTTTCATGACATTTCAAGCAATACTTTTCCTGACATTTCAAGCAATACTTTTCCTGACATTTCAAGCACCATGTGAACTTTAAATTGTTTATCAGCAAGTATCTAATTACAAATTTGTTAATATAATCAGGTCATCAGATGGAAGCTCCAATCTTTCTTGCCTGCAGCCTAGGGTCATGACTACGGGCACATGACAGCTGCAGATCGAGGAAGGAGATGTCTAACAGCAATTTTATAGCTAGCCAAATGTCCAGAATCTAGTGAATTAAGACCTCTATAACTATTATCTTTTAATTAGGTTTCTAATTAAAGGTTTACCAGATGGAAATCAAGATCACAAAAAAGAATACCTGAAAAGTAGTATCTTGGTCCATCCACACAGGCTGTTCCAATGAAAGGGGCATTCTTGCGGAAAAAAACAGTCTTTCCAGTTTCTCAACTGTAATTCCAACACGTCCTGCAATTTCCTCTTTTGTGGGTTGATGATGTCCTTCCTGAATGCATACTCTCTTTGCTTCAGTCACCTTGTGGAGGAGGCTATATACATTGTCCTACAACATCAATTTGTTCTGGATCAGAAACCAACCAATTCAAGACACACTGAAATTTATCCAACATTCTGTTGAAATATTGGAAATTTGCTTGAGGGATACACTGAAACAGCTAAATTTTTGAAATACTTGAAATCAACAAACAATTTAAATTTCATAATTTAGTAAACACAATACTGATTGAAAATAGAGAATAGTGAAGCGAAATGAGTCATTACTGGTAAACGAATTGTCCTGGAATGTTGAAATATGGCCTTCCTAACTGCTTGCCTTATCCACCAGTAAGCATAAGTAGCAAATCGGCAACCAGCTTGAGGCTTGAATTTCTCGACACTCTTCATAAGCCCCATACTTCCCTCCTGCAAGAGACAGCCAATGAATCACAAAGAAACAACACATTTGACTTTTAGTTGATATTATAAAGATTTGTCATGCTGAACCAACCACATTTTTCTAGCAAAATGCTCTGTTTGATTGCCAAGAGAAAGAAAGAGAACCTGGAATCATACAACTGCAACTCAAAGCCACCCAAAACAAGAATCTAAGTTTTCATTTCTTCTCATACATCTTATCCACAACCAAACAGAGCATAGGTGTGTATACGCTGAAACAGTATGACTATTGAGAAGTGTGGCCTTTGATGCAAAAGAAATGGAAAACAGAGATGGCCTTTATGGACATCGTGAAGTACGGCATCACAACTGCACATGTAACATATATACAGATTGTACCCACATGAAGGAAATCCCCCAGCAAACAATCTGATTGGATGATCTAAGATCACGCTTTCTGCAGTGTTCTGATTCTTCTGAATGTGTCAAATTGGTATAAAGGTCTTCTCTGGTGAGCGGGTGTAGGTAAAAGAAAATACTTAGTGCAAAGTCCATATTTGTTTCTTTTTATTAAAAATTAAATGACAGCAAAATATCAAGGTTTGACAGAGTTTCTGTTGTCGGTGATACTTATTTTGGCCAAAAAAATAGGCATGTCTCAAAGTTACCCATTTTGGTTTACCTGCAATAAATCCTGAAGGTTGAGACCACGCCCCTGATATTGTTTAGCAATATGAACCACCATACGAAAATTGGCATAAATTAACTTTTCCCGGCTTCTGTTACCACAGCGTAGTTGCGACTGCAAGGCCCGACAACTAAGCCCAGCAGCTTCAGCCCATTCAACCAGTGTTGGTTCACGTTCAAACTGAGACTGAAGCCTACTCTTTGTCTCCTTTAATCTCATTAGATCCTGAGTATAATACGAAAATAAGCATCAATCAGTCTTCTTTGTAAACCAAATATTCAGATTTTGAAAAAAAAAAATCAGTCATAAATAGACCTGTATCTGAAAAATCAATTCAGATTCTTCTTTTACGGTCAAAAGTTGTCTTGTTTCCGGACCCCCTAAGAACAAGCGGAGGGGGTCATTTGGATCAAATGTTTCATTTGTTCTTCTTTCTAAAGCCACTCTTCCAAAATTGCTAGTCTCATGAACCATAACTTCTGGCTTTGGCACCTTTCTTCTCTTGGATCGTCTCTCTAAAAGACGTGTTGACCTTACTATTTTCTCCTCCTCAAGTGTAAAATTAGCAAAACTTGAACTGAATAGAAGTACAAGATATCAATCCCCAAACAAATTAATCTAGAAACAAGAACATATTAATATGAAAACAATGCAGTTAACAAGAAACTGACCTAGGAGTAATGGATTCATCAAGATCAGGACCAAATACTTGTGAGTCCGTTAATAAGGCTGCTTGTTTTGAGGCTGACAAAGCTTTCTTAGCAAGGGCAACCACATTACCTGGTTCAACATCCACAGGCTTCTTTTTTTGACTTTGAGCAGACTGCATAGTCAAGGATGGTGTTTCCCCTGCCTGTACGGATGGCAATCTGCAAATAGATACCACACAAGCAATTAATAAGGACAATAGGTAAGAAGAAGATTGTAAAAAACAACAGGGAATGAGAAATTGGGATCATTTTATATCAGACGAGTTGATAAATTTATGCAAGTAGAGGGATAAAATGAGTCTGATAAATCTTACAAATACCATAAGCCTGGCCAATGAAGTAACCGGTGTTGAAAATCCTTAAGGTATTGATCAGAATCAACAGTATTATTCTCTTCATGTACTAAGGACCCAGTTTCCATCCGCTTCCCATCCAATGTTACCTTTACCAATATAAAATGAGGACAATAATTAATGATAGATTAGTCAAAACATTTCATTTAAGAAAGGGAAGAGAGAGAGCATTATAACATGTGTCACAGTTGTCTTCAAAGTTTCATTTGATGGTGGTGTTTCAAACAAAAATATTGGAAACTAAGTAAAAAACTAAAATTTTCAACTTCTATGAACGGAGTAAAATAAGATCTTTTGAAAAGATCTACCTCAAAATAATAATGGAACAAATTCAGATACAGTCAACCAAAAGTGTGGAAAACACAATTATACATACACTTGTGAAGTGTGGAAAACACAATTATACATGCACTTGGGGTCTCCAAGTATATGTAGCTAATTTATATCCCAAGAGTCTCACCTGGGATGTTCTATCTTCCTTCATTATGTGCATGAATGGCCTATTCTCATCACGCTGCTCTTGTAGAAGAACTGAGGCAGGAAAATGTCGAGCTAATGAAGTAGTTGGCAAAGAGGTCATTGCAGGAGCTGGTTGCTCATGAAGCATTGAAACTGCAAAATTAACAGATTAACATGAATTTGCTGTTCTAGAAATCTAAACAAAATGACCCTACTATGTGCAAGTATATGGCAATCCACAAGCTTAAAAAAATAAAATAATAAATTATTTTTTCCATGTGCTTGTATGCCGTATAGAGTTGAACTAATAGAAATGCTTTACAAGATTAAACAAATGTATCTAACTATCTGTTGTACTTCATAATATAATCCAAACTTCTCATATCACAATTCCACCCTATTAACATCAACTTTCAAACTATAACCTCATAGCTATCTTACAACATTCTTGTAGGGCAAATGATTTTTTTTATAAAATCCCTATTAGAATAGAAAATTGCACATTTTATATTAAAATTATTAGCACCATTAGTTATTTAGTTAAAAAAAAAGAGTTAAGAACTTTCTTATAACTTAAATTAGATATTATACAAAATTTTCTATGATTCTCTCATGATTATTAATTTTTAGAGGGTCGAGGATATAGTACTTATTTTATTCATTGAACAGGTCGCACGCAAAACATCAAACGATAAATGTGCTTAGAAATTTTAAAACCATTTTAACATTGCTAAAGAAAAAGTCACTTAAACGGAACAATTCAAAGAGAACTAAACAGTAAAGCACGTAGAACCCTATGGCAAAACAACTCAAATTCCATAAACTTACTTACTTTCTACAGCTGAAATTCCATATTATATACAGAAAGAGAGAGAGTCAGGGATAAATCGAAGTTGTTAAATTTACCTGAAGAAGAAGGACAATTTCTACTGTGGGGCCGTGGAGGAAATGATGGAGAAGAAGAAAGCAAGTTCCTTCCTGCCTCCATTGAAGCATATATAGGCCTATATAGCACTCGATTCTCTCAACTAGCTGTTCTCTTGTTTCAGTGATTCTGTGTTCTCTTGTTTCAGTGACGAGAGAGAGAGAGAGAGAGAGGTTGGCGCTGCTTCACAGGCCTCAAAATTGATAACCCGTCTTTCAAAAGGATCAGGTTGTTCTGATTCTTTGTGAACCTATTGGTTTCACAAGAATACGCCGAGAATCTCTCTTTATTCACGGAAATGCCCTTTCCTTCTCCCTACATAAGAATAAGCCCAGCCCAGAAGTACGGGCCGAACTCTGAGTTCGGGTGAGTTTAGCCCAATTAGAAGCCTGCCCTGCTTGATTCCACTTTTGTTGAACACTTCCAAATTTATATTTTTTTCTTGAGCACAACAATGCAGGGAGAATTTCTACTTTAGGCAACGTCTGATTCAGAAATTTTAGTTTTGGACTTCAAATTATAAATAATAAAATTTTAGAGATTTATATATATTAAATAATTTAGAGGGGGGAAATCTTATTTTGTTAACGAATTCTAACAAAATTGGTAATAAAAATACAATATTTAATTTTTGTGAGAGACCAAATTACAGATATTAAAATTTATCATGATTTATATAAATATATTAAAAAAATATTTTGGGTGGCAAGTCTTATTTTATTAAAAAATTCTAAAAAAATTAATAATAAAAAAATACAAAATCTAAATTATTATTATTATTTTTTTTTTTTTTGGGAGGAATGGCCCGTTTGTCTCCCTTTACATCAGCCTCAATACTTAGGTGTGTGTGTGATTATGCGTTGAGCCTTGAACCCAAGCCGAATTTGTGAAGAAAAATGACTTTATTATCTTGGATGGTATTTCGGTCTTAAACATTTCTAAATTTTAATACATCTTGTATGTAATTAGCACCAACGGATCTAGATTATAGACATGGAGGTAAAACATAAAAATTAAAAAGATAAATTCCATTGAATTAACATGAGATTTTTGACGATTATAAAAACTTATCTTAATATTTTTAAGAGTTAATTATATTGATTTTCTCTAAAAAATTAATAATAATTACAACAAAGATTTATTAAAATTTATGAAATTACATTAACATTTCTTATTTTTACTGAGAAACTACAAAAATCTTCCCTCTAGTCTTTTTTTTCAAAATGACAAAAGTGTCTTTTCTTTTTCTTCTTCTTTTCTTTTTCTTTTCTTTTTTTTTTTACATTTTTTCTATTTTGACCATTTTTTAAAAAATGTTTTCATTTTATATAAAATAAATAAATTTAAGATAAACAACTTATATTTTTTAGTCAAAAAAAAGTTTTAATTAATATTTATTTAAAAATAATAAAGTTAGAAAAAATTTGTTAAGATTATAAAAATGCATAAAAAAATATTTTTATTATTTTGAAAAAATAAAATAATTTTTTTTTAATAATTTATAAATAAAAAATAAAAAATTAATATAATTTATTTAATTTTTAAAATTATACTGACTTTCATAATTTTAATGACAAAATACACGTAACTCCCTGCTGTCCAAATTATTATTTTTTTCTAAAAATGTATAGTTTCCATTTTTTGGGTTTAAAAAAATGATAAATTATTGTTATATATATATATATATATGTATCTATGTAAAATGTTACGGTGAATCACGATTGATTAGCGATTCTATTTTATACATCACTATCATATATAATTATACATGTATATAATATGCGTATCAATTAAATTTGTAAGTGACACCTCAGCATTTCTACTGTATGAATATTACCGTACATAAAGTCTCACAATTTTCAAGAGTAGTCAAAGCGTCAGACGACTCATCAAAATCTGGGAATCAATCTGTACGGTTGTCCTCAATTCAGTCGAGCGCGTGGCTTTCCCTGGACAATCAGATACTCATCTCAAATTTGAATTTTTAATTAAAATAGAGTTCTTTTAAAAATAAAATTACAGTAACTTTATTTATTAAATTAAGATTATTGTAAAATCGTTTTTTTTTTAAAGCATCTTAGGTTTTAAAAAAAATTGTTTGAAATGGTTTTTCAAAAAAATGTTTTTAAAAATATTTTTTTGAAAAATAATTTTAATTTTTTTAAAAATAAAAAATATTTTTAAAAAGACGATTTTAAAAATAATCTTAATTCCATAAATAAGTTAAAAACAACACCAAACTAAAAAATAACTTTTTTTTTTTTTTTAACTCTAATTCAGGATTTACCTCTCTCAAATCTCATTGTTGTCCTCTAAGTTACCCATATTTTCACTTTTACACTCAGTTTCTAAATATTTCAATTCTCATTAATTTTCTCAATCCCACATTACACAACTTGTGGCATTGTTATACATGTCAAAATAGTCACATTTTTTATTATTATTTTATCATTAGTTGATGCCACTTTTACTTACTTCACCCATTTGGTTTTTTTTTTTAAAAAAATTCTATTAGGATAATGAAAGTGTAAAACAAAAATTAATAAAAAAAAAAAGAGATAATTTACGTGATTTAATAATGATGTTTATAATTACGGTTAAAACACTGTGAATAAAATCTTACCATTCAATTGCAATTTAAAACTATAATTCAAAAAATTGTTAAGAGCACCTTTTGGAATTTTAGTTTTGGATAAAGGTGCATTTAAAGCAAAATTTTGGCAATATGTTATTTTTTAGTGGGCCTACGTCACATGTCAATGCGTCATTTCAATAACACTCAGTCACATATATTATATTTTATTAAAAATTATGAGTCATATTATGCACGATAAGATATCATTTAACATATTATCGCCTCATTGTACCGGATTTATTCAAAAAAAAAATTTTAATATGATGTTAGAACAATACTAATGCATGTATCATTTAATGTGTCAATTTCATAATTTAGTATTGATGTCAAAATTAATGCTCCAATGAAGTTTTATTTGGTTCGTAAAAAATGACAATATCATTTTTAATGTCATATTTTGTATTAAGAGTAGTTAGCGTTAGTTTATGGCATATCAAATATACTAGCATGTGTCAAACGGTGTAGGGTCGATGTTATTTTTTCAAGAAAATATCAAATAGAAGTGGGTTCATGCTATCTCTTTTCTTAAGTAAATGTCAAATGGAGGTGGGATCCACTCTATTTTTTTAAGAAATAATAGTTGTGTTAAAAATTTATATTTTAGTATTAGAGTAAAGTTGTCAAAAAATGATATTTTCATAATATAATAATACCAAAATATAAATTTGTCATGAATAAAATGACATTTAGAATTAGAGATAAAAAAAAAAAATTATTTTTACTTACATAACATAAAATGATGAGTTATTATTTACTACATTTAGATCACACCATGTAATAGTATTTCTTTCAATAACATTATGACTTGTAAAAAAATTTAATAATAATCATACGCATGTAATATAAAATTATTAAAAAGATATATTATTATAATAACGTACTAATCTCTATGCCTGTAAAAACGAACCGAACCAACTCGAGTTCAATTCAAATAAAAAATAAGTCAAGTTTGAATATATTTTAAAACTCATGAATTTATTAAACTTGGCTCAAATTTAAATAAGTTAATAAATAGTTTAATATTATATAAAATATTAAATTAATTTAATTTAACTTATAATTAACTTAATTAAAATCTTATTTAAGATATAAATAAGTTAAAATTAATCACAATTTAAAACTTATTTATCATGGCAAATAAATCTTGAACAATTCACCATTGAGTTCTACTCATTTAAATCGTACTAAAAAAAAATCCTTTTTTAATTCAATGGACACAAGTCATATTATTTCCCTATTCCCAAAAAAAAAAAAAAGCAGTGGGCCCATGAACATAGCAGTGCCAGTGACCCACAAATGAGATGGACCCACGCAAAACTCAAATGGACAAAAGCAAAGAAAGCCCACCGCATGACCCCCCAATTATTTAACTATCGCATCCAAGAAAACCTCTCTAATATTTTGTGGGGTCAGTAGAATCACACAGAACACCCAGGACACTTTTTCTTCTTCACTCTCTACGATTTTCACAAACCCTAGAATCTCCCTCTCTCAATCTCTCTGTAACATGGGTTCAGAAATGGTTCTTCACAAGTTCTCATCATCAGATCAATCAAATCCAAATCCAAACCCTAACCCAAACCCTAACCCTAACCATATCGCAGCCATCACCACCAACAACAACTCTGCTGCATCTTCTTCTAAAACCACCCATCATCAATTGGTGCTTCCTCGGAAATCTATTGCTTCTACTTCTTCATCAAAAGACCGTCACACAAAGGTAAACGGCCGTGGGCGGCGAGTCCGCATGCCAGCGCTCTGCGCCGCCCGCATCTTCCAACTCACCCGTGAGCTCGGCCACCGCTCCGACGGCGAGACAATCGAGTGGCTCCTTCGCCAGGCCGAACCCTCCATCATAGCTGCCACCGGCACCGGTACAGTCCCGGCAGCCCCCGTCTCCACCACCGCCGGGACAATCCCTTTATCCTCCTCGCCACCCTCGGTTTCAGTGAGTTCTTGTAGGGTGCAACCGGTTTCGGCGGTTGCCGGTGATCAAATTCCTCCTGGGTTTTTCACGGTGGCTCCGCCGAGCTGTAGGCTGGATTTGTGCCAACCGCAGCAAGTGGGTATGGAGTTTTCCGGTAATGGGTACCGGCACATGCCGTTCACGGCATTGTTGTTGCAGCCGACGATGGAGGACGAGGATGATAAACACCATGAAGAGGCCCTTGGAGAACAATAGAAATGTATCTGCCTATATATATATATTTAGATTTGAGTTTTAGGTTAGTAGTTTGTTTACGGTTTAGATTTTAGTTTTGAAATTTTTTTAGCAGTTATGTGAGGATTATGAGTAGGAGGAAGATGTAAATTATTAAATGAATACTCAGGCCCTTAATCTTCTCTCAAATAAGACATGGTTTCAACTTTCTAAGCTCATGATTTCTTTCACAGCCTCTGAAAGGAGCAAATCACTCTATCCAAGTGATGCATCATTCACTACATAAGCCTGAACATTATCAGTGATTCAAATCACCTGATATAACAAGTCATAAATTGATATTTAGTAGTCCAGATATCATTCACCACTCACACAAAAAAATATATATATATAGATAGATATATATATATATATATTTTTCCCTCTATAGGGATTTAAGTATTAGTGTGTGTGACTGTCTGGGCTCAAAAAAATAAAATTAAAACTTCTGAAAGTCATTCATGGTTTGTTTGTGGTGTCTTCTTCCAAGTTGGCTATAGCAATCTAAAATTTGGGTGCCTTGGAAGGCCATTGCAGATCACGATGACATTATCCACTTGCCCCGCTTTTTGTGAGTTTCTTAAGTCATTGAGTGCGTAATTGTGCAATCAATGACACGAGATGAGTCAGGCAAGTGCGTAAGGAAAATTAATTCTTGAATGCTCGCTAAAGTAACGTGATAATATGTTTATTTAATAGTATTATATTATATATAATATAATTTATATTTTTTTAATGAAACATAATATATATATATATATATATATAAATGTTATTAAAAATATGTATGGACATGTATCACACATACTCAAAAATATCTCTGTAATTGTGTTTAATTCATCCCCCTCTCTCTCAATTATTATCATTCTCTATTATATCATATTTGTCATATTTTATTTTTAAGAATAAATTATATTGCCTTTTTTTATATTAACTTTTCATATTTTTACCCACTACAAATATTTTCTTTAGTCAGATTTTTTTAAATGACAACACTCCTTTTTATTTTTTTCCTATTTTTTTATTTTGATTTTATTTTTCTAACTTTTTTTAAGAATCAATATTTATTTGAAATTGAAAAAAAAATAAAAAATTTTGATCAAAATTGAAAAAATAATATATATAAGGGATAGTTTTATTATTTTTTTAAAAATAACTAGATAGGAATATTTATAGTTTGTTAACTTAAGCAGGAAATGTCAATGTAATTTTAAAAAATTTAATAAAAACCAATACAAGTGCCAAAAATTAGAAAATCAATGTAATTGTACTTTTTTTAAACTACCTCTTTTAAAATTAATTTTGATTGCCTCAACCCCTAGGGTCGTCGGTGAAGCCTGAAAACTTTCCTTTACACAGAAAGGAACGGGTTCTTCAAAGTGCTTTGAGGAAACTCGTAAACTATATTAAGTAGCATTCAAAATGGCCTTATCGACACTTGACCATAGGTTTTGAAAGTGTTCCAAGGAAACTCCCGAGCTGTAGCAAATGGCAATCAAGATGACTTTCTCCACACTTGAAAATCAGCTTCAATGTATCACGTCACTTCATGTCCTCTTTCGTAAACCATAGCGGCTCTCTCAAAAGGATTTCATTTGACATTGTCTTACCTAACATGCACTGATGGGTTAAAAAATGTTTGTATCATTTCATGTCAGATTCCATCCTTGAGGTCATTCTAAACTTGTACTGCCAAAGCAGAGTAGATATGATCTACGGATTTTTGTATTCAATGCAAAAAAAGGAAGCACAAGCAGGGGTGTATACAACAACATAATATCAAATCCACGTTCTCAACCATATTCTGGATCCAAGAAAGGCAAACCCAACTATACAAAGTTAGCAGGGTGGATATCAAACCTACTGTTTATGGCTGGTTGATTAACTTTAGTCCAGTCCGTGACATATGCCATTCCCATCCGTAACTCTGCTGATCAAATCAATAGAAATTTTCTACGGGGGTGATAGTGAGGATAGCCAAAAAGTCCACTTGGTAGGGTGGGATAAGGTTGCAAGGACAAGAAGATGGGGTGGGTCTTGACCTAAGGAAGGAGTAATGTTATCTAGAACATAAATTGTTATGGTACGTGAAACAGGTACGGATACGTAGATCGTTACTTATTATAATACATAGTGTGTTAGAAGAAGGTTTCTTTGAATCGCTTTGTTATAACGAAATATATTTAAAAATTTCAATAAATCTAGGCCATTATAAAATAAAATTTCGACGATGTTTATATTTATTTTCTTGCGTTTCAAATCACTAATAATCTATGTTTTGGCTCATTTGATCTCAATTCGCAATTCGCTAGGAAAGAGCGAATTGTGGTAACTATAAGAAGGACAAAGATGACAATTTGTCAAGTCTGGGTTGGAAACTTACCCAACCATCTTCTAGTCTTTGGGCTACAGTTCTTAGAAATAAATATGATGCAAACCTTCTTTTAACCAACCCTCCCAAGGTCAGAAATTCTTCTCTCACTTGGAAAGGGATCACTAAAGCTGCTGAAATTATCAAGAAAGGAGATAAGTGGAGAGTTGGAAATGGCTCTAACATATCCTTATGGTTTGTGCCATCACCATAGAGAGCCCACTGCCCCTCAAGACTCTAACCTCGAGGTCAAAGACATCATCTCAAGTGGGGTCTGGGACTTCTCAACTATCCAGACCTAACCATATTTTGGACAAATCAAAACTTCCCCCATCTCTTATATTTCCGCTATCCATGATAACCTTGGTTGGGATTGTCCTATAGGGAAAGTGCACTCCCAAAGAAGCCTACAATAAGATTAGCCGCATAACTAAGCCAAGTAACTAATGTATGAATTGGGGCAAATGGATTTGGAAACTCCGGATACAACAGAAATTGAAATGTGTTGTGTGGCTAGCTATCCAAGACAGCCTCTTGACTAATAGTAGTAGATGCAAGAGAGGAATGTCTCTTGACCCAAATTGCCCCCACTGTCAACACCCTCTTGAAAACACCATTCATTGCCTACACGATTGCCCAGTTGCAAAGCAGGTTTGGAATCTTCTTATCCCCTCTTCAGATTTGCAGGATTTCTTCCAGTTGCCTCTTGAGACATGTCTAAGGTATAATCTTTCTAACTCAAGTTTACAAACCAGAGACATTCCTTGGAAATTTATATTTGTTTCTTGTATATAGAGCATATGGAAAGATAGGAATAAAACCCCACCTATTCCCAGCACAATCATATGACCTCACTGCTGAACATGGCTGTCGATCACTCAAAAAAATTTCCCAGCAGTAAGTCCAAAATTTTTTCGCATTGCACTAAAATAGTGAAATGGATCTTTCCTCCTACAGGATACATGAAACTCAATACAGATGGGTGTGCTAAAGGCAATCTGGGAAGAGCTGCTTTTGGAGGAATCCTGCGAGATGAGACAGGAACTAGGGTTAAAGGCATCTATGGCAACATAGGCTGCACCACCAGCCTCATGGAAGAGCGTTGGAGTATCAGGGTGGTCTAAAGCTCCTTGTGAAGTGGAGAATCTCCAGAGTAATTATAGAAACTGACAGTGAGCTTGCCAAGAGTAGTCCCACAGGCAATACAACCCCTAGTGGAGGACGGCAGAAGCTACATGAAGAAGTGGGGATCAGTCTCTCTGAATCACACTCAGAGAAGGGAACTCTTGTGCAGACTATTTAGCAAACACTGGAGTCATGCAGGAGCAGAGCTTGGTAGTTCTAGACAACCCTATGGGCATCCTAACTTGCCTGAGGGGAGATATCTCCGGAGCAGTGTTTGTTACACCCCTTTAGGGGCTTGCTGTTTGTTCTTTAATACTTCCCATCTACCAAAAAAAGAAGGGTACACAACACAATAATCACCACCATGTTCATACTCACCAATCAGTCACCATTATCTTCATCACATTCCATAAGAGACCCGCCACTTTCAGACCCCTTGACCTTTTCTTTTCAGCAACACTACTTCTACTCTTGTAACTGCTATGTTCAATATTGAATCAACCCACTCACCATAAATTCCATCAACAAATCCAATAATACTACCACTGTACACAATAGATCAGCTAATTCAACCCATTTCTAAGCATATAAATCTATGACTCCTAAGTTCACGTATTAATTCAACACATTCATTGACGTATACAATATCGTAACATACCCAATGACACCACCTTATTTATATCATTGGTTTTGATGTCATTGTCAGTGTATCTTTTCTGCAAGTGTCGTGTTTCCAATGTCTTTGCTTGGGTGATGTGCATGTGTTTTAGATACACCGTCATACCAATAAAGTACAGAGTTCTGAAAAAGAAAATTAATTTTTCATAGAGAGAGAGAGAGAGAGAGAGAGAGAGAGAGAGAGAGAATATAAAGATGGTTACAGTGAGATGATTTGTGGTGAGATTTTACAATGAGGCGGCTAGAGAAACAGAGTTTTAGTTAAGAAGGGGATGAGTGTTCTGTGTTATTGTCATGTTTGGTCAAGGTGAGGCAATTTTAGGGAGAGACTGTATGTGGTGACCACAGTACATGAATCAAATTCTATTTGGCTCAATGCAAATCACACACTAAACAAATTTTCAATTGCATGAATCAAATTCAATGCAACTTGCAAAACAATGCAATTTCCAACACCAATTCAACTGCCTAATCCAAATTATCCACCCCTTCATTCTCTTAAACTTTGCTATTGTTATAATTCTCTCTCTAAAACATAGAGCCAATGCACACATATATAAATGCAAGGGAGAGAAAACACAACAGAATGAGAAATTCTCATATAAGATGGGAATCCACCACCATCACCAATTCAGTTTTATAGCATTCAAATGGAAATTCACAATAGAAAGCCTTTATTACCTTCAAATACTAAAAAAGATTCAATCCCTTCTTTTCTTTTTTGATCAGTTAAAAAGATTCAATCTTTTGAGCATTCATCCACCCAATTCAACTTTTCTCAAGAAGACCTTTCAAATATTCCAATCATAGATTTCTAATGAACGCTCTCACTGAAGAATTTCTGGAAGAAAAAAAATTCAAATTTAGCATGACTCAAGCAACCAAAACCCAAAATTTTCCTTCTGAAGAAACACTGGAGCATAGAATCAATGACATGCCAACCACCCAAATTATGCAACGAGAACTTCAATGAATTAACAATTTTTAGAGAAAGAAAGTGACAGGAAAAAAAATCCTTCATGGATTATCGAGCTATGGAATGGGAAAAAAGAGAGAGAAAATTAGTTTTCATTGAAATCCACCACCAACAAATCTTAGAGAGAGTACCGGTTTAGATAGTAAAGAGAGAGAGAGAGAGAGAGAGAGAGAGAGAATGAATTCAAACAAAGTAAGACAATTAGAGAGCTAAAAAGATTTTCAAGAGGAGAAAATTTTAGAGAGAGTAAAGAGAGAATAAAATAAATATTTGGTTATTTTGTAAATGGTGAGAAAACTGATTAATGGAGTAAGATTCAAGTCACCGGTAATAGCTTTGTCATGGTTTTGCAATTGAGGAGCCACCAATCGTGCAACAGAACTGGTAATGGTGATGGGTTTATTTTTGTGGTTCAGAAATGAATAAGAGACAAAGTGTTAACTGATGTGGTTTAGATGGTGTGCCACTGATTAATTTAATTTTGAGGTGAGATGCTTCTGGTGGGTTTAATTGTGGTCGTAATTGTTGTGATTGTAGTTTGAGCCCTTTGGATATTTGGGGGGGGGGGGGGGGGGGATGGTGGCTGACAATAATGAGAATGGCAGGTGATTGTGCAGTTTAGTGGTAATGTGGTCGGCAATGGTGAGAATGGCAGGGGTAGAAGGTGGTATCCAGACTGTTAGGTTAGTGAGGTGGAAGGGAGAGAGAAGAAGTGTGACATATGCAATGGAAATATAATTATGTAAAGGGCTAAAAGAGTAAAAGTGCAATTTTCGTTAATGGCCGGAAGCCACAAATCTGACGGGGGAGGCTGGTGTAATTTCATAAACTAGAGAGATTGCATGTAATTGTCAACTCAAGGGAGGATGGTCTTAGTACTTTGAAGTTTCATCCAAAGACATTTTCTTCTCACAATAAGTATCTAATATTTCTTTTCCACAGAGTTCCTTAAAATTTTAATCAAACTAATAACAGTAAGGCTCTACAACCTTTAAAAGCTTTATGAAAATTAATCCTCATTTTCATCCATTATTGGCAAATATGTTTAAAGAACAAAATATACTGTCATTCAACATTTTCCAGATAAATTTCCCTATGCCATATGCATGCAACCAGGGAAAAAAACTTGCATTCCTAAGCAGCAGTATTCTTGCAGAAACAATGTTAAAAAGAGGAAAGAACATAAAGCATCTATACAATGTAATGATCTAAACTAGAGATTGTGAATGAAAAAGTATAACTCTCAGAATGCAAAGGAAGTCTCACGCCAAAGAGACTGTACAGGTGAAGCTGAAGCATGGGAGTATTTTGAAGAAACCACCGCCTTCTCTTCCTCTCAGAAATCACATGAGGGTAAATCTGGATCAAAACCAAAAGAATGGAGCATATGCATTACAATATTGGATAGGTATGGAAGTAAAATCAAGCTCGACCAAAAATAGTCACCTAACAATTGGATTCTCCCACATAACTTGATTGGATTCATGGCAAGAAATTTTTTTTAAGCAGGAGTGCAGGACACAGTCTCAAAACTCTATTTTTGTTCTTTTCTTGCCCATAGCATAAAAGAAAAAAAGAAGTTAAAGGGAAGTTACCTCCTTGATGATAGATTGAGTTGTAGTGTACCTCTGCCCAAAAACTCAACAAAATGACTGCAAAACAAAAAATCTCATAACTTATCCACTGACAACCAAAAATAATATTAAGAACAATTGTAATTTTATCTTCGTAGTTGCTACAAGGGAAAAATGGATATTTATGAAGGTCCAAAAAATTCATCTTTATTTTTTAAATGGCAATGCTGGAAATCACAAGGCATGAGTAAACAAAGTGAGGCTAAAACAAAAACAGAGTAATCACGTGAAGGAAAAAAAAAATTGATCCCGGTCAACAACATGGGTGATAAAATTTATGATTAGTTGTTATGATTGGGTTACAGTGAAATGAACTACATATTATTAGTAGGCATGCAGTAAGATTTTGAACAGTGCTAGGAAAGAAAAGGTGTAAATAATGTTAGAAGAGGTTAGCATATATTCATTATTACAAAACAATTAGCTTCCTACCTGGATTAGGGTTCATGTCTTTCCAATTTATCTAACATGATATCAGACCATCAGTAGTTTTATCACACGTTTTCTACCATTTCATGGGTTTGTAGTTATACGTTTTCTTCTAATTATTTCTGGATATGTTCATTGTTTCTTTCTCTAGTCCAATTCAATATTTCTTTTAGAACTCTTCTCTGACTGACTCAATTCAGCAATCACTCAATCATCTTTTCCAATCTACTGTATTAATGTTGGGATTCACACCAAAAGTTACTAACTAAACGACATTTTTCCTTATCAACGCATAACACTCAATTCATTGTTTCTGTTAGATTCACCAAGAAACCATCACAACTTGCTAACTACAAGAAGACTCTATAGCTCATAGTTATCAGAACCAAACCACACATCAAACTGACAAAGGAGGTGGTACAACGGTTCATTGGTTCAACCGTATGTCAATTGGTTGAAGCGCTTATTATAAATATAGGTAATTTTTAAAAAATATAGTATACAAGATTTACATATGCCACAAAATATATATAAATATTAAATGTGATCGCATATTTAATAAAAATTGAGCATAGTTCAGTGATTAAGTTGGTTTAAATTACATGAAATGCTAAGGTTCAACTCCCTTCAAGTACATAATTGTATATATTTTACAATGGAATTACTAAATATAACATGTTTGTCGAAAGTATTTTAAAAATGAAAAAGATATATTCTTCTCTCTAGGAGGTCAAGATTTATAGTCACCGATTACAAATAAACAAGGAAACTATTCTAAATTAGTTCTTACAATCAATCAATCAATCAACCAATCAATCAATACAATAAACAAGCAATCTAATGCCTAAATTAAGTTATAAATTAAGCTCAATCTAATATTTACAACAATTCCCCTCAAGCTGAAAAGTGCGTATATATATATATATATATATATATATATAACTCCTAACTTGCTACAAATAGAATCAATGGCAGGCTTTGGTAAAGCTTTGGTGAAGATATCGGCAAGTTGACTACTAGAAGGAACAAACGGAGTGATAATTTATCAGCCATGATAGGACAAAGAAGTTGCTAGAGCAAAGATTTGGGAAGCGGAAAAGCTAGTCAAGACTAGATGAGCTGAGGGAGCTGAAAGGCTAAGCTGAGGAGGTTGAGAGGTGCCGAAAGCCTCTGTCGAGAGGGGCCGAGGGAGAAGAGAGGCATCGAGAAGAGGACCAAGAAAAAGAAGCTATGATTTAGAAAATCTACTTTGATCCCATGTTGAAAGTATTTTAGAAAATGAAAAAAATATATTCTTCTCTCTAGGAGGTCAAGATTTATAGTAACAGATTACAAGTAAATAAGAAACTATCCTAATTAGTTTCTACAATCAATCAATCAATCGACCAATCAATCAATCAATACAATCTAATGCCTAAATTAAGATACAGATTAAGCTTAATCTAATATTTACAACACTGTTCATACTGGTTTTATGAAAATATAACCATTTTGGCTAGTTCAATGTGATTCAATTCGGTTTTCTTGCAAAAATGATCCAATTAAAGAACCGGACTACTTTATTGGTCAGTCCCCTGCTCAACTGGTTGAACTTACTAGGTCAGTCCAGTTTTGATGACTATGTTGTAGCTGCTGGAATACAGGTTTTATTGTGTTTACCCTGTTGTTTTCTTACTTGTTTCCATCACTGCAAATTACTCCAGTTGTTAATGACATGATTGCTGGTTGATCCTATTCTAATTTTGTTGTCATGACTTTAGTTGTTGCCATTATAGCAACCACCGCCAATATGGAAATTTTCTCATCAGCATGGTGTTAATTCTACCCCTTATTCTTTTGCTTCTATCATGAAAGAGAACTCTACTAAAGGAAACAAAATACTTTATATAAAACCCTAAAAAGGATGTTCTATTAGTAAACCTTCTGCATTAACATCCTCCTCAAGTATGTTTGAAGTAAAGGACTGTTTGGTTAACAAAATGATTGGATAAGAAAAAAAAACGAGAGAGAGAGAGAGAGAGAGAGAGTGTTTGTCTATGCTCCAGTCATGTTAAGTCCCAAAATGCACAGCAAAAGATGCTCACAATAGAGTAAGGTATCTTACAAGAAGGCACATGATGTGTTCCTTAGTGAAGGCATACAATACCTACTGACTTCGAGTTATTTCTTTCATTTTCTTAAAATGACTAGAGGAGCAGCACTACCAAGCAAAGAACCAATATTCAATAATCTGTGATCATGTGGGTTTTATTTTGTAGAAAATTGAACGCTTGGCAATTTGACAGTTGGTTTCACCCCCATGAAATTCAGGAAGATTGTTGAAATAAAGACTATTATAAGTAGTTGTAAGGAATTATATGTATAGGGCTAAACATTGTTAATAGATATTGAAAAGATTTAAAATTACTAGATAGGTTAGAATTTTCTTAGCATATATCTCCAATTATTTACATTCCATATCTGTTTAAGTTTGTACCAAGGGGCCATTGCCTGGTGCAATGGTTAAAGCTCAGATTGACAAGTGTGAAACGCAGGTTTGAGCCTAGGAGTAGCCACTTTGTGTAAAATAATATCCAAGGTTAAGTTTATCTCTAGTCCACCCCTCTCAAGATCCTATGTAAGTGGAACCCACACTGGGTAATGGCCTGTCTTAAAGTTTGTAACTATTTACACCACATTTAGCTAAGAGCTAGTTGAATAAACATCATGTTTTTCTTATAAATGGAATTAACATAATCTCGTCACTATATTCTTGTAAGGTAGTTTGAAAAAATTATTAATGTTATATAAAAGAGAAGCATTCTTTTTTTTTCTTCCTTCTTTCGGTAAAAACAGAAATGCGTCACTCATTAACTTTAAAGACAACCAATGCAAGCACATTATATTATTATAACTATAAACTATGTACTTAACAGAAAAGAATAAATTAAAATAACCACAAACTATATACAGTTTACTGACAAAAGCATAAAAAGAAAAGGAATGATATTTTTTTCAAAAAAAAAAAGAAGAAGATGAAGGCATGAAACATGTGAATTATATTGGATGACTAGTGAATACATGAGTGCAAAAATTTCCTAAGAACTATCCCCAGGTGAGCATCTAATTGATTAAATTTAGGAAAAAAATCTACTAGTGATATTTTAGTATTACATAACAGAAAAATCAAGCCATCATTGATGCTCACAGAAACATAGAACCCTCAAAAGTTACCTTGTTTTGACTTTTGGACCTTCGGGAGAATCTCAATGTAACAGGTATCTTTAAACGAAGTTATGACAAAAATTTTGACCCCATACTGCAGCAAAATATTTTAATACATTAGTTCTGGATAAAATAAATCATGAGTGAAATTATTCACTTATAGTTAACCATGAGCTTACATCTCAAAAAATTAAGCATATACGTTACACGTGATTTAATAATGTAGGCGTAGCTTCAGAGAGAAAGCACTTGTGAATTTAGCATGAGAGAGATTTACCAGAAAGTTTTCTTTAGTATTAAATATATACATATTTCATTATTTTTCCTTGTAATATAAAGGTGATAACATTCCACAACATTAAGTGCATTCAGCTTAATTTAATGACAAGACGTATATGTGAATATTTTAAAATTAATAAATGTAATACAAGAAGATAGATATATAAAGCAAAACTTTTAAATTCAGAGAAAGGTTATAGACAGTAAGCTTCCTTATGGGTCCAGTTTCATGTTCAAGAAGTTCAGCACTTAGTTGCACATACATAAATTCACATCATTTTTTTATCAGTCGTAAATTCACATCATCGAGTCCCTAACATGGTAAATAAGTTATTTAAGAATTTATAAATAAAAAAAAAAATCATGTTACCATACTTTATTTCAAGGAAGAACAGACACGGGCATACGACACAAACATGACACAACATTGATACGAACATACGTTACATGAAAAAATCTAAAAAAGTAGGAAATAGACACGGAAAAAACACAACAATATATAAATGTAACATATAACTTTGATTAATTTTCTAAGTCTCTATAGTTATAACTTGACAAATAAATATACATAGTATTATGTCTACAACAACTCACTTTTTTTCTCTTTACAATTATATTCTTTTCCTCTATGATAAGGTGTCCATTACACGCTTAACTTGTGATGGCCATGTGAATCATTTCAAATGTTCTATTTTTTAAAAAAACAAACCAAAAAAAAAAAGGAAAAAGGTGGGGCAATTCGAAGTACGTTCATTTCATTTCCAAGAGTGTGGACAAGGTGCTTATCTAAATGAAATTTATTTTTATACTATAGACACATCCACTACTGGATATGTGTTTAGGAATGTCCAAGAAGTGTCGTCCAACACATGACCAAAACAGAAACGGCTCCTCTGTAGACATGTCCCTGCCACCTAGCTTTCATGTCTTCTCACGGGTAAACATGTCAGATTACAACTTTCAAATTTACAGCTTAAGCATTACAATAGACTAAATACAAACTTACAATTTGTGCTCAAACCAACACTCAATAACACAAAAGAAATGAAGGAAAAAAAATTAGTTAAATACATACCAAATCTGCAGCTGCCTGCAAGGTGACATGATCGCCCCACTCGCCACTCCTATTTTAATCAATATTGAAGGGTATATAAATACAAAAGGACAGGAAAAATAAGAGGAAAAAAAACAAGAAACTAATATATTTTTACAAGGATTTGAATAATACTCCGACAACTTCTTCAAATAGTCACCATATGCCATGGGAACATATCCCTCGTACAACTCTGCACTGGACTTAAGCTGACAATATCCAACCAATGTAAAGAAAGACATTAGAATCCAGATAATCTGGCCCAAGATACACTAAAAAATATTAACAATTCATTGAAAAAAAATCTATTTTTTAGGATAACCACCTGATTGACAACTTCTTGTCTCAGAAATTTGTGGTGCTCTGGGCTATGATAGAACTGATCTGATAAAGCACGGAACTGGAGGAAAATGAAAGGACTAATGAATTAAATTATTAATTATTGACTAGAGTGTGTGCGCGTGTAAGCATGGTTTCATTATCATGACAATAATGCATTAGTTTCCCATGGAAAAATTTAAGTAGAGGAGTTCTGAAAACAGCTGTCACATGCTGACATTACGTGGGGAGTCAGTAAAATGCAAAAGTTATGTGATAGATAAGAGTGAATGCCAAGAAATACAGCTTGAAAATAAATAATTCCTCCCAATAACCATTATAACAATATAAAGTAACACCGACAAGCTCTAGCTTGGTTGGTATCTCCTCCACCTCCCCATATGGAGTTTAAGGGTTCAAGTCCCCTTAAGTGGCAAAGAGTGTGTGTGATATACCTATAAAAAAAAAAAACTATACAAATGAACATAGCAACTAGCAAACATCTCCAACAGAGAACCCAAAATATGGAAATTCCACTTTCACTCTTACTGTATAAAAGATCATGGGACTCCAAAACAGGAATCAGGTATAAACTGTGAATCCACAGAACTTCCACTCTACATACTTACAGGCATTACTGATTTGAGTGAATAATTCAGAGGCTAATAGGTTCCATAAAGATCGAAACTATTTGCTAAAACAGGCTATCATAAATATAGATTATTTCAGAGGAGATGTGAGCATGAGAATCATTAACGTGTTAGTCCTTAATTTGCACAAATCAATTGACATAAAATGCATACCAAGCATGAGAATAATAATTACAAATTTGCACATGTATTATTTTTCAAACAAAAAATTTGAAAAAGTGGAAAAGAACAAAATTGAAAACCCCATAGTGTGTTGTCCACATTTTAAAACAACTGTTGAGTTTTATATATTATCTTCTTTAAACTATTTATATGAAGTACCCATTGGGAAGTTGTAAATGGAGTTCATGCACAGAAAACAAGTAAAAGGTTATGTACCAAAAGGGAAGGAAATTACTTCAGAGTTAAGCACAAAATAAGTAGTCAAACAACATTTTGTTAGAAGCATAGAGCACTTGAGTCAAATCAACACTAGTATGGGCATGTGTCTAGGGACACATAACAAAATGCATACACAAATAAATAGTATGTTTATGTGCATGTCTGTAGACTCTGTACCATTGAGTAAGACATGAATCTGAAATAAAACATAGCCGATGGACGAGTTACAACACGTAGAAACCAGCTCAAAAATTTAGATATACAAAAAAAATTATTTTCAGAAGAAGATTGGAAGGATTGACAAGCACAGATTCACTGAGATGTTGATTCAAAGCCAAGTAGGGGATACAAAGGTCAGATATAGCTGGAGCTGCAAAACACATTAGAGGTGGCAGATTAAGCATTACCACTACCAAGTTTTAATATGAAGAGAGGGGCAAATTGTTACCTCCTCCCGTGAGGCAGGGTGGATGAGGCTAGGTGTAAAGTTGTACAAATCATGAAATCAAGTTTTTCCACAAGCAAAACCAACGAGAAGAAAAGAAGTTTTTGGGCATATTGTTAAAGCTCGATCATTTTTTTCATGAAAGAGCATATATTTTATTAGTCAGATTTTTAGGCTTATCAAACACAACAAAAGTAATATTCAATCCTGAATTCATAACAAAAATTTGATTTGTCTCCAACAGTGGGACAGAATTCGAGAAATTTATATTGGACGCTAGTGGTTCCACCCACAAAGAAACCCTGGAAGTTGAAGATATCTCAAGGGTTTTTTTTATTTAAAAAAAAAAAAGAACTATGAACTTAAACAAGGAAACTGCATGATGCTAGATATAAAGTTAAATGTTAGTGCAAACAATTTAAAACTTCAAATACGTTATTAAAATGTCCTTTTCTCATGTATTAAAACCCCTAAACTTTGGTTGATTAATAAACAGTTAAACCATATTTGAAACAAAAAGTGCCTAAAAAGCACTTCCTAAAGAACAACAATAAGATGAATTCATTTTCATTGCTTCCATTTCTTTTTCAACGTATAATTATAATACCTAAGTTGTTAAATCAGATACTTCTTTTTTTAAATTTCCATTAGTTTTTTTTGGGTTGGTTCTTCTATTAGTTAGGTCCACACTTTCCGGCATCCTATGTGAAATGCAACAAATGCTGCTGTTACTTCCCACAAGATAAAAACACTATTTTTACTTATTTCTTAGCATTGATTGCATGATTAGAAGCAAGCATTAATATTTAATTCACTGAAAACAAAAAGGAGAAGGAAAAACAACAAACCTGACAGTTACCATCTCCTTCAACCTTTCGCTCAACCAAGCCATATAATTGCAATCTGTAATTCTGAATTGAAATTAATATCCGACATCAATTTAAAATTAATATCCAGCATC
Organism: Nyssa sinensis; assembly: GCA_008638375.1. NCBI lineage: Eukaryota > Viridiplantae > Streptophyta > Magnoliopsida > Cornales > Nyssaceae > Nyssa > Nyssa sinensis. The sequence goes on along the minus strand of CM018051.1, from coordinate 3,579,649 downwards.
ATTTTTATGACATGATTACATATCAGGTAAATAATATACAACAAAGTCACAGGAAGTTTCTCATCTATTTATCAAAGTGAATTATAGCTAACACACAAGATTTATAACAAAATAAAGAGAAAATAGTATGATATCTCCATAATTATCTAGCAAGCAAAGCATAATATTCACATAATTATATAGCAAACTTCTAGATTTAGTAAGGAAGGTTTCCTTTTTTTAATATGATCCATCTTCTTATAATTATTCCAAATTTGCAGACCTCACTCATAAAGAATTACCAGTCTTACATTTGTGAAAATTAGCAAGTTTGCATAAAGAGGAAAAATGGGGTAAATAAATTATTGATGGAACTTTTCACTATGCTCTAAAACTGTCTCTCACTAAAATTCACACTTCCTCTGAATCTCTTCCTATGGTTGGAAAAGGAAAGCCCCCTTTATTGCTGGAAACTTTTGTACCTCAAAGATCTTTAAGTAATTACTGCATTTTCTTAGAATAAGTTTTGGCCAAAAGAAGGCTCTTGCATTTATAATTGTTTTCTTTTTCAATTTAAGAACAACACATTTATAAACATAGAACAATGGTATTTTAATATTATTTTTTTCCATGTTAAACCAACTAAAAAAAATAAGAAAAAAAAAAGGATGAGCAAAATTGGAAGGTACAGAAGATGATGGGGATCACAATAGGGTGTATACTAGGGGTAGGCACGCGACTGAATGGTTAGGAATGAATTTTTATTTTATTTTTATGAATATTTATTTGTTTTTGTTTTAAAAAATTTATTTTTTGGTATTTCCTTTAAAACAAAGGACAAGCAAAATTGAAAGGTACACAAGATGATGAGGAAGGCAATAGGGAGTTTTGCACCTACACTAGGCATAGGCGCAAGACCGGATAGTTGGGCATGAAATTTTTATTTTTATTTTTAGAAATAATAAAAAGAACACAAATTTAGAGCAGTACACAAAAGGTATCGAGAAACATTAAATTATTAAGTTTTCACCTAAAAATGTTCTTTTTGATATTTTAATTAGTTAACAATGGTCTTAAAGTCCCTACTATATCCACTCCTCCTAGAGTGTGGGAACAAGTCCAGTCAAAACTTAATGTAGACAGGCATGTGTGTAATGCATAAATTTTCCTGATGCACACACATAGAAGTGGGGAAGAATTGAGTGGGGGAAATAAGTTCTTTTTGATTGTTCAAGAGGGGGAACACTCTAAGATTTTTTCCATTTTGTGTTGTGTTTTGAAATACCAACCCCCAAATGCTGGCCACTGGATAAGCCTGTTCAAGGAACATTAATCAATCAAAACCTAACAGAATATAGTTACTCCATCATGGATTGTTCATGATGCAAACAAGTCATCTCCAACCTCTTAAACCAATAACAATAGGAATAAAAAAATACCTCTCTAGCAGCCTTTGATGATCAGAAGTTGCTTCATCAACCGAAGGTATATATCCATTAATTCTAGGAACATGCTGCATAAATCAATGACAAATATAAACTATGTATTAAATCTAGTAAATATTAAGGATTGGAAACATGATCATGTAAAATCATGGAAGGACAAACATTACCAAATTTTAATAACTACATTGGGTTATACTCTCAAATAAAGTCCACAATATTAGAGGTAGACATTTACTCATATATTGACGGCATAACCAAACAGGACAATCATGATGCAAAGCACGTTGAGAAAGACTTTTTGCAAGCACTCGAACATCCTAAGAAGACCTTTTAGAGGAAGTTGAGAAGCCACAATATTAGAGTCTGCTCACAAGTCAATTTGCGAGGCATTCCATTTACTTTAAGTTGCTAATTTGAGTCTACATCTTATTTTCATTTTCTCATTTGGCTTTCGCTCATGATTTGCTTCATTTTACTAATGAGGATTTTTTTTTTTTGTGGTACATGTATTTACAAGCCATGTGATTTCTTATGTGAGTTGTGTGACTGCTTGAGGATAATTTTAACTTCCTTTTCAGTTAGAAAGTTGGGAGACCAATTGAGGATCAATTGGTCACTTCAACAAAACAAGTGCCCTAAAATTATAATTCAATCTAGGCTTGAGATTGAACCTTTGTTAGGACACACTTGTGTATATTAGAAAGGGATCATCCAGCATTTAGACAGCTTTTGGAGAAATTTAGAATAAATTTCAGCCTCTTTTGCAGCTTGTCCCCTCCCTTTCTGCAGATCTTCTTATAATTCCTTATTAGGATCTTTGAGATGTTTACAGCAAAAAAATGTTGGTATCAGTGCCTATGCATGTCCACATAAAATGTACAAACTTGGTAAATCATGTAATTGGTCAAAAAATACACACCAGCAATCAAAATATGAGTACAATAATCACAACTGACTTTTAAATACAGCACATAAATAACCCGATGACATTGCATTAACCAAGATGTATGAGTACTCAAGATTTGGAGCCGGGAAAAAACTAATTTTTTAAAAAGAAAAACAAGATTTTTTGGAGGATGGCGCCCTTTGTCTTGTATGGTGTATTTGGAAGGAGAGGAATCGTTGGATTTTTTAAGACAAGGAACTTCCTATATGGGCATTAAAGGATTCTTTTTGCGAGTTTAGTTTTTTTTGGTGTAAAGAGGAACTTCCTGCACACTTAGATAGCCTTATTACTTTTGGTGGGAGTTAAGGCCTTAATTTTTGTAGCCTTATTCCTTTTTTGTTCATGGGTTAGCCCAGCCCCCCCTAGGCTCCTTGTTTATAATATATCTTACATTTACTGATAATAAAAAAATGACATGCTTAGAAGTAATTTCTACTGCAAGTGTCAGCTAGTCAGGTCCCCCAAGCACAATCTTCTTTCAAATGAAAAAACCAGCCCAAATAATGTGATTGAATGTAGCATGACTGGACAACTAATGCTCATATGAAAGCTGGGGGGGTTATATACAGATAGCATTGAAAGTTGAAACAACATGACTCATTTAGCTTTTAATAAGTATAGATGGTGAAGGAAAAACATCATGATAAGGTCAAAGAAAACTTCAAAATGTATCTTCATAAAAACATTACACGGGAAGAATTTTCAGCAAATGTGTTGCACTTACAGAAACAGGAATCATTTGGTCCAACGTCGTGCCTACTTCTCCATCAATTGATAGTTCCATATCATCTGCCTCGCCCTGACCATCATCATGGCCTGCAAATTGAAAAAGTTGTCACTAAAACAGACCAAAAAAAGAAAAAAGAAATTAACCTGCCAAACGCATTGAGATATCAAACAAGTGGCAGCTGTTTCCCCGTACCAGAATAAAAGTTTGCCATAGATGGAGTAAGCCAATCCTGAGCAATTGTAGATGCTTACAAGTACTTTTCCCCTGTATGTGAAGACTCAGATGCTTCTGCAATTGACAGTTGATCAGGAAGAGCATGTGAGATAATTTCATCATTCACTATATTGCTACACTGCATCATAATTACTATCTCTGGTATACTGTTTGTGACAGATGTTCACATCATGTTGATTATACTCCCTCTGACTCACATCATGTTGATTTTGGCAGATGTAGATTTTTCATATGAAATGCTTCACTGGTATTTTACATTTTAAAATAATCGGTGTATTTTCATACATTAAGGATAAAGTTATCTGATAGTTCTGTTAAATGATGAAGTGGCTATAAAAATCTTGAACTTGGCATATTTTCAGCTTTTTCCAACTCTTTACCAGCATTGATGAGCTCAGCTCGAGCATCCGTTTTGTGCCAAGTGCAGGAGCCTTGTGCACTGGATAGGACCTTTTTAAATGGTTCGGGACTTAATTGGGTTGTTGAGCAGCTTCTAATTGGGTTATTAAACTGAATGGAAGTTGGCTCATTCGGAAAATGAAAAAGGCCAAACCAAGCTTGTGGTTATTAACCTAGTCCATCTATGATGCATGGATCACCAACACTCAGAACCAAAATTTTGCTTTTAGATCAACTTTGGCAACACTTCACACAGAAGATACTCAAAGAAGGCCATTTACTCTTCTTTCTTTTTTTTCCTAATTCAATACTCAATAGTATGCTATTCTCTGTGACAAATAAAGTAAGATGGACATCTGCGCCATATATTTCTATATTTACATGCTACTTTGATCAGCCCTTTCGACCAAATAATTCAGCAAGACAGTTTAGGCGTTTCGGAATTTTAAATTTTAAAATAAAAAATTTGTCCACGGCTCAAACAATCCACTAAGGCCGAAATAACATGAAACTCCAAATCTACGATTCTACAACCTCAAACTTAAAAAATAAAATAAATAAATAATTGAACGGCACCATGGCAGAGACCTAGAATTTTCCAACCAACATCATTTGCAATCAATATATTATACACACACACACACACACATATATATATATAGAGGGGGAGAGAGAGAGAGAGAGAGAGAGAGAGAGAGATTTATTTGAAACTTTAGTATAAACAAATCTCACATCGGCTCATTTCTATGTTCGACAATCTGATTCTCATCTGAATAAACAATAAAAAGAAAAATACAAAACCTAACCGAAAATTCAATTATTCAGCACTTCAAAAGTACTACATGCCGAATCAATAGACAAAAATCACAAACTCACCATCAGCTCACAGTCTCTGAAAATTCAAATAGTCATCTGCTATTGCCGAAAGCCTTTAATCTGTACAAAGAATTTTATTGGGGGAGAGAAGTGTTTGGGTATGCCACGGAAGAAGTAAAGAAGATAGCGATGTAACGAATAAAATGAAAGTGGTTGATTTGAAACCATTATATACAGTTACCCGGCGTTATATGTCGAACAAGTTGTGACGGAAGGATGCACGGAAGCCTTGATGACCGTTGGACTGGTTTTGAGTGGCGGGAAAGCTACCGTTGGTTTAAGCCGCTTTTCCTTGAACAATCGGTGATCGTGATCGTGATCGTTATCGGTCCCCTCCTCTTTCTCTTTCCCTATCTGCTACATATTTTGTTTGAGTTATTTTTCGACAAGTTAACGAGAATCTATACAGTATATGATGTATGTTTGTGTGAGCGTAGTGTGGGGTTGTGGTTGGCTACGATGTATAGTTGGGCAACGGTTGAGATTATTTTGATGGTAAATAAGAGATCAAACGGCTGCCATTGGATTGATTTGGTCTTTTTGAAGAGGATGATCAATTATCTTAAACAATCTCTTACTTTAAATAATATCTTAAATTAGTAATTAATTTATATTACCTTTTTAAGGTTCATGCGCCAAACTATAAACAAAACAAATAGAAGAGCATTCTAATGGGCATGCTATTTGACCTATTAATGTCAAACAATGACATAATCATTCAAAGAGGTCCAGTAACATTTTAAAAAATAATGATATATTTCTTGTATCACACTTAATAGAAGACATAACATAAGCTAAATTTTGATAAGTCACGTCACAATTTATTAAAATGACACAAATTTTTTTAATTTTTTTTAATAGAAGTTGTAGAATAATTGTTTGTAAGAGAAACGATGTAATTATGTAAAAAGAAACTTTTTTTTTGAATGAATGGTTGAATCAAAATTGTTAAAATATAATATTTTAACATTGTAAGAATAACTTAAATACTAAGTGTTATTTCATTCGTGTTAAATCTATATTTTAATATTATTATAATACAAAATATCAGATTTTGATAACACTACTTTAATGCTAAAACATCATTTTTTAGCACAATTATTTTTCATTCCGACCACTATTCTCGATTATTGAAAAACTAGCAAAAGTAACCCAAATGTTCGGTTTTGAAAAAGTTAAAAAAAAAAAAAAAAAAAAAAAGTTGCAACAGTAGGAAATATTAGGAGAGACCCTTGTGTTCGTCGGAAATCTGGTCCGTGTAATTTATTCAAAATAAAAATTAAGATACATGTGTATATATATATATATATATATATTAATAATATATATATATATATCTTTGCAAATATGTGTGTGTGTGTGTGTGTGTGTGTGTGTACAACTATGCTGGTTAAGTAGTACCCAAGGATCAGAAAATGCGAGTACAATGCATAATCCATTCTAAGTTTAAGACATCAGATACCTTTACACACATCCATTGAGCCAGAAAGAGAAAAAGAATGCATTTTAATGCTATAAATACCATGATTCCAGGTCCAAAAACTCAACAGGGTTGTTTACAAATTACAACAACTATTCAGTGATAAATCCATTGTAGTCCATGGAGGTCTCTTTACAGAGTACAGACCATGGAAAGCTACCTGCCATTTTTTGCTCTTAGCAAAATCAACATCTTCCAACAAGCTTCATGTCTGTATCCCCTAGACCAACCATCCACTTCCTCTAATTCTCAACTTCAAAATCTGATTAATTTGCTTCAGCCCTGCCAGAAGTTCCCACACCAAGTTGCACATTTCCAATAATAACACAGCAAGTAGCTTATGAGTGGTTCTATATATATTCGCTGAAGTTACTTATCAAATATACAAATATATATATATATATATCCCATACAAAGATTCAATAGAATTGCTTTCCTTAACTCCTCACAGAAGCTTCTCCAAGAACCAAAAAAATGCCATCTCGACCTTTATGCTCAACTATTGGAATCAGCATGTCCTTTGCAAGGTTTGATGACCACATCCAAACAAGCCAACCACTTTCTACAATTTTTATGTCCATGATCCTTCTCTTACCTTTTGTTTTGGTTTTCCAGAAGTTTCCATTGGCACCAAACTCCTTGCAGGTGGTGGAGGACTGCCAGATTCTGTTGATGCCTCCACAATATGATTCACCGTTTCCAAGACCTCACTCATCTTTGGGCGTGACCTTGGGTGTCTGACCAAGCACCTGTTGGCAACCACTGCCAGCTTTTGGGCTGACTTGAATGAATAATTCCCTTCAAGCCTTGAATCCAATATTAGCCGAAACTTCTTTGAGTCTGATAGGTATGGCTTTACCCATTCCAAGAGTTTCTGCTCGCTCTTGGGGCGATTTCGATCCAATGGGCGCCTACCCGTTATGAGTTCGAAAAGAAAGACCCCATAGCTCCATACATCACTCTTGTATGTGAGACGTCCAGTTTGGACGTATTCAGGAGCTGCATACGCCATGGTTCCCACAACCTGATAAAGTTCTCAAATTATATGAATGTAGAATTAATAGAGAAAAAATAAATATTACTAAGTAAGTTCATTATCAAAAATTACTCCAACAGCAAAAAAGGAAGGAACGGGAAGAAAAAAAAGGAAACATACTTTTTGTGTGGATAAAATTAGAAATTGGTGCCAGGGATATAATGTGGGGGGTACCAAAGTTTTGTTTTGATGAACAAGCTTAGCTTTCTTAAAGGCGACTTGAAGGAGTGGAATTTGGTAACTTGGGAGGTGCAGAAGGCAAGAGTATTAGAGGAGATTAAACAGCTTTATGTTTTGGAAGGTACAAGGGGATTATCGGCAAACGAGATTGCTAGAAGGGTGGGCAGGAAAGGCAAATTTGGTTGATTAGCAATAATGGAGGAAATTAGTTGAAGATACAAATCTCGGGTATTATGACTCAAGGAAGGGGACCGAAACACGTAATTTTTCTCACAGGATGGCAAGAGATTGTATCATATTTTACTATTTGGAGGCTTTGGATGGATGGGGAAGAAAAGAGGCAGGAAGGCATGATCAAACAAGGGATTGCTCAATTTCATGATACATTCAGAATCGCATGAACGGCAAACACTAGTTGAAGGCCTAGAGTTGGCTTCTTTAGGAAAGGAAGACATGATGTGGCTGGAAAGACCCTTTTCTAAGGACAAGGTAATGGCAGCTTTGAGTAGTTGCAACGGAGATAAGACTCCGAGCCTAGATGAGTTCACAATGACATTCTTTAGAAAAGTCAATATTTGTCTGAGAGTGGGAAGTTACTGCTTGAGGGCGGACCTTTGCACAATAGTAAGGTTACTCCATTGTGACCTGGAGGTCGCAGGTTCAAGTTGCGGAAATATAGCCTCTCCGCTTGCAAGAGTAAGGTCGCGTACATCTAACCCACCCTAGACCCCATAATGACGGGAGTCTCGTGCACTTGGCTAGCCCTTTAGTGGGAAGTTACTGCTTATTAAGACCAATATGTCTAGTTTGCCTACATATTTTCTCTTACAATTCCGCATCAATAACAGCTAACTTGGAGAAGATCTGAAGAAATTTTTTGTGGGGTGACCTGGGGAAGGAATTCAAATACCATTTAGTTGTTTGGGACCATATTTGTTCTCTACAATCTGGTGGTTTAGGAGGGAGATCATTTAAGGAATTTAATCAAGCCCTCTTGAGAAAATGGCTTCGGAGATTTGCTGTGGAATTTGATTGCTCATGGAGGCAGGTTAGTGAAGTTTGGGAATAACAGGAGAGGGTGGTCGCAAGTGAGGCTATGTGTTCTTATTGGATGGGATTATGAAAGGCCAACAGGAGAGGTTGGTGAAATTTTTCTAAATATATGAAGTATGTAACAGGAAATGATCCAAGGGCAAGATTTTGGCATGACATTATGTGTGGTAAGGCTCCCTTAAAGATGGTGGATTGCCTCAGATGGGGGGCCATGTTCACTTCTTAAATACCAGGGTTAGTTTATTTAGGGATTTTCAGGAAGGGAGTTTGATACAGTAGGTGTTCTTATGAAGCATCTATATAGCTGTTCCATTTGTAGGAAGAGAGGATGCATTTAGATGGCTTCCAGGTAGATAAGGGCAGCCCGGTATTCAAACTCATTATCAAGTTCTTTCTATTAAGGATGTGTCTTCTTTTCCTTGAAAGAGCATATGGAAAATTAAAATGCCTTCCAAGGTTTTTGTTTTGACCTTGGATCACCTAGGGAAATCGGCTAAATTCCCCAATTAATGTTGCATATGCAGAAAGACAGGAGAGACTAGTAATCATCTGTTTTTACAGTGTGTGGTGACCAGATATTTGTCGAGTGTGTTGTTCTCATTATTCGGTGTTCAGTGAGTCTTATCGAATAAGTGTTGAGAACTTTCGAAGATATAGATATGCTAGCGTATAACTTGAAAAAAAAGTGTAATTGGATACTTTTTATTTTTTAATTTTCAGAAAATTTGGATTCCATTTCTTCTTTTGCTGAATTGTTTTTTGGTGATTTGAGTTGTAAAGGTGGGGCTTAAATTGGGGTGGCCCTATACTTCGCATGTACCTGAATTGAGCCCCCTCTAGCACTTAAATACACATACAGGCATCTTACTTATTTTTAGAATCAATTGTTGAGTCTCCTTTATCTCATTTTTATAGGTAACTTTTGTAGTTTAGGGTTTTAATTTCTATAATTTATTATGTTAATTACTGAGGTGTATAATTAGAGATTCGTATACAAAATGGCATGGAAAATTGGTGTATTGCCACGTCATTCTATGCAACAATGTGAAAAAATCTATTTATCATTTTCCTTATTATTGTTAGTATTTTGTAGTTATGAATTGAAAGATGTATTAAAGTTTTTGTAAAATTAAAAATTAATGTCATTATATAATTGTTGATTAACCCACTCAAACTATATTCCTAGGTCTGCCCACGTAAATGAGGTTTGTATAATACATCAAAGGCCGATAATTAATAGGTTGCACCATAGAACTTTACGTAGAGGATGATTAGGGATTTTGAACCATCAGAAGTCATCCCATGGGAATTCTTTCAGAAAAGTGCCACTATCCGTTTTTATAGATGGTCCAAAATAGTAAAAGCAGACGACAAATATAAGACAGTGCAAACTGTAATGCTAATGCAATTCACAGAAGCACAACAAGAAAAGAAAGGCAAACAACATGCATTTGAAACTACTGCATATGAACTCCCACCTAAAAGTTCGTGATCACCAAATATAGGTCTAGTTAAGTGAATGCAGCCATCTGACATCACAATCATTGCATTTTTCATGATAAATACATTAGAAAAATATGCCAAAAAAAAAAAATCTATTTTGATAATTAGGATTATCGGAACTGGAATTTTAATCAGCTGTCTGTTGTAGAACACACAAAGATGTGGTTTGCAAATCTCATTTTCTCATCTTAGATTAACAATTTCAAGGCAGGTAGTAGTTTACAGTACAAGTATCAAGTGATAATAAGATAATTTCGTATGAGCATACCGCTGTTGAGACATGGGTTAGTCCTTCTGGAGGGCCCAATCTCGCCAATCCAAAGTCTGACAGCTTCGCATTCCATTGCTCATCCAGGAGAATGTTTGAAGATTTGAAATCTCTGAAGATAATCTATAAAAAATGTAACCAGAATAAATGTCAGTATGATGTAAGATAGTGTGGCACACAATGTGAAGTTCATAATGCATAATACAATACATGAGAGAGAGAGAGAGAGAGAGAGTGTGTGTGTGTTATATCATATATGTCTTAAACCACTTCATGAACAATTACTTGCATAAAGAAAAAGGGTACCCTAGAACCAAAATGAAGAAAGACAACCCCAGTGCGCAAGGCTCGTACCACTGCGGGATCTAGGGAGGGTTAGACGTATGCAGCCTTACCCCCACAAGCGAAAAGGTTGTTTCTGTGATTAGAACAAAAATGGAAAGACAAAAAAAACTTGATTGACATGGAAATAAATTGGAGAAAAAAAAACCTGAAAACCCATTTCTTCATGTAGATATGCTAAGCCACGAGCAGCATCTTGAGCTATTTTCAGTCTCTGAGCCCAGGGAAGAGGTATCTCCGACCGAGTCGATAAATGGTCTTCCACACTTTTGTTAGGCATAAATTCATAAATCAGAAGCCTCTGGATTCCTCTCTCATCGTCCTCGGCACAGTAGCCCAGCAGTTTGACCAGGTTTGGATGCTCAACCACCCCAAGAACATTTACTTCTGTCACCCACTCCTTGTGCCCCTGCCAGACAAAAGGTGGGAGTGTAAGAAAATTTATAAACATAAAATAAAAACTCCCTATCTTCTGAACCACTAAGGAGTATCAACATGAAAGTACTTAGTTAAGCATTCTGACTAACATCAAATGAAGAACAAATTCATGCAGGGTCACGAGATGGATTAATCACGATATTTGTCATGATCAAAGAACAGAGAAGTATTTCAATGATGTAGAATGTTCGCACCATCGCCGTGTGGACATTTCAGAGGCAACATCGAGATTTCACCAGGTTTCACATCAATTTATGAGTCTTCTGGAAGACCCCAACTTCATTTAGTATTTTTCTGTTTATTAATTGTTCAAGTTATGCTTGGTAAGACATGTTTAGTAAGTCCTAGATTTTATTCATCTCTCGCTGGAAGGGAAATCTGATTACTATGTGAAATAGTAGTTAATGTTGATTTTTTTTGTTTTCTGTTTTTTTATTTTGATAACTCAGTATCCAACCCTTCAGGCCGACTTTAGTAAGTCCTAGATTTTATTCATCTCTCGCTGGAAGGGAAATCTGATTACTATGTGAAATAGTAGTTAATGTTGATTTTTTTTGTTTTTTTATTTTGATAACTCGGTATCCAACCCTTCAGGCCGACTTTAGTAAGTCCTAGATTTTATTCATTTCTCGCTGAAAGCGAAATCTGATTACTATGTGAAATAGTAGTTAATGTTGATTTTTTTGTTTTTGTTTTTTTATTTTGATAACTCGGTATCCGATCCTTTGGGCCGACTAATCTGGGGACTAATTCCATCGTCCACTAATGGGAGACCGATTAAAGCCGGAGCAGCGCCCTTAATGGACTGGGCCCCAAGAGAAAGTGGCATCCGCTGGATTTCGACTTGGCTTTTTTGTGTTTTGTTTTGTTTTGGAAGGATTTTTATTGCTAATGATAAGAATCTACCCATTAATCCCACCCCTCTCTTTTAGATGTCATGCCGGTACTTTTCCATTGTGCTACAACGGATTTGTCGAGTTTTCTACAGAGAATTGTGATGTATTCATGTAAGATGCGTCCATAAAACAAGGAACAGTTCATGCAGAATCATGTTTTTGATTTATCTCTCATTAATTAAAATCAAAGGTAATAATACCATCTTCTCTCCACCTTCTCTTTCTCTTCACTTGTTATTTATTTGACCTTTTAATTTCTCTTCTTCTTTCTTTCCCTTATTAACTAATTTAAAAAAAATATCTATGAATATGGAATTTAATTTCACTCAACACTGAACCATTAAAATGACCTTTTGTCTTTTATATCTATAATCTTTTTATCCCACATGTCATGAATCTGCATCAAACATGTGTTGAATTCTAAATTTTTCTAATGATTGTATGACAGTTCAACACTGTGGAAATTAGACTCCTTTTGCTTACAAAGTTTCCACAAAAACTCATGCACGCAGGCACATGCATGCGCACCTGCAGAGACTCACAGACAATACTTTGAAGCAATTTGACAAATGAGAAGGAATGAAGTATTGTTGAAGGTGAGTAATGACAATCTACTTCTTTAAGCACAGCTAAGTATGGATGTATAAAGCAGAATAATAGTACAAGTACCTTCTCTATGTTGTTTCCTGGATTGAGTTTATATTTTTCTCCTCTCTTTTTTTTTTTTTTTTAAGTCAATCGGATCCTGCAAATATGTTGGATACTTGGAATGTCTAGTTACCAGATCCTAAGATTTTAGGGTACCCAAAAAAATTTCCTAAACATATGCCAGCAATCACACCTAAACCCAACTAACATTTTTTTTTTTTGATAAGTAAAAGTATATATCAAAAGAAGCCCAAAAAGGGCAGCAAGGGCAAAACCCCAAAAAGCTTTACATCGGTCTTACAGACCCCAGAAAGTTAACAAAAGAAGAGACATTTACAGGAAAAGCCTCTTTGGCCCAAAAAAATAGCAAACGCAAAAAGGCATCTTTAAGAAAAGGAGTAGGAATCTCCCGATCTTCAAAAACGCGACTGTTCCTTTCAATCCATAGACACCACAAGAGGCAAATGGGGGCCAAACTCCAAATCCTCTTAATCTCTTTAGGAAGGATACACCTTTCCCATGCCAACAAAAGATCTTTGACGGAGCCTGGCATGACCCATGAGAAGCCAGACATGGCAAGGACGAGGTTCCAGCAGCTCCGAGTAACATGGCAGTGGATAAGAATGTGGTCCACACTTTCTTCGTCATTCTTGCAAAAATAGCATCTGCTAGCCATAAGAAAACCTCTCTTCTTCATATTTTTCGCAGTTAAAATGGCCTTCCAAGAAGCTTCTCAAGCGAAGTTGGAAGCTTTAGGAGGAGCTCTTGAATGCCAAGTGAGCTTCCAGGGAAAGAGAGTACTTCCATTATCGAACAAGCTTTTGTAGAAGGATCTACCAGAAAAAGATAACTTTCCTGGCTTCCAGACCCTCTTATCCTCTCTACCTCCTACTGCCCGAAAATTGTTCATGTGGTGGAGAAAAGAGTCCACCTCCTCGAGTTCTCAATCAAAGAAGTCTCTTCTAAAACAGGGGGTCCGGGGTCCAGACCAACGTATTCCCAACAGTCTCCACATAGTCACTAACCCAAGCCGATTTGTTGCTAGCCAACCTATATAACATAGGGAATTTCACCTTCAACGGCTCAACCCCACTCCAAACATCATCCCAAAACTTCACCTGATCACCTTTCCCTATAACAAAGCTACATCTGTCATTAAAAACCTCCATTCTCTTCTAATGTAACCCCAAAGACTATAACGCATCGACCCTGCCGCGTTGCGCGAGCGCCAACCCCCATTATCACACCCATACTTGGACACAATGATCTCCTTCCATAAAACCTTATCACTTTCATCAAAGTTCCATAACCATTTCCCTAAAAGAGCTGTATTGAAAAGACTCAAGTCCTTCACACCTAGACCCCCTAGAGACTGAGGCCTTTTAATTTTATCCCACGCAACAAGATGGATTTTCCTGCTTTCACCCTCATGACCCCAAAGAAAGTCCCTTTGAATCTTCTCTAATCTTCTACTAACTGTCTTTGGGACTGGGAAAAGGGACATGAAATAAGTGGGGAGATTGGCCAAGATGCTTTTAACAAGAGTGAGTCTGCCTCCTTTTAAAAGGAGTTGGCCCTTCCAGCCTGTCAGCTTGCTATGAAACCTCTCAACCAAAGGGTCCCAAACCCCGATAGATCTCGCATGAGCTCCCAGCAGAAGACCTAAGTATGTCGAGAGAAAGCAACCCGCTGTACAGCCCAGAGTGCTAGCAAGAATGTTCGTCCCCTGAATCTCCCCCACCGGAGTGATGCTGCTTTTAGCCTAGATTGATCCGCAGGCCTGACACGGCTTCAAAACACACCAGAATGCACCGAATAAAGCAAAGCTTGACGCACTGAGGAATCACAAAAGATAATGGTATCATCAGCGAATAAAAGGTGGGAAACGACTGTGCATCTTCCCCCTCTTTCCCCCACCTGAAAGCCTTTGATGAGGCCAACCTCCACTGCCCTGATTCATGAAGCGGCTCAAGGCTTCCATAGCGATCACGAAGAGAAAAGGGGATAGGCGATCCCCCTGTCTCAAGCCTCTAGACGAACGGAAGAATCCTGTTGGGGATCCAGTTGACGAGGACCGAGAAAGAAACTGTAGAGATGCACAACTAGATCCACTTCCTCCACTTGGCCCCAAATCCCATCTTCTCCATCATACCCAACAAGAAGCTCCAGTTTACGTGATCAAAGGCCTTCTCAATATCCAACTTACAAACCAGCCCTTTCCTTTTCTGCTTTATCCTAGACTTTATGCATTCATTAGCAATGAGAGCCGCATCTAAAATCTGTCTACCTTCTACAAAGGAGTTTTGACTGGGAGAGATGATGCTACCCATAACTTTCTTCAATCTTAAGGAAAGAACCCTTCACTAGCAATTTGTAAACACTGCTAACTAGGCTTATGGGCCGAAGTCCTTAATGCAAATAGCTCCCTCCTTTTTAGGAATGATGGCAATGAAAGAAGTATTGATGCTTCGCTCAAAACCCCCTTCCCTATGAAAGCTCCCAAACACTTCCATCACATCCGCTTTCAAGACAATCCAACATTTTTTAAAGAAGGCCATGGTGAACCCGTCGGGGCCCTGGAGCTTTATCCCCGTTACACGCCTCTAAGGCTTTCTCCACTTCATCCTCCAAGAATGGAGCCTCCAGATTGGAGGCTTCATCCCCGTTCAACCTGTTCAAAAGAATCTCATCCACTCCAGGTCTCCAGCTTCTCGGCTCTATGTAAAGCCTAGAGAAGAAATCGACAATACCCCTCCTGATAGGCTCCTCCTCAGTGACAACATGATCATCAATAACAATAGATGAAATTCTATTCTTCCTGTAGTGAGATGGAAGCCACACGATGAAAAAACTTTGTGTTGCGATCACCCTCTTTGAGCCAAACAGCCCAAGATTTCTACCTCCAAGAGATTTCTTCCATCTTTAAGACCTGCCCAATTTCACCCTTGAGGCCTTCTCTCTCCACCCTTTTCTCATCAGAGAGTGATCCCATCTGATCTTCCTTATCTAACTCCGACAGGTTATTCAGCATAGACTGCTTCCTTTCCTGAATTATACCGAAGACCTCACGATTCCATTTTTTCAGATCTTCTTTAAGGAGTTTCAGCTTTCTGGCTATGCAGTGACATGGAGACCCGGTTACAACATAAGACTCCCACCAAGTGCGCACCAAGTCCACGAAACCTTCACTTTCTAGCCACATGTTTTCAAATCTAAAAGGGCTTTTTCCTGCTCTAAAAGTTTCACAAGACAACATAATCGAATGATGATCAGAACAAGGCCGTGGGAGACACTTTTGAGAGATACCGGGAAAGTTATCCTCCCATTGATACGACACCAGGAATCTGTCCAATCTAGATATGGCTGACTGATGACCTCCTCTGGACCATGTGAATCTCCCACCCTCCAGCTATAAGTCCACAAGGCCTTGAAAGTTTATAAACTCGTTGAAGCTCCTCATAGCCGAGGTTAGTCTTCCACCCCCCAATCTCTCCCCTGGGTTCCGCACAACATTAAAATCCCCCCCTAAGCACCATGGAATTTGCCAAGGGAGGAGCAAGGATTGCAGCTCATCCCAAAACAAGCTTCTAACACCATCGACCACCGGCCCATAAACTCCGCAAAAACCCCCACACCAAAGAATTGTGAATCATACTAAACTTGCAGGAAATAGAAAAAAACGCCCACACTGTGCTCAAGATTAGAAACTACTCTGGAATCCCAAGCCACCAAAATGCCCCTTGCAGAGCCCTGAGCATTCAAAGCAACTCATTTAATCCATCTGGAGCCCCAAATGGACTGAACAACTCTCTGCGAAATACTTTCCATTTTGAGTTTCCTGGAGGCAGATCACCGTCGGTCTCCATTCATGCAGTAATCCTTTTATGACTGCCCGCTTGTTTGGGTCATTTAACCCCCTCACATTCCAAGACAAAATTTTTAAATTCATGGGATGAGGTGAATTTAGATCCTATCAATGTCCTCTACGACGACCTCCGTCAATTTGCTGCCCCCATAATTGACTGAACAAGACAATTCCTCCATAACTCTTTTCAGCCTTTTAACTGATTTATCCTCCCTGTCTTTCTCCCAAAAATTACTAGAGCAAGGTCGGGCATTGCTCATCACTATATCTCTGAATAAATCCATCAATCGATCCTCAAAGCCTGTGCAGGGAACTCCGAGCATCTTACTAACCTTCCCCATTTTCCTGAGCACCCACCCATCTGAAACACTCTGCTGATGACAAATAAGCTCTCTTGTGGTTTCCGCTGCATTCTGTGATGAGCCGTTCAAATACCCCTCCGGCAACATAACTGCCAATGGATTAAGGTCCTCCAGGTTTTCTGCATTTTCCTGCCGCCTCATCTCTTTTTCTCCCCCCTGATCGACTGGGCAAATCAACATGTGCTGAGCTGCGTTCAACTCCTCCTCTGCTACAAAGGAGCTTCCTACTAACATATCAATTTGAAGAACGTCTTTGTAGAGACTGCTCTCCAAGTACTGAAGGAGCTCGCGCTCATCCACCATGCTACTGTGATCTGAATCTAGCCATTCTGAAGTACCGTCATCTTGTGCTGCATGTGTCGCCTCTTGACCTTTTTGCTGTTCCTTACCCTTCGCAGAATTTCTGGTTTTCGACTGCACTTGCAGTCAATGTGTTTCTCACGAGCTTCACTGTTGCCATTCCTTCCTGTTATTTGCCAATACGTTAACTGAGGGGTTGAACAAATTGGAATCAGTGGCCTTTAAAGGATTAAAAGGCCTATCTGTACTGTCCTCAACCTGTTCAGATTGGGCCCCACCAGGCCATCCCCTTATGTTTTCATTGTTTTGGGCCCAAAAGCCTGCCTCCATTGTAAGCCCTCCCCTTTGGTAACCCCCCATACTTAAGCGAAAGGCCCAAACCGCTTTCTAGAGCACCAGCCATTTGGTGTTGGCCCAACTCATATGAACCCAAACTTTGCGACCCACACCGATTTACATGAGAGTGGCCCAACTCATACAAGGCCCAAACCTTGCAGGCCCAACCTGATTTAAATGAGAGTGGCGTAAATCCTCCAAGCCCCGTCTTCTCCAATGGTCTAGAATCTTCCTGCCTTGCGTCCTCGTCATCTGCGGATGGGGTTTGGGTTTCAAAATCCTTGTACAAGTGTCAGAAGGAAGCCGTCTACGTTCGTCCATGTCAGGCTGCCCTAGCCCCGAGCCATGCTGCCGTACCCTCGTTCCATGGTGCCATATCATCGTGTCAGAGTGCCGCGCCCCCATTTCAGTAGACTGTAGCCTCGCGTCAAGATGTCGACTTGCGATTGGACGCGCCCTTGGCGCGTGGGCACCTTGACCTGCCGTACCATCTGTTCCCCTAATTGCTGCCATCTCCAGCCGACCTGGAGTTGCTTCAACACACTGTGGCCCAGCTTCCGACTAGATCGGAATGGTGAAGGACCATCTCCCACACCTAATGCTGAATGATGCCGGAATATCTTCCGACCGACTTCGAACCAAAATTCTTGCCCATCGCAAGTGACGACGTTGCACTGTATCTTCATCTACTTTCACAAACTGACCACAACGATTCTCCAGTTCACGGAAGACTTCCGTGCTCCACAAAAATGCCGGGAATCCCATCAACCGAAGCCATATGAGCCCCTTGTCAGCCTGCCTTGAACAACATCCGGTCGGAGACGAAAGTTGCAAAGTCACCGCTTGCCCTTCAAAGGTCCAGCGCCTACTGTTAAGGATTCTGATAGCCTCCTTTTCCGATGGCAACTCAAAGAGGAACCAAGCGCCATTCAAATCAATAACCTTCAGGCCAGTCTGAATCCCTCAGCTTCTGAGAGCCTAGTTCTGAATTTTGTGCCTTTCTGGTACCGGAGAATCCAAGTCGCTAAATCTTCCTATTAGACATCGGCGGAGATAATTAAGACAACTATCGCATGAACTCAGTTGAATCTCCAAAGTCTTCACGAGCATGAGTTGGGAGCATTTCCACCTTGACTGGATCCACAGGCCAATCTTCAATCCTGCAAACATCCAAGTAAGACTCTTTACATATGTTGGCATTTTTCTGCTTAGATAAACCAATCGATCTGAATGCGTGTGTGTATGTTGACCATCCCCCTTTCAATTCATCCTCCGGCAAAAATATTGAGAGGATTCCTTTCTGCGATTGACCTTCTATTCTCATGAAATTCCCTCTCCAATTTGATCATTTCCACATAATTAGGCTTCTATTGCGACTGTGAACTCAGATTGGGAACACAACCCGTCTTCTTCCATAGGAAAAATCCTCCAGGATGTTGCAAAGCCATTCCAATTTTCCCCTGAGAACCCATAAACGTCGTACTACGCCTAATCCTCTTTCGATAATTTGAAAGAAATTGCCTGTCGCATCCTCATCATAAATAATATCAAAAGATTTATCCCCTATTTGGGCGAACATTCTCTTGTGAATCTTCAATTTATTTTCTTAATCTCTCCGGCACATCCATCCTACAATTCGGTGTTAAACACCATAAATTGTCACCTTTACCATTTGTCATTCTTATTTTAGGAACTTGTTAAAGAATAATCACAAAAAATACGTATTATCTCCAATTCTATTTTACTCAAACTAAAACAAGAAAAACGTATGAACTAAATTAGAACAAGTATAGAGTAAATTGCACTTAGCACCCCTGACAATTGCAGACAGGCCTCTAAATTGACTAATTACATTGCAATCAAACATATGTATTCAAGCGACATCAATTTCTTTAAGCGGATTTTCAGAAAAACATATGAACTAAACTAGAACAAGAAAAGTATAAGAAACCTTGCCTGCGATCCTCTTTTGCCTAATTGTTTCACAGCGACATCAATATCTTTAAGAGGATTTTCAGAACTCTTGATCACACCCTTATATACACAGCCAAACCCACCCTCTCCAAGTTTGACAGTGCGGCTGAAGTTATTCGTGGCTGTCTTCAGCTCCGAAAATGTAAACACTTTGAGATTGCTAGGCCTCTGGGACAAACTGGAGCCCTTGAACCGTGTGCCAGTGTCCAAAACATTCTGAGAATCGATAAGCTTGGAATTGGAGGACCGAGATGATGTAGACTTCGTAGTCTTTGTTTCATCCTTTTTTCTACCATTGGAGAACTGGAAACACTTCATAGCATCCAATT
Organism: Nyssa sinensis; assembly: GCA_008638375.1. Taxonomy (NCBI): domain Eukaryota; kingdom Viridiplantae; phylum Streptophyta; class Magnoliopsida; order Cornales; family Nyssaceae; genus Nyssa; species Nyssa sinensis. The sequence goes on along the minus strand of CM018051.1, from coordinate 3,560,030 downwards.
AACCACAATCACCACACTGCAGATTCAGATATAGCAAAAAGAAGCCTCAAAATCATGAACCCATTAAAATAGCAAGACACCGAACAACATGGAAAATTAAGGAGAAGCATTAGCTAAAGAATCAAGTCTGTCCAAATTAGATTAAGATTCAACAATGAGAATTATATAGTCCTGATTATAAAAGAAAAAGGAGGTAATTTTGTAACTGTTACGAAATATAAGCATGTAAGATTATATATAAAACAAAAATCCAAACTTCAAGACTAGTTCAACACTAAAAACCCCAATTACACTTCCCAAACAGAATTGACAAAGTAATTGATAAGCTCCCAAAAAGGGAGTGCATAACAAACAAAAATCCACTGTTTTCAACAAACCCAATTTCCCAGTAATGGATTACTGAGAACAAAGTCACACAAAATAAATCAAACAAATCTCTCTCTCTCTCTCTCTGGCATGAAAGCTAGATGTCCTACCTTCTTTTGCAAATCCAAATTTTCCAAAAAAAAATCACCTATAATGAAGAACACAATAAAATCTAGTTTTCCTATAATATAACTATATATATATATATATATATATATATTGCCAGAACCTGAAAGAGCCGAATTCAATATTTAGTTTACTTCACATTCGGTTCAATGGCAATATAGCATCAAAAAAATCTGACATAACTCACCTTCAAGCTTTAAACCTGATTGCAGAAACTGGTATGCTAACGCCACAAATGACAAATCCCTAGAAAAACCCAGTAGTCCAAAAAAGACTTCAAAAGCCCGGTGAAGACGATATCCGCATGACCCGAGAGAAGTCTTTACACGGCAGCTGCGAGTCAGCTTCGCAACCAATCTTATACACATACATAATTACATATATACTTCTACGGAACCAAGACTTGACTGACTTGAGACAATATATCAAATTTGAGCCCAGGTGAGAACGCGGTATTGGAAAAAGAAATCCAGTGGGGGCAGCCACTAGAAAAAGGAATGAGAGATGTGATGTCAGCGACGAAAAAGTCTTCCATGAAAACGTTAGAACGAGCCTCAGACGTCAAGATACAGTACCTATGCCTAGTACATCGACTCCTTTGCTTCTCAGACCCACACACAAAAGAGAAATGCTAGCTTCGAAGTGTTGGACAGAGAGTGATGGGCATTTACGATTTGATTAACGCATGTTTTAAAATTTGATTAGTTCTAATGAATGTATTACTTAACACTCGTAATTAATGTTAACATTTTTTATAAGAAAAATATTTTACTTTTTTACTTCACTCGAGCAGTTATCCTGTCATTTTCATAACTAACGCATGTTTTAGTTAATTTTGGAATGAGTTAATTACATTTTTAATATCCTTAAAGTTTTATTTCGATTTGAAATAATGTCTTTTATTATTAATTATAACATGGACAATAATTGGCTCCAAATCATACATGTCACAATTTTAATAGGTCATGTATACCATATGATTATTTAGTTTTAATAAATAAATTAATTAATTAAAAAATACATGTGCATTTCATATGTGATATATTGTGATTAAGACACATACTTAAATAAGATAAATTTCTTCTTACCGAGTTTAAAGTTAAAGTATTGTTCTTGTAACAATTCAGTATTTCAATGGAGGCTAATTACTGACCTCTGTTAACTAATTCTAAAAATTGCGGCAACATGGAATCGGTTGAAAGGTAGCTAGTATTGGCAGGATTTAGTGTTTAGGGCTGGTTGTAAGTTAGTTAAACCTATTGAAATTGGAGGCGCAGCTCATTCAGCTCCTTAAAACTCAGGTGTTAAGGAAAAGGGCAACCTGCTATATAGATAGACCAGAGGAGTTAGAGACGGGCAATGTGAGACAATCCAACACGCCCCTGGAGTATATTGCCTGTGGAGGGAGGCCAGATGAGCGCGTCCCGACTCTTTTAACCCAAAGTTAGGCTCTGCCCTGACTCTGATACCATATTGAAATTGGAGACGCAGCCCATTCAACTCCTTAAAACTCAGGTGTTAAGAAGAGAGGCAGCCTGCTATATAAATAGACTAGAGAAACTAGAAACGGGCAATGTGAGACAATCCAACAAAACCTATCATGTCTTCCTTTCCTTCCCCTCTAAGGGCAATTGATTGCTTGCTTGTCGTGTCAAGGCAGACCGAGTCTTCACCCCCGTTCAATTCCCGTTATATGCGATGTGGCGAAAAATACTGATTTAATGAGATGTGCCTTGCCTACATTAAGATTTAAAACTTGTCGTATACTTTCAGGAAATGTTTGGAACAGAGAACTTACAATAATACAACGCTGCATTCTTCGAAGACTAAGGAATTGCCAGATATCCAATCTTTCAGGTTCAAAGAATAACGTCCTAATGGTTTTCTTTTTTGTATAAGAAATGCAATAGGGAAGATTCTTGATTCCTAGCCTCTCTTCTTTGACTTAAACAAGTTCGTTGTATAAGATAATCTAAACAAAAAGAGATGATAGGGGATCACGCTCCCTCTGTGCTTGTTTCCTAAGTCTGCAGCTCAAGTTTACCCTAGCAGCAGCAAACCTTACTTAGCTAGCCCTATCTTTAGCAAACAAGTTAGCTACGGTTGAACTGCCTTACTATAACAAGTAAGCAAGTAAACAACGTTTCCTAAGCCTAAGTTTACCCAGCCTAAGCAACAACAGTTCCCCAAAATTCTCTATTCCTAACATGAATGGACGACTAAGGGAGGCATTGAAAAAGAGTGCACTTGCTTCTCTTAGACAATTAATTTAGTTAGACAAGAGGGCTGAACGAGATTCGAGGTTGGAGAATTCCATTCCAAATAAGGAAGATGCGAAGGCGATAACTCATTTCTCTTCTGACACACGAGCTTGGCTTGAAGTTGGGACTTTGCATCCGTTGAGGGATTGTGCAAGGGCAAAAACAGTTTGGTCAGTTCTGGTGGAGAACTCAGTTCAACAGCGCTTCTTCTCTCTTGATATGGCAGATTGGATTGACTATTTCTGTGTGACCCTCCTAAATTGATTATATTTTAATACTTTATAATTTTATATGAGTTTTAAAATAGTATTTTACAATTGTATACGAGTTTCAAATAAAGCCTACAATATTAATGTGTAAACGGTTGTCGTTAATAATTTGAAACAATTGTTAACAGTTGTTTGTAATTGGTTTCAATTGAAATAAAATTATAAATGAAGAGACTAAAACCTTATTTGAAACCAAAACCAAATTTTGGGATAATAAAATGTAATTTACTCTTTTGGAATTCATGCATTTTTTCAAATGACGTTTTTAACCAAATTTTTAACAGAAACATCATTTGAAGACGTTTCTTTAAAATACACATTTTTATTAGATGATTTTAAGAGGTAAAAAAATTGTTACTAATTAAGATTTCATATTTTAAGTCAAAAGATATCTTCTGAAACTTTGGACAAAAAAAATTAATTTAAAAACGTATATTCAAAAGATAATTAATTATAAATTACATGGATTTTGGAAATAACAAAATAAAATGTATAGGTAAGGTCAAATTTCCAAAATGTCCATTTGATTTTTGTTGAAGTGTTATGCACCTTCCTAGATGTATTTTAATAATGGTAGTCAAAATGATTATCTTTTTTTATATTTGAATGTATTTTGAATTTTAAAAATGTTAAATAATTTGAACCAATCAATCATAAGAGATTGTGACAATTATCTTTTCTACCAGCTTTTACCTTTCCTCTCTCTTATTCCAATTGAAGGCACCTATCCTCCCATCATTTGTTGAATGCATTTTACCTTCTATGACATATCTTTTTTGTATATTTTAAATGCTAGTTAGATGTTAAAATTGAAAAAATATATATAATAAAAAAGAAAAAAAAAAGAGAGAATTGAAAATTTCTAAAGATTATATTGTATTAGATGACTTAATAAATAATTTATACAATGTGCCTCTATATATAAGAGAGTATATGACAGTTTTATAAGAAAAATGAAACAAATACTAAGACGGCTAATCATAATATCACAATAATATGACTAACCCTAATATATTTATACTATACTTTTAACAAGATGATTTGTCTCTTATGATCTCCGGTCGGATATGCTCACAAACTTATCTTTTTAATTTATTGTATTTTAGTGCATGTTCTTTTTAATATAATACTATTAATAAAGGATAATTACACTGACAATTGTACGAATTCTTCTTCTACTCTTTGAAGTTGTATTTACATTCCTTTGAAAAAAAATGTTCCTTTTGCACAAAAATTGCTATTGATGTCGTTAAAGTTTTAATTAAATTTTTATACGACTAAATGTTTTTTAATATTATACTAACATTCTCTTGTCTTTTCAAAAATTCATAAGAAAATGTCTCTATAATTATTAAATATTACAAAAATGTTAGCGTAATTATCTCTAGGTAACATAAAAACTTATAGGACACTGTAGTAATTGTCAAATCTCCTCAATAATAGTATTGCTTTGGACCAAAGTCTCATGTGATGAAGTGGTATTACCCAATAATAAATTTGCTCAAATGACATGTCACATTGGTTTCCTATACTTTTTAAATTAAAAAATTTAATAATAATTCTCATCTAAAATAGCGTGGAGGTGATATTTTTAAGAGTTAATTAGTCTTAAGTTTTTGAAAAATGTATTAAATTTTTTTAAGATTCACACTATTTTTAATTGTGAGATGAAAGACATAGTTGCTTTTAATTTTAAGCTTAGATTCATCTTGATAACATAACACTTGGAGTTTTTTTATAAATGATGAAAATATACTCAAATAAAATTTACAAGTGTTCAAAAAAAAAAGAAAAAAAAAGAGTAATGTTATTCATACCATAAAATTTTATTAATTTTTTTTAACTTGCTGACGTAGCTGCTCGGATGCTAGTCAATTAAACCTCTTAATACTAGTCAATTAAGTCTCTTTGACTCACCTGACATGACTGACACCAAGAGACTAAATTCACTAATACCAAAAAGCTAAATTCACTAGTACCAAAAACAGTCATGTCAGCAGGTAAATTTTTTTAGTAAGATATTAAGGTAAAAGTAACATCACTCAAAAAAAAAAAAAAAACAAATCAATGTAACCCCATTTTGCTTGTATTCGCTCATATTCGACTCTCCGATGAATGTCTCGCCCAACGTAACATTACGACTATGACATTTCAAAATTTTGAAGTCACATTAATCACAACCGTCATCATCGTCTCCGACAGGTCGCTCCTCTGCCGCTAAATCTTCATCATGAACCACTGAAATCACCATTGCAACCTCAATCATCAACATAACAAATCCACCCCTGTTGATCAACATATCTAATCTGCAACATGAGCTCTTCATTGGAAGTTACCTTTTTAGATTATTGGATCGCCGAAGAATTAAGAGACTGGCGGCTGAAGTAATGCTTTTTCTACAAACTCAAATCTTTATTTGGATAGTGAAACCATAAAATCACTGATTTCATAAAGCAGCCAACAGGCCATTCTCAAGGCTTCATATATAAAGCTCGATGTTTATAATAAAAATATATAATTTTTATTAAAAATAAACTTGTAAATTTTAACTAATTAAATTTTAAATTTTTTTTAAAAAATTTGAGACTACTACTTACTTCACAAAAATTTCATGGAAGGGGTATTTTTGGTATTGAATAACTAAAGAATTTGATGGGTTAATATGTTTGGACTTTAATTTTATGATAATTTTAGTCATTTTTGTGAACTATTGGTCGCATGATCCTATTTTTAAAAATATAGTAACTAATAAATTTACTTACTTTTAAATAATAGATTATTTATTATTTATGTAGATTTATGTCTTTTAGACTATTTACTATATCTTATTTATTTTGAAAAAAAATAAAAAAATGAATTTATTTATTTTTTATACTTTCTTTAAGGACCGTTGGATGCCCTTGATTTACAGTGTAACTTGATTTAAAGAAACTAAGATACTTCCTAAAATATTACAGATGAAAAATGTAAAAAAATTAGAGAATTGATTATTTAAATTTAAAACAAAAAAATAGCTTTCACGTGACAGTAAAAATTCGTCGGGTTTGGACCCAACTTGACACTTATAAATTTTAGTTCGGATTCGAGTTTGGGATTAATATCAAGTTCAGGTTGGGTTCAGGTTAACTGTGATAGAATTTAAAATAAGTTTAGGACATGTCTTAACTCAAACTTAGCCTGCTTGAGTTGTATACTTAGTACAAGCTCAATATTAATATAAAGTTTGAGTTGACTGTCTCAAAGTTTGTAATAAGTTAGTCATGTCTCAATCCCGAGCCCGACCTACTTGAGTTGTATCCTTAAGGATCCGCATCACTTAAATTTTTTTCTATTTCAAATTTGTCCACATTTTATCTAACGTTAATTATTTCAAATTTTCATATTTGGCCATTCCTATCTTAATTATATAAAATGTATCATTTTTATTTAAGCATAACAATAAATAAAAAAATTAGTTTTTTAATATATTATCTCACAATTATACATATTATAAATAAACTAAGCATATAACAATATATAAAAAATATTTAAGTATTTCATATTATTTTCTTAGAATTTCTTTTCCAAAAGCAATCGTATAGACTCAAATTTGACGTGATTTCCTGCGTCGAATGCTTACTAGTAGGGACCATCCTCAACGGCTGTGATCCAAGGAAGACAAACACTGCAGAACCATGGAATTGGGAGATTAATAATTACACTCAATAACACACAAACCTTCGTGTTACCTTTAATTTCGCCATCCATCACTCCCCGCCATTTCTTTCATCCAAAAATCATGGAGCTCCTTCCGAACCCTAGAATTCCCTCACTCAGCCCACAACATAGACGCTTCGACCAAAATTTCTTCAGCACCTGAAAGGCTGAAACTCCCTGAATCGCTGTGGCCATGTCCATGTAACCGACCTCCATTGTTGTTTATTCAACAAACCCTTAATAGTCCACTCACCTTTCAATCATCCACTGTTCATCCTTTTTTTTTTTTTTGTTCTTGGTTAGAGAAACACTCCGTGTATACAACTTACAGAGATTCTGAATGCAATGAAAGTGTGAAGTCACAATTGGACTAACGCAAACTCAAATTTCCAGTTGTTTTTGTACTTTGAAACAGATAGCTATAGTTGGTTATTGGATAATTCTCCTTACTTCTATATGAAATTTTGGAGAGTTTTTGAGTGATTGAAATGATTGGCGCAAGGATAAATGCATCCTGGCCTCCATACGTGTCGTTGTTCTTAATTATCATTTTGGGTTTCACCCCGTGTGTTTGGTGCGTGGAGGATGATGACTATAGTGAGTCCGGTAACTCAGCAATGCTTCCGCTTCTTACACCAGTTATTTATAACCAGATGTCAAATGTCACCTCGATATTTAAGAAGGATATCATGGATAATTTGGGCTTCTGTGTAAAGGATGTGTGAGTAATGTTTACTTCTTTGTAGTTTATTGCTTTACCATTATGATTGTTGTATTGTTTATTTATAATTTTTGTTGTCTTCCAGGGATACTGATTGGAACGGAGCATTCAATTTTTCAAACAATTTGGGATTCCTGACTAAATGCGTCAAGCAGATAACAGGTGGTTGCATTTGCCACTGAAATTATTTAGTTGTTTAGTCTAAAGTAGGCACCAATTCATTGATTATGGGGTAGAATATTTTCAGCATCATCATTATCATGCTTATTGTGGAATAGATTGGAAAAAAAAGGGGAAAAATGCTTTTGATAAGAAAACAAAGGCAGCTTTTATTTGAACTATGTGACCTGCTGTTTGTTAATCAATATGAGGAAAATTCTACATTTATTCCTCTTACAATTCACCGCTTGGTGGGTGATGGTCGGGGGCAATCACTCTATTCTTCTTATTGCATTGCCACTAAAGCGCAGATGCTGGGTTTACCTAGGTAGCTAGCTACTAAAATAGATTTGGGAACCAAAGAAAAGCTCCTTACGGTTTGCAGCACAAAGAATGCAGTGGCTAATCTCACTATCGATAACTTAATAAGGAGAGGAATTATTTTGGTGAATAGATGTTGTATGTGTAAGCAAGAGGAGGAATCTTTCAACCGTCTTTTTTTGCACTGTTGGGTGTCGAGGGAGCTGTGGGCCGCAGTGGTGTGGTCAGTTCTTGGTGTTTTTTGGACTATGCCAAGATTGGTAAAGGACCTCTTGACTTGTTGGAGTGCAGCATGCCCTTTGAAAAGACGTAAGAAGGTGTGGAATGTTGCACACTTGTGTATATTGTGGCGCATTTGGCTAGAAAGGAATAGTTGTAATTTGAAGGAGTTGAAAACTCCATTCATAGTATTAAAAAGAGGATTTTAGACACGTTTTTCTTTTGGATAGTTGGGAAATACCCCATTTATCTATTTGATTTTGTTGATTTTTGGGGGGAGCTTTATTGCAAGAAAGGTTGTATGGGCTTCCTTTTTTGTATATGGGTTGTGCCCCCTCTAGCACTTTTTTTTTTTTTATATATATATTATATATTTACTTTACTTTTCAAAAAATACATAAATTCATACACACACATATATTTCATCTAGATTGTGTTTCTATATAGTAAACTTTGTTTTTTTCATGTTTCTCACCCGATTCTTGATGATGAATGTGTCTAAATTAACAGGAGATGTCACACAGAGACTATGTACTGCAGCAGAAATTAAGTTTTACTTTAGCAGTTTTTTTGAAAGGAGATCAATGAATGGCCTTTACTTAAAACCAAACAAAAACTGTAATTTGACGTCGTGGTTTCCCTGGATGTGAGCCGGGATGGGCTTGTAGTGCCAATCCAGATCAGAAGGTTGACCTGAAAAACTCAAAGGACATGCCTGCTAGGACTCGTGACAGTCAACCTTGTTGCGAGGGTTTTTTTTGCCCTCAGGGTATTACTTGCATGATACGTAAGTGTATTTCAAGTTTTCAATACTTCTGTTATTGATGTTTGGAATTGATCGAGTTATATTCTTGATATATTGGCACTTGTAGTTCTCTCTTTTTTCTGACTAGGTTTTTCACGTGTTAAAAAGTGTGTTTTGGCATCATTTGCATGGTAATATGGTGAGAATAGGTTTTAGGAGTTAAAGAGTATATTATCTCAGTTTCTTTCATACAACTGATAGATGAATAAGGATGAAGTGATAGATAGGATTGAATTGTAAATGAATGCATTGATGGGAACTCAGAGGTGACAAAACAGCTATTTTTATTTTAAATTATTTATTTATTTGTTTCCCGGGGGGGGGGGGGGGTGGTCAAGTTGCCTCAACAATTGAGAAGATAAAATGTGACCCAAATTGTTTGACAAATTAAGTGCAAAAGGGCTAATGGTTTGAGTTGAACATGCAATGATGACAAGGGAATGAAAAATGGCACATCTAAGTGTATAGCTAACTTCATTCTGCTTTGCCACCATCCAAGATTCTTGTGGTCATTGGAAAAAACAAGTTCATGCATATTATGTTAAAAACCAAGTGAAACTTATGTTTAGTTAAATACTCAGCAAAACCTAAATTTAGTTTCAATATATAAGCAAGAGTTTGGTTCTTGGTGTTCATAGTAAAAGATCAGAGCAATCATGTGAATGTATTCTTTTTTCTCTTTTTTTTTTTTTTTTTGCAGTAGAAGAATCTATCTCTACCTACTTAGAAGTACAAAAAAGAATTAAAACCTAAATTTAATCAATCTTTAAATGATCCTCGTAAACTTTATAGTCTATATCTTATTGATAAATCAAGCTTTTTCCTAATACTACTATTATTTTTTTACCTTGTCATTGAAGCTTGCCCATTAGGTTCTTACTGCCCACGTGGAAAACTGAATAAAACTACTGGCATATGTGATCCGTAAGTTCATATTCTGGCTCGAACTTACTTTTTCCTTATTATACGTGGTTTCTCATGGTTTATATAATTCATTAATACATATATATGGTAGAATTTTTTTGCAGATATCGTTACCAACTACCTCCTGGGAAGACAAATCATACTTGTGGTGGAGCTGATATTTGGGCTGATGTTACCAGTAGTAGTGAGGTTTTCTGTTCAGCAGGATCATACTGTCCAACTAATACCAAAAAGGTTACTTGCAGTAGCGGGTATTGATTTTTATCCCTAAACTCACAGCATCAGTATATTTGTTATAACCAGCAATTTTTTGCTGCATGTTTCAGCAAGGGCAATCTGAACAATTACATTTAACTCTTCTAATTGGTCTATGGTGCATGATTTGTGGATAATGTATCACTATTTGGTGCTTGGCATCCGTGTGGACTGATCTTATATTTTCTTGCTATTACAGAAATTATTGCAGGATGGGTTCCACAAAACAAAAACGTAAGTTACTTACACAAAACAATTTCACTTGACATTTTACATATTTAAGCTACATGCATATAAATTCCTCTGAAGCTTGGTGTTTTCTCACCTTTTCTGCCCTGATAGGATTTTCAAAGAGCAAGAGTTTCAAAAATGCTAAAAAAAAATTATCCTACCAATGGGGGTAAATTGGTTTAAGCTTCAAGATCCTGAATGTTCAGTTTAGTATTCCTGGAATAGTTGTAAGAGCATAAGTTTAAAATTTCACAACTATGCATGAAACCTGTGAGCGTGAAGTATATGCCAAGGTTCAGTCTTTTATCTAGGAGAGAGGTGGAAGGGTCAGAAATACAGTATTGTTCGGACAAACTATTCTACTTTCAGATGAAGAGACAGAAACTTTATTATCTTGTATTTCCAACGACATACTCTGTTATAAAAATATAGTTTCACATTACTAGATGCATGACTAAGATACAAGGTATGTGATGCAGTTCATAAGAAGCTCAAGAAGAAGCATATTCAATTGAAAAATAGAATTTGGAAATTGGTTGGATTTCAGGTGGCACTAACTTGGGACCTCCCATAATCAATTTTAACCTCAAGTCTTTTCTTAATTGACGTTTATTATAAGTTCATAGGCTGTGGTCAGTTTTATATGCATATTTTTGTCTTTAGAGGTAGGAGTGTTTTTATAATTCCAAAATTTGCTTGACATGGGCTAGTGCTAAAGTCCAAATTGTGGTATTGGACTTTATTTGTGAATTTTGATTGTTACATGGTTTTACGAATCGAAGTCTTTCAGTCTCTAAATAGGGAATCCAAGTCATAACTGAGTTAGATTTACTTAAAAAGGTCAATATATAACCCTAGTCCCATGTTGCCCCGAAAAGCGAGGCCTATGTTGTCATCCCTGACATGGGCGGGGTTGGCAGGTTTCCAACAGGGTGGGTTAAATTGTCATCCCTAGTCCCACGTTGCCCCGAAAAGCGAGGCAACAAAAAAACACTAGCTTGAGTAAAATAAGGTGCTAACTTATAAAATAATAAAAAATATATTAGACATTAAAAGTTGATTAATTCTAAGTTAAATAATTTATTATAGTTATAATAATTATCAAGTAACACTAAAAAGCTCGCTATGATGTATTTAAGTGATGTGATCATTATAAACTTTGGTGCTTTCTTTTGAATAAATATTCAAAGTTTTGTCATTTGTCCAAGTCTTATGTAGAAGATATGATAGGACCAATTTCATAAACCTCTAAACTAATTCTCAAAGATAGGCCTATGTTGGGAATGTTAACTTAAGTTATGCAATACAAAAGAGAAATAGGGAAGGGATGCAATGTGCAACCTTTACATATATTTTTGAATAATCATAAAGAGAGGTATAAGAACATATATTTACAAGAACAAAAGTAGAGAGCAAGAAGCTCTATTACACCAAAATGACTAAGCTACCTTTAATGAATATCATAAATACATATAAGAATTACACTCCTTAACACCCCCCCACCCCCTTCAAACTCATGATGTGACGGTAGGAAGTATTGAGAGTTTGTCAAGAAGAAAGTGAAAACGGAGAATGATATGAGACTTCGTGAAGAAGTCAGCCAATTGCAAAGTGGTGGAGACAACAGGCAAGGAAAGAGTCCCAAGCTGACGATGGTGGCACACAAAATGACAATCAATCTCAATATGCTTAATACGCTCATGAAAAACAAAGTTGTGAGCAATCTGAATGGCATTTTTGTTGTCACAGTACATAACTCCTAAATCAACAAGTAACCATCGCAACCAAACAATCTTAGAGGTAGTGGTAGCCATAGCACAATACTTAGCTTCAATAGTAGAGCGAACAAAAACAAATTAATTTTTGCTTTTCCAAGAAATAAGAGAATCACCAAGGAAGACACAAAACCTAGTGGTGGACTTACTATCCATGACATCACCAGCCCAGTCAGCATAAAAAGGCATGAAACTGCAAAGAAGTAGAAGAAAATAATAAATTCTAATGTGAAGTGCCATGAAGATAGTACAAAATATGAAGAATAACAGCCCAATGAACAGTGGTCGGAGAGGAGACAAATTGACTCATAATGTAAACAATATAAGCAATATCAAGAGGTGTAATATACACCAGACTGCCAACAAAGCTTGATATAGAGTAGGATCGGCCAAAGTAGGATTATCAGAAGATGTGTAACGTATGTTAAGCTCAAGAGGGGTCTCAACGATGCGAGAATCGGTTAAGCGAGCCTTCTGAATAACATCAACGACATATTTAGACTAAGAAAGAAGAAAACCCTTAGGAGATGAAGCAACTTCAATACCTAGAAAATAGCGAAGAGGACCAGGATCTTTCATTTCAAACTGCTGCTGTAATTGAGACTTCAAAACCACAATGCTCGTAGAACCATTTCCAGTAATAATCATATCATCAATATACAGAAGAAGCACAATTTGACTAGCAGAAGTAGAACGAAGAAAGAGAGTAGAGTTATGAGCACTAGAACGAAAGCCTAAACCACAGATCACAGTAGAGAACTTTTCAAACCAAGCCTGATGAGCTTGTTTAAGACCATACAAAACTTTCCAGAGTTTTCAGACCTTTCTTAAAGAATGAGGAAGTCTAGGAGGAGGAACCATAAAAACTTCTTCAGCCAAATCACTATGCAAAAAGGCATTCTTGACATCCATTTGAGATAGAGTCCAATGACTTATTGCGGTAACAATGATCAAAGCACGAACAATAGTCATCTTGGCAACATGAGCAAAAGTCTCATCATAATCAATGCCATATTCTTACAAAAAAAACCTCTGGCAACTAAGTGAGCCTTGTATCTTTCAATAGTACCATCAACTTTAGTTTTGATCTTATATACCTATAGACAACCAACTGCGTGTTTTTTTTTTTTTTTTGACAAGTAAGATGTGAAATATATAAAAAGCGCCCAAGGGGAGCGCTCCCATATACAAAAGGAGACCAATTTAGGGTCTCATGTTACCCAAAAATCTACGAATACTTCCACTAAAGGGTTACTATTCCTATTTACCCAAAGATACAGGAAAAGTAAAAAAATGTTTCTAATTTTACAGATGGTGTTTTCTATCCCCTAAAAAACCTTCTGTTTTTCTCTTTCCAAATTCTCCAAGGTAAAGAAACAAAATCCCATGTGCCAGTCTTATGCAGTGCAAAAAGTTCTTCACTCATAGCCTATTGCCAGATAGGATCAAGAGTAGCCTCCTTATAGGAGGCAGGTTCAGACAAAGAGGATATAGAAGACAAGAAAGAACAAAATTCAGAAGAATAACAAGTATTAGAAAAACCAAAGCAATTAGGGGCACTTATGCAAACACTTAGAATAACGAGAAGGGGGAGGATCCACATTTTCAAAAGCAGATGGAAGCACGTCTATGAGCTGTAGGTGCTAATCCTGTAGAGAAACAGACTTATGCCGATGACTATAAGTGTGGATGATAGGAGGTGGTGCCATAGAGGAAGACGAAGATTGAGAGGAAGGTTGAATGTCCGAAGGAAGAACATCATGAACATAAGAGTCAATAAGAACATTATTAGGAAAAAGGATCAATATAAATGAGATCAGTTTTATTGAAAGAGGCAGATGAAAGTGAAAAGAAAGGAATATGTTCAAGAACGACCACATGGTGTACATACAACCATTTGGTAACAAGATTATAACAATACTCCTTTTAGTCCTCACTATAACCCAGAAAAAGACACATGCCAGAACGAGCAGATAACTTAGTCCACTCAGCTTTAGGAAGAAGGATAAAGTAGGTACAACCAAACACACGCAATGAAAAGTAGTCAGGAGATTGCCCAGTTAATTGTTCGAAAAGAGAGATACCTGAGGTAATGAAAGAAGAATGCGATTAATGAGGTGAACAACAATGAGAACAACTTCTCCCCATAAAGAACTTGGAATAAATGTAGATAAAAGTAATGAGCGGGCAGTTTTCATGATGTGTTTGTGTTTGCACTCAGCCACACCATTTTGTTAAGGAGTGTCTGCACAAGATGACAGCTGTAAGGTCACATCAGATTTAAAAAAATCAAGAAAATCATTATATCGGTATTTCCGACCCAAATCACAGCCAAAAACATTTAATAGCAGAAGAATAGTGTATGAACCATAACATGGAAAACAATAAAAATGGAGAAAAACTCATCTTTGTTTCATAAGATAAATCCAATATTGAGTATAATCATCAATGAAAGAAACATAGTATTGTGATCCCCCCCCCTCCCCTTTGTAGGAATGGGGACAGGGCTCCACACATTAGAATGCATAAGATCACAAGGAGCAAAAGACAAATTAGTACTATTATTAAAAGGTAATGCTGTAAATTTGGCAAGTTTGCATCCACTAATTTCATGACTATGTAAAGTCCCTAAAGCACCAGATACTAAAAATTTCAAATCAGAACTAGAAATATGGCCAAGACGAGAATGCCATAAATAAAACCCTAAACCAAAGACTTATGCCTTAAATTGAAGGAAGACAAATCAACAAAAGGAGCAATGGCGGGAGCATGCAATTTCTCCATTATATACAACCCTCCAACTTTACTGCCAGTCCCAATTAGCCTCTTGGAATGAGGATCTTGTACAATACAACCAGAAAAGAAGAAGTGAACAACATAACTAAGAGCACACAGTTGACTAATAGAAATCAGATTCAAAGTTAATTGAGGAATACAATAGACATCATGAAGAGATAATAGATGAGTCATAACATAATCAACACCTGCTAGTGACATAGAAGTGCCATTGGCAACCATAATAGTAGACAAAGGAGAAGATGTAGTAGAAAGAAACAAAGACGAATCATTAAACATATGATGTGTAGCACCAGAATGAAATATCCAGGTGGAGCGAGATATACTTGATGGGGTGGTTGAAGACAAACTTATGGAGGAGGAGACATAATGGCATTAGATTGGCGAGAAGAAACAAGTTTCTGCAAATGCTTAGCGAGTTGTGTGTCAATCAAAGAGGGATCAAGTGTTGTTTGAGCGGATGCACTGTGATCATCCATAGAAAAAAGGCAACAATTGCAATGTGTTGGTAAATTCTTCTTCCACGGTGGTTGCTGTTCAAGATCCTGCTCAAAATTCTTCTTCCACGGTGGTTGTTTACCTAGAATTTTAGGACACCAAGCGTTCTAGTGATCTTTTTTATGATAAAAATTGCACTCATTAAGAGCTACTCGAGGACGCCACTTGTTCTGGAAGTTAGGCTGAGGCTTAGGTGGAACAACCAAGATTGTATGAGTAGGCAAGGGAAGCAGTCCCTTTCTCAAAGCTATTTTGAATCAAATGTCTTCTGCCAAGAGTTTATTCACAACAAAGGGTAGTGGGTTTCGGTGAAGAATGGAGCCACGAAGTCCTTCAAAATCATCTTGAGGAGCCATTAGAAACTGTACCAATCTTTGCTCCTTTCTATACTTGCAATAAACCTCATTAGTACTTAGTTCCTTAGGCTCAGTATAGCTCAATTGGTCCCAAAGACCAGTCATAACAGTATGGAACTCCTGAATACTTTTATCTCCTTGCATAGTAGACCGGATGTTAGATTCCAACTGATATCTCTTGACAAAATTAGATTGAACATATAACTTGGACATATAATCCCAAATTTCTTTGGCATTGGGAAACTTAGCCCATTGAACACCAATTGATTGATCCACAAAATTATTAATCCAAGTGATGATTTTGGAATTGTTTTGTTTCCAAGTAGACACAACTCACGATAATTATCTACCTTAGGGTTTGTGGGAAGCTTGACATCCCCAATAACATAGTCCCACATGTTCTTACACAGAAAATTTTTCATTACATAAGCCCAATAGGTATAGTTATTACCAGTCAATTTCATACAAATAGCTTGAAGAGAATCATTGCTATTAGCCATAATTACTTAAGAACTTGCAAGCACTGTGAGACGAGACAATTTGTGCGAAGAAGGAAACAATTTGTGTGAGATATAAGAATGCAAAACTGAGATGAATCCAACAATCTACGAACCAACAACGTGATGATTGATAGTCACAGAGTGACAACGTGGTCTTGCGAAGGGGATTGAGGATGACGACCTGCAACAAAGACTTGCAAAGAGAATCTGACGACTTGCGAAGAGAGGACAACTGCAACTCAGATCATGCGATGGTTTGCGAGGGATGATGGCTGCACTTTGACTAAACCCTAGTGCGAGAGAAAGAGAGAGACTATTGCGTCGAAAAAGAGAGAGATTGTTATAAGAGAAATCAATGAGCAGTAGCGATGAATAGTAACGATGAACAATATTGATGAACAATGTTGATGAACAGTAACCGTTCTTAACAAACCCACTCCGATACTATGTTAACTTAAGTTATGCAATACAAAAGAGAAATAGGGAAGAGATGCAATGTGCAACCTTTGCACATATTTCTAAATAATAATAGAGGCACAAGAACATATATATAGGAACAAAAGCAAAGAGCAAGAAACCCTATTACACCAAAATGACTAAACTACCTATAATGAATATAATAAATACATATAAGCAATGCACTCTTAATAAGGAAGACTTCACATATAAGTTGTCAATTTAGTTGATAAAGAAAAGAGGTTTTATTGTGGGTAGACATCGATTTTGTGAAGAATGATGACAATTTGTTAGTTATAGTGTAATGTCAATTCCTATTTATAATTTTTTGCATGTTGAAATTGTTACTCTCCCTAAAGCTTTATATATTGGAAAAAACTCAAATAATTTTAATGTTTATTGGACTAGTTTTGTGCTAAGGTTTGATGATAATAATTGTATTGATATAATTGATTTGGATATTACTACTTTTAAACTACAACTATATTCTTTCATACTGATATGCCCTTACAAAATTGTTAAATAAGTACACAAAACAATATAAATATAAAGGACATACAAGTAAAACACGTTACAATTTAAAAAGTTATCGCATAGTCACCTCTCGCCTTGCCTAAGGTGATCGCTTGGGCGTTGTCTCTTTGAAGATGCCTGGCCTAGAACGTGTTAGGGTTTTAAGACTGAAAATCATCTTGCCTGCTCACCTAGGAGACTAGGTGCTCGCCTTTGACAACAGTAATTTGAGCAGATCAAGATTTCAGTAATTTGAATTCAATTTTCTTGTCCACTGGTACATTATTGGTATATGGTGCCCTTCCTCTTTTACCTTGTGAAATTGAAAGTTGACGGAAGTTTCTTAGCCTAAGGTTAGTTGGCCTTTAATGGTATTAGTAGACATGATATTGGAAGGATTATTCTCACATATCCAAGGATATTAGTGTTGAGAGCTTGATATATAGTATTGACCCATTCTCTAATAGCTTTAGCTTTTAAACGAGTAAATGATTTAACATGGTATTAGTGCCTTGGTTATGATAGCTATTGGGTTCAAGTCTCTCAATTTGTATTCATTTCCCGTTAAGTGTGTTTATGAAAAATTGCTCACTATTCTGCTTTGTATTTTTTTGTGTTTGTTTGTCTCTTTATGTGCGAGTTCGGGATTGCACATGAGGGAGAGTGTTAAGAGCTTGAAGTGCATTGTTGGCTCATTCTTTGACAACTTAAACTTTTAGATGAGTTGGTGATTTAACAATCAGGACGGAAAAATACAAAATTCAACAAAGCAGAGCTTTTGGCTCTCCTTTTTTGTTCTAAGGAGGATGAGAAGTTGAAATCATTTGTCATCAAAAGAAATCCGAGACTATGAAGATGTTGCATTTTATTGATGAAATCCTAAGTCTCTCTAAAGATAATGGTGTGCTAATTCTTTAGGGGGGTACAAGTTGGCTTACTTGATGTAGTCTTCCTTGTCAAAAGGAACTTTGGCCCAAGAGTTCATTAAAATGGGACCCGATGCCTTCTAGTTTCAAGCAATTGAGATGAGTGAG
This sequence comes from Nyssa sinensis, assembly GCA_008638375.1. Lineage (NCBI taxonomy): Eukaryota > Viridiplantae > Streptophyta > Magnoliopsida > Cornales > Nyssaceae > Nyssa > Nyssa sinensis. Next base: position 3,541,749 of record CM018051.1, on the reverse strand, counting down.
TAAAGAAGCATAAATTTTGTTGGTGTTATTGATAAGTATCCCCATAATTGTATGGAGCATAGTTACTGCAATTTGCTCCCCCCCTAGAGATTTGCGATTTGGAACACAAGATAGCATTCCAATCTAAAATATCAAAAGCCCCAAAAAATATGTAACAAATGTGAAAATACATACATACTGTTAAGCAACCAATTACTCCAAAAGTTGAAGTTGTTAGAGAATGGGCCAACAATGTATATCAAGCTCTCAACACTCTCTCTCACTTACAATCCTGGATTTGCACGTTGAGAAGTAAAGAAACCATAGACAAATGCAAATTAGAAGAGAGTACAAATGCAAACGGAAAATAAATGCAAATGGGGAGACTTGAACCCAAGACCTCCTGTAACAAAGACTCTGATTCCATGTTAAATAATTGGTTGTTTCAAAAGTTTAAGCTATTAGAGAATGAGCTAACAATATCTATCAAGCTCAACACATACATTGTTGGAATTTTTTTATTTTATAATGGGATGGATTTGTTGGAAATTTTCCAGTATACATACATATATGAATGTTATTAGAAATACGATAAAAAAACATTTCACATTTCAAATAAATGTATTTTGTTCCAACAAGGCAATCCGAAGAAGCCTATCTATGGTGTACCACATTCCATGGCAAGCGATGACCTATGTTCTCATTTCTGTTTCACATACCATAACGATCCATGTTTCAGGTAACATTAGTATGGAGTTGGTAGGATCCTATAGACCTAAGTTTGAGAAAAACTAATATATAGACCAATGAATAAGCAAAAGTGCTGTAACTGAAGGCTCTGAAAGTGTGCACAAAGTTCAGGAAGGTCATTTATTGATTTGGTAATGAGAAAATTGAAATCTGTGTTTCATCTGATGGGACTGTTTTTATTTGATTGTAAAGTTGGGTTATGGTTTCTCCTGTTGTCTCGGAGAAGTTGGTGTTTTGTAGTATGGAAAATGATTTTTTTTTTCATAATTGATTCACTACTTCTTAAAAATGTTTGGCAATGCACCTCATCTTTTAATTGTCTGTCATTCCTGTCGGCCTTAATTTTTACTCTGTGCCTGCCTCGGGGATTTTTACTTCAATTTTCTAGTTCACACAAGAATGAATATAATTTTTTGCTTTAGCATTTAACCTTTTACTGACTGTATTGCAGCATGCTTCAAGCTGAGTACCTGCAATCCAGAATCAGCAAATCAAAACATTCATGCCTATGGAATCATTCTTTTTGTAAGTGGTTCCTTATCTAGTATTGTATCAAAATCTTTATATTCGACAGAGTCTGGCTTACGTGTTCCCTGAAAAATAGTTTTTGATGGTTTTTATGCATATATGGTCCAGGTATTATTATCCACCTTATAACCGATCAAAAAATAAAAAAATTATCCACCTTATCTCGTAAGTTGTAGATGATCAGCCTCCCTTTATGCAATCTTTTACCGAAAAAATGAAATATTTCTTGATATCAGTAGTGCAGTTTCCAGATCTTTACCCTGGAATGCTTTTTTTTTGTTTCCTTCCTGCCAGTAGGATGCAAAAAGCAACACTAAGTAAATTCTACATACTGAATAGTTTTTCCCTTGCGGCTACTGCCAACAGAATCCAACACTAGTCACTTGTTTGTGTAGGCGGCATTGAGTATCACACTGCTCATTTTTTATACTTGCTCAGACCAAGTTCTCACAACTAGGCATGAAAGAATGGCCAAGTCAAGGGAAGCTGCAGCGAGAAGTGCACGAGAAACTGCACAAGCAAGAGAAAGGTGGAAGTCTGCAAAAGACGGTGCCAAGAAGCGTGCAATAGGCTTACAACAACAATTATCACGCACATTTTCTCGGAAGACAACTGTAAAACAACAAGAACAAGTGAAGGTTCTGGGTCAAGCTGCGAATGATACCTTATTCACACCTACGATTCAAAGTAATTCAAGTGCACCTTTGCAATCATCTGCTGCTCCAAAAGCAACGAAAAAGAAACCAACTAACCTCACAAAAATGTTGCAATCCCTCGAGGATAATTCAGATGGTAATGAGGGCTTCAATCTGGAGATTGGAGATAAAAATATAAAGAAGCATATGCCCAAGGGTAAACAATTGCATACTCGCAGCCAAATATTTAAGTATGCATATGGTCAACTTGAGAAGGAGAAAGCTATGGAGGAGAAGACTAAGGACTTAACCTTCTCAGGAGTAATCTCAATGGCAACTGATACTGAAATTAGGACCAGGCCTGTCATTGAGGTTGCATTCAAGGATCTAACCCTTACTCTGAAAGGGAAAAACAAACATCTGATGAGGTGTGTTACTGGGAAAATCATGCCTGGTCGAGTTTCTGCTGTCATGGGCCCATCAGGAGCTGGAAAAACAACGTTTCTTTCTGCTCTGGCAGGAAAGGCAACCGGATGCACTATGTCAGGTTTAATTCTTATAAATGGAAAAGTTGAATCGATTTATTCATACAAGAAAATTATTGGTTTTGTCCCACAAGATGATGTTGTTCATGGAAACTTAACAGTAGAGGAGAACCTGCGGTTCAGTGCACGGTGCAGGTATGCCATATCTAGTTTACTATGCATGGTAACAGTAATTTGTTACCATCCTTTTAGCCCTTGTGCCTTTCAGTTTTTACTATTACTCGAGACTTGAGAACTATAGCGTTGAAATTTGTTTTCTCTTACTGGTAATATATATATTTTTTAATAAAAAAGTGGACATTAAGATCATTTTTGAAGAGTGTATATAAAACTGCAAAGATGAAAACAATAACAGACCACACCCAGCATGATTATAATTTATCTTCAAATTCTTACAATTTAGTCATCGTAATCTACACATCTTGTGTGGTGTCTCTCAAAGACTTAAGCCTCCTCTGATACATTTTAATCATCCTACTCTACCCATGTTATGTGGTGTACCTGAAAGACCTGAGCATATAAGTCCTCATTTTTGTTGTACTATGGCCTTGACTTTGTTAATCATTGAAAACTGTCACCACTTCAATTAGTTGGTGATCATTTTGAAGGGATATTTTACTCAATTTCTCCATTTTTTTCTCCCCTCAGGCATTTTTTGTATGGACAAACTATCTGGCCCTTTGCTGATTGCATGCAGTCTTCATCTTATTCTACTCAATTTTATCCTCACTGATGCATTATCAGTGAGGACATCTGTCATATATAGTTAGTATCTCTCCCACAAATTTTTACCTTGCAAACCTGATTTTGCATACATTATATGTTTTTCAAAGGCATGCTTAAGGTTAACTGAGTGGATTTCTCTTCTTTCCCATTCTACTGGTTCCCTACTTTCAAATTCTATTTTGTGTCAAGTGTTAACTAGTGCATATTTTATATCTTCGAGACAATAATTTTACATATGAGAACTTTGCTATAAATCTTGCTGTAGGCTTTTTGTTTGGTTTCTTCCCATTTCTTCTTCTCTCTGCTCTGACTTTGAGGACTGCTTGATTTTGATATCTATTTATTTGTATTTCTTTCATGTTGATTATCATAATAATTTTTTTTTTTGGAATTCCTAAATAATGGAGACTGTCTGCCGACATGCCAAAACCCGATAAGGTTCTGGTTGTTGAAAGAGTTATTGAGTCCTTGGGACTGCAGGCTGTGAGGGATTCTCTGGTTGGTACTGTAGAAAAGCGAGGAATCTCTGGTGGCCAGAGGAAACGAGTAAATGTTGGGCTGGAAATGGTCATGGAACCTTCATTGTTGATCTTGGATGAGCCCACGTCTGGTTTGGACAGTGCATCTTCCAATTTACTTCTTAGGGCTCTTCGACGTGAAGCTCTTGAAGGGGTAAACATCTCCATGGTTGTTCACCAACCAAGGTAAGTTTTCTTTCCTTTCAGTTTTTGTCAGTATTCCTTGTAATTTTTTAATTGCCTACACTGGGTCACATGATGGAAAATTTTTCCAGATCAACAGAAGCCATTATGCCACTTGGGATGCTGCAAAAGTTTACTAATCTTCCATTTGTTGTTGCATTCAATAGCTGAAATCAACTTTCCAGACCAAACTAGTTTTGCTTAAATTCACCAGCAGAATTCCCAAGATCATGGCAGGTTAAAACCAAGGATTGTGGTAAAAAATACAGAGAATCAAACCACAACTAACACAAGGTGTTTGTGGTTCAAATCTAGCCTACATTCAAGGGCAATCCAGCAAGAGAATAAATTGAATATCACTGGGAGGATACAACATTGGAAAAGTACCTTTCCAATAACTTGGTGACAACCACCGATCTCTCTCCCACAACTTGCCAATATCTCAATGTTTTTGCTATATCACCTGTTCACTTTTATGGTAGCATCATGAACCGAAATGTGATGGCACCACCATAAAACTTGAGCCAGGAATTGTTCCCTAAGAAAGCAAAATATCTCCTAGAGAAGGCCGCTCCATGAAGTACTATTTCTTTTAGAGTGTTGTTTTGGTCAACCTAGAAACAGAGTGTAGGAATTAGGAAATATTTTGGAAATGCAAAGGAAAAGACCCAAAAAAAGGGGAATTCATGGAAACATGAAATAAAATCTATGAATGTGTGAAAATAAGCAAAATAGTTAGCTAGTTGAATCTGTTTTAGGTTTATACAAGATACTACGGTGGAACTTAGGAATAAATGCAAACGTAGATAAATCATCAAAAAATATCAAACATTTCTTCACTAGTAAAAAAATAAATAAATATAAAAGATTTTAGAGCTTACCCTGTCATGTAATATGGAATTATTATAATTAAATGTAACGCTATGATATAATAGTAATGTACTAGGTAATAAACATGAAGTTGACATTTTGACACAAGTTATACATAAACTACCAACCCAAGTAAAACAATCTGCAAGTTTGGCTATTATAATTATAATTAACAGGTAAGTATTACAATAAATTGCTGTTCATGCGAGAGAAGAAAAATTTGACCATTTTAGTAAGTTTCAATTATTCTTTGGTATGTTTCCATAGAAACAATTTTCTTTTCATGAAATTATTTGAAATTTAGTTTTCCATCCCTGTTTCATTTTGGTTTATTGGGAAACAAGAATGTTTGGTCATTTATGGAAACAAAATGAAAATTTGATCCTCAGGAGGCCTATTTCTCACCCAAAATGCTACATATTTTTCATTCTTTCTAATTGCTATAAACCCTTTCCCTCGTGTATCTGGGCAACTTAAAATCATATTTTGACAACTCCAGACTGTACATTTTAACAAATATGACATTACTAATATCCTTAGAAAGAGTTGACGTTGATGTTTTTGCTATCACCAACACCAACATCATTGATAAAGCTTACAGAATTTATAATAGATCTTGATATCTTTAGTGTATGTTTATATTTTCAAAATTGTAAGACAGGAAAAAAGACTTGTATTGCTATGAAGAAAAGTATCATGATGGAAAATACAATAAAGGGTTATAGGAACATAAAAGAAAGACGTCTATTGGATATTTATCATCAAGATTGATGGATTTTTGCATGGGTTAGGCATGTTTATCCCATTTACAATGACTTACCTACCATGCACAACCAAAAAAAAAACATCTAGGCCTTTGTGAGCAAAAAGAGAATGAATAGAAATGAATGGATCACATAATAGATCTTGTAAATTATTGATAACTTGAACGAGAAGATTAGTTGCATGATAGCTTAAGACAAGTAATAGACTCATTAACCCACGCTCTCTTTCACTTGGGTGTAGAGATATCTATCCTTCCTTGATGATCATAAAACGTTTGTTAATGCTTTAGTAAGCCACCAAGTTTTTGATCTATTAAAACATTAGCAGAGACCAATTGTGATAGAAAAAGTGTTTAGCAGGTGCCTCATTCTCTTACAATAATGACGTAAGAAAAGAAAGTGCCTCATGAGAAAGGTGTGTAGAAAATAATAAATATACTATAAATTCAATGGTAGGTTTGATACCAATTATAAATTTATTGCTCAACTTTAATTAATTAAACCTTAAAGAGTTGTAGGTTCAATTAATAGCAATGTTGATCAAAAGCTACTTTATTTAAATCTAGGTTGAATTACAATATAAGATGCCCTCTTGTTGAGTAACAAAGACAATGTGATATATTATCAAGTCAAGAGTAACAAACAAAAATAAAATAAATAGACAAAGACACAAGATATATAGTGGGAAAACCCTTATGAGGAAGAAAAATCCACTGCTACAAAAGAAACCGACTAATCAAACGAGAATACAACACAAGTCCACAAAGACCCAAACCCGAGAAACTGACCAGCCACGTCCCTGTGGTTCATCAGTAGTCTTCTTGCCGGGTTGTCCATCCTTTTCGTCAATTGTCAATCCGGTGTTTTGATTAGTCTTTCATTGTCTCACCATGCCTTCACGATTCATAGACCCGCTATCTCAATGGTGTACAAACCTTGTGCATTGAATGCATCTGAAACTGCTATATGCCTTGCAAGTGTTACTCACTAAGACCTAGGAATATAAACTTTAAAACAAAGTTCCTCTGAAGTCTGAACCTTTCAAATAAGAAATTTGACTATATTTTTAGAAGAAAAAAGTCTCTCAATATTTTTTTGGCTTCAAGGGACAGGTCTTGTGTCAAAGAAACACAAGGTTCAATCAATAGAGATGCTAATCAAAAGCTACTTTATTTAAATCTTTAGGTTGAATTACGATATAAGATACCCTCTTGTTGAGTAACTAAGACAATGGTTTTCATTATCAAGTCAAGCAAACAAATATAAAATAAAGAGACAAAGACGCAGGATCTATCGTGGGAAAACCCTTATGAGGAAGAAAAATCCACTGTTACAAAAGAAACTACTAATTCAAACGAGAATATAACACAAGTCCACAAAAAACCAAACCCAAGAAACTAACCTGCCACATCCCTGTGGTTCATCGCTAGTCTTTCCGCCGGTTTGTCCAATCCTTTCGTCAATTGTCAATCCGATGTTTTGATTAGTCTTTCACAGTTTCACCATGCCTTAACGATTCAAAGACCTGTTATCTCAGTGGTGTGCAAATCCTGTGCATTGAATGCACCTGAACCTGCTATGTGCCTTGCAAGTGTTACTCACTAACACATAGGAATATAATTTTAACACAAAATTCCTCATAACCTTTCAAATAAGAAATTTGACTATATTTTTAGAGGCAAAAGGTCTCTCAATATTTTCTGGCTTCAAGGGGCATAGGTCTTGTGTCAAAGAAACACAAGGTTCCTTTATATAGGTAAGCCTAAAAAACCCAACCCTAATACGAATAAGAATCTCGCCCAAAAACAAAAACCCATGTCAAAATGATACGTGTTCGAACGGTAAATCGTGTTTAGATGAACCAAAGCTGCGTTTGAATGGTTAAGTTAGTGGGATTTACTATGTCAAATTAATCACCATTGTGTTCAAACTAGACTCTTGTGTTAGGATGAACTCTATTCTATTACCCACATTTGATTGGTGTAACACTTGCGTTCGAAGGTGAAGGTTCTATTTTGCGAGTTCGTCATGCACATGTATATAAATAAGTCCAAAATTATTTTGATCAATTATCTAAGATCAATTCAATCTATAGTCAGAACTAAATTGTCACCTAAGGTCATTGTAATGATTATAAAACTAATTCCGAAAATCACAATCCTAATGTCAAGTGTCTTAGAGTTATGAATGTAATGCATGATTTTACCTACCTTCTGTACTTGCAAGGGGCTTTTTGAGTCTTTATTCAAAACTAGTGATAAACCTAGTCGATTCAATTGGACCCTATAAATACTAATACTAGAAGGGCATTTTTGAAAAGAATTGCCAATCCAAAAATGACTAATAACAATGTTCCTTCCAAAAGGATTCAAGTACTAGAGAACCCTATAAACTACATCCGTTTTTATGGTTTGTGGTGATTTTATTGTAGCAAAATTGATATACGATGAATGGATGAAGAGTAAGAAGGAAGATTAGCAAAATAGAATGGGGTGTTGAGCTTGAGCAAACAATCAACCCCTTGAAGAATTTTATGATAATTGGGATTTTACCCCAATTTTAAATAAAAATATTGATATAAATTCTTCAAGGGGGTCGATTGTTTGCTCAAGCTCAACACCCCATTCTATTTAACCTATCTAAAAGGGAAGGGATGGCAAGTCTATTAAACTGAAGTTTCAAATTGGCTGTATTTTAGCATTTTTGTTCATTACTATAGGGTAACATGCTAGTTTGTGTTAGATCACCTAGTTACTCCAAAAAACTTCAAGTTGTTTGAGAGGGGGCCTACAATGTATATCAAGCTAACACCCTCCCTCACGTGCAACTCCAAGAGTTATGGAACAAAGTGCAAGAATGAAATTGAGTGGACAAAGTGCGAGAGTACAAACTTTGCACCTAACGAACGGGGGAGAGACTTGAACCCGAGACCTCTCAGAACTAGAGCTCTGATACCATGTCACCAATTACTCCAAAAGCTTCAATTGTTTGAGAATGGGCCAACAATGTATATTCAAGCTAATAGTTTGTGCAACTATATCCATGCAAACCACATTGTTGTAGTGGTCAAATTAATTAGCATGTGTTTGCACATCCTATGGAAATTGAACGGCTTTGTCATATTTCACATGACATGCAAAGCTAAGAGTTTGTCATTCAAAAAGGACAATTGAGAACTTCACCAGATTGATGGTATCGGATGAGATATATGGTTTCATGAAATGCCACCACTTTGATTTTCTATGATCATTTGCAACAATGGATGGGATTTTTCTTAGATGTTCCAATCTGTGATGTGGATTTGAATGCAAAATTATTAAAGAATGTAATTTCATGAGATATTCACACATACCCTAGGTTTTTTTTTTCCACTTAAAACAAATATTCTTAAGGTAAAAAACCTATAGCAACTTAGCAAGTAAATCTTCTAAACCCTATTTCAACTATGAATAGGGAAGAAGAAGAAGAAGAAAGATTTATAGAAGAATAGAGAGCACAACTATAGGAATAGGCTGCGTCTCTTATTAATATTATATAGGTTTCCATAACTACAACTTTCCAAATATTGCAAATATACCCTTAAAATATCTTAACATGGGCCAAACACATTCATTGGCAGCGGCACATGGGCACATGGCAGGTAACCTGGTGAACAATTACTACTGTTGTTCCATCACTAGTAATAAACATGTTTCCCAGAAGAGAAACTTCAGTTTGAAATTCAGTTGAGAAATGATGGATGGACCTAATGACTAATGTAAACCTGTTACCTTTTTTGAGTGTGGCATGAGAGACTTTTTCTCACTGTGATTGCAGTTTATATTAATTTTTCTTGTCATTCTTTTAAATGTTATACTCAATTCTTTTCTGTTTCAGCTATGCCTTGTTCAAAATGTTTGACGACTTAATACTTCTAGCCAAAGGTGGTCTTACTGTGTACCATGGATCCGTGAAGAAAGTTGAAGAATACTTTGCAGGCTTAGGAATCACTGTCCCAGAACGTGTTAATCCTCCAGACCACTACATTGACATTCTGGAGGGTATGGTTAAACCGGGCTCAGGTGTGACTGTTCAACAGCTTCCTGTCAGATGGATGCTTCATAATGGGTACCCGGTGCCCCCAGATATGATGCAATATTGTGATCAAATTGGAACATCCTCAAAGGGTGTAAATCCAAGTGCTAATGGAACTAGCGAGCAATCTTTTGCTGGAGACTTGTGGAAGGATATGGTTTGCAATGTTGAGATTCAGCGAGATCATATGCACCACAATTTCTTAAAATCCAATGACTTATCTAACCGAGTTACTCCTGGTATACTCCGTCAACATAGATATTTCCTTGGGAGGTATAAAATCTTTCTTTTTATAAAATTTAATTTTAGGTACTACTTTTTCTCCATTTTTCTTGAATAATTATTTAATTGGACCAACCTGTAACCGGTCAGCATCTCTTGCAAATTTTGATTTGTGAACAATTGTTTGAATTTGAACAATCTCAGGGTTACATATTCATATGCAACTTTCTTCAGAAAGGTGCAGCTGTAACAGTTAGTTTTGTTGGCCAATTTTTATTATATTAGAATCACAGGCTGCAGCTTTTGGTCTTTAACTCTTTTCTTGGTTCTGCAAAATCCTTTCTGTAGAAACTTGTTCATATTTTGAGAAGGTAATTAGTCATTTGATTTTAGACTCCTACTTATTGAAAAAAGAAAAAAGAAGAAGAAGAAAAGATTAATAATTTGATTTTAGTGTGGGCATTTATCATTGGTTAATGTAAAATTATGCAAAAGAAGAGGACAAGATTTACGTGGTTGGCCAAATGTGTATGTACGAGAAGATCACTTGATCGCTTGTGTTTCTTATATTCTTCACTATATTTTTCATTATTACAATGGCTTGGGTCTCATTGTTATATAGGAGGATAAGGAGAGAAAGGAGGAGGATTTGGGAAATAATAAAGGCCACCATGCTCTCAACACAGTCCAATTGTCTGTTTCATGGAAAGGTCCTGACAAATGCAGAATTTTGGGAAAAAAATATGACAGCACAATTCAAGGATTGTGTGAGTTTGCTAACAAAAAAAATGTTAAAAGTAATATCCAGGACACAAAGAACATTTGTTAAGTTGATTTTTTTTCTGAGAGAGTGGCAATCCGAGTATGTGAAATTGAAGAAAATTGTCCATCAGGCAGGCAAACAGGTTTATTATTAGGAAAGGAGAAGACATGGGACAAACAATGGATAGATGAAAAAAATACAATCAGAAGCATCAATAACCGAAAGAGAAGAATTGGAATTACCTGTGAAATTAGCTGTGGGCTGGTTGATGTTCATGTCGAGGAGAGAGCGGAGTTGCTGATATTGTTCTGCTGTGAACTGAGGTGTTTCACCCTTAGGTGCAGCAACGACTTCTCCCATGGTGGTGGCTACATTCAATTGCTTCGGCGGATAACCATGAAGCTTGTAACACTTTGCTTTGGTGTGCCCAATTTTAGGACACTGATCACATTGAGGCTGGGACATATTCTTGTTGTCGAGAGTGGAAGAAGCCCTTATTCTGAGCAGGATCACTTTTGGTCACAATAAGGTTGCCGCAACAGGTTGTGATGGACTAACAACATGAAGTTCTCTTGCTTTTCCTCCTGAAGTAGTAGGGAGTAAACCTTGCTGAGAGAAGGGCAATGGCTTCATAGCAAGAATCTGGCTCTGAAGGGCACCACAGGATTCATTTAGTCTCATCAAAAATTGATAACTGTGCTCTTGTTGTTGATATTCTTAAAACGTCTTAGATGATCCGCAAGTACACTCAGGAATGGTGTTGTAAGATGCAATTTCATCCCATAGTGCCTTCAACTTGGTGAAGTACACTCTTGTAGAAGCCTGCTATTGAAGTTGAGTGCGTATGGAGTCCTTGATCTCAAACACAAGAGCAGCATTCCTTGGGAAAATCAGCTATGGAGGTCATCCCAGACTTCCTTAGCCTTGTCAGCATAAATCCGCTTTTAGCGATATCAGGGGTACGGAATTCAACAACCAAAAAAGTGCCATATCGTCGCATTGTTCCCATTCCACGTTGCTTGATTGAGGACCCGTTGGTTTGGGGATGTTCCGTAGACAAGCTAATTAAATTCTTGGCAGATAGAGCCATTCTCATAGCACACTGCGAAGTTGAATATTATCACCAGTAAGATGCTGAGGAACAACCAAATTACCTGGACTATGAGATGGATGCAAATAAAATGGAGAGTTGGGGTTGGCTCCTGTTATGAGAGACATGATTGTAAAAGAATGCTGGAATTGAAGCTTGTGGTGGTGCAGGAAATAATGGAGTCACGGGATCAGAGAGCGGAACTCGATGCCGCAAAAGAATGAAGAACAGTTAATCACTCTTGTTTCTTCTATTCTTCACTATATTTTTCATCATTACAATGGTGTAGGTCTCCTTGTTATATAGGAGGAGAAGGAGAGAATGGAGAAATTTTAAAGATTTGATACAAACTAAAAAGGAAAATATGGCTTGTAACTCCTAATATGGCGTGTAACTCCCAATATAACTAAAAAGGGAAGTATGCTGTGTAACTCCGGTTAAATTGGTCTATGATAAAGATTGGACTTAAAGTTTATTTAGAATATTTGATTATTTTTATTTGGCTGCTCAGCGGCAACCTATTAAGTTTTGTTTTATAAATTGTTTCTGGATTAGTGATATAACATAATGTTTTCAGGGCCGTCAAGCAGCGACTACGAGAAGCAAAAATGCAAGCAGCAGATTATCTGATCCTATTACTTGCTGGAGCTAGCTTAGGAATTCTTGCTAAAGTGAGCGATGAAACATTTGGGGCTCTTGGTTATACTTATACTGTCATTGCTGTTTGTAAGTGGAAAAACACAAACTTGGTAGCTATGCTATGTTCCTATCGAATTTACACTTCATTTGTTGAATCCTGATTAATTTGACTTGCTTTTAGTTGCACTGAAAATGAGATAAAAACTTGCTGTTTTGTCTCTTCAATTCTCTTCTGAATGTCAATTCATCATCTCCCTTATAAAGTATAATCTGCATGTTGCAACAGCCACTAATATGCTACAAATTTTTATATATATTATTTCATAATTATTTTCCTACTGTTGCCTTCCTCATTGTTCATTATCTTGATTGCTGAGTTGCAGCACTCCTATGCAAGATTGCAGCTCTGAGATCATTTTCACTGGAGAAATTACACTACTGGAGAGAGAGGGCATCTGGCATGAGCAGTCTAGCTTATTTTCTCTCCAAGGATACAGTAGATCATTTCAATACAGTCATCAAGCCTTTGGTTTATCTTTCCATGTTCTATTTCTTCAACAATCCTCGATCATCCTTCACGGACAATTACATTGTTTTGCTCTGCCTGGTGTACTGTGTGACTGGCGTAGCCTATGTATTTGCCATCCTCCTTGAACCTAGTCCAGCCCAACTGGTATGTACTGGAAGGTCCTATTGATCAATGATTTCTAATAAATATAAATATTCTAATGTCCTTTTGTTTTCTGCTATGCCGCTCCCCCCCCCGGCAGTGGTGTGTTCTTCTTCCCGTTGTTTTGACTCTCATCGCGAACCAGGATAAAGATAGCCGAATTGTAAAACTTGTAGGAAATTATTGCTACCCAAAATTTGCTTTGGAAGCTTTTGTCATTGCAAATGCTGAAAGGTTTGTTGTAACTAGGCCATTTCCCTTCTTGTTGAGTAATTTATGGTTACACAACTACTTGAATATACACATGTCGCACCCCTTCTCCACATACACGCTCTTGTAGACAGTATAACAATCTAACCATGTAAGCCTACGCATTGCTACTTGAGATTGATTCAGATTAAGGTCCACTCATCTACTGAAACAGTTTCATCAAGCATCCACATGATATTTGGACAAAAAAAAAAATTAATTACCATGCTTGAAAAATTGCATATTTTATGATTATAATATTATTTAAGAAATATGAATGTTCATAGGATTTTCTTTATCATATAGTTTTTTTATATAATGCTTAATGGGCTGAACTTCTTTTGACTGGTACATCACAGTCCTATGCTTATTTCATCTAAGCTGTATTTGGTAAATGGAAAAGTAAACCCGCCACAGTTTCCGCTTGCTCCTGCTGTCTTTTCAGAAGGAAACGATTGAAAGCAGAATGTAGTTCTTCCTGTGTCCAAAATGCTGGTGACAACTTTTGAGAATTCTTGTTTTTTGGGCAATTACTTCAACAGTAACTGCTATTCAAAGATAAGAGCAGCTGGGCAATCTAAAGCCATTTAAGCACCAAATGCTGCTGCCATTCGAGGGCAAGACAACTCATGAAGCGAGACGTGAGGGCCTGTGTTTGGTTGACTTTAGCACCAGCCAAAATCCAAGTTCATGAATTACCTCATTAAACTGGAGAATTAACCGACAGTCTCATTATTAGGGGGTTCCAGAAATTTGAAAATCTATACTTAAGAAAAATGAGTAGCATGATCTTTTGGCTTTGATTAGGTTTCCCAGACATCAACCAATGCCAATCCACTTCTTATGGAAGTCACACCACTCTGGCTTGGAAGTCGTGTTTGGGTTGAGCGGTTGAATCATTCCTGCACTAAATTTCTTAAATATATGTTAAGAAACCAATTGCTCCAAAAGCCTAAGCTATTAGAGAATGGACCAACAATGTATAGTAAGCTCTCAGCAATATAAGTTCTAAGATTTGCAAAGTGGTTTAATGGAACTATGATTTAGGAAAACAATTGGAACTAATTTTACGACAACATAGTATCTTTTATATCTATAATTATCTGCTACAGGTAAACTCCTTTATAAAATTATATTGCAATGTGTGGACACTACATGTAATTAGATCAACAAAAAGCTTATTTATTTAAATTTCAATATGTGCATCTCAATCTCTTGAGTAGTTGATGTATTTTTAGATAGCTAAATGTAACCTTTTTCTCCACAGTAATATATGGTGAGTAGGTGCTTTATTATTAATTGGCTCAATGATGTAAAATGCCATATAACTTTTCTTTCTGCTCTGCTCTTCAGGTATTCTGGGGTGTGGCTGATAACTCGGTGTGGTTCATTAGCTCAAAGTGGCTACGATCTTCATCATTGGAATCGTTGTCTACTCTTCCTCGTACTCACTGGTATTATTAGTCGTATCACAGCTTTCCTTTGTATGGTGACCTTTCAAAAGAAGTGAATTCAACTTTTCATTTGTTGCCTTTTTTCCCCCTTCTGTACAAAAAAAAAAAAGAAGTGAAAACTCTAGTTTTGGTACCCTTGTATCATAGTAGATCACTTAGAAAAATGATACAAAATTCTCATTAGCAGTGAGAATTGGTGTCTGACCATGAAACAGAATTAGAAATTATGCATTATGACTAGGTTATCTTCTTGTTAAAGAGTTTGAACTAACACATTTCACTTCTTGTGTGTGTGCGCGTGCGTATTGTTTGATCACACTAAATACAAATTAAAGCAACATCATGGTTCAAAATTCTATGGGAGGGCAATGCAAATTGATATTCAGGCAAAAGATGGGTCAGCTTTTTTTTTTTGGAAATTTGACTGCTCCATCAGAAAGTTGAAGATAAAAAGAAAAAGACCGGAAAATTATTCATTTGCAATATCTAACTATTGTTCTAAGATCTTTTTCAAAAAAAACGGGGGCCAAAATTGACTACATTGAAAATTCTATAGACTTCTGATACTGTAAGGTGAATGTAGGAAAATCTTGAAAGAACACATGCCCACAAACAAAATTTGCAGTAGAAGCTCTCAATTAGTTGAGTGCTGGCCCTCCCTCTTTGTTGATTTTCCTTCTCCCACTATACTATTTTTGCTTTGAGTTTTGGGCTCAAAAATGCAGTTGGAAAGCATCGGAAAGTTATGTTTTTTTACATGACATAGTCACCCACACAATGTTTCCAACAAGGTATCATGAGTCAGCAAGAGATTGGGTGGCATAATGGGCAATGGAAGTGTTGCTGTTGAACACAAAGCATTGATATCTTAATGTGTTTTGTGAATCTAGAGCAAACACAGCTGGTGTATGATTTTTTTTTATTTGTTACCTTGTGTTAGATGTAATTGATGAGTCCTGAAAGCAATTCTGAGATATATGGAGCATCACCCTTAATGTTTTTTGTCTTTATAAACACATGTAATTGATTAGTCCTGAAGGAAATTCTTTTGAGATGGAGCATTACCCTTAATGTTTTTTTTTTTCCTTCTTTATAAACACATTTATAAGTTATTTTTTAATTGATTCCCTCTATGATTGTCATGTAACTGCATCATGATTATCACCAACTTTGTATATACATGGTGGAGATTGAGAGTAATAAGTTTATCGGTGTTATGGAGCATCATGATCCTCCAATTAGTGCAGGGAATGGAAATTTATTAGCCAATCAATTGTATGCATTTGTTTGCAACTGAGGGAATTTTTTTGTTTTTTTGGGATCATTGAATTATTTAGTTTCTGAAAAACCCACTCGACTGAACCGGTTCTTGTTTGACTCTTTTCGCTTCCCAAATTATTTGAAGCAGTTCAAAGGAGTAGTAGATGAGTGTGTTAGATCATCGATTACTTTAAAAATTTAAGTTAGAGAATGGATTGATAATATCAAGTGCTAACAAGCCCTCCTTCACGTGCATTCTCATTTTTGCATGTGGAGAGTTGGGACTAACAATGTGCGACTGCAAGAGTGTACTAACACCTTCCTATCGCGTGTACTTCTGATTTTGCATGTGAAGAGTTAGCACTAATAGTGTGCGAGTGCGAAAGCTAAGAGCGAGAGCAGGTGAGTGGGTGCAAGCTTATATCGAGGAATAGAGACTTGAACTCAAGACTTTTTAGAAGTAGAGCACTAATATCATATTAGATCATTAGTTACTTTAAAAATTTAAGTTGTTAAAAAATAGACTAACAATATGTATCAAGTACTAATGAATTGCATGACAATCTTAATTGTGTGATTTCTTCCTTTCCTTTCCTTTTTTATTTATACTTGTGGTACAATCTGCATTTATTAATTTATACTTTGACCCCTTCTAAGTTTGAGGTTTTTTCACTTTATCATTATTTTCATTTTAATTCGACCCTCTCTTAATGAGATTTTTATCAAATTTACTTCGAAGTTTTTTATATAGTTTAAAGTTTATCTCCTCTCAAACAAATTTTTAATTCCGTCTCTGCTCATAAGATAATGTTAAAAAATATGTATAACGTAATTCTCAAAACATGTTTTTGAAAACATTTCTTTTGAAAAGACTGAAATTGTTTTAGAATATTTTCGTACATTCTAAATTTTGTTTTAATAAAAAACAATAAGTTATTTTATAAACAGGACCAATTGTCCATTACATTCCATTGGTTTGCAGAAGTATCATTGTCTAACTACTTGTAAGAATTGTTGGTACAAGTCGTTAACAAATAAGACCACGTTTGCTTGGCAATAGAAAGTCTCATTAGTTCTATTATTTTTTTTAGCTGGACGCGATGGCAATTTAGTGTTGGATTTGAACAATTTGATTATTACAATATTATTAAATTTAAGTTAAATTAAATAACACCTGAGATTAACTCAATTGGTGAGGTTTTGAAAATAAAAGATCTATAATTTCAAGAGATTTTTAGTTCATCTTAATTGATATGTAATTCTTGAGAATAATGTCGTATATATCGAATTTACTATAATATTTACACGTCCAAAGGACCTATGGTTGACAACAAGTCTTAATGGATCATATCTTAATTCAAATTCGATCTATTTATTCAAATATAATACAAAAAAAATTAATTCAATAATTCAATCCAATTCTTCTTTTTCCTAGACAATAAATTCAAATCATTAAGGGGTTTGGAAAAATTTAGACCTAGTTTACAATTTGGCTTTGGAAAAATTTAGACAAGAAAAGTTTTTTTTTAACAAATGTGTGAAAACTTAGCTAATTATGAATTTCTTTTTCTGCAAAAACTAAAATTTTACTTCCTATAAAGTTGAACAAATAATAATATTAAATTTTTATCTTAAATGATGTGACATTATATGATTGACGAATAAATTTGAATCAAAATTGTATTAATCGGTCTTTTTCGTCGGGTAATATATATAAAAAAATAATTTGTTTTAAAAATAAAAGAGAGTGAAAAAATTTTACCACTCTCGATAAAGTATATATAGTAGAAGAAAATTTTAAATTTCGTGTCTCTTTGTTTTAAAATAAAATAAAGAGGTTTATTTATTTTTTAGAGGAGTAATGCTATTCTTATCATAAAATTTTACTAAATTTTCTTATCTGCTGATGTGGTTGTTCGGGTGTTAGTTAATTAAGTTTATTGGTATACACGGGTGCTAGTCAATTAAGTTTTTTGATGCTAGTCAATTAAACATCTTGGACTCGCTCAAGAGCAATCACGTCAACAAATAATTTTTTTTAATACAATATTAAAATAAGGATAGTATTACTTTTTCAAGAGTGATAATATGTGGAATCCATTTGTAATAAATTACATCATTTGAGACAAATGAAGTCCATTTTACAAAATTCAAATTGAAAATATAACATATAAACCGCAGGAGAGAACCCTGGAAAATTTTGAAATGAAGTCGGCGTTTCGAAACGCCTACTTCACACTCGCTCGCTCCTTAAACCCTAGCTCTAATTTTCCTGTGATTCTGGTCCCTCCGTGCTCCGCCATTACAAGTTCTTTCGCCAGAAGCAACACTTACCGGCCACTTTCTGTCACTCGTCGATATTCTTCTTCAATGACGGACGGCGAAACTCTCGCGCGTTCCCCTTCTTCTTCTTCAACACTTGAAAAACAGTTTGAGGACTTCCGTCACCATCTAGAAGAATCTGGGAGCTTGCGCGATCGTATTCGGGCAGTCGCAATGGAGATTGAATCGGCCACCAGGCTCATGCACTCAAGTCTGCTTCTTGTTCACCAGTCTCGTCCCGTCCCTGGTAATGAGTTTGGGGTTTATATATAGCTTCTGTTTGGTTGCTGAAATAGTTGAGGAAGAGAGGATTTGTTAGCTACTTGAGAAGAATACCTGAAAATACTGTCTGGTTACATTTTAGAAGCAATTCTGTTGCTTATATAAAGCAATAATTAGAACAAATTTTGCTTTCTGAAGCAATTAAATTACTTCCAAAATGCTAATCAAACAATGCCCGGTAATTTGAGACATTCTTAACCATTTAAGCCTTTTTTTGTGCTTTATCTTCAAGAATCAAACCGAGGCAAAGGATAATACAATTTTGAATCAAACATAAAATGTTGTTTCGGTTTTTGAAATGCACATCTCAAATTAAATAAAACTCTCTATTGATTGCCATGTTGATGTTCCAAAATACAGAGTGATTGATAGAGATATGAACAGACACCAAATGTCTTATTTGTTGTGAAAAAAATTGACCGAAATTGATAGTAAATCTCTGAAATCTTTACTAAAACTTAGTGAAACATTAAAACACATTATAATAGATAACTTACGGCCATAATATTGTAATAAAGATGCATGAGTACTCATTATGAAATGTATAGGACTGCAAAAAAAGTTGGTAGTATACTAGTACTTACACATTAGTTGATATAATGCATTATTTACCTCCCATTCAAATGAATTGTTTGTTACAAATTGTCTAAGTAACAAACAAACGTGTCTTAATCCCTATCATTGCACACGCATTTACAATATTATAGTGCGGGGTTTTTATTAAAAAACTTAGCTGTCAGACACGTGAATGAACAAGTGTGGTGTATTCAACTACACTAGCCGTACTGTAAACCAAATCAATTTCTTCAAAATAATTTGATTTTCTAATTTATCAAAGGGTAAATAAAATGTTTTCTTTTTTCATTTAGGGGGAAAAAGAATCATACATGCATCTTAAATCAAATATTACTTTATCTACATGCTCTCTATATATATATTATATATTATATAATACATATGTGGGAATAATATAAAATAATTTGTAACATTTGTTTCAGTGTAAATACAAACCTTTGGCAGAAAAGGGAGTAAGGTATGGTTGTAGCTTGTGGACTTGCCAGCTGGGTTCCACACCAGAAAACATCATTGCTGCGGGGTGTGGTTCTCTTATTATTTTGAAGAGTAACACTAGATTCACATGAGATTTTTGATACTATCACAAGAACTCGAGTATATCGAACATCTTGGTGCAATATGGATAAATAAATTAAACACAGGATGATAAATTGAGATCTCAGGTATTTGTCCTTTTGGGGATCCACTATGGGATGATTTTTTTTTTGATAAGTAAGAGTTGTATATCATATAAATGAGCCCAAGAAGGGCTACAAGGGCAAAAGCCCCAAAAGATTACATATGGTTAAGACAACCCAAAAAATCTACAAAAGAAGAGACATTTACAAGAAAAGTCTCTTTGTCCCGAAAAAATAATAAATGCAAAAATGCATCTTTAAAGAAAGGAATAGAGAGCTTCTGATCTTCGAAGACCCGATTGTTCATTTCAATCCAAATACACCACATGAGGCAAATTGGGGTCAGTCTCCAAATCCTCTTAATCTCAATTGACATTTTGCACCCTTCCCAAGCCAGCAAGAGGTCTTTGACTGAGCCTGGTATAACCCAGGAAAAGCCAAACAAATCTAAAACAAGGTTCCAGCAGCTCCAAGAAACATGACAATGGATGAGAACGTGATCCATCCTCTCCTCATTATTCTTGCAAAAGTAGCATCTGCTCGCCAAAAGAAAGCCCCTTTTCTTCAAGTTTCTCCGTAGTTAAGATGGCCTTCCAAGAGGCTTCCCAGGCGAAGAACGAAGCTTTTGGTGGGGCTTTAGAGTGCCAAGTGATCTTCCAAGGGAAAGGAGGATTATCCGAATTGACCATGCTCTTGTAGAACGATTTGATTGAAAAAGACTTCTTGTCCGGCCTCCAAATTCTCCTATCCTCCCTATTCTCCATGACGCGAAAATTGTTGAGGAGACAAAGGAAAGAGCCCACCTCTTCAAGCTCCCAATAAAAAAGATCTCTCCTGAAACGGGGGGTCCATATAAGCTCATTCCCTACTCTTTCCATGCACTCGCTCACCCAGGCCTCCTTGTTGTAAGCTAGACTGTAAAGCATAGGGAATTTCACCCTCAGAGACTCGACCCCAGCCCAGGCATCATCCCAGAACTTTACCCTCTCACCATTCCCGACATCAAAGGTACATCTTTCCATGAAGATCCGCCAATTACCTCTAATGGTGCCCCAAAGAACACATCCCCTCGGGCCTTTAGCATTGCCCGAGCACCAACCCCCAACATCACACCCATACTTAGAAACAATAATCTCTTTCCAAAGCTCTCTATCACATTCGCCAAATTTCCATAACCATTTCCCTAGAAGGGCTGTGTTAAAAAGACTCAAATCCTTCACCCTTAACCCCCCAACAGACTCTGACTTCTTGATTTTATCCCAAGCAACTAAGTGAATCTTTCTACAATCGCTGTTGTGGCCCCATAAGAAATCCCTTTGAATCTTTTCCAATCTGTTGCTAACTGTCTTAGGCATAGAGAAGAGGGACATGAAGTAGGTAGGGAGATTGGATAATGTACTCTTTAGAAGAGTGAGCCTGCCTCCCTTAGAGAGGAGTTGACCTTTCCATCCTGACAGCTTACTAAAGAACCTTTCAACCGCAGGGTTCCAAACCCCAATAGATCTCGAAGGAGTGCCCAACGAAAGACCCAAGTAAACCAAAGGGAGGCAGTCCACTCTACAGCCCAGAGTGCTGGCTAAAATGTCCATCTCCTGGATCGGCGCTACCGGGATGATGCTGCTTTTGGCAAGATTGATCCGCAACCCTGACACAGCTTTAAAACACACTAGGATACATCTAATAAAGCGAAGCTGGCGCACTGAAGGGTCACAAAAAATGATGGCGTCGTTAGCAAACAACAGATAAGAAATAGCGACCCCTCCAACCCCTCTGCCCCCCGCATGAAAGCCTTTGACGAGGCCCACATCCACGGCACGGCTCATGAAATAACTCAGGGTCTCCATAGCAATCACGAAGAGGAAAGGGGAAAGAGGATTCCCTTGTCTCAAACCTCGGGAGGAAGGGAAAAAACCTGCCGGAGAGCCGTTAACAAGGACTGAAAATGAGACTGTGGATATGCACGCCTGAATTCACTTCCACGACTTATCCCCAAAACCCATCTTAGCCAACATTCTCAACAAGAAATCCCAATTAACATGGTCGAATGCCTTCTCCATATCTAGTTTGCACACAAGCCCATTCATTTTTTGTTTCATCCTAGAATCAATGCACTCATTAGCTATGAGGGCCGCGTCTAGAATTTGCCGGCCTTCCACAAAAGCATTTTGGCTTGGAGAGATAATGCTACCCATAATCTTCTTCATTCTTAAAGATAGAACCTTTGCAATCAGCTTGTAGACACTGCTTACTAGACTTATCGGACGAAAGTCCTTATGCAATTGGTTCCGTCCTTCTTAGGAATGAGGGCAATAAAAGAAGCGTTGAGGCTTCGCTCAAAGCCCCCCTCCCTATGAAAACTCCCAAAAACCGCCATCACATCCAATTTCAACACATCCCAACATTTTTTAAAGAAGGCCATAGTGAACCCATCGGGACCTGGAGCTTTATCCCCATTGCACGCCGCTAAAGCTTTCTCCACTTCCTCTTCCGAGAAGGGGGACTCCAGATTGGAAGCTTCCTCACCGTTCAGACTTTTCAAAAGCATATCATCCACCCTGGGTCTCCAGCTACACGGCTCTGTGTAAAGGTTAGAGAAGAAGTCAACAATGCCCCTTCTGATAGGCTCCTCCTCATAGAGTACTTGATCATTAATAGCAATAGATGAGATTTTATTCTTCCTGAAGTGAACAGAAGCCATTCTGTGAAAGAATTTTGTGTTGTAGTCACCTTCTTTAAGCCAAATGGCTCGAGACTTCTATCTCCAAGAGACTTCCTCCATCTTGAGGATTTGCCCAATTTGGCCCTTCAGGCCATCTCTCTCACTCCTCCTTTCAGCGGTGAGAGGGGTCCGCTGGTCTTCCTCATCCAACTCCAACAGGTTATTCAACAAGGACTTTTTCCTTACCTGAAGTGAGCCGAAGACTTCACAATTCCACTTTCTAAGGTCATCTTTGAGGAGTTTCAGTTTTCTAGCAATGCAAAAGCTTGGAGTCCTTGTCATAACATAAGAATCCCACCAATTTCTCACCAAATCCACAAAGCCTTCGTGATCAAGCCACATGTTTTCAAATCTAAAGAGGCTTCTTCATGCGCTAAAACCCCCACAGTAAAGCATGACCGGATGATGGTCAGAACAAGGCCTTGGCAAGCACTTTTGGGAGACACTCGGGAAATCATCCTCCCAATGGTGCGCCACTAGAAATCTATCCAGCTGGGACATAGCAAGTTGGTGACCTCCACGAGTCCAAGTGAATCACCCTCCCTCCAAGTGAAGATCCATCAAGCTTTGAGAGTTTATGAACTCGTTAAAGTCTCTCATAGCCGAGGTAAGACTTCCACTCCCCAATCTCTCGTTCGGGCTCCGTACAACATTAAAATCCCCCCTAGGCACCAAGGGATATGCCATGAAGAAAGAGCCAACTATAACTCATCCCAAAACAACCTCCTAGCACCATCAGTAAGAGGACCGTAGACGCCACAAAAACCCCACATCAAAGAAGATGAAACCAGCTTGAACTTGCACAAAACAAAGAACACACCGACTTTATGCTCTTCACACTGGACCACGCGGGAGTCCCATGCCACAAGAATCCCTCCAGCAGCTCCCTGCGTATTTAGAGCAGCCCATTGGACCCATCTAGAACTCCAAATGGAGCGGACAACCCTCTGCGACAAACTCTCCATCTTAGTCTCCTGAAGACAAATGACATCAGGCCTCCATTCTTGAAGTAATCCTTTGACGAATGCTCGCTTGTCTGGGTCATTTAACCCTCTCACATTTAGGATAAAATTTTTAAATTCATGGAACAAAGACTATTAGAGCCTCTCATTGCCTTCCACTAAGACCACCATCGATTTACTGCCATCATAATTAACCGAGCATGACAGTTCTTTCATAACCCGTTGCATTCTTTTCGCTGATTTTTCCTTACTGTCTTTCTCCACACGACAGGGTTTTGATAGAGAATTTCGCAATATTATTTCTCTGAAGAGATCCATTAGGCGGTCCTCGAAGCTTACACATGGTACTCCCAACAATTTGCTCACCTTCCCCAATTTTCGGATCACCCAACCCTCTGTTACATTCTGCTAATGACAGAGTAACTCTGCTGAGTAAGCTTCCTGCTCCCGAATAACACTATGAGGACACTCTTTCAGCAGGACCATAGCTAATGGATTGTAGTCCTCCAAATGCTCAGTGTTTTCCTGGCTTAGCGTCATATCTTCTTCCCTCTGATCGATTGGGACTGTTTGCAATTCCTGGACTGCAATTGCCTCCACTTCTACGGCGAGACAACATTCAGCAAACTAGTTACTATGCTTGACCTCTTTGCAATGGCTGTTTTCCAAGTATTGGAGGAACTCCCGTTCATCAAGCATGCTGCGATTGTCTGAAACGAGCCCCTCGGAAGTGTTGTCATCTGGCGCTGTCGCTGTCTGCTTCCCTTTTCCTCCATTTCTCTCTTTTTTTCCAGGTACAGTGCCTCTGGAGTCTTCCTTCGTAGCTGCAGCGACGATCTCTGTTGCATTTCCAAAGGTTGAATGATGTTTAAAGGAGCCAGCGAATGCGGCGGTGCGCCCCGACCTGGGCTGAGCCGCATCAGCCTGATCCTGGGCCGGCCCAGTCCTTCCATGAAGACTTCTATGCCTTTGGGCCCGAGCGTCCATGCCTCTCTTATCCAAACCAGCTTGTAAGGCCCCATGCTTGGAACGGTGGCCCTGGCTTCTACTAGTGTTTCTTTTATTTTGGTAATGACCCAGCCCAATCGGCCCATCACTGCTGGTTAAAGAGTGACTGAAGCCCACATGACCCCTTTTACTTTGGCCTTTTGGATCCTTCCACGCCTCACGTGACCCTCGTGCCCCCCTTAAGCCTCTCGCAGGCTTACATGATTTGAAATTTGAAACTTTTGCACTCTGAAAGGATGGAGCCCCTCACTGGTCGCCACGTAGGTTTCGCCTGACAGAGACGATATTAGAGATTGAACGCGCCCCCGGCGCGTGAACTTCTGCATCATCCCCTCCAACTCCTCCGATAGTCACAACAACCTCTGACTGGCTTGTTTCTACCTTCGAGCACGTCGGTCCAGCCTCCGACCACACCGGGATCGAGAAGGACCATGGTCCACATTTTATGCTGATGGAGGCAGGAATCATCTCTGGTCTACCTCTTACTAAGATTCTTGCCCATCTCAAGTGACGACGCTCTACGGTGGCTTTGTCAGCCTTCACGAAGTGGCCGCAGTGATTTCCCATCTCCTGAAAGACCTTCGTACTCCACAGGAAGGCTGGTAACCCCATAAACCTAAGCCAGAGTAATCCTTCTTCTTTCGTCCTCGAACAGCATCCCGATGGAGACCAAGGATGCAGATACAGAGGTCGCCCCTCGAAGATCCAGTTTCGGCGTCTGAGAATCGTCGAAGCCACCTCTTCCGACGGCAACTCAAAAAGAAACTAAACACCATTCAAGTCAATAACCTTCAGCCCAGCTTGGATTCCCCAATGCTTGAGAGCCCATTTTTGAACCTTTAACGTATCCGGGACTGGTGTGTTCATGTCCCCAAATCGGCCAGTCAAGCAGCGGCGGAGATGTTTGAGTCGACTCGTGCAAGAACTCACGTGAATTTCTATGTCTTCACGAACACTTTCCTGCTTCGACTTCACTAGCACAGGATCCAAAGGCCATTCGCCGATTCTGCATATATCCAAGTATGAGCCCTTCAGGGATGATGCAGATCTTGGATGTGATAACCCAAGCAACCTGAAGGCTTGGGCGTAGATTGCCCATCCTCCGCTTGCATTAACTTCCGGCAAAAATAAAAGCTTAATCCTCTTCTGAGATCTACTTTCTATTCGCATATAGCTCCCCCTCCAGTTTGATCCTTTCCTCAGATAGAGGCTTCGGCTTCGCCCGTGCAGACCGAGACGGAACACCAACGTTTGATTTCCTGTCGAACAAGTCTCTAGGATGCTGCAGATCCATTCCAGCTCCCCTCTCAACACCCATAGTCTCCGTAGCACTTCTGGGCCTCTTTCTACAATTTGAAATAACTCGCCCGACGGTTCCACTTCATGAATAACATCGAAGGATTTTCCCCCAATCTGAGCGAACATCATGCTTGATTCTTAAATGCCATTCAGAAGCAATGTTGTCACCATAATCCTGAACTTCTCTTCACAACCCTTTTGATACACTTCTCATTAAGTGTGAAAGTCTTAAATGCTTTGTGTGGAAATCTCGTATGATTTAGGAAGGAATTGTTATGATTTAGGAAGGAATTGAAGGAGATATTTAGGCTGATTTCTAGAGATTGACCGTGTTTTTTTATTTCCATTTTTGGTTCTCTATGTATAGATTAAATAGGGATTTTGACTTGTAAAATAGATACAATTCAATATAGAGAATTAGTCTCATTATTTTCTACATGGTATCAGAGCTAGGGTTACTCTGAAACCCTAGCAATCCATGGCTGCCCAAAATGGAGACAGCCATGAGTCGAGTCAGTCGACAATCCAAGAAATCAAGGAAGGAGAACCAGAGCTTACCTCTTCCATGAACTCGTCTGGTATGTTCGAGACGTCTCCAATCCATCTTGCCGTAGAGAAGTTCAATGGGAAGAACTATCGGGAGTGGGCGCAGACCATCAAACTCATCATCGACGGCAAAGGGAAGCTAGGCCTTCTTACTGGCGAAATACGTCAACCACCTACCACCGATGTCGCTGCCTCCCAGAGATGGCGCTCGGAAAATTCACTGATAACCTCATGTCTGATCAACTCTATGAAGCCAATCATCGGAAAAACGTATATGTTTCTCCTGACGGCAAAGGATGTGTGGGATGCAGTACGGGAGACTTATTCAGACACTGAGGATGCCTCCCAAATCTTCGAACTGAAGAAGAAACTATGGCAGATGAAGCAAGAAGGTCGGGAAGTTACAAAGTATTACACCGAGATGGTGCGACTGTGGCAGGAACTCGATCTGAGTTGTGGCGAAGAATGGGAGTGCACGGGTGACAGTGTTCGTTTCAAGAAGAAGATGGAGGCTGAAAGGGTTTTCGAGTTTCTGGCAGGGCTAAATCGAGAGCTCGATGATGTGCGGGGAAGAATTCTGGGTCGACGACCACTGCCTTCCATCCGAGAGGTCTTCGCCGAGGTGCGACGGGAAGAACAGAGGAGGAAGGTGATGTTGAAGGAGCGAGTAGAGGTGAACGGAGAAGTCGCCGCCGACGGATCTGCACTTGGGAGTCGCGGGGGTATGTCTCGCGAGATGCCGTTCACTACCTCTGGTTCGACTTCTTCGAACTTGAGACAGAGACAGAACTCTACTGTTGGCAATCCATATAACCCGCATGAGATCTCAGCCCACTTAACCCGTGGGCCTTCCAGTGGATCCGGCCCAAGACAAAGTAAAAGGCCTTTTTGTGACCATTGCAAAAAATTGGGCCATTCAAAAGAGACTTGTTGGGCCTTACATGGAAAGCCCGCTGATTGGAAGCCCAGACAACCCAAATCACACGGATATCAAGCCTTCACTGAACAGCAGATAGACACAGATGCTCAATCGACTGTTAGTGGGGGTTTTAACCCCGAACAACTTGAGAAGTTATATGCCTTGTTTTCAACCTTTCAAGCCTCGGGTCGGTCTTCTAATTCACTGCCCTCAGGTTCCTTAGCCCACAAAGGTACTTTTTTGACTGCTCTTAGTACCACTTTGCACCTCACTCCCTGGATTATTGACTCTGGTGCATCCGACCATATGACTGGTGCTCATCACTTATTTTCTACATATTCACCGTGTGCTGGTAACTTGAAAGTAAAAATTGCAGATGGTACTTTATCCCCAGTAGCTGGCAAGGGGAGTATCCGTATCTCTGAATTTATTACTTTAAAGTCTGTCCTTCATGTTCCTAATATTTCTTGCAATCTGTTGTCTGTTAGTCAACTAACCAAACAATCTCATTGCTCAGCTATTTTTTTGTCTTCCAATTGTGTTTTTCAGGACCTATCATCGGGGAAGACGATTGGCAGTGCTAAGGAACATGAGGGGCTCTACTACTTTGATGATACTCGCATGAGTAAACAGTATCTTCTTTCTATTTGTAATTCAGCATCTAGTCCTAGGGATAGTGATCTTGTGTTATGGCACAGACGAATGGGCCATCCTAGCTTTCAATATTTAAAACATGTATTTCCGTCGCTTTGTTTGAATAAAAGTCCCTTGGATTTTCAATGTGAAGTTTGTGAACTTGCAAAACATAACCGCACCTCTTTTTCTAAATCTCCTTATAAACCATCATTGCCTTTTACCCTGATCCATAGTGATCTTTGGGGACCTTCACGTGTTCCCAATAGGACCCACAAAAAATGGTTTATTACATTTATTGATGATCATTCTCGTCTCAGTTGGGTATTTTTGTTAAACGATAAATCTGAGGTTCATTCAGTGTTCATAAACTTCTACAATATGATTTACACCAAATTTCACACAAAAATCCAGATTCTTCGTACTGACAATGGCACTGAGTACTTCAACTCCTCTTTGAGTCCTTTCTTTCAAGCCAAAGGTATTATTCACCAGAGTTCTTGCGTTCACACCCCCCAACAAAATGGGGTTGCTGAACGAAAAAACCGACATATACTTGAGGTAGCTCGTGCCCTATTGTTTACCTCTCACATGCCCCATCGTTTTTGGGGTGATGCTGTTCTGACTGCCGCATTCCTCATCAATCGTATGCCTAGTCGGGTTCTCTCCTTTACATCGCCTCTCCAAAAATTTCAGGAGACCTTCCCTGATTCTCGCCTCAGTTCATGTCTCCCACTTCGAGTTTTCGGGTCTACCGTCTTTGTCCATGTTCATGCCCCCCAACGTACTAAATTGGATCCCCGAGCTCTCAAATGTATCTTCATTGGTTACTCTCCTACTCAGAAGGGTTACAAGTGCTATGACCCTCGCTCCCAGAAAATATATGTTAGTCTGGATGTCACCTTTTTTGAGAATACCCCCTACTACTCGCTTCAGGGGGAGTCTTTGAGAGAAGCTCGACCCTCACATACAGACTTTGATGTTGCGATCTTTGAATCTACCCCAGACATACCCTCTCATTCTTTGTCCCACACAGAAGAAATCTTGAACTCAGGGGGAGATGTGGGACAACAAATAGACAGGGAGATACTTGTCTACTCAAGGAGACCTAAATCAAAGTCGGATGAGACTCTCACATTCGATGCACCAACAGAGTCAGATCCGGTGATAGATCCAACCACTCATGTGCCAACATCCAATCCTGACCAGGTAACAAATCCTGATGACTTACCCATTGCTCTTAGAAAACAACCTCGTTCATGTACTTTCCATCCTATTTCAAAATTTGTATCTTATAATGCTCTTTCTGTCAAGTGTCGTGCTTTTACATCTAACCTTGACAGAATCCAAATTCCCAAGAATATTTAAGAAGCTTTGGAAATTCCAGAATGGAGAAAAGCAGTGATGGAAGAAATTAGGGCATTGAAAAAAAATGAAACTTGGGAGGTGATGTCTTTGCCAAGAGGGAAGAAACCAGTGGGATGTAAGTGGGTATTCACGGTGAAGTACAAGGCAGATGGTACAATAGACCGATACAAAGCCCGCCTAGTTGCAAAGGGGTTCACTCAGACATATGGCATTGATTACACTGAGACATTTGCACCAGTAGCAAAGTTGAATACTGTACGGGTTCTCTTGTCCCTGGCAGCAAATCTAGACTGGCCACTTCACCAATTCGACATCAAGAATGCCTTTTTGAATGGTGAGCTGGAGGAAGAAGTGTTCATGATGCTTCCACCAGGATTTTACAAAGGGGAGGAAACCAGGGTATGTAAATTGAGGAAATCCTTGTATGGGCTTAAACAATCACCAAGGACGTGGTTTGATAGATTTACGAAGGTAATAAAAAATCAAGGATATCAACAGGGACAGTCAGATCACACGATGTTCTTCAAACAAACCAATGATGGAAGAAAGACTATCCTGATTGTGTATGTCGACGACATCATTCTCACTGGAGACAACATAGGAGAATTGGAAAGATTGAAGAAGGTCTTAGCCACAGAGTTTGAGGTAAAAGACCTAGGTCAAATGCGGTATTTTTTGGGAATGGAAGTTGCCAGATCAAGGAAGGGAATTAGTGTCTCCCAGAGAAAGTATGTTCTCGACCTTTTGACTGAGACTGGTATGCTTGGTTGCAAGCCAAGCGATACTCCGATTGAGACAGGAAGAAAAATGGAAGATGTTGGAAAGCCTGTGGATAGGGAGAGATATCAGAGACTAGTAGGTAAATTGATCTACCTTTCTCACACTAGACCTGACATTGCTTTCGCTGTAAGTGTGGTCAGTCAGCATATGCATTCACCAAAGGAAGGTCACCTAGAAGCAGTATACAAAATTCTCAGATACTTGAAAGGTTCTCCAGGACGAGGTTTGTTCTTTAAGAAGGGAGACAGTAAGAAGATAGAAATCTATACAGATGCAGATTGGGCAGGATCAGCAGAAGACAGAAGGTCTACCACCGGCTATTGCACTTACGTTTGGGGAAATCTAGTAACATGGAGGAGTAAGAAGCAGAGTGTGGTAGCCAGAAGTAGTGCTGAAGCTGAATTCAGAGCTGTTGCACAAGGGATGTGTGAAGGGCTTTGGTTACGAAAGCTGCTGGAAGAACTACATATCACAGTAGAGTTCCCTATCAAACTCTACTGTGACAACAAAGCTGCTATCAGCATTTCTCCTAATCCCGTCCAGCACGACAGGACCAAACACATTGAAGTTGACAGGCATTTTATAAAGGAGAAAATTGAGAAAGGGATAGTCTGCATGACCTATATTCCTACAAGAGAGCAGTTAGCAGATATATTCACTAAAGGGTTATAGAGGTCCAGCTTTGAAGAGTTTATTTGCAAGTTGGATATGATCAACATCTATGATCCAACTTGAGGGGGAGTGTGGAAATCCCGTATGATTTAGGAAGGAATTGTTATGATTTAGGAAGGAATTGAAGGAGATATTTAGGCTGATTTCTAGAGATTGACCGTGTTTTTTTATTTCCATTTTTGGTTCTCTATGTATAGATTAAATAGGGATTTTGACTTGTAAAATAGATACAATTCAATATAGAGAATTAGTCTCATTATTTTCTACACTTTGTCCCCTTATGGTTGATAAAATCAGATCTGCGAAGATTTTCCTTAGTCCATACAAGAAATATGACTTTCCTTTTGTATATATGTGTGTGTATTGTATGTATTGGGTAGTGATTCTCAGGCGCCCAAACACCGACAAAAGGCACGAAAATTATGGAAAAATAAATCTAGGGTTCGGGTGTGTTGATTTTGTTTTTGGGTCTTAGAATTGAAATTCAATGGGTTTTCTCTCCATATGGGATGATAAATTGAGAAAACAAGATCTCAGGTTTATGTCTTTTTGGGGATCCGAAATATCACTCGATATATTGACAGTATTGTGGAGATTTTACGCACTGACCTCAACTAATTCAGATTTCTTCTGATGAGGTTTGTTGTGTCAATTGTCCATTGTGTGAAATGTGGTTTTGTGTGGGCTCCAAATAATGAAACATATTTCTTATACTTTTCTAGATTTCTTCTCATTAATTGAACAAGTATTATAAATTTTTTGGTACCCATTCAATAGAAATTTTTTTACTACTCAAAAGAGCATTTTATATGAAGTGTTTCTATATGATAAACTGTCATAAACATTTATATGTTCATTAACTTTCAACAAGTATATCCACTGGTATGCATTTCAACCAAACAATTATATATTAGGCTTTTTATTTATGTTCTATTTTATTTTCAATTAGAGGTTTTAGAGAAGGCCAAGGCTCAAATTGGTGTGCTGAAGGAACTCTTCCACCGTCTTGCAGAAATTCTTCTTGCATGCCCTGGGCAATATTATAGGTGAGTATGGCATTTGGAAGTTCGTTTGTTGTTGTTGTTTTTTTTTCCATTTTCTATTTATTGTCAGTGATTCCCATTTTTATGTTTGTATTTAGGTATCATGGTGATTGGAGGAGTGAGACACAAACAGTAGTCTCACTACTGGCTTTTATGCATTGGCTAGAAACAGGAAGTCTTCTTATGCACACGGAAGCTGAGGAAAAACTTGGGTGTATGTTTAAATTTCTATTGTTTGTCAACAGTAACAATTTATAAGTGGACCATAAATGTTTCTCCTTGGTTGGTGCATGACATCTCTAGGGCATACCTTTTTTTTTTTCTCTTTTTAATTGAATGAACTTGCTGGAAAATTTGGTTGAGGTAATTTTCAATTTGAGGCATTAAATTCTTGAAATTGAGATTGTAAAGGTATAAATTAGAGTTCTTGCATGTTCTTGGCAACATTTTTTGGATTCTCTAGGGCCTATGGAGAACTTTTTTTCCCCTTTCGTTTGACACCAGGATTTATTGCCATAAAACATGACTTTTCTGTAGAGCTTTTTGGGCTCTGCCTCATTTTTCTCATCTTCAACAGGCCTTCAAAGAGTTTTTGTGTTTCCAAATTTGATAGTATTGACAAGTGACAACCTATGGAGGAGAGCATTTTCGTTGGTGAATTGATGCTCTTTGTGTTGTTAAAAGAGGAGCCAGTGAGACATCTGTTCTTGCATTGTCCGGTGGAATAGTCTTTGTGGAACTTCTTGTTTTCACCTTTAGGGATTGCTTGTGTTATGCTGGGCATGGTCTTGGAGATATTTAGATGTTGGGATAGTGTTTGGAGATGTAGGAAGGGGTGGCAGGTGTGGGGCATTGCACCATTATGCCTCATGTGATGTGAATGGATAAGAGAATTTTTGAAGGTTGAGAGATCATGAATGATTTAAAGGGGTTTTTGTTAAATACACTTTATTTTTGGGTTGTACAAAAACATTCTAGGACAATAGATTCTTTTTTAGAGTTTATGAGTGAAATGCCGGTGATGTAACGAGTCAGTTTTTGTATTCTTCTTTTGTACATGGGTGCACCCCCAGTTTGTGGTGTTTTTGTTGATATACTTAGGAAAAAATTGAATTTAAACAAACTTTCTATAAAATGAGAAAACTTGAGTGATGTCAGTTATTAACACTAAAACACTGAGAAGAAGTTGAACAAAGCAGGCCCTCAACCACCCTCCCCCATTTTCTCCTCAGAACCCATTCTTCCTAGGAAAGTTCTTCATCGTTGGTCAAATTTGAGGCAAATTGGACTTATCAAAAAATAAAGGAACAAAAAATTTAAGGTCTTTCAGTTATACCGTGAAATTTCTTTGATGTTGTTATATATTAATAAAAATTTAAGGTCTTAGTTTTATGACACACAAACCTATAAATCCTTGGTCTTCACTCTTGAGAGAGTAGATTTTAGTAATAGCATAAATCTTGGTTCTCATTATCTTTGTTATATAAACCATATCCATTAGCCAATATATGACTAGTTTTGTTGCCAGATTGTTTCCTCCATATTGTTTGATGGGTGATAAAGAACTTGTAACTCCAGTTCTTCTTACATGGCTTATCCTTTTTATGCTCTTTTGCCCTAGTTAACTTTAAGTATGAATTTGGTAAGAACCTGTAATGTTCTCCAGTTTTCAGTCATCACTGATTTATTCAATGATTGAGATTGCATGTGTAACTCTTTTGTTTTCTAATCTTGTTTGTTGATCAATCCTGCAGTGAATGCTTCAGAATTTGGACTGGATGTTGAGGACTATCTTATTGGTGAGTGATATAAAGTTCCTATTATGTATTCATTTCGAGAGATTATATTGTGTGCCATAAATCCATTTGAATTATGCTGTGTTTAGGGATAGATATGAGGCAGGTTAGGTTGTTGGATTTTGGTTTTCCTGCCAGGCACCTAGGTTGTTGGATTTTGGTCTCGGATGCGGTGTAACGGTATTGGGAGTATCGGGTCATTCGTAACGGAATCGGAAACCACAATTGTGAAATTTTTTCAAACACTAACAAATCTCTTAAAAATCACTAATACACATATTTTGACTACAATTTATCACATTTTAATATTTTTTACTATTATTTTTCAATTTTCTAACACATAAAAAGAAAATTTTCTTTTAAATAACACCTAAGAAGATATTTTATTATGTTATATGAGTTTTTTAAAGTTAAACTAATCGGAAGTATCAATTTATTTGAAAAAAATTAAAACAAGTAATATAAATAATAACAAAAAATTGATTATAAGTATGAAAATCAATTTAGTGTAATTAGTTATGAAATTAAAAAAATTTAAGGCCAAGAGACCTTTTCAAGGTCGTATTGGCCTAAATGTTTTGGTAATCATTTTCAATTTTTTTTTGGATTATCTTGTTAAGTATCTCTTTTATATATAAATCTTATAAAAATAGAAATCTTAAGAATTTTGCAAAAAAAATTTTAAAATTTGAAAGAAAAAAAACAAACTTAAAACAACCATAACACTATAACGGTCTTGCAACGGCCCGTAATAGCCGATACGTAATAGTATCGGCCGATACAGTTGTGAATTTTATTCACATCGATATATCGGCCTATAACAGTATCAAAGGGTAAAAAATTGATACGTAACGGCTGATACGATACGTAACGGCTGTTATTTAAAACATTGGGTTCCAAACATGTTTTGAAAGAATTGTCAAGCCTTGAAGGTCTTGTGATAAGTGGGGTGGTTGAAGAGATCTATCTGGTGGACATCTATTTTTTTGATAGGTAAGTGGCCCTTAGGGTGGGAGTTGAACTTGGGAACATGGAATGAGGACATGGCTGTATTTTCATCTATTTGAATTTCAAAGATCAAAATTTTGAGCCTTCTGAAAATCAAACAAAGCATGACTACAGGGATTTGTAACAGTAGTAGTTTGGATTAGATAATACGATGTTCGCCCAAATAGGGGACAAATCTTTTGACATTGTAAGCGACGAGGATACATTGGGCGATCTCTAAGCACCATGGGATTTGCCAGGAAAGGAGCACAGATTGCAACTCATCCCAAAACAAGCCTCTAGCGCCATCAACCATTGGTCCATAAACTCCGTAGAATCCCCACTCCAGAGAATTGTGAATCATACAAAACTTGCAGGAAATAGAGAAATCGCCCACTCTGGACACAATATTGGAAACCACTTTGGAGTCCCAGGCTACCAAAATGCCCCCTGCAGATCCCTGGGCATTCAGAGCAACCCACTTGATCCATCTGGAACCCCAGATGGACCGAACAACCCTCCGCGAAATGCTTTCCATTTTAGTTTCCTGGAGGCAGATCACAGTCGGCCTCCAATCATGCAGTAATCCTTTTATGATTGCCCTCTTGTCTGGGTCATTTAACCTCCTCACATTCCAAGACAATATTTTTAAGATCATAAAAAACAATGTGAATTTAGATCCTATCAATGTCTTCTACAACGACCTCCGCCAGATTGCTGCCCCCATAATTGACTGAACAGGACAATTCCTTCATTACTCTTCTCAGCCTTTTAACTGATTTGTCCTCTCTGTCTTTCTCCGACGTTTTACTAGAGCAAGGCCAAGCATTGCTCATCACTATGTCTCTGAATAAATCCATTAAACAATCCTCAAAACCTGCACAGGCAACTCCTAACAACTTACCGACCTTCCCCATTTTCCTGAGCACCCACTCATATGATAAACTCTGTTGATGGCAGATAAGCTCTCTTGTGGATTCTGCTGCATTTTGGGATGAGCCGTTCGGATACCCTTCCGGCAACACAACTACCAACGGATTAAAGTCCTCCATGTTTTCTGTGATTTCCTGCTGCCGCAACTCCTTTTCTCCCTCCTGATGGACTGGGCAAATCGACATGTTCTGTGCTGTGGTCAGTTCCTCTTCTGCTACAAAGGAGCTTCCTGCCACCATATCAATTTGGAGAGCGTCCTTGCAAAAGCTGCTTTCCAAGTACTGAAGGAGCTCGCGCTCATCCACCATGCTACTGTGATCTGAGACATGCCAATCTGAATTACTGTCATCATGTGCATGAGCTGCCTGTGCCTCCTCTTGTCCTATTTGCAGTTCCTTTCCCTTCGCAGCTTTCCTAATTTCTTATGCATCTGCGTCAATAGCTTTCTCACGAGGTTCACTATTGCCGTTCCTCCTATTAGGAGCCAATAAATTAGCTGAGGGATTGGGCAAGGCCTTTAAATTACAAATAGAAAGGCTGCGCCCCGATCCGGCTTCAGAAGGCTTTAAAGGAATAGAGGACTTATTTTTTCTGGGCTCAGCCTGATCGGAATGGGCCACACCAGTCCACGCCTTAAGAGGTTTGGTGTTTTGGGCCAGAGGCCTGCCTTCGTTGTGAGGCCTCCCCTTTGATAACCCTCCATTAGTAAACGAAAGGCCCAAACCTCTTCTATATCCACCAACCATTGGACGTTGGCCCAACTCATACTGCCCCAAACCATGCGGCCCAAACTGGTTAAAATGAGAATAGCCTAGCCCCTCCATGCCCCGCTTTCTCCAAAGGTCTGGAACCTTCCTGCCACGCTTCCTCTTCACCTGCGGAGGGGATTTGAATATTGAAGTCCCTATACTAGTGTCAGAAACAAGCCGCCGACGGTCGTCCATGTCAGGAGGCCATAGCCTTGAACCAGGAAGCCGTACTCTCTTTTCGTGGTGCTGTAGTGTTGTGTCATAGTACCGCGCCCCCGTGTCAGTAGACTGTGACCTTGTGTCAGGATGGCGACTTGCGATTGGGCGCACCCTTGGCGCGTGAGCACTCGTAACTGCTTTGAAGAGAGAGTGGATCACGTTCTCATTCACTGTCAAATTTCTTGGAGCTGTTAGAATTGGTTTGTATTTTTTCCCTGGGAGGGGGGGACAGAATTGGTTTTTTATTTTTTATTTTTTTACATCTGATCCATATATTTGGATTTTTTTAAATTTCTTTAGATGATTTTGTAGGAGTTTTTTTCCCCCAACCACGGGTCCTTTGGGCACGTGGCTGTCGGAGCAAACTCCTGAGTTGGTTGTAGGAACAACCGTGGGTCCTTTGTAGGAGTTGGTTGTTTATGTATCTTTATATTCTGTTTTGGCATAAATGGAAAGTTACAACTTCTGCCTACTGTTTGATCCATGATCTTTGTTGGGTATCCTGCATTTATAGATGTACTCACGTAGAATCTTTTCTTATTTTGCAGGTATTTGTTTTATGTCTAATGAATTGGTAAGAACCATTCTCCAAGCTTCAAAAGAATGCTGTTTTGTTGTTTCAGATAATTGTTTATTTGCAGCTGATTGCTTATTTTGTTTTGACATAAAGTTTACTACTAGGACTTGGGATATTACAGAGGACTTGAGAATTGTAAACGAAACTCTGAACTGTAGAAATGTGAAAGAGAAAAATAGTCAATTACATATTTGAAAGATGAACATTTGGAACAAGTATAGAGATTTGTGGGGTGTGATGGTCATTGGTGGAAATAACTTGCAAGTCAAGGAATTTTTTTTTTCTAGGGTAATTTCTTGTCCAAGTAATGGTGAATGAGCTTTCTTTTTAAGTTTTTTTTTTGAGGTTGTTGTGTAAATATTTTGGATTTCTAACAAATGTCAAGTATTGTTAAAAAATGTCAAACTCTGTGTTACTTGTATGATGTACCGTATAGAACTGTTGATTGGTATCAAGCTGTGTATAAAATAGTTATCGTCAAATTTCAATGTAATAATTGGGTTTCGCAGCCAAGGTATGTGGTGAACCAAGTGACAGCTGGGGATTATGATTGTCCAAGAAAGGTGTTGAAGTTCTTAACAGATCTTCATGCAGCATTCCGCATGCTGAATCTCCGCAACGATTTCTTGCGCAAAAAGTTTGATGGTAGGCCATCTAATCTTATATTTATTCCTTGGTAGATTATTAATGATGATCATACAGGATGTCCAACCAGAGGTTTTGTTTCCTCCTCTTATTTTTCTTTTTTTCATTTTTCTTTATTTCCCCTCCTGTTTGCAAGTCTGGCATTTCTGAGAACAGCAACACTTCTTGTTCATGTGTGGCAGGAATGAAGTATGACCTGAGAAGAGTTGAAGAAGTTTACTATGATGTTAAAATCCGAGGTCTAGGAGCCAATGGGGAGTCAATGGGAGACCAAGGACAGTGAATGGCTTAAGAAAGTGGTGCACTGCTTGTCGGCTCTTTCTTTATCTTGACCACTGTATATCTCAAGTATAACTTTGTTCTTTGCAAAAACTGAATTGGTGGATGAGTACTTTGTGTTGACAGCCGCAAATTAGTAGGGGAAAGCTTTAATTTTTCCTTTCTTGGAATAGAATGGAGAGGAAAAATGATTTTGATTAGAATGCTACCTTTTCAGTAGATGTGAATTATGAAGATGCGTCTACAAACTACAAAGTGAAAGAAAGAGTTTACATATCCTAATTTTTATCTCCTCACAGTAATTTGAACTATGTTTTTGTCATCTATGTGGTGGCAAACTTGCATCAGCCACCAGATGATGAGCCATTTTGTGCATTTATCTGGGGTTGGATGTTAAAGGGTGAGGTTAGGGTTTGTCCTTGAGATAGTGATCCTCTGATTTTAAAAAATATAGAGGAATGTTTGCATCAGTTGGGAAGGTTGAATTTGGGATTTGATTGGTGCATTCATTTCAAGTGCTTGTATCATTTGCGCGAGTTAAATGTACGCATCAATCAAGTTGTGTCCTGCGGAGTTGGCTGAAGCGTTCCTCAATAATATAATACTTCATTTGTAATAATGCTAAACTTACTTAAAAATTTTACTAAAAATGTTTACTTTTATGAGTTGGTAGTATTGTGTTGGCTGGATATCATATCATGATGTGACATTATGTGATATTCAGTCAATATAATACTGTTAATTCATGAAGGTAAATATTTTTGGTAAAATATGAAGGTAAGACTAGCATTACTCCTTGATTTGTCAATTACTTGGTTTTGTTTGGTTGTTTCTCAAATTTTAATAAATTTTTTTACAATTTCTGTAAAATTTTAAGGTAGAAATCTCTCATACAAATAAACTATTTTCTGTATTTATTTTATTTTGTCAAGTTATCACGAAGGAACATTTGGTAATATAAGAGAGGAAAGAACATAATAATTAAATGAGTAAATTATGTTGATATTTTTTTAAATTTTGGATAATTATAAAATAAAAAATAATTTATTTATTTTAAATAAAAATTAAAATAAATTGGTTAAAATTAAAAAAATAAATAAACAAAAGAGATAATTTTATTATTTAAAAAAAATAACAAAAAAAAATATTTATATATTATTTTATAAAATAAAAAAAATCGATATAATTTTATTTTTTTAAAAAAAATTAATATAATTACCATAAATTTATGAAAAGATGACTGTAATTAACATACATTAATTTAAGAGGCGTTGAACCACCCGATTCCTTTCTCTAATGACGCAGTTTCAAAACCAGGATTCGTGGCAAAGAGTTTTCAAAACTACGGTTAGCATTCAGCGGCGTGGCCTGATCACCGTCATAACGCCGTCAGTAACTAACACGAATAACGACAAAATTATTAGTCAGTGTCCATCTCCACGCGTCGCCACAGCGGACTCCAAACAATATTAAATTACAACTTTGAGTGGCATTTCGATTCTGTCTAATAAAATCCTCGACAGCGAAGCTTCGCTGTTCGGTCTCTCTTTTCTTCTCCTCTCTCCATCGCGTCGCTTTTTGGCGGTTCTTCGCCTTTTCGGTTTCCGGCACTCCGCTCACATTTCACTGACAGCTTCATATCTCTCCGATTTACTCTCTTCCATCGATTCTCAGTTCATTCACTTCTCAGCTTACGATTTACCAACAAGTTTAAAGAGTATTTCTGATTCCTCTGCTTTCCGTACCAATGGATCAGGTTACTGTTACTCACATGTAAACTCATGTGTATATATATGTGTGTGTGTGTGTGTGTGTGTGCGCGCGTGTCTACTTTTGATCCTTGTTAGCATTTTAATTGTTCTTCAATCACGAATGTTTAAATTTGAAAGTTTGTAGCTTGTATTTCAGTTTTTATTTTCTGATTTTTTTTCCTGTTTATATTGTTTACCTGTTTGAATTGATGTTCTCCCCTCCCTCCTTCATTTCCTTGATTTGTAACTATATGGGTGATATTACTTTGCATGATCCAGATACTGAATGTGCATTCTGGTTACTTTTTGATCTCATTTTGTTTTGAACATGCATGAGCAAGTTAATTTAATGGACGTGTGTTTGTGGTAATATAGTAATAGCGATG
The DNA here is from genome assembly GCA_008638375.1 of Nyssa sinensis. Taxonomy (NCBI): domain Eukaryota; kingdom Viridiplantae; phylum Streptophyta; class Magnoliopsida; order Cornales; family Nyssaceae; genus Nyssa; species Nyssa sinensis. The sequence goes on along the minus strand of CM018051.1, from coordinate 3,501,762 downwards.
ATGGTTGCGATGTTGGCACTGTTCGTACAGACTCAGAAACTTAGATGTTGACTGCAAGTTGCATATGTAATTGAGTGCATTGTGAAACAAAAAGAATGGAAAGAAATTGAATAAATTGGCAGACATGATAGGTCAAAAGTAAGAAGAGGAAAGGAATAGATTGGAACACCAAGCTGTGAGACTTAGGTATTGTTCTTTTGTACTTAAAGTCAATTTGTTATTCACAAACCCTCGAATGACTATAAATTTGAGAACCTACGCCTAAATACACATGACAACTTTTCAAGGTGTTGTTTGGGACTTGAATGGTTTGTGAGAAAGCCCGTGCAAATTACCTACATAACTATGCGTGCGACAATATTTTCAACTTGCCGTGTGTCTTGATTACTTGTATTGAACTTCGTGGCATGATTGTGAGTCCTAATTTTCCTTTCCTTTGGTTTACCCTCCAGTTTTCTTACTGTGTATGAATTTTCCACTTTTATTAATTTATTTTATCTTGGTAAAATGTGTGGTCAGAATAAAATGTTACTTTATGTTGTTGTCCCTTTTGTCTTACGACTCTGAAATTGATCCCCATTAGTTTGAAACTGTTGATCTATATGATCACAGCTGCTGTACAATAATAATGGGATCCTATTAATTTAATAAATCAGTAAAGCTTTTGGAGAGTTAAAAATACGAGGATGCAGATTCCCCTAAAGATCCGACAACATGAAACCAACTATTCAATCAATTTGAAAGAAAAATACCCTACTCCCAAGTCCCATAGGAAGAAATACTGAAGCAGTCTGTATTCCCCGATCCTTTAAATATGTGACAGCCCTTAAACAAGAGCATCAGAAGCATGGCTGAAACATTTCACAATGTGCTTTGTTTTCAACTTCTCGTATGATGATGGTCGACATAATAATATGTTTAACTCAGTATTTTTTTTTCACTTGATGGATTTCCTTCCATGAGCTTGCATTTGCACCATTTTTATATTCTTTTTTCTTAGGTTGAGGAAGATGGATCTTTTATTTCTGCATTAGAAGACGAAGCAATTGAACTTGAGTCTCTTTTGGTGGAGCCTAAAAATGATAGTTTATCAGTGAATGATGCCTTTTGTCTTGATAAGGAGAGCCTAGAGAAATGCATGGAAATTGAAGGTATTCCTTGAAGACTTGTTAGCCATTAGTATTATTACACTAATGCCTTGTCATATCATTTATTTAAAAAAATAAATAAATTGTTGTTTTTATTTGTAACTGTATTTAAAGAAGTTATGTGAAGTAAAAAAGAGTATGTATAGGTTCAATCCCCCATGTTTTGCAAAGACAAAAAGAGCATGTACAAATTCAACTGCCACCCCAATGGCCAATTACCTATAAAAAAAAGAAAGAGCATGTATAACGATATTTGCAGGACACTGATAATTCTTTTCTTTCGAATGAATCAAATGTTGTAATTTGCACAAATCTGATTCATTCTATTACCTTCCTCACCCCGCACCACCACATAAAAGAAAAGTGAGAAAGAAACTGCACTTACAGACGCATGTTGTGGATGAGATCCTTTATGATTTTTCAGGAAGTTTCATCATAAGGATCAGTAACAGGGTCTCTTACTGGCAAAAGGTTTTCCAGTAATTATGGTATGTTCCCATCAAACACACAACATTAAGGGGGAATTTATAATGGTTTAAAACTATCATTCTATAGTATAATACCAGAGAACTATTACATTTGGCATCTATTTTTTTCAAACTTCCATTTTATTGTCACTTCGTTCATGGTTTAATATTTTATTTATTAGCTGCCACAGTTGTTAGTGTTGAAAATTTTAATTGGTTAGTTTTGTTTTTATTTTTATTTATCTTATATTATTATTATTGGTTCCTTGAGAAAACAGTATATTTATGTATTTTTTCAAGACCCCCCCCCCCCGCACACATTCCAGATTTCCCAAAATTGTAAGGTGTGGTAATTAAGGGAATCTGACACTTACAGGCATATGTGTAGTGGACACTGAGTACCTGAATTCGTGCAATGTAAATTATATGAGGTGATACTGCCAACCATTTATTGGTTGTCAGTTGTTGAGTTACTTGATTGAACATAAAAATGATTGTCGCTTTAGATGTTTCTAGTTGGTTTTTGTTTTCTCTAGTTAATTACTAATACTGATGCATTTTGTGTATTTTTGCAAAGGTGGATTAGATTCTAATACTACTCAGGAAGGGGAAGATGGACAAAGACTTGAAGTATGTACTTTTTTCAATTATGTTCTATGTGCCTGCGTGGATGTCTTTAGATCATGCATTTTTGTTAAAAAGGGCTAGCCTAGTGCACGAGGTTCCCGCCACTGGGAGATCTGGAGAGGGTTAGATGTATCCAACTTTATCTTCGCGAGCAGAGAGGCTGTTTCTGCGATTCGAACTTGAGATCATGCATTTTTTGTTATTGTTTCTATTTATTCATTGGTTCTAAGTTCATTATGAATTTATGAATTTTTGGATGCCAATCTAAATGATTTATCGATTCTTGATATGTTACTAATATGCCTCAGAGAAGCCACAATGTTATGGCCAATCCATTAATTTTTCCCTTGAAATTTTGATGAATTTTATGTAATTGTATTTACACTCGTAATTTATATGCTCAATCACTTAGCCTTGCGTAGGTGTTCTCCCCATGTAGTTTTAAAAATATGATTAAAAAACAGTGTTAATTTTGTTGTGTGGTACAAGTGTCCAGTGCATCGGAATCCACTCGTGTTCAACATTTTGACTTACAAAGATCACTCCACGGGTACGACGACACATTATACATTTAATCATAATTCTATTTCACAAGATTCCAAGCCCCAGCTCATACAGCAAATTCAAATGAGTTTTGTAAAGCCTATATTTAAAAAAAAATTGTTGGCACTGTAGTATGCACAACCTTCATCATTACATCTTGTCTTGTCTCAGTGTCATTAACACAATACAAGGAATATTATATTTAATGTGCAATTACTAGAGTATCTAAAGTGTCAGAAACAACTTGTACCTTATAAGTTTCTTGGTATAAAACCCCCAAATGTGTACAAAGATCTGTATGTGTGCTGTGGCGTCGGCCTTAAAGATGAGATACTTGTGCAATGGTTTGTGTAGTGTATATAAGTTCAGACAGGTAAATGAGTTTTCATGCTTTGTTTTGCTATAAAATACTAACAAAGGATTGTACTTGTGTCAGAACATTGACTTTGACAAGCATGGAAACAATCAAATCTAGATTTATGTGATGCCTTGAATTCAAAAGTCAAAGTAAAAAAGAAAAGAGAAACGATTATTGCACAAGATGTCTAAATCATCCTTGCCCACCAAAAAAAAAAATTATCCTTCAAACATATAACAAGGCTTCCTGAAGTGCCTTCATTGCTTAGTTTAGATACCTCTTATCAACCTCCCTAAGGATCATTGAAGTTACTGAAAGTTTGCGGCATTTAAAGAAATGTTTGAATCCAAGCAACTGTTTGATTTGGACATTAGAAAACTTCCGAGTTGATATATGTTTGTGAAGAAAATAAAGTACTTTAGTGTTTTACAATGCTAGCCTGTAAGAAAGGCTTTCTATTGGAGAATTCTTCAATTTCATGCTAGCTTTCCTATTTACCTTTCTTATATCAAGCCTTAAAAGTTAATGCAAGTCATTGAACTACTTTCCACTTTGTATCTTCTTGTTTAATTCTCGAGTTAAGATTTCACGCCAGTCTTGTCTTTGTCACTGACTCGGTCAAATGCCGCCTTATTCCTTGCTTTGCTTTAGTGACAATAATTTTATGTGTACTTCCTGTCAAAGGAAAGAAAAATAAAATATTACATGTAATTTTGTTTCCTCAATATGTCATTATTATCTTAATGAGATAGCATATTGTAGGTGTTGGATGTAAGATCACACGAAGTTGAAGGAGTGGGAAATCTTCAAGCAGCAAATGGTCTCTCTTGTATATGTGAAGATTATTTTTTAGGTGACCCTTCTTATGATTAATTTTATGTGGTTTCTAGTCAAGATACTTTTATATAATTACTGAGTAATTTTATGCTATCCCCACATTTTATGAGCACAGATATTGAATTTGCTGAAAGTGTTCCCAAATTCGATTATGATTCCAGTGAAGGATTGCATTCGGGGATCTCAGGTTCAGAAAGTCTGATTCCGGGGTTCAGCAGGAGTTATGATGGCTCTCTTGGGATATCAGAATTGTCAACAGCAATCATTTCAGTGCCTGAATACCAGAATGATCTACTCAACGAGACAATTTGTGAATTACATCATGTCTTTAGCAGCATATGTGGGTGTCAAACACCGGTCAAGGACGAGTTTTGGGTGACATTCCCTACTTCATTTGAGTTACAGAAAGTTGACAATTTGGACAATATTTCAAACCTTTTGGAAAGAGGCATATCTGCTATTGGTAATGGAAATGACATGATTTCCACTCCTGGTCCTACCTCTGGGAGAATACACTACCCTTTGAAAACTGGGCAAAATAATGAAGTTAAGTTAGGCCAAGGCATAACAAAGGAAAGCCTTGCGAGGTGTCATGTATCAAAAGAAAGTGCTGCTGAAGCAAGCAACAGTGGTGCTCTTCCTACACATAAGAGATTGCGTAAGCCTCCTCGGAGGTACATCGAAGAATCATCATATCTTAATTCTGGATGTTGTAGGAGAAGACAAGAGATGTCTAGTTCCACTTCAAAGGATAAGTTTCTGAGAGTCAGATCTCTCAAGCATCAACATATGGGATCTAGAGCAACAACATTGGTTTCTGAGGAGCCTATTTGTGAATATAGCATTCAAGTGCCATTTGGTTCTCCTGTACGGGAAGAATGTCGGATGAAACATGCATCCATCAGGGTGAGGAGAAGTTTTACCCAATGTATCATCCTCCTAACTTTCCTTCTGAAATTAAATTCCTTTACCTTGGATCAATTTTTCTTTTTCTCCTTCTTTGTCCCCTCTCCTCCTGTCTCTCTATACACACACACATGCACGCAAACCTATGTTTATATATCTTTATATTAGGGCAGTTGGCATGCTTCTCTACTTTGGCATAATTTTTTTTTCTCCACTCTCTCCACACGTGCACGCATACTTATGTCCATATATTTTGATAGTAGTGCAGTTGGCATGTTTTAATTCAATAGGTCAACAGGCATCTAAATGTTACCCTTTCTTGGTCAGTAACAATACTGGGGAGCCTTCTGCTGTGAATTGCAAAGGTTTTCTTGCTTTCTTGCTTTTTAGTAGGATGTTGCTTTGCTATATTTCAGGAGGATTTAAAATCTTAAATTTGATCAAATTCTAAAGCATGCATTATTCACCCTTTCTCTAATTAATGTTTTTCTTCTTGTAGGCTGTAGCTATCTAATACACGTTGAACATGTTGCAGTAGTGCCACTATATTCCTTAACCTGAAAGTTTCAAAATGTTCTCGTTTCTGCACAGGGGCTGAATTCTGACGAGGAACTTTCTCCAGCTGAGTCAGAAGATGATTTTGTCAGAACAATAAGATATAAAAAGGGTGGCAATCAAAGGAAGCATCATAGGCTGTGGACTCTTTCAGAGGTGAAGAAGTTGATTGATGGTGTTTCTCAGTATGGAGTCGGAAGATGGACTGATATAAAGAGGCTCCTCTTCTCATCATCTGCTCATCGCACACCTGTTGATCTCAAGGTAGTCCACAGTGCTTTAGCCTATCAAACTATTCCCCTTGTTTGTGAACCTGAAATTCTGTTTGCTACTTGGGAAATCTACAGGACAAATGGCGAAATCTTTTAAGAGCTAGCTGTGTACAGAAAACTAACAAGAGTGAGGTTGAGTATCTATTTTTCTCCCCCATTTTTTTTCTTTTTTGCAATTTTCTTCTACAGTTCTAATGATTGTCTCTAATGCCTTCACTTTGCAAATTAGATCTTCAATTGGGCTCCACTTGTTTAAAATTCAAGTCAATATATGATTTCTTTTAACCTTTGAGATATTAATGGAATGGTTTTCTTATATACTAAATTATTAATTGCATACATGTGCATCCATATGACTAGCACCTTGAATATCGGCTATTTTTCTCTATAAACAATTATCATTTATCACTGCCATAATGAATAAGAGTGTATTTAAGTCACATAGTACAAGTGAGATATTGTAACATGATTAAATTCTCTGCCTATCTTGCTATGATGCGTTTTTTTAGGAAGAAAAACAAATATGAACTCTAAAAATATATAATCAGTACAAACTATGAAGTATCTTGGTAGTGACGAAGGACTGTTCTTGTCTAATAAACTCTTTAATTAGCATCCTCAAATTTCTCAAATTTATGAAATATTTGAGGAGTTAAAAATGAAAATGGGGGCTATATCTAAAGTTTATTACACATATTATAAGTTCGGTCATTATTAATAATAAAAAACCTTAAGGAGACGAAAAGGAAAATTCAAGGTATTATAAAATATGAAAGTTTAGGGAATTAAAAAAGGTCAAAAGAGAAGTTTATGGTAATTATTAACTTAAGAATACTTGCACATTGTATAAATATTTGAGGTAAGGGCTAATGCAAAAAAAAAAAATCTAATATGGCTAATGTATAGTATCAAAAATTTATAGTGGTCAATATATAAACTATTGCAAGGATGGGTCAGTATAGAGTAGTTTTTTTGGAAGAAAAAAAAAGTTGATGCAAGAGAGAGATATGTGATAAGTAACAGATCTATGGGTGCGGAATCCAAATGTGTAGGTGGGCAGGGTTTGGTGCAAGAGCGAGAAGTGGAAACAGAGCAGAAGAGAGAAAAAGCAAAGAAAGAAAGAGAAAAAATGTGGGGATGGGAGGTGGGAAGAAGGCCAATGGGGTCTTTAAGTTAGGAACTGGAGGTCCACTCCTTTTCCTTATATATATATATATATATATAGATGGATCAAGCATGGGGATTGAGTTCTTTGCTCACATGGAAAATTAGTGTCCTTGACCTTAGTGATGAGATTCTTGTAATAAATGAGTAAATATCGGGGATAAACCATTGGGATAATTAAATGTTTGTCGATGAGAGCTTGATACGTATTGTTAAGCCTATTCTCTAATGGATTTAGTTTTTGGAGTAATTAGCGTTCTAATGTGGTATCAGAGCTTTGTCTTGAGAGGTATTGGGTTGAAGTCTTTCCATTCTCTGTTTTATTTTTTAATAGCTCTGTTCAGTTTGTATGTATTTATTTGCCTAGTCATATGCGAAATGGGGTTGCACATGAGGAAAGATGTAACGAGAAACCATCAAATGCTGTGACGGTCGTTGGAATGGGTGTGATGTTGTGACGACCATTGTGATTTCACCATTCACAATGGATCTCAATAAAATTTACAAATATTCAAATTACAATGGTAGTCGCATGGGTGTGACAGTCAGATGGGATAATTTTCTGAATGTAAAAGTTTAATAGACATTGTTAGCTTAAGCTTTGGCTTCATCCTTGCACTTGCTTGCTTCCTAATCCTTGGTGTTTTAGAGTCTTTGCTTGATCTTCCTTACAAGTCCTAAACTATAGTTATCACACATTATCAATCCTATGCTAGTCCTAGAATTTACATAATTGATGTGGATATAATGGATTCCTATGAAGCACAGAAACTTCATTGTGACTCGTGTATCAATGTCGAACATGTGTTAGATACGCGAGAAAAGAGTGCCCAGTTTAATTTTATTTTTCTAAATTTCGAACACGTTAGGGATATGCTAGAGACACATTTTTTTTATTTTTTATTTTTCCTTTTGTTCTCCTCTTCTTATCCGCTTTTCCTTTTGGGTCATAAATGTATAAATATAAATATATGTATATATGCTTTATGAAATAGTTAGCAAATTTATTTTGGAACTTGGATCATGTATGTTGATGATTAAATGAAGAAGTTTTCGAGTTTTTTTTAAATGGCTTTGTTATTTTGATATTTTAATAATACTGTTGTGATTTGTGTGTTTTATACCAATTTTAATTAAAATGATGTTAATCTTTTATTATATGTTTATATAAACCAATAAAAATTATATATTTAGCATGTACATGATGTATCTGTATTCTACTTTTTTTTAATATGTCGTGTCCACATGTTCGTGTCATGTTGTGTTCGTGTCTGTGTTTGTGCTTCTTAGATGAATTCTTACACGTATAATTCATACTTTATAATCATATATTACATTTGTACCTTGGCTGAACTAAAATGTCTGTTTAGCAACTATGATGATATTGAAGTATTGGAAATTGGCTGATGCAGGATGATCATAAACAGAAGCATGCATGGCGCCCCTTGCCAATGTCTGTGCTACACCGTGTCAGTGAACTGGCCAGCATTTACCCGTACCCAAGAGACTGCAAATCCAAGCTTTCCCGCATTCACCATGTCTCCTCTCCCACCCTTCCTGCCAGAAGTACAGGTGTTCCTTTGCAGTGGAAGAACTGTACCTAGAAAGAATTGTATTTGATACATATGTTCAAACAATGACCCTTTCAAGTTAGCTGCAATAGAAAAATATACAGGAGTGTTACTCATTCAAAATTTGTGTTTTCAAAACAATTTATTTTAAAGTTTCAGATGCACATAAACTTGATATTGTCAAATCTTTAACAACTGGTTATGCCACGCACATAAACTTGTTTGGACGTTCCTTGAATTGCTGTGATTTCTAGAAATAATGAAGCTAGTTTACTTCGAGTGACACTTATTGGGCAAATGATGGTATAGGGATTTGAGTATAGAAAAATGTTATTCATCTTGATATTAAGTTGGTTGTGAAACATCTTGCACAGGTTGAAGCAACTGCTTTTGATGCTGGAGTTTGCCAGCTGTTAATTTCCTCATTCACTTTTATGTTTACTGCTTACTTTTGGTTTTGTTTTTCTTCGTTCACGTGTTATTTGCCATCTTGTTGGATTCTATGATTTGTAGACATGGCAAGTGTCCCATTCTATGACTTGGCAAATGAACAAGAAGTGGAGATGAACTTTTGATGTGCTCTACTTCAACGTCTTTGAATGCAGGGCAGCAGTGGGAAAAGCAATAGTAGCTTTATAGAATCACCAATCAGGTTTCATTCTTTCCCTATACTGTTCAGCTACTTGGAATTGGAATACACGCCCTTTTGTCATCAAGGTAACCAAATCTAGATTCTATAGAAACCACATATGCTCATTTTGGTTGGTGCATGGATCACAAGCCAAACACAGAAAAACCAATTCAGAACACACACGACACCCACTTTGGTTGAAACATTGGATGCAAAGATGAACACATTATGCCATTAGTTTGGAGTTTGCTACAGTGAACAAAGGGTAGGATTGTACAACCAAGTTGGTGCTACACTACTTAGGTCTTTTCTTTCTTTAAGTAAATCTTAAAACATATGTTTGGAATTATATTATGTTAACCCAAAAAATTCTGGGTATCAGATGAATCTGCATTTAATCATCAGTTATACTTAAATCTATAATAATTACCTTGTGGCTTTACCAATATGTTTGACATATCCTATAAAAAAATGTTTAATTGACAGAAAATTTTCATGAATCAAATTCCAAAGTTCTAGTTTAGAATTATTCATGGAATGTTTGGTTGTTTTTTTGCCAAGTTGTTGTCAATCAAAATTTGTTTATTTACACTCCAAAAGTTAAATTGAAATTGTTTAATTTAAATTCCATATTGGTATTTAATCATGCCAATGTGCAAAAGTCAAATTTATAGAAATACTTGGATTATAATTCAAAAGGCTCAATTTTGCATTAGCACATCCATCAAAGAGAGTGCAACACCAAACTTTTAAGGCATTCCCCAACTCTTCTCTCCGCCTTAACCTCCATTTTTAACAAACGTTATGTGCGAACCTCTCACTCTCTTGAGCTATGCGGTGTCTGTGATTTGTATCCGAGGGGAGCAAACCCATAATTACATGGGAGGGCTATGTCATCATAGCTTTAGAGTCCCCAAAAAATCTACGAAGATTTTACGTACAATAGAAAGGGCCTCTTTACCCCAAAAACAAAAAAAATATTATCTTTTAACATAAAAGGGGCTTTCTCAATCCCCTAAAAAAATCCTATGTTATGCTCTCTCCATATGCCTCCTTATTAAACACAAATGAGCCATTTTCCAAAACTGAGTGAACCTCCTTCCTCACCCTACCCCTACCCCCACCCCTACTTGTGCAACTCTCTCAAAGAAGTTGGCATCATCCATAAACAATTGAAAATAGATAAGATAAAACTCCAACAGTCTCTTGCCATGACACAAAGAATTAAAAGATGATCAATGGTCTCCACTTTCTCCTTGCACATGCAATATGAAACCCTCCCTTCCGAAAATTATCCATAGACTATATAGCTCCCCAAGCTGCTACATAAGCAAAAGAGCAACCTTTGTTGGAACCCCTGAATACCACATAAACTTCCAGGGGAACTGCACACTCTCCCCCACCATTCAACTCCTTGTAAAGGATATAAACATGCATACTATGAAACACAGACACTCTATTTTGGCTCATGTGTCCATGTCGGACATGTGTCGGACATCAACACTCTCGGACACTTCCCGAACAAGTGTCTGGGCATTTGAATCATGGATGTTGATGATTAAATGAAAGAAGTTTTTTAATTTTTATTTAATGGCTTTGTTATTTTAATATCTTAATAATATTTTTAAATTTGTGTGTTTTTATGCTAATTTTAATTGAAATAACATTAGATTTTTATTATATGTCATATAAAAATATAAAAAATTATATATATTCAACGTGTCTGTGTCCCGTGTCCATATCTGTGCTTTTTAGCATGCACACCACTCCACCCTCACAAGAATAGCAATTAGCAACAAAAGTTTCCTTGTGGTAAGCCAATCTATACAACCGAGGAAATCTCTCCTTCAATGTCATGTCCCCATACCAAGGATCACTCCGAAACTTCACTCTCGACCCATCCCCAACATCAAAGTGAATACACATCTAAAAATCAGCAACACCATTTTGAATCCCCTTCCAAAGACCACGACCTAAGGTCCCTTACCACTTCTTTAGAGAACCACTTCCCTCGCACCCATATTTTGTAGCCACCACCTCCTTCCAAAAAGCTTGATCCTCCACCCCAAATTTCCAAAGCCATTTGCCTAATAAAGCTTTGTTAAAGGCCCTTAAATCCTTCACGCCCAAATCCCCTACCAAAATTGGAGTCTTCACCTTTTCCCGCTTTACCAAATGAATTTTCTCTTCATCCTCCAATCCACCGAAACCAGAATAGGAAACAAGGACATATAGTAGATAGGCAAATTGGTTAGGGCGCTCTTTCATTTGAGTTAAGTTCATTCAATTACATTGTTTGTTTTACCTTTCTCTTCAATTGATCTTCATTCTATAGGTAGCTTTTAGCATTTAGGAGATTGTTAGACATGTTCTTCTACAAATATTTTTGAAGTGACCAAGTTTTCTCCCTTAAAAAATCATCGGGAGGTGGAGGAGTTGATTACTTTGTTGAGTAGATGTTTTTTGCGGGAGGGAAGGGAGGATGTGATGGTTTGGAAGGTTAATAAAGATAGAGGCTTTTTTGTTAATTCATTTTACAAGCATTGAATGAGAAGCTGTTTCCTTGGCAATTGATTTGGAAATCTCGGGTTCCAGAGAAAGTGGCATTTTTTTGTTGGGACTTGGGAGGCAGCTTGGGGAGCTATTCTTATAGTAGATAATCTCACAAGAAGCCACTTTCATCTTCCAAGTTAGTATTCATGTGTAAGGCGGAGGAAGAGACGGTGGATCACATTCTTTTTCATTGTAGGACAGTTCGGGATGCTTAGAATATGGTGTTTTTGCTCTTTGGTTGTAATTGGTGATGTCGGCTACGATTAGAGAGGTTTCTTTGGGTTGGAGATGCACCTGAATCAGGAAAGAGCTGAAGGGTGTTTGGAGAATGGCCCCGTCGTGTCTTTGCTTGGTGTATTTGGAGGGAAAGAAATAAAAGAACCTTTGAAGTGTTGAGCACATTGTGGATAACATATTATTATGTAACAATAGGACACATGGTCTTCCGTAGATTATTAATTACTATAATTTATGCATAATCATTTTTATGGCACATAAACCCCGTACATACATCACTGGCTAGATCTACCCAGTTCCATTATCATTGTTATCACCATCATCTCCTGTAGAACTGCTAGTCCAGTCATTATAGTATTGTCTGGGGATGTTATGGTGGTTGTTGACCCTGTTATCTGGGCAACCAACTCTGCTCTTTTCTGAAATTCCATCCTCCATATGGTGTTGCTGCTCTTCTTCATGTATTGCAGTTGCACCCATTATAGCTCTCCTTGGCATTATTGCCAAGCAGGACCATAAAATCATCACAACCAAAAGAACTACTACCAGCTTCATTTTTGGTTTCAGTTCCAGTGTACAGACAAAAGACAAACAAAACTCATACAGGACTATTACAGATCAGGAAGATTATTACTGTTAGAGATAGTGACTCATATTCTTGTAATATGCGTGAAACTAATATATAGGCCTTATGGGCAGAGCAGAGGTATATCGGCGAATTTCAATGTACCGGGTCAAGATTAGGGTTTTAACTGTGAGACATATAGTGGAGAACAAAGTCGCTCCCTGTAGACGTAGGTACATTGCCGAACCACGTAAATTCTTCATGTTGTTTCTGTCTCTCTCTTTCTAACTCTTTTCACTAAGGTTGCATAGATCATTAATTCACAACAATTACTAATCAGGATCTCTACTAAACATAAGATGGTTTTTTACTATAGACTGATAGGATATAGATTTAAGAGCATTCACTTGCCTAGAAAAGAGCAGACACCCGGAGAATGAGTGGAGTAACTTCTGTGAATGGGATAGCAAGGATTAGAGTTAAGTCATTATATAGAAAGAGATGTAGATGCTGAGGTTATTTGATTTATAACTAGTATTAAAATTTAATTATGGGGTCTCCACAAGAAATGAGAAGAGTGAGTGGGTTTCATATAATTTCATTTATATAGCTCTTTAAACATAATGGTTAGGATGCTTTAGAGAAATTCTTTGTCCATACTAGCTGCCTAAATACGGGAATTCCACTTTCTAAGTGGAATTAATACTCACAAAGTCAATCAAAGCATAATGGATTTCCTATTTGAGTTACTTTATGATGTCAAATCATGAAAAAAGGATGCGTGGGAAATCCTTTTTTTTTGCTCCACAACTTAATTACAATCATTTGTGCTTGCAATTACTGTGAAAATTAATCTTTGTTGTTAAAGAGGAAAATATATAGACGTTAAGAGTGCCATAAATGATCTCTTATACAATCAAGCACCTCGACTGTTATATCTAGATTAGGATCATTTGAATGCACTATGATCATCTTTAGCCCATCAAATTGCATGCACAAACACATGATGTAACACACCCACAAATAGACTCAACTCAACAAAGCCTTGTCCAACTATTTAAAGTTAATTATATGAATCTTGTCTCGCCATTTTATTATGTTTAGGACCATTCTCATAGTTAGATTGCACATTATTATTATTTTTTTTTCCATCTTTGACCACCCTTGCCTTTTAGCATGACCCTCAATATGAACCGTGTCTCTTTTTTTTATTAGTTTGGTGCATTTATTGGTTTCTGTGCACAGGAAAATTATTCTTAAGTAGTGGATATCATGAGATTTGCATGCGTGCTGCTTCCACAAAACCAATCACATGGCAGGCAGTATGTGGAAATCTGTCTGAGGGTGATGCAAACACAGACCCTCTCCAAATTAAGTTCCCTATATTTTCTTAATTGGAAATCTTTACAGGTTGGGCAGATTAGGAGGTGCAGTTTCAAATGAAAGGAGTATTGTGGCATCACCTCCTATTTATCAAGGTGTGCCGCATGGGCTACAAAAGGTAGCTTTCCCCCCCCCCCCCCCCCCCACCCCATTGTTCTTGCGCTTTTCATGGGGTGCAATAGATAAAGATCATCTAGATTATTATGCTACATATCAGTTATTTAAAGCAGGACCCACTTTTTAAGGGGATGAAAAGTGGGAGTGGTAGTAAAAGCCGAGGCATATTCTTGGTTGCTTTTGTCATTCATTCTCATATGGATTACTATGCCATTCGTGTAATCATTTGAAGCAATCTGTTTATTTGGAAATCTATTGCTTTTCTCTTTGATGCAGTATCTATTGAACTTTGCAATCTGAAGTGGGAAGCATACCATTGTTTTGGTCTTATCTCTTTGTTCTGTGTTGGTTTTGTATCTCTGTTTTGATATGTCCCTTTTCTGTTTCAGTTATGGTTTTGGAACTCACTTCTACTCTTTTTTTTAGGTAATGCTATTGTAAGTTTGAGTATATATGAAGCAGGGTGTTTTAATCATTAGATGGTGTAGGAACTAGAGATGAAGTGATTAGATGAATGAAAATTCAATCCTTAAATTATTTATTTTCTCATATAAGTTCGAGCATACGGTAATATTACCTTTTTTCTCTGGATTGAAGTTCTTTTCCTATACCCAAACAAGAGGGAAGTTATAGTAATTAAGCAGTTTAATCGATGTTTCACCTTGAGTGGGTGATGATAAGTAAATTTTCAACACTCAATTAAAACTTCCTAACACACTGTAACCCACTATGTAATTTCACTTTCCAAGTATGTTGGAGAATTTTAATGCATCATATAAGGATTAGAGTTTTAATTGCAATATAGGATAAATACATTGTCACTTTATTTTTTGAATAGTAAAAAACAAAGCAGCTCTTGTAGATATAGGTATATTATCGAATCATGTAAATTTTTTATGTCGTTCTCTCTTCTTTTTTTTTCTAACTCTTGTTACATATTGTGTCGTTCTCTCTTTTTTTTTTCTCTAACTCTTGTTACATAGATGGTTAATTTTACAGCAACAACCTATCTATAGAACCCCTTAATTGAAATCTTCAACATAACCCAGAAGCACTCAGGATTTCATTCCTATTTCATCCTTGGATTAGAGGCATTTCAGTCATTTGGCGACCCAACAAAAAGATATTGTTTTCAATGGTCAAAAGAATTAGAAAGAGGCATCGTATTTGTATGTTGACAAATAAAGCATAGTTTCTTGCTGCTGGATAAGATTGTCTAAATGAGGTCAAGAAAAATGGAGTTGATGCATCAACAAACTGGATTAGCAATTAGCTTGGACATAGGATCATAATATAAAGTTATACGAACTTGATTTGTGATTAGTTTAGTTAGAGGTTTGTTCAAAATTGGTTTACAAAATAAATAATTCAAGTTTCAACATATTTTGAAACTCTTTAATTTACTGAGTTTGGATTAAAATTGGTTTGATAAAGGCAAAGTAATTTAATACTATATAAAAAATCAAGTTATTTAAACTCAACTTGTGATTAATTTGTTTGAGATAAGTTCAAAAAATTAATAAGTCGAGTTTTAATACAATTAAAAATTTATTTATTTTAAAAAATTAAATTTAAATAACTGACTGTTGAGTTTGACTCGACTTGGACTCATTTATAATCTTATATATATATATATATATATATATATATATATACTGATGAAAGTGATCGGCAACTAACCAATATATATAAGTAGAAACTTTTTGAATATTATATATTCCCACTTAATCTATAGCTTCAAAAGTTCAACATAGATATGAAAGACAAGTAATGAGCTGAAGCGGACTTTTTTTGCCCGGAAGTTTCGTCAGTTTAAATTTAGAAAATTCTTAAAACTTTGCATTGAAAAAATAAACGAGTCGTTTGGCAGGATTCATGTGGGTCAAGTCGGGTCGGGTTTCAACCCGGGTTTGTGCCGTTGACAATTGCCATTGCCACCCAAGAGGAAGCATGGGAGGGAGGTAGAGGAGGTTGGAGATGGTGGTTGGAGCCAAATTAAAATATGCCAGGGTGCCAGCTAATAGAAAGCTGCTATGTGCACGTGCAAAGAGCCTGCCTGAGTCCAATCAAATCAAATCATTGTAATATATATTATGTATGTATATACAAAGTACGTATGTCACCAACTAGCTGTCTCCGCTGCTTCCCATCCACCCGTGAGCTTGGTGGCCCAACCTTCATGTGCACTCCCTCTCTCATAATATCTTGTGTTTTATGGCCTTCTTCCAAGAAAATTCCATATTCGCAACCACCATAGTTTCCTGGTCTAAGACACGCTTTGGTAATGTCCGTTAGAAGTCCATAAGATCCAAGCCATTTGTTGAGGTAACGAGTAATACTGTAATCTTACATTGGATAATTAGTTTAATAAATAAAGATTAATATACATTATTAGACCTTAAACCTAACAATTTAAACGAGTTGAGATACATGTGTATTGAGATACATGTGTATTAGGGACGGCAACATATGTACATATAGTCTATCATGTGGACGTTGGGACTACTGGATCGATTTATTCAATAATTTCTCATTTTTCTTAGAAGAGTTAAACATTTTGTTTAAAATATTAATAGATGACATAAACTGAGTGGAATGTCACTTCATGTCAGATTGCTGACATGAAAAGACGATCACATCCAATAATTTCTCTCTTCTTAGATTCTTCGAACTGAGTGGAATGTCACTCCATGTCAGATTGCTAACATGAAAAGACGATCTCTCTTCTTAGATTCTTCTATCTTTTCATTTGTAGTGATATGGAATAACTCCCCCCACCTTATCACTTTTGAAGAAAAAAATGAATAACGATGGTCAATTTACTATATATTTAAGAAATTATAATAATAAAACACTCACAAACTCAAAAAAAATCTTTTACACTTAATGACAGTTCACACAAGTCGACTCTTTCGTATAAAAATTATAAAAACAATACACTTATATTTGCAAATTACAAAATAGGAAATAAAACGGGTCAAAAAATTATTCCAATGATGAATTTGGATCATCAACGAGTTATTAAGAATTCGAGTAAATTCACAACAACTACCTAATAAGAGTAATCAACACCCAGGTAGCCACTAAAGAAAATCTTGAGGTGGGCGTAAATTCAAACATATTAATATATATATATATATGTGTGTGTGTGTGTGTGTGTGTGTGTATTAGATTCTTAAAGCCCCAGGCCAACTTGACTGATCCACGGCCAAAACCCTTGTATCCCAATGGTGGCAAACATGGCATCAAAATGAATAGTGGTAGGGTTATTGAGAGAGAGAGAGAGAGAGTAAACTCTGGCCTGCAAAATTATGCCATATCAGGCGGCCAAAAGGATAACAAGAATCTAAGAATACTGTTTTTCTCTAACTAGAATATCATACTGTGTGCTCTGCCAAAACATCTAGTATAGAAATGCTTCTCAAACTATGTTCCCAATTTACCATGTCCCTTATACTGCATTTCACCTAAAGAAATCATCGAAGACCTATCAAAACAAAAACTCTTCTTTTTCTTTTTTTTTTTTTAAATGATTGTAAATTCTATATATATATAATATATTGTGTCCTTTAGTGTTAAATAGAATCGTGGGTGAAGGGAGACGAGTTGACTCTCTCTCTCTCTCTCTCCCCATGTTTGTATAAACGTTTGGAGTTCGTTAAAATGATGTGTCCTAGGGAGGATCTCTGATCTCTCTCCCTTTCAACCAACCAAGTACCGATATACAGCCGCATTTGTACACATATGTCTTCATGAGGGGATGAATCATGTGCTGGCTCTCAATCATTTTTCTGCAAATATGTCATATCAACACATGAATCCACCACCGAAAAAAAACAGATAAATAAAACCCATCTTCTACAGTGCAATATCTTCTTTTTTTTGTAAACCACAAATCACATTTTCCCAACCTAAAAAAAGAAGAAGAAGATAATTCATGTCTCACGCTTACAGGTTTACTTCCTGCAGAAACAAAATATAGAAATCATTGAGGACATGCAGAAGTAAAACAATTGTTTTTCACTATATATAACAGCCATATATAACAGTGCTTTAATGCCAGTAAGATACAACTCTTGGGCAATTGCGAACCCTAAATTTGGGTGATGAAATTAAAAGAAATTTATCACTTGAACATGAATCAAATGATTTTTTTTTCTTCAGTTCATCACTATTGCATAGAAGTGTAACGCCAACCCAAAAAAAAAAAAAGGTAGACATGCTTTATTAATCATCCTACTTAAACCCATCGGGTAGCTCTTCTGAGAGAGTTATGGGGGTACTCTTTAAAGGTTTTTGGTTCGAGTGGACGAGGGTCACTTTGCGCATAGCCGAAAGTTATGTGAAAATATTTAGAAAACAAAATAGTTTATATTTGTACTTCATGTGCGAAATGAATAGTTCTTTTCCTTTTTTTAAAAAAAAAATCTATCTTAATTATGTATAGTCAGAGATACCACTATGGGCAAACCATGATATTGATTTCTGTTGATCTATATCAGTTTTATATTCAGATTTTTCAATTTCTTATTCCTCTGTTCCAATTCTATCATGATCAACTGTAAGGCTACAAACGCTATGAAGTTCATAAGCAAAGGTATTGACATTTTCCAATTTTATTGTTGTTAGTGTTAGATCACCGGTTGCATTAAAATTTTGAAGTTGTTTTAACACCCTCTCTCACATGCAACTTCGAGATATACATTCACGCTAATAAAAAAGAACTAGAGCTCTAATACAATGTTAAATTACCAGTTGTTCTAAAAACTTAAATTGTTAAAGAATGAATTAAGAATTTATATCAAACTGTTTTAACAATGGTGGTAAAGAAAATACATACAAAAATATATAGACATGTTTCTATGTTATACTCAACTTTCATTGGGTTAGTTCGACTCTCACAGACATCACATACTTGGATTTAACTTTTATTTTGCAACTTGCAAATGATTACAAATATTCGAAATTTACTCAATCATAGAACTAGAGTTTCTCGGCATCGAAAAAGAAAAAAAAACCCTTTTATTGGGTTGATAAGAGAACCGAAGAAACTACGAACACACACACGTACACAAATACATAGAAACGGGTATAATACGTACATAGCTTTGGAATCTCAAGACTATTTTGGATTAGAATGATTGTTCAAAGAAAATCTTTTCCTCCCATTTCTGCAGTCAAACATATGTTTTCTTTCTTCCATCTGTTTGTGTTGTCCATGACTTTATCTCCTGCATTCATGGTCAGAGAGCACAGATATCAGAGCTTATCTCAATCCCAAGATGCAGAGAAATAGTTATGTGCCTACATAAAGAGCACAGTGGTACGGATTGTACACACTTGGGATATATATAGTACAGATCAAGATGACATGTTTTGTGCTAAAAGGTCATTACACTACTAGAATACAAGAGAAATATATATATATATATATATAGATAGATATAGAACCCAGAAAAATTAGACACTGATCATTATAATACATGAATGTATATATAAAAATGATGGCTTCTTAGCTCATTTCACATCATTCAACAAATGTGATTTCCAGTCATACAAGTAGCCAAATTTAGATGATTAATAAAGTTCATCTTTCTTAATCTACTCTTGACCCCCATTTTCTTGCACATCACCAACTCTGCCCACTGACTTGGTCAGTCTAGTTGAATCTGTACATGACTAAGTTGGAAGATCAGTTAGCTAGACTCCCAGACTCCATTTCAAATCCTCTCTCTCTCTCTCTCTCTCTCTCTCTCTCTCTCTCTCTCTCTCTAAATCTATATATATATTTTACAATATCCATGAGTATCATTTTACAATTACAAGTGGGCATCGCACTTTGCCCAAGAAGCTTATCCCATCCCTCTTTCATATCTTATCTATTCCACTCAACTTGTGGGGTCTATTTTTGTGAACTTCGAAAGATCACTCATCTTCTTTTAAAGAAAGAGGAAAATTACTCATTAGTCCGAGAACATTGCACGTGTCAATGAACAGTTAACATATTCGCAATTGAACATTGAATACATTAGCAGGCATTTATTGATGTGTCAAATATTCATTAATTTGAGTGTAACGTTCCCGAAATCAACGAATACATGCTAGAGAGAGAGAGAGAGGGAGAGAGAGTTTGTGACCTCAATTGTGTAATACTCCTTCCGTTTTAAAATGAAAGTCTTATTTGAGAATTCTAATTTTTTAAGAAATATTATTTTATTATTTTGAAATTATTTAAATTTTTCATATTGTCATCATTTAATTATAAATTATGTTCACATTAAGTGTAATAAAGGATAGTTTTAAAAATTCATATATTAAAAGTACGTTGACTTTTCAAATGAGACTTTTAAAATAGAATAGTACAAAATGGAACAGTACAAAATAGAATAAAAGACTCTTAAAATGGGACGGAGGGAGTAGTAAATAACTCAAAACCATGCTATGCATTTTCGTACAATTTCGTATAGAGATACTATAATATAAAAGGACCAGAGGTACAGGATGGCAACGCGCAGCAATCCAGCAAACTTTAAATATAACTTTAATGCTCCAAAACATTGGCTCTTTCCATTACCACTCTTATATATATACCTTTCTTTCACTTTCATATCATCACCACAGCCCCATTTCTCTCCCCCCATCTCTATGTACACACACACATGAAGATTGTTAAGGGCAAATTTCTCATGGCATGCCTTAAAAAGTGGAGAAAGATGGGCAGCAAAGTCATACCTTCTGCAGCCTGTCATGAGTACTGCTGCCAGTGGACTTTGTGGCCTTCCATGCAAGAAGAGAAGTCTATTCCCAGAGATGTCCCAAAGGGTCATTTGGTAGTCTATGTAGGTGATGATCATAGGAGGTTTGTAATCAAAATCACCTTACTCAAGCATCCACTCTTCAAGGCATTGCTGGATCAAGCTCGGGAAGTGTATGATTTCACTGTCGACTCAAAACTCTGCATCCCGTGTGAGGAGAACATCTTCCTCAGTGTTGTTCGATGTGCCACCTCTCCACAGGATCGGAGGATCTCCTTGTGCCTTTAAGGGGTATCAATGGAGCTCCTGGTAAATTTGATTCATGAGGTTTAACTCCTAAAACAGAATGATAATATATATAGCCGTCACCTGTTGTATACTATATTCACATTCTAATGTGTATCACTATGTTATATATGTACTTCAATTCAAGCACAGCAAAATGCTGTTCTGCTCATTTTGTATCCTTCTAATTTGCTTCAAGTGTAAAATGCAACTCAGCCAAGCAAGAATGTCCAGTTTTCACATTTAATGGATAAAAGTAGACTTGATTCCAACTACTTAGTGTCGGCTATATGAATCCTTCTTCTCCAATCAACTGAGTGAAAGGAATCAGTCTTGCCAACCTACACTAGAACACAGCTCAATGGATCAAAATATCATTTGCATTTAGGAGCGAAAGAACTTCAGCTAGAGTTGATCCCAAAATTACTCGTGATCAAAGCTGTAAATATAATGCCACCAGGCTATAGAAGCTGTTCTCTCATGTTCATATTCTCAAGCTTTCAAACCCAATTCCATGATTTTGGATTTCCATATCATATGCTAAGGTACCATGTCAAACAAAGACTAATTTACACACATGCTTTGCTAGAAACTCTTCCTGTAAAATGATACATTCAAAGTATGATTTCTAATGTACACAATAAACAAATTGTTGAACACGAGAGGGATACCAAGATTTTGTTTTCAATAACATACTTGCAGCACAAAAGATGATCACAAAATCAGTTTACCCAGTGGTCAAAATACCATACTTTCAGCACAAAATATGATCACAAAATCAGTTTACCCAGGGGTCAAAATTTGAAGCAAGATAAGTTAACTTCATCAAAACAAAAGAATAAACAAAATATAAGAGCATTAGAGATTGAGATTTTAGTGTTGCCTCCCATAAATTGGTGAGGCCTGTTTTTACAACTTACCAATTCAGGTGGATTCAACGACCTCCTAATAGCATATCAATAACATTTCAATTGCCTCGGTATATATAAAAAAATAATGGCATACGAACGAATTCTAATAGTGTTTCTGGGAATTTCATATCAAAATAAGGTTGATTGTATCATCGTTACTTGGCTAGTGATTTTGCTCCCTTTTCTGTTTTATCGTACTCCACTTAGTCACAACATTATCCAGATACAGTAGCCCATTCACCAATGTTTTTTTCCCAATTTAGGACTCAACATGGGATATTGAAATGCGCTTGCCTTGTTTTTTGTTGTTTTTTTTTTATTTTATTTTTTTAATTTCCCCTGCTTCAACTCTCATCTTGAACTTAAATATACATTTGAAACAGTGGCTATTAAAACCTAAGACGAATAAACAGATCAGTCCAAAATGGTGAAGCAAGACAATACAATTAAAAGAATCAGGATTCAGATAACATATTTTGATTATCACACAAGTCCACTGACAAAAAACATACTCTTCTTATGGTCCTAAGAATATAAACATTGGTAATAGTAAATTGTGTGTGATATGTGAAATGTAGAATCAAGATCATATTTCCATAAACTATGAATTGGCAAGGAACATCTACAGCGTTGACAGGAGGACGGCAAGGCTCTGGTTAATGAAGATCACATTGGTGTAATCGTGCCAATGCTACTGAGAGTATCATGACAGACTCGAGGTATTTGCTTGAGTTGTCAAGCCCAGGTTATAGTTCCAATGGCAGCAAAGGACATCCTACAAGCTGAAGATTAAAAGTTAACCATCCAGATAAAAAGAGATCGCATGGCCACAATAGAACTCAAGGGCTACAGAAACAAAGGATCCGAAAAAAGTAATTTTTCTGTGGGTTGATTTGGAAATAATCAATTCAGAAACAAAGAGGAGGAGAAGGCTCGACCCGTCCGGTCACAGGGCTTCAGTCTCTGCTATTTTACTACCCAACAGCATACAGAGGGGAAAAAGAAGCAAAAACTCAAGAATATAAACATTAGTGATGCTCTAAAGATAAAATAATGCATTTGTTCAGGCTGTCAAGTTTGAGAAGAGAATTTTGAGTTTCAGATTAGTCAGTTTTTGTAAAAATAATGTCAAATGTTAGATCTGTCTCTAGTCTACTCCTCTCAGCATTTGGCATAAGCGGGATAACACTAAGGAATGAATAAATAATCCTAGAGTACTTGGACATCCAAACTTCAACTTAAAATACTACCAACCCAATCCATCAACTCATTCCTTGCTCAATATATAGTAGGCTTTTAGCAACAACAAAGTTCTGGCGTAATTCCAGGCAAGTAGAGTGCTAAACAACTCTCAACAAATTCCACACACAAAATTAACATGTAAAAGAGCAAGCTGGAAGGCAGCATAATGTGAGACTAACAATTTGGTTCCAACATACACATAGAAGCACTATATCGGGAAAACAGAGGATCCAGTTCTTGTTGGCACATAAGCCAATAGTGTAAAATAAAATCCACCAAACCAATTAAGAATGGATAAATTGGAATAATTCACAACTATGGTGAAACCTTCTTTAAACATTCTGCCAGTTAAGACTTACTCTGCTATTCTGTCTGGACCTAACTCAATTACTCTAACATGGCCCCAGGATGCAAGTCCATTAAGCTTGTTTTTCCCTTCTTTTTTTTTAATAGGTAAGACACAGATCCATTAGTCCCAATTGAGACTCGAACCCTCAACCTCTTCTTTGGAGGTGGAGGAGATACCACTTGAGCCAACGGTTAGTAGTAAGCTTGTATTTCTCATTTGAATCATAACAATGTGTTTGTGCATGTTTAATTTTTAGCTTTTATCCCCAATTTTTTAATCTAGCTTTTGCACATAACAAAGCTACCAACCAGTAAAACAAATATTTCATTTCAACATTGTGCTTGTGTTTTTTTTTTTTTGGGGGGGGGGGGGTGTTTAGCACAGATCTTGGGAAAGTTAAACAGACAATACAATATTTTAATTTCAAGAATAACGCTACACTGCCCAAGACTTGGGGCCACAAAAGTACTACTCAAATGATGTGGCAATACTTGAGTAGTTGTCAATCACATTAGGTAAGTGATGGACAATTGATTAGAAGCAGCCACATCACATTTTGGACCCAAATTCTACGCAATATAGCATTACTGTAATTTCAAACCTATATAAAATAAAACAAAATGTCAAAATTTCCCATTGTGAACTTTAGCAAGGGTGTGCAGTGTGCACAGAGATGAGGCTTTGATGACATTTATAATCAGTAAGCAACCATTAAATTAGATAGAGGAAGAAGGCATTGAAAAAAACTTGTCCAAAGAACTTGATCTTGTTCGCATAAAAGGATCAGTGATCCTGAAGTGAAATGTATCAATATATAAGGAAGACTAATATCAGAGAACTAAACTTTTAACACCTGCTATTTACGTGGCAGGAAATAATTGTACATGCCGACTGAAAGACATTTATTGAAATCAAGTCACTGTTAAAAATATAAAAATTTCAAAAATGAAAGGAAGACTAATATCAAATTAACAAATCTATTACCTAATTCTTCGTAATCAGATACATGAATGTTTGTCTTGCATTCCACTCTATCTGGGACTACAATTTTTCTTCAATCATATGCAATATGCCTTCTCACCGCCTTAACCCATGCCATTTCTGTACCCGTGCCATTTTTCATCTTCTTTCATCTTTACAGCGACACACCAATACATGTCACTCCCCACTGGTGCAACACCAGTCTACATTACACATGGACAAACCATCTAAATCAATATTTTTTCATAATGTCATCAATTGGTGCCCCCAATCGCTCTAATGTGTCAATTCCTGTATCTGCTATGTCATCTATGCATTCATCCACCAATCATCGTATTTCAGCCACGGATTTTCTGCAAGTGTATCTTTAGAAATTAGCATTCTACAGAAAAGGATGACCTTACAAGAATAACAACATTTAAAGATTAAAAATAATATCTGAAGAACAAATTAAGACAACGGTACCAACTTCAAGTGGCATGACATGGCAGTGAAAAAGCTCATTCTATCATCTAAAGAAACTCGATGGTAGAAGCATGAAGTTCTCTCATCAATTTGGCCCAAGAAACCATGTTATAAAGTACCAAAGCACTGAAAAGAAATGATATATGAATGTGATTGTAAAGGTGTGCTAAAAGGAGAGAGAATTTGAAATAAAATCGACAAGCTAAATTAAGTGCAAAGGACAAAAAAATAAAGTAATACACAGACTAGTAAATAAGGAAAGAATGAAAAGAAAAATAAAGGATAAAATAAAAAAGAACCTTGATCATAACAATACATCAAGGATAACTGGATAAGGTTTCACGGAATTTGTGGATAAGATTAGGGGAATAAAAAAGAATTATTTCAGAAATTATGTGGGAAACAAGTATGAGGCTTAGGTTGGATTATCTTTTAAAGTTCATCATGCCTTTTCTATCCAATTCGTCACATAAAGGAAAATAAATAAAGCTAATTTTTTAATAAACTTTTAATGCTCATTTTTTTCTCGATAAGCAATTTTCAATTTTTTTTTATGTTCATTGCAATAAGAAATCATTCCAGGACAATCTATAAGCCACAATTTTTTTCAACTTCCAATAAGTGGTGAATGAGAAGGTTGGTCATACGCAACAGATATTTTACAAAGAAGAGAACAAGGGGGAAGACTAAATCTTAATCACATGGCACAAATTCGGCACATATTCAGCACATATCAGCCCATAATAGAAAATTAGAATAGAAAGCAGAGGCGGAAATTATACCATAAATTACTGCAGTTAAAGGTTAAGGGTTTATCTAATATGTTTCTTACGCAAAGAGGCTGAGATTGTCATATTGCCATGTTATAGGAGCAGCGAAACTGTAAGAAAACCTTGAAAACATCAAATAGTTATGGGACAGCAGGAAATATTGAAAAAAGGAAGAACAGAAGAGATCATTAAGAAAGGTTTAGGAAAAAGATGATAAGAGTAAACTTGGAAGAAAGAAGAGAACTTAACAAGAGTGAGGGCACGAAGTGGTCTTCCAAGCCTCTGTTCAACGGGAAAGGTGAAATGGATGCAAGTAGATGCAAGAATCTGGTGTCCAACATGTGTAACCAAAGAAAGGGGATGGAAGAGGGGATAGAAAGAAGAAAAGAAAAAGAAGAGAGGCTATCAAGAAGCTAGTCCAAAATTCTCCAAACAATATCTGAGAAATTCTCCAATTAGGGTTGTTTAAACTTTATGTTTTATGAGGACAGAGTACAGTTCTTATCAGTCCACAAAGTGAAGAAGAGCATACAACTCTTAAGATTGTCTCATATCTATGTGCACCAGTGCCTTATTCTATTTATCTACTGTTGTTGTCATGAGGAAGGCATGTGACAGTTGTAAGTACAATAAGTTTTGCACCCTGCTTAAGTTGTGATGTACCAATCATGTAACAACTTAAGTGAGAACGTGGTCTCCCTCATTATAAGCATTACCCTTTTTTATTGGATATTATAAGCATTACACAAAACCAGTAACACAATGTGCCAATAAATTGGCTCAAAAGAAGTAAGAAGGGAAGAAAGTGATAACAGAATATCAGAACTACATCATCCATTATCTTCCCTATTTAATCCTTCAAAAGATCAACAATGAGAGCAAAAGGAGAGTGTTAACTAGGTAGCCACATGAGACATAGCTTCCAAGTTTTTGGCATCTATACTAATTAAGACCTTAATGTAGAGTCTGTAAAAAATGAGAGAGAGAGAGAGAGAGTTTTGCGCATGTGTGTCAAAATTATCTGGGTTGCTTTGGGAGGAGAAAAAATAAAATAATGTCTAAAAACAAGGCTTCTTCATTTGGCCACATCATTAACCAACTGGAAGCTTTGGAACCACATTGTTCCCTGTCCACAGACGAAAGAATTGATTCGCAGCTCACTCATCTCCCCATCCAGAAATCCAGTTGTGTAAAGGCAGGTCACACTTCCAATGGATGGATTAAGTTAAAACTGACAGGTGCTGATGTAGGATCATCACTCACAACACCAAATTAAACACTGCACAGTGTAAAGAGAGTCATTTTCTAGTTAACAAATAAGAAAGAGAATATTGAAGGATTGAAGAAAAGGCAAAAGAGAAAGAGAAAGAGGGAACAGAGAATAGAGAATAGGAGAGAGAAGTAGGAGAGAAAGCCTAGACAATCACACTTAGGTTCTTAGGCATCACATTTAAGATCAGATGCATCATCACACATCACAAATATAGGTTGCAAAATATTTCCCATTCCATGCTCAAAACAAGGTCAATACAACTTGTCTATAGAGTAGAACTTGGTGAGCAAGATAACTTTTTCTAGCACCTAGGAGACGTGGACTTGACTAAGCCATTAAACCAACCAAATCTGCCCCAAATACATAAATAAGCCCAAATTCAAAAGCCTAACATAGGCAGCCCACTCTACAGCCCAAAAGCCAAAATGACCAAAATGCCCTAACATAAAACAACAATATAATTTAAAATAAATTAATCTCCTAGACAAGTTCTACATTAGAATCTTATCAAATCTTGGCAGTTAAACTTTTATTTCCCTTTCTTTTACAGTCTTTCCCAAATATTCCCGACACATTATTTGCATCATCTCTCCATAGCCTGGGAAAACTCGACTTCAGCAAGTTGAAAGAGATCACTTCTCATAAAGATCACGATCTAATCATTGAAATTCTTCATTACAAATCTATGCGGAATCTGACCAAAACCTATTCCTCCACTTCACCAAGTATTTTTTTGATATCCACCACTTCAATCAGAAACAATTTTGACATCCATGATACCTCGATTTCATCACAGAAATTAGAAGCTGGAGGAAGGCAAGAACAGCATCATTACTAGCCGAAGCATCAATATGCCTATAGTAAAGAGTGAGACCCTCAATGTTGAAAATATTACAAATAATACCCCATAAAGTCCAATACATAGGCATAAATCTTGTTAAGAATCAATCTTGCATAGACCAACACTTATATACGTTGCCAATTGGAAAATGTTCAGGTCATATACATACCATGACTTTGATCCCCCAACTTCAAATTCAGTATGGTGACAATGTAAATATGCTTGGCTCTTGTAGCTGGCATTGCTGAAAGCAATTTTATGACACAACAGCTCGAATTTCTTGAATATGCTCTACAAATGCATTTGCTTCTGCACTATGGCAGCCTAAAATGAGTAAAAATAATCAAATCAATTGGCTTATTTGGTTGCAAACCCAACACAATCTCAAAGGAGCTGCAGCCTGTGTTGACGAAACTAATATAATCAAACTCAACCATTAGTAGAATCATATCCCAAATAGTCAACCTATAGTCTACCAAACAACAAGAGTAGATCTCCAAGACTTCTGCCGACAACCTCTGTTCGTCCTCAATTTGAGGATGGAAAGCAGTAGAAAACTTCAGTTGAGTACTCATGAGACACCATAAGGTTCGCCGTAAACTTCACCTCTGTGTTGGAGACGGTAGTTTGTGGCAACCCATGGAGTCAGACCATTTCTTGAAAGAACAATTTGACCACATCAGTTGTATTACAGTAAGGAATAAAATAGACCATCTTTGAAAACAATGGATGATCATAAAGAATTAAGATTGAGTAGTGCCCTCGAATGACATTTGGCAACTCAAGTACAAAATCGATACTTCTTTGGTAAGTACAAAATCCTTAAGCCTTACCAGGGCTCATGAGTTTCGGAAGTGGCATGTGAAGGCTCATATTCTTCTTCTTTACCTTTGCCAATTGATAAAGTGTGGCATTGCAAAACCAATACAGCAACGTCATGCTTGAGATTGGGCCAAAAGAATTTTTCCTCCAACATAGCAATTGTCGTGTCTCATCCAAAGTTACCTCTACTAGGCACTTCCCATATAACTTGATCACTAGTAGAAGTGAAAGGCAAGCAGAGACAATGTCCTTTAAATGAATAACCACTTGTAGAGGGAAATACATATAATCTTGTTGCTGCCCAGCAAGCAAATCAACATATTTTTTTTTGATAAGTAGCAAGCAAATCAACATATATTACAGTAAAATCCTTGCATGTAGCATACTCAATCTTCAAGTTATCGAAGCCCACAAAATTTACTAACATAGTGGTAAGTGTATGGTTGAGAGCGTTGGCTGCTTTATTCTCAATACCAACCTTGGGTTTAATGATGCAAGTATAAGCTTGAAGGAACTCGACCCATTTTCCATGCCTCAGGTTTGTCTTTTTCTCACTATTGGAATGCTTAAGAGCTTCATGATATGAAATGCCACCAATAACATAAAGCTCATACTACCGCATAGAACTCCTTGTCATATTTGGAGCACTTTTGATTAGCTTCATTAAGCTTTTCGCTAAAGAACATAATTAGGATAGCCTTCTTAGGCTCTTAGCTGAGTTCACCACCAATTTCAATGGGTGATGTGTCACAAGATTTTTCAAACACTTTAGAGAAATCTGGCAATTGTTGCACTAATGCTTGAGTCATGCTTTCCTAACCTTTAAAACTGTCAGCCTAACCCTACTTTATGCTTCTAAACATTACTCTAACTCAAATTCTCTTATTTATATATTTGCTGCATCGTACCAAACCCATAAAAGTCCTGCTGCGGACGTGTTCATAAATTCCTTTTAAAGCTCTTCTTCCTGTGCTTCAGGAGATAATCTCCACAACACAATCATATGCTTCCTCCCCATGCTTATCTAGACCCATCATCGCCCCATGGTAATGGGGCACTTTTTGAATCTACGGCTAGAATCACATAACCAATAAGTGGCTCATAAAGCACAAGCAAGTTGCATTCAGAAAAGCCCAAATACCATGCAAGATTATGGCAACAATAACAGAATGCCAAGAATTCAATCTCTGTGAAGTAATACAAAAAATTGATCCAGATGCATTTTGGCGATCATTTTTTATATTATATACCATTAATATGACACAGAAAAAAATTTGTTTTTTTCATACACTTGTAACATGAAGAGCATAAGTAATACCCATGGTGAGGCAAATCATGACTATTCTCTTAAATTATATTCACCAAGAAAAACATACACTTCAGAGCATAAGAAGCGAGATTGCAACACACTATACACATTAAGAATTCTCATAAAAATATTCACATGTTATTATTGCTTTGTGGTAAAGTACATAGAACACATTGCTGGTGACATCAGCAAACAATGGCAGTGCTGAATCGCATTGACTGCAAGACAGGAACACAAAAAGCACTGAAAGATTACCACTACTATAGCATCCACTTAAAGCACAGAAGCATACCGTCAACCAATTTCCACTGACTATCATCTAGGGCTATCAACAATAAAACCCTCCAACTCTCTCCTGCCAAATGTCCTTCCAAGAGAAATAGCATCCTTGGACCTCACTGCAAGGTAGAATATCAGCCAAGCCACCATAAAATAAACTTCCATCACCGATTGAAAAGCTGAGGCAAACAATTTCCCAAAAAATACAGACAGAATCCATCTTGTTAATGACCCACAGAGCAGAGATTCCAAACACTTGATGTTGATAGCCTGGTTCAACATTGTCAATAACAAATAACAGCCTTCCTTCACAATCTCCCTCCCACTCCTTCTAGAGTCAACAATTGCTAACCCAAGAATCTACAGAAAAAATAAAACCCACAACCATGTCCAAGAAAAACCAAGCAAGCAAAAACCCCAAAAGCTCCTCCTCAAATCCCCGAATCATCGGAGACATGATGGAGAATGGCATCAATTTCAATCTCACAAAAATTTTGAAAAATGAATACTGGTCTTCAATTTCACCAAAGAACCACAGACCAACAAGCTGCGTCATTGCATCCCTAACCGCCCATTTCATAAGAATAAACCCAGAAAGCCTTTGAAGACCCATCCTCGAACCATCCCATACAGTCCCAGTCAATGAACGGTACGTCCCCAACAAATCATACACAACAGCAACGAACACAATTCCAAAAACCCAGGAATACGTAACTAGAAAACCTAGGATCACACAGCTGTAAGCGGCAGACAACAAACACACAAGAAAGAATAAGGCCGATGCATCGCGCCGTCCAAGCTGCAAGCCCGTGATTAGGAACTGCAAATCGACAACCTTTTCACCCTCATCTTCCCGTTCCTTCGCTGGAATCCATTCATTATACTCCCTTCGTCATCGTTCCTTTCACCTTCTATATATTGCAACGAGCCCTCGGGCGCTTTGAAAGTAAATCCGGGGCGGACGATTTCCGAAACTCTAATTCCATTATCGGTAACGAAATTCGAAAACCCTAACTTCGAGTCGAAGCTGTTGAGAATCACAAAGCTGACATTGGGTTGAGTTTTGGGGTTAGAGCCAAAGAGGGAGCGGTCGTTGTCCTCGTCGCCTGAGAAGAAGTCTTCGTCGAGGGTGCCAACGCGGGTGAGGTGGAGGAACGGTCGGCGGTGGCGGTGGCGGCGGCGCTGGTGGTGGTGAACGAGGGGGTCTGACGATGACGGGTAGAGGCTCTTGCCTGAAATGTCGATACGAGAGAGGAGGGCTTTGAGAGAGGGGTCGCGGTCGATGAAGCCGGTGATAAAGTGGGTCCCGTTCTCGACGTTGGTGCGAAAGGTGAGGATGAGAAAGGCGAGAAAGAGGAATGTGAAGAGATGCGATGAGAAGATTGAGGTGGTCTGTTTGATGACTTGGGCTGTGGTGCGTAGGTCAAGGAGAGGCTGTGGTGGTGGTGGCGGCGGCGACGGTGATGGGTGATTGTTCATCGCAGGTTTGTCCGATCGAGAGTGACGAGGCTAACGCAGTAGAACAAGAGTAGCTTGCCGACGGGTTAGTTAATAATTGATCATCTTGAAATATCTAAGATGTATGTCTTTTGATAACGGTAAACTATATTTACATAATCGACCTTCTTCTTCCTTTTTTTCAATTATACTTGTGAAATTATATTGTTTTTTTAAAAAAATCTAAAATTAAATTAATTTGTTTTTCTATTTAATTTCACAGACTACAAATTTAGAACAACGAGACAATCATGCAAGACTGCCTAAGACTCTTTTTCAAAAGTCACTGACATTTATCGGTCTTTAAATAAATAATCATTCAATTCCACAATTTGTCCAGAACAACTAATTTGAGATTCACGTAATATCTTAGGCTGATCATAATATACAGAATTCTCAATTTTTTTTTAAATAACAATATTGTAAATTAGACTTGAATTTTTTTTCAATTT
Organism: Nyssa sinensis; assembly: GCA_008638375.1. Taxonomy (NCBI): domain Eukaryota; kingdom Viridiplantae; phylum Streptophyta; class Magnoliopsida; order Cornales; family Nyssaceae; genus Nyssa; species Nyssa sinensis. Next base: position 3,469,597 of record CM018051.1, on the reverse strand, counting down.
CTTTTTCCATTTTTAAATAACTATTGATTAAAAATTCTTTAAATTTATTTTTATATAAAATATAAATAAGTTATTTATCTCAAATTTAAAAAAAAAAATCAAAATTTAAAATTTAAAAAATACAACAAAAAAATGAAAGGGACAATTTATCATTTTGAAAAATAAATAAATAGATAGATCATGAAGATGAGTATTTATAATTTTTTAAATAAATAAAAAAAATTAATGTAATTATCAAAAATTTTGAAAGAAAATTAATATAATTTATCATTGAATTTATATTCCCAATAGTGTTTCTAATGTAATTATATGACGTGTTAATATATAATGACTCACAAAATCATCATGTCTTGACAAGATACAGGTAAAAATATAAAAGGAACACATGAAAGTAAAAGGTAGTTGGTCCTCTTATTTGGTACACACGCCTTTCTCAAAATGCAAATATAATTTTGTTGGTATTTGCTTATAATTTTAAAACGTGATTTTGGGTGAGATGTATCAAATTATTTTGCTTTTACAAATCTCATCTCTAAACTCGCATATTACTCAATAATATAACATAAATTCAATAGTAACTTAACATGACATTTTAGTAACTTTGCATGAAATTTTTTATCATCTTGATACGTGACGAATATGCATAACTTTCAGTAGGATTCATATATTTTTCTGACGTGTTAATTATTCATTAGCTCGGGACAATAAATACCAGGTCATAAGTTGACTCCCTAAATACCCAATGCTGCATCTGTTGTGTCATGAAATGATCGCTATTAAAAGAGATAAGCAATAGAAGAACTGTGGTTAAGTTCAGTCAGATTCAAAGCTCCCTGTCATGTGCAGATACCAAATAGCATTTCTGCTTCATGATAGTATTGTCCAGCAGCCAGAGTCCATAAATCCCACAATACACTGTCATTACACTGCATAGACAAGCCCAATAAATCTATCGTTTTGTGATAACAATGATATTCTCAGACTACATATACAGTTTCTGCACATATTATTCAGTTCTCACAATTGTCACAACTCACGATCACGCCAACATGGGCAGAAGAAAAATAATAAATGACTCAAATTCATTGCCAGTGTATATGCTATGTTAAAATGTGGTATGCTGACCCAATAGCATTGTCACAAAACTAGTCATTATTTCAAATAATGATACACAGGGCTGAATGGGGGAATCAAAATACCTTTACCAAATAACCTGGTTTTCGTGGCTATTTCTTCTTGTAGTAGTCATTGAATTAACTAGTACGGAATCGGCAAAATACGAATATTAAAATACCAGCAAGCGGTTCCTCAACAATCAAAATTAAAACATAGAGCAAGGGACTATGAGAGGATGGAAGCGATTAATGAAAATCAGGCTTCTCTGGGTATGAGCAGCCAGACCTTTGGATGATGACATTTGCTGCATAACAACCAGCTCTCACGCAGTCTTCAATGGGTTTCTCTTGAACCAACTGCGATAAAAATCCTCCAACAAATGCATCCCCTACAAAAATAAATAAAGTTGAATATGTCTTATTATATTTGTATTTCATGGGTGTTTTTTTGTTTCTTTATTTTTTTGATAGGTAAGTGGCCCTAGGGGTAATGGGAATTGAACCTCGGACCTTTTTCGTGGGGTGTTTTTAACCATTAGTGAAATGAGAGATGGGATGAGAAGTATCTTGTGTCTTTGAGTCTTTGATTTCCATCAAGCCCTCACTTATTTAAGGGAATACTTTGTTAAATCATAGATTTGAATTACCAGAAAATGTTATTGAAACTAGTTGACTTTTTCTATAGAATTGCATTTGTATGGGTATGCTTGTCTATTCCAGCATTTGGGCCATCAAGAACAAGAGAGCATACCTGCCCCATTGGTATCGACAAGTTTTTCTTTAGGTAACAGTATTACAGGGAACAGTTTCACCTTCCCATCCTCAGCAACCACCACCGGATCTGCACCCTGAGTAATCACAGTAATCCTCTTGTGTGTTCCAGATGCCTTCGGCCACTGGGTAATTTTTAAAGCTATTTCCTCAACATTCTCTGTCTGAACATTTCAAACAAGGCAATCAGGTAAAAAGTTGAGAAGTGAGAAGAAGAAAAAAAAAAAACAAAGATCCGGTGCAAAGCAATCACTACCTCCCAACCATGAACTTTTGAGAAGGTTCTTGCTTCTGTCTCATTTCCAAAAACAAAATCCATATACCTGGAACTCAAAAAAGGCATGCCATACATCATTATGTTTCATTTTCAATTATACTAACAACATGGAAGTAGAGGACAATAGACTTACGGCAAAGCTTTCACTTGTGGATCCTTGAAGAATTCACAGATAAATGGAGCAGAAAGGTTCATCATGAAAATCTGCAAAGAATGAAAATGTTACAATTGTTTCATGCAAAAACTATGGCAAAACAACAGATAATAAAGGGGTTTCCAATATATATGTCACATGTTATACCTTGTTGTGGGCGGCTGCATGCTCAGCAACAAGCAGAATGGATTCTGGGGAAACTGTGAGAAAAAACCCAGCAATATAGAAGTACTTGGCCTTCTCAACTGTCCAAATATAGTCAAGTTAGCTCAAACGTATATATATATATATATATACAGACCACTGAAGAAATCAATCAAGAACAATAACAGACAGAGTACCCAATGCCCAGTTTTCTGGTCTCTTCAAATGTTCAGATTTGTAGCAATTTGCAGCTGACAGATTGGCAACAAGTGACCTGCACATATTTTTAATATGTAATGCAAAATGTTATTAGTACAGCTACAAGAAAATTTTAAAAGCCAATTTGAGAATTTTGTAAAAATTTCAAGGCATGTAGCCTACTAGAACCTAATAAGCTGAATGAGGGGAACCAAACCAAACTTGTTACTTATTCAAGAGATCTTGTGTAAATAAAAGAAGTGTAATGTGGGACCCAAGTCCAAATTTTACCCCCCACCCTCCAAAACGGAAAAAAAAAAAAAAAAAATCACCAAAAAAAGTGTGAAAGATTGCCACTTCATCTAGCTGGCCAGATTTTTCAGTTTCACAGACCCTACCAAGCATCAATATGCATGCACAACACCTCAACCTGAAACTAATTGGTCCCAATTTGTAACTGATGTACAAAGATGTCCTGCCATTAAATCATCGAGATTTATGCTGACAGCCATCAGGTCAACCACAAACATCATGGTTCACATTGTTTAACTAGACATACACCAAAAGAAAGTTCATATTCTCAAAAACATATCCAACCCAACATGGAGAGGTTTATCATACATCAAATCTTGAACACAAAAAAATAGCTGAAAAAAATGCTTTAAAGTAATGAAAAATATTGGTAGCTGGATTTATGGGGTTCATGAATTAATATTTTATATTTCAACGTCAGACTCATAACAGTAGCTAAATTATGTTGCTAATTAATCAATTTATTATATTTCCATTCCATAAATAGAAATTAACCTTCTCAGCAGCATATCATTGCCTTTTAACCAAAAGAACATAAAATTTCACATTAATATCAAATATTTTATCCCTTGTAAAGTTCCGTTTTGAATTTTAGTTTGCTAAGCTGCACCACTTGTCCATCACAATAATGATAATGACAAGGCTCACTGTCCATCACAGCAAATTTAAAGTAAAATGAATAGTGACAACGGAATTATTGCCACCCAAATGGTGTCTGACGTGCATTCATGTAGATGTATCCAGCACAGAAAATAAATGTTACAGTAGAAGTGGTGTCACTAAATAGAATGAGCATACAAGAGCAAACCTAGGCACAACATAATCAACCAAATAGTAATAATAAAAGAGGCACAGAACACTCGTGAGAATATAGGTAACTAGTTCTACCAATTAGAGAAAAACAAAAGTGGGAATGTGTCTGAAAAACATGAAAGTTGACACCATAAAAAGCTGTTTTTTTTAATAAGTACCATAAAAAAGCTGTTATTGATTAGGGCAGGAGCTGACCCATAATAGGTTCTACGTAGACATGGGCCAGATATCATGAGTTTTTGAAGTGAGCATTCAGGGCTGTAAAAGCAGAACAGTTGAACAAGAATCTCATATACTTAGGGATGATTTCATGCACAATCAAGCTTATAGTCAGTGCACTCAGATCTGTGAAAGAGGAATGCCAATTTTCCTGGGGTTCGACCGTCAAGATTATTGAGTTTGACACACATGACGAATATAGTAACTCGGATTTCTTCCACTTATGTTTCATATCACCAATAAATTAAGCCATCACATCAGCCAATAAGAGGCCTTAAGAGTTCTGCACTAAATATGAATTGTCTGCAATTTGCGGAAGGCTGGGGAGAAAGTGAGGCAGAATGAACATATTCAAATTTTAACTTTTTTTCTCACCGATCAAAAAAAAAAAAAAACCTTTTCTCACTTTTTTTTTTTTAAGTAAACCATTTTCAAATTTTAACCATTAAAAAGGCAAAAAGCATATCTGGAATCCAGGTTATAGCTCATTAGAACACAGGTAGGATAATTCATGTTGTTTACTGGTAAAAACAAAATACGAGGAAAAATTACAGCAGCAGTTTGCCAAATTGGCAGGCAGCAAAGGGAATTCGGAACAAGCTTTTGTAAAACTAACCTTTCACCACCCACTACACAAACAGCACAAGTACCCGTTGGTGCAGATTCATCCTCATAATAGTGAACCTGAATGTTAACACGTTTTTTTGTCATCTAACATTGATAAATTACTATTCTAGTGTTCAAAGATTTATAGATGTGGAATCTAAGAAATACCAAAACAGAAAGAAAGAAAGAAGGAAATAAGAAGACTATGACAATGATGACGGAGGAGGAGAAAAATAAAGAACCTACATTAACACCAGCAAGTTTTGAGTTTTTCTTCATCTCCTCCCCAAACTTGTCCTTCCCAATGCAACCCATGTAACTGGTTGCACCAGGAATTTGAAGCATCCACTGCAAGTGGTAAAGTAAAAATCACTTTGCTGTCTAACGAGATAATATCACTGGATTTTTTTATAAATAATTAGTGTCACTGTAGTTCTAAGAGCCACACCAATAAATTCAAAACATACCTGAGCAACTCTGATTGAATTTTGAGTAGCACCTGCACATAAAAGAAAATATTTAAAATGTTTCATTTATGAATAGTTATATTGTTACACCAACAAACAATATTATAGCAGCCATCTTTTGAGAACCCAAAATTTCTACAATGGCCACCTTACCTCCAGCGATGTACTCCACATTGTACTTGGATGACATTTCATCATACCTGAGAAATGAATTCACATAATTTTGTGTCAATAATCAATAGAGTAAACTAACATAATGACAAATGCACTGTACCACATACTTTTACTGCCAAATGTCAATATATCATCTTATGATTGTAAAATTTATAGCTATATCCAAATGACTTTTTCCCCTCTTTTTGTAGCATACATGTTAAGTTTTAAAAGGCCCATAATAAATTTCCATTTTAAATTTAGTTCTAAACGCCTAAGTGAAAGGCAATACCTAGTCCACACCTTGCCTAGAGAGGCCCATCCACCTAGGCATTACCTAAACAACATGACTACAATGCTCGAGTTCCATTTTCCCTCTCCTGCCAAAAATTCTTGCATTGTTATTGTTCTGACAGTCATTTCTCCTTTTTTGACCAGCATTCATCAAGACACTGTTAAATCCATTAACACCAATTGAACGGTCCTTTCTTGGCCCATTCAATGAAATTTTTTAATCCTTTCTTGTTTCAAGTTACAAAATATTACGAGTTTTTATTGTTTTCAGATCAATTTGCTGTTTGTTCTATGCATACTGCAATAAACACTAGTTTTTTAGATTGCACTTACAACTGTATGTTTTAAACTTAACTGAGAAGTGAGACCACCACCAAGTCTCATTACCTACAGTATCTTAGGTGTTCTGACAATATTAGACCACATAACATTTGAGATAAGCCATGTGAGAATGGTAGCATTGTGTGTTACAGTATGCATTTGTTACCCATAGTAATTGGAGTTAAAACATAGACAAATATCAATTAAGATACAAATCACATTATAGTTGCCTGCTGGCAACCTTCTGCCAGGTTATTTTCCTCCTCTCTTTTTTTCCTTTTATCCTCTCGTTCAATTAATAAGAAGAGCGGTCGATGAACTACTATTCATGGAACAAATGTTCTGAAAAAAAATTTTATAGGAAAAATGCATATCCAAGCAACATTACAGTTTCCAACAGCTATGCTACATAAGTAATATGTCCCTAAGGATATTCTTCCTCTTTATTTTTTGCTCCTTTGATAACTTAAAATTTATGAGCTATGATTTGAATAGACAACATAATTCTCAATTTTAAATAGTGACAATCATCTATAAAGGTTCATACACAAGCTAGACAATTCAGATGAGGTCATTGTCTATTCTTCTTCATGCACTTATATCATATGTTTGAAACTGACTAGTGATTTAAAAAATTTAAATCCTTACATATAAAAAAGAAACACCCAATTCATAGAAATGCATCTACAGAAAGAGGAAGTGATAGGAATTCAATGAAGCGTGTAACTATACAGAAACTACTGCTTTTACATGATTAAGTCAACAACAGCTAAACACAATTCATAAAAGTTTGATTGACATGGAGATGGGAAATAATCATGACTTAAACCAAGAACCACCATAAATATTATACTGAACCCAGGCTTAGTGTCACAAAATATAAGACTTCAACAAGGGAAACTAATAAGCAATAATATGAGAGAAAATATCATAGCAGAGGGCAGCTTATGGTCATCTGATACGATCCGGCAAAGCAGCTTTTTTTCTTTGTGTTGAAGAGAGAGAGAGAGAGAGAGAGAGAGAGAGAAGGGGGGGGGGGGAGGGGCGGGGTTATGTCATTCAGCATGAATTCTGATAGAAGTTACTTACATAGGTAGGTGATTTTCCTCTGCAAGAATTGCATTGTTCAACTTGATGCCGTATCTGTTATGCCAAATTAAAGCAGTTTGCATTTCAAGCTCTCAAAGACAAATAGCCAATTGTAATACATAATGTAGTAACCTAAACACACAAAAAGTACATTTGACAATTTATGTAGAAATAAGATGGACCAAATTATGAAACAATATGATATACCAGCATCTGCATCCAATGTACAAGCAAGTCAAGAGGAGAGCTTGAAATGTACATTGGATGCAGATGCTGGTATATCATATTGTTTCATAATTGGGTCCATCTTATTTCTACATAAATTGGATCCAATGTACAAGCAAGTCAAGAGGAGCAAAACCAAACCATAAGCGAGAGTTTCTAACACAAAAGAATCTAAAGTTCGAAAACAAGGTAAAGAGTGGGGGTGAGGAAGGGGGCGAAAGAGAAACTTACCTCTATCAATAGAAAAAAATAACCATTAAATCACGTTAAGAAACAATATTAGAAACTTTCTCTGAGTAAAAAGGTAACATTAGGAAAAATATCCCCATAAAATAAAGCAATATATCACTTGAGCATAGAAAATGTTATTTATGGTTCATTTATAGAACTAAATATGTAGGCAACTATATTTCAGAATATTAAAGGAGGTTTATAGCATAAGAAATGATATTTGTTGGTCATTTATAGAACTAAAGTCTAAATCTGTAATTAATTATACTGCAGAATAAAATTAGAGGCCTATCTAGTAAGCACATTCTTCTAGGCTTCCGGCCCATAAGAATTTGAAGAAAAAAGAAGTAAACAAATAAATGAGTAACACCTATCTATGTCTCTCCAATCTACTTAGAATTGCAAGTATTATAGCAAATGGAGGCTGAGTTAATCATCTTTGTGCAAATTTTAGCATTAACATGATTAAAATTAAACAAGGAGATGTTTTCTCTACATAATGCATGGATCGTGAATTAGTGTAGCTGCACGTACACACAGAAATGTTTAAACTAATAGAAATTATTAACCAAGTAAACTAAGTCTAAGATCCGCAAAGCGAACTCCAAATATATAATGCTAAAAGCATTTAACATAGATATAATCATCAATAAATAACACGGTTCAAAATATCATATAACAGAGGGACAACCTTCAATTCTGTATCTTTCACATATTGAGCATTTAACAAATATATTCAGTAACGATAGTAATCAGTCTCTACAATAATGGAACAGAGGCAACAGATCAGAGATCGAGATCTAAGCAGCAATGAGAAGATGAGACATTACTTGTCTAAGAAGTCCTGGTCGACGACTGCTGAAATGTCCAAGAGTGGATTGCCCATCCCCAATAGAATTCCGTCGGACCCCATTACCGCAAGTTGAACTGAGAGCTAAAACAGACGATTGAACGAGACGGTGTATAGATACAGCGATATATATCTGCAAAGAGGGTTGAGAGAATAGAGTAGGTCTCAACTACGAGATTCAGATCTAGAGGTCTCGAGGAATGGAGCGAATTTTAAGTGATGTCTCACAGTCCCAACGACCGCCAACCCTAGATTGAGAAATAAATTTAAAAAAAAATAAAAAATCTCACCAACACCCGACAAGGAAAATAAGGAGTATTTACCATTTTTTATTCTGACCTTTTATTTTTCTAAAAAAAAGATATTTAAATAATATTATCTGTTTAATTTTTTTTTAGTACAATAATAAGGTGAGGAAAATAGTAACTAAATGTGTATCTGTGTATGGATCCATGAACTGTGGCTAGAAGGGTCATAGAATATACAATATAAATTTAACAAATTTTGAGAGGATAATATTTAATTTTTAAGATATTTTAATAAAATTGTCAGATAAAAGTTTAATTTTAAAAATTTTGGTGGGGCCATGTCTCCCTTTGTCAGCCTGATCTTTACGTGTCTGAGTTGTATATATTAACGTAGTTAATTGGGTGTTAGTAAATTTAAAAAATTCTTAGTGTTAGTCATGTCGAGTGAATTTAAGAAACTTAATTAATTAATACCTGCATATATCGAGACTTAATAAACATATAAAAAAATTTGATAAAATTTTATAATAAAAATAAAATTACTAGTAATAAAATTATAACGGAAAGCAGTGAAATAAATATTTGGAATGAACTTTTGAAATTCTGATATTGTGATTACAGTACACAAGAGCAGGAGATGGAAACCTGTGAAACTGTAAAACTAATGAAAAAAGAACTCTGTTTTGACTGTGTTGTTGCGACTGGGGACAGGCTGACAAGGCTTCTAAACGCTTAGATAAGGCTTTTGAATGCTTTGACGAGGTTTTTGAATTTGTGCAAAGATCATTTCCATGCTGCTGCTGAATCAGCCAACTCCTAGAATGCCAACATGCCCTGCAGGTTCCATTGGCAAGACTCATCAGCCAGAAAATGGCGGTGGGTTGCTGGTTTTCCATGGTTCTCCCACAGCTCCAGAGCTGCCCATCAGTCGTAACAACTTCCCTGCCAATGCCATAGACCTAGAGGAGTACTAACCTCTGCCAAACTGGGACTCAAGTTACCGTGCCATCTGACTTGTAATGACAGAGATCACCGCGACAGATTTTCTTTTTTCTTTTTTCTTTTTGTTTCGTTTGGAGGGGAGAGGAGGACTGTGCAGTAACCAACATGTTTGGCTTTTCTGCTAATGATTCATCAGACAAAGTACTATTTAGGATGATTGTGTACAGAAAGCTAGGCAATTATAGGACTCAAAAATCAAAATGGAGCCATTCGTCCTCTGGTATTACAGAAAAATGTTACTATTATTATGGGAAACCTCATGCTTTTATAATAGTTTATGCCCCTTTATAGTTGAATATTTGCGTACATTCAGATAAACTGGTGGTTATCCTATAACCATTCAAAGAGACTTTTGCTTTGCAAGAAAAGATTGAAGATACAGGGAAATACATTACCTAACACTTCAAGCATGAGGATGATACTATCCAAGGAATAAAGAAGCTTATAACTCTCGAAACATTTATATTTTCAATTCTTTGTTCCACACCAATTATAAAGCAACACTCCTAGTCAGAAACAGAAATCAATAAAGATGCATATATAAAAGAAACATTAATATTTTTTATTCTGTGCAATGTGCAGCAAATGGGTTTTGTCAACCAAACCACCCCACATAAAACTTCTATGAATCATTTCAATGGAAAATTACCTTGTGAATGTTTTAGCAATTGAAAAGAAAATATAGCAATCAAATGTAAATGCTACATTTAGTAGAGATAAATTAAAGAGTTATAAGAAGTTTAGAATAAGTGAATAAAAGGATTATATAAGATAAGAAAAAACACCACATCCTGGTGCTTTTATTTAATCAATTGTGAATATGAATTACAGACACGAAATTTGCCTTTCTTGCAGTCCTGTCAAAAGGATTTTCCATTCCTTCAATTTATGACCTTAAGCAAAGGCCAGCGATTCCATGCACGAGGCCATGTTTTATTCCTCCACAAATGCCGACAAAGATGATTGTAAAATTCAATAAGGTGATGTGGTCTTATTCCCTCCAGGAAGTGCTAGAAAAGGCTTAAAACATGGCTTCAAAAGGAATATCAAAAGTAACAAGTGATTGTTAAGCCCATTGCAAAAATTAAATTCTATGCAGGAACATTCTTCTTCAGAGATGATCACAAATTGCCTTTGTAAAATCAGTTGTTGATGAAGTGCCACCAAGGTCAGCGGTTCGGTACTTCCCTTCTGCAATTGTGTTGACGATAGCATCGTGGATCCGATCAGCTTTATCATGAAGCTTCAAATGGTGCAGCATGGTGACAGCACTCAACAGCAAAGCAGTTGGATTTGCCAGATTCTATGTAGATCACCCAAAGTAAAATTTATTAGTAAGCAAGCATACTGAACATAGGAAAGGGAAATTGTACCAAAAGAAGGGGAGTTGATCAAAGGACAAAAAATCCCTCAGAGTAAACACTGTACCAAACTAACATAGCAAGAAATGAAAGAAGTCATGGAGAGTAAAAGAACCCTCTGTAATCCTCTGACAGAACTCTTTCAGCTTGCAAATTTGATTCAAAATTTGCTGATTGACACACCCAATAATATATAATTTTAAAAAGAATGCTATGAATATGATCAACAGGTGTATTGGCTTAGAGGTAATTTGGGGCACGGAACAGATGCCAGGGTCCAAATTCCAGTATCAACAGTCCCACCTATTTATTCAGCATTCACCCATCTCAGCCAATTAATAACAATGGAGAAGCACCCCCAGCCACTCCCTAAGACATCCCAGAGTTAGAGGCCCCTGGAGAGAGAGATTAAAGATGAAACATCTCTGCCTAAAATATCTGCCTTACCTGCCAGTTTTAAACAAGAAAGTACCACATTTCCCAAGTAATCTCTCAACATGTCCCCAATTCCTAAGCGATTTATATTACCAAAAAAAGAATCAAGATTAGTTATTTTATCTATAGATCCCAGAAGAGACATGGTAAAAACTAAGAACTTAAGAAGCAGATCTTTAAAATCTTTGGTCAAAGGCCAGAGAGAACCAAAAAAGTGAGTTCTCTTTCAGAAACAATCTCAAGGACTGAACTTATAAACACATTCCCAATAGATCCCAGAAGAGGAGATGAAAACTAAACACGAAAGAAGAAGACCTTCAAAATCTTTGGTCAACGTCTACAGAAAAGCAAAAAAGTGAGTTCTCTCCCAGAAACAATCCCAAGGATCAGACTTGTCAAAGATTCTAGTTTCTCGTCAACCAAATGACCATACATTTACACCTAAATAGATTGCAGCAGGAGCATTTTTTAATCTGCTATTATCACTCTGATCCTCCAAGTCAGGTCCTCAATCCCCATATAGAATAGTTTAACCCATACGCCTAACAACAAGCGAGGAAATGTGGGAATTCCAGTTGATTATAGAACCAAGCAGTAACATATTAATGCACAATGCATAATCATAAATCATATAATATGAAAGGCAGTGAAAATCATAAAATTGCTTTGATAGGCTGATAGCCAACCTTTCCAGCAATGTCAGGTGCTGAACCATGTACCGCCTCAGCAAGAGCAATCCCTCCCTCACCAATATTGCAGCTGTGCAGGAGGTCAAATGGAGTGAGATGATCTATGTATACATTACAGATTGAAGATGAACATTACACATTGCACATTGCACATCAAAGACGACAAAAGAAATGCAGATACCTCGGTGTTAAGCCCAATCCCCCAACCAAACCAGCACAAAGGTCACTGATAATGTCACCATAAAGGTTAGGCATCACCAGAACATCAAAAAGAGCAGGATTCTTCACGAGCTGTACAAGGAAAGGCAACTAATTAGTGTTATTTGCCAAACTTAACTGCTCAGTATGAAGATTTCGATGCACTTATATAACTTACCATTTAAATGATCTTATTTTGCATATGATAATGTTGCAACATAAAATAGCATGGTGGAACGCATTGATTATCAACCCCCCCCCACCCCACACCAAAAAAAAAAGAACAAATAAGAAAATGCAAGCATGCTTGCCAAAAAAATTACAAACATTCATAATGAGAAAATTGTTTTACCATCATACAACAATTGTCAATTACAACTTCCTCGTATTTTATCTCAGGGTACTTCTCTGCAACCTCGCGACAACACTGTGAAGACAAACTTAACTCAATATGAAGCTGCATAGTTAAAGAATCATCTAATCTTCAATTTAAGCATTTACAAAAGTCAAACCTTAAGAAAAAGACCATCAGTTTTCTGCATAATGTTGGCTTTGTGTATTGCGGAGACTCTATCTCTCCCATGGGTCTTGGCATAGTGGAAGGCATATTCAGCCACTCTCAGACTTGCCTGACGGGTAATGATCTTGAGGCTTTCAACCACACCCCTCACCACCTAACACCAGATGCAAGTGACTCCATCAAATTTAAACAGAACGAATATTTAGGCATGTGCATTTCTATAAGTTGAGCAAACTTACTTGATGTTCGAGGCCACTGTACTCTCCTTCAGTGTTTTCACGGATAGTGATAAGATTTACATCATCATAGCGAGTTTTATAACCAGGGAGACTATAGCAAGGTCTAACGTTGGCATACAAATTAAGTTCTTTCCTCAGAGTGAGGTTCAGCGAACGATGACCTTTTCCGATTGGTGTAGCCATCGGCCCTTTTAAGCCTACCCCATTTTGTCGCACTGATTCTAGGCTTTCCCATGTTAGAAAACTCTGGGTCCTAGGATCTATTTCCTGCCCCACATAGTGTTCTTCCCATTCAATTGGAACTTCAGCTGACCTGAAGACCTGCATTAAGGAAATTGATGAAATTTGCAGCCACTTGATAAAGAATTTGACAAAGAATTAAGACAAAAAATAGGCACCTATTCTGTTACTAACAATAAAGATTTGCAACTAAGTCATTTCTTTTCATTAAATTAAAGGTACCTGTTTGTTTATTTTTCAAGAGTCCACTACTGGCATGTCAGTGCAGAAGTTCCAATCTTATTACATCCACAGCACAAGCTCATTGGGATATATCATTTCATGCTTCTTGGGGAATTATTTCAATACTTTAAGCATACTAACTTAGTATCAAATAACAAAAGTTGATAGGAAGAAATGATAATTCCCCAAAGCTTCATTTGGTTTTTGAGCAAAGGTAGTAAAAGAAAAATCATAAATACCATGGTATTTTAATTCAAATTGACATAAAAATACACAAATCACAAAATAAAGGGCTAGTCCAGTGCACGAGGCTCCCACCACTGCGAGGTTTGGGGACGATTGGATGTACGCGGTCTTACCCCTGCAAGTGGGAAGGTTCCCGTGACCTCTAGGACACAATAGAGCAACCTTACCATTGCACCAAGGCTCGCCCTCACACAAATCACAAAAATATTACTAAGATATTAAAATAACAAAGTCATTAAATAAAAATTCAAGAACTTCAATATCCATGATTCAAGTTTCAAAACAAATTTAATAACTCATACATAAAACGTGTGTGTGTGTGTGTGTGTATATATATATAACCAAAAATAATCAAAGGAGAAAACGAGGGAAAAAATCTAAATAAAAAATTTGGGATACTTTTTTCGTATGTCCAAACGTGTCTAAACATGTTCATATTTGACACGGACAAGTGAGCCAAAATAAAGTGTTCGTACTTCATAAATGGTATCCCAAGCATTGTTTCAATATCGGCCAATACCACCATCACGTGATGTCGTTATATGATGATATGATGTAGTGAATTTCATGACATATCAGCCATCATCATCCCGTATTGGCTGTTAGGGTCCGTTGGGGTGCTTTAATGGCCATTACAACATGTCAATTTGACAAATACTTTAAAAACACATCCCAACCTCCTCATACTCAATTTTTTCACCTATTCTCCTATTTAAAAACTAGGAAACTTGATTTCAATTTTGAATTTACAGTTTTAAAGATAAAAAAGACGTTCAACTCTATAGGATGAAAAATTCTAAACATTGCATCCCTTTTTCAAAGATAACACCATATCATTTTTCTAATAAAAAATAGCAATTAATGGAATAAAAAAAGTAAAAAAGGAGCATCGGGAAATATAAAAAGGTAGAAAACCAACAAAAAAACACCACATAGACCACCTGCAAAACACCTCATCCACAAATCCCAAACACCCCAAACCAAACATTGCTTGAGGATAAAAATGCCCTTTGAGCTATTGGAGCACTAAAGCACCTCTTTTTGCTAGATATTTGACAACATTGAGTAATTAAATATGATTTTTCAACTTTTAATCATGAAAGGACTTGAGCCCATTAGATATTTGGGGTGCCTTTGGGGTCATCACAAAAGGTTAAAGTTGTGTGGGATACTGGGATGTTGTGGTAGAGCGGCTCCAAAAACAGTTAACTAAGTGGAAAAAAAATCTCTCTCCAAAGGAGGGCAGCCTCACTTTGTTCAAGAGCACGCTTTCTAGCTTGCCCACTTCATGTCCTTATTCACTATTCCAACCTCAATGAAACAAGTATTGGAAAAAATATCAGAGAGACTTTTACAAAGGGATGAAGAGGAGAAGAAAAGGTTCCATCCACTCAAGTGGAAGAGGGTTTACTGGACCACAACTTTGGCAAATATTGACATTGGACAATTTACAGCGAAGGAGACAAATCATCGTTAATTGGTGTTGCTCATGTAGAGAGAATGAAGCAAAGGTCAATCATTTGTTGCTCCATAGCTCAATTACTAGAACAGTTTGGGTTCTTTTAATTAGTCTATTTGGTGTTTCATTGGTTATGCCAAGCTCCAATCCAAATGCTTTATCATCTTGGAGAGAAAGTTGAATAAGGAAAAGAGCTAGGGAGGTTTGGTGGATGGTTGCTCTATGCATTTGGTGGATTATTTGGAAGGAGAGGAACTGAAAATTGGAAGGAGAGGAACTGAAAACTGTTCGAAGGATGGAAGGAGTGTTAGCTCCTATTAGAAATGTAAAGACTTAAAAAGCACGGATACGATACGAACACGGGACACGGATAAGACATGACACGAACACGCCGACACAGTTATTTTTCTAAAAAGTAGGACACGAACACTTCAGGAACATGTTGAATATTGTATATATAAAAATTTTATATGACCATATAATGAAAACCTAATGTTATTTCAATTAAAATTGGCATAAAAACACACAAATCATAAAGATATTATTAAGATATTAAAATAACAAAGTCATCAAATAAAAATTAAAGAACAACTTAATTTAATCATCACCATCTATGATTCAAGTGTCCAGAAAGTGTCTGAGAGTGTTGATGTCCAACATGGACACGTGAGCCAAAATAGAGTGTCTGCACTTCATAGGTAAAGAGAATGGTGTTGAGCACCCATTATTTTTTGTTATTAGAGTGCTCAACATGGAGTAAATACTGTATTCTTAATTTTTTGAACTCTATGAGAGCATAGTTGTATAGAGTTGTTATACATAGGCACATAACCCCCTTGGTGACTTTATTAATAATGGTTTTTGTTACTTATTAAAAAAATATGGTATTTTTGGGGCGGGTAGGCTTCTCAAAACCCACATATGCCTTATAGGGTGAGTCTTTGGAAAGGAGTCACTTGAGTTTGCCAAGTCTTCCGTTCTTTCATTTATTTTGAGGTGGGAAAAGGATATAGACATAGTATCAAATTCTGAAATGAACCCTTGGGAATGGATGAGTAGGGAAGAGGCTTAGATAATATCTCCAAGGTCACAGATTCAACTCCCATCCCAAGGATCACTTTACCTATCAAAAATAAAATAAAATCCTTGCCTAATATATGGTGTGGTGAGGTGGCACCGAATTATAGGTTCCCAGCTCTCCTTCAATACGAAGTGAATGCGGAGTTTGTTTTTGTCTCTTATAATCAAGTGATTTGAAGTTCAGGCTTAAGACACGCATTTCAAAATTGGGAATTAGAGGCAATAATTGATTAAATTGCTTCCCTTCAGAGAATTAAAGGGATTAGAATGGATGAAAATGCTATTACATGCAAGTCTTCAGAGTAAGGAGTGTTCTATGTTCGTTCTTTTTATAGTGTTTGTCAGATGCACATTTCAAGATTGGGAATTAGAGGCAATAATTGGTTTAATGGATTCCCTTGAGAGAATCAAAGGGGTTAGAAAGAATGAAAATGCAATTAGATGGAAGTCTTCAAAGTAAGGAGTGTTCTATGTTCGTTCTTTTTACAGTGTTTGTCAGATGCACATTTCAAGATTGGGAATTAGAGGCAAAAATTAGGTTTAATGGATTCCCTTGAGAGAATCAAAGGGGTTAGAAAGAATGAAAATGCTATTAGATGGAAGTCTTCAAAGTAAGGAGTGTTCTCTGTTTGTTCTTTTTATAGTGTCCATTCTTTTTATGATTAATTTGATGGATTCCCTTCACAGAATCAGAGGGACTGGAAGGAATGAGGATGCTATTAAATGGAAGGCTTCAAAGTAAGGAGTGTTCTCTGTTCGTTCTTTTTATAGTGTGCTCTTCAGAGAATTAGAGAGGTTGGAAGGAATGGAGATGCTGTCAAACGGAAGGCTTCAAACTAAGTACTAAGCAATGTTCGTAGTTCGTTCTTTTTATAGTGTCCTATTTGGGTTCAAGTCGCTGTTTTCACATGGTCTCTACTGTTTACTGCTTTTGGGTCCAATGGGTAATGTCAGAGACTATAGCGGACTTCTTTAGGAGTTGAAAAGAGCTGTTCCTTTTGTGTAAGGAAGGTGTGAGAGATAGGCCAAACGGATCCCTTTTGCCTTATGCAATGTGTGTGTGCAAGGAGAGTAACAAAAGAACTTTTGAGGGGGGCTAGAACATTCAATAGGTTTTTTTTTGAGTTTTTTGGTGCACTAGTTTGTACAAGTAATATTTAGAATCTTTTGTTGATTCTTTGGGTGATATGTTTAAATATAGAGAGAAGCCTTTTATATACATCTCATGTGCATGGGTTGTGCCCCTCTTGTGGCATCTTGATTATAATACTTATCAAAATTCTAACAACTATTTTAAAACTAGTATAAAATTCAATCAAGAACAATAAATCATGACTTTAGGTGTCATAAAATTAACTGAAGATAATAATTATAAGAATTAAAATATAGCAAATTGCTGATAGATGCATATCAATTAATTTTTTGGGTTTGCCAGTTAAAAAAAAATCATAGCTTCAAAAACCAATCCCATTGTGCATTAATCAATACTCCTAATACTGTCACACTACAAAGGCAGTCGCTATTGCCTCATTTTATTTATTTATTGATAAGGCTATTGGCACAATTAAGTCTGTGGTCCTGAACAGGACTGAACGCTCAACCTTATCATTCGGGAGTGGTAGAAGTACCAGCTAAACTAACGGCTAGTTGTATTAGATTTTTCAGAATTTGGGGCCATGAAAACAATAACCTCCAGCCAATGTGCTGAAGTATTAGTTAATTTTGTCTTTCATCGTT
Source organism: Nyssa sinensis (assembly GCA_008638375.1). Taxonomy (NCBI): domain Eukaryota; kingdom Viridiplantae; phylum Streptophyta; class Magnoliopsida; order Cornales; family Nyssaceae; genus Nyssa; species Nyssa sinensis. The sequence continues at coordinate 3,451,682 of CM018051.1, read as the reverse complement.
GTAAACCAAGTATAACCCATTATATCATATTAACCCAACAACATGATTGAGTATGCTTAGTGTTTTTAGTGTGTCCTCTCCTAAAATGCTGGCAACTGGCAATTTAAGAGACAGATAACAAAAAATTAGAGTGGATAACAACCACCTATAGAGAAGGAAAAATACAATGAAGTCTGGAATAACAAGTGTTGTCCCTCGATTTTTTTATCACTAAAAAATGAAGTTCAAAACTAATAATGTAATTGTTTTCTCTTCCCCCGTTTGGTCAGCAACTAAACAGAGTGTAACTGCCATTGATGTTAACACGGCTTCTGGTGCCTGCGCACAGGCATGCATAACCATAAAGTACTCAACTCAACATTATGTTATCCCAATTATTTGGGGTCGGCTCCGTGAATCCTATTCTCAGTGCATAACCAATAAGAGTATATTTAGAGGGACCTTTCTGTGTTATAAACATAGTTGGTTACGTCAATCTCCAGTAAAAAAAATTTCAAACAAGAAACTAACACAACAATTAAAAATTGCATATGAAATGACTGCATTATTCAATTCTCATAATCAAACCTTTCACATACAACTTACAATTACAAAGTTCAGGCGTGTATTGTTTCAAATAACTTAATCAACATACTAAAACACCTAACGACATTGAATGGTACTAACAAGTATACATACATAATGCATGCAACACACACACATATATACAACACCTAACGACATTGAATGGTACTAACAAGTATACATACATAATGCATGCAACACACACACATATATATATATGTGTGTGTGTGTGAGAGAGAGAGATCGAGGAGACCGACCTGTTTGACGGACTCAGCAATTTCCGGGCCAATTCCGTCACCAGGGAACAGAGTGGCACGGATCAGATCGGAACCAACTGCGGCGGAAGAGAGACTTCGATCAAAGGATGAGAAAACCCTACCTGAATTAGGGTTTGAGAAAGATGGTGCTAAGAAGATCTCGTTCGCACGGCTTCGGAGGACGCGTCTCGCAATTTGGGAAGCCATGACATGAACGATTTGCTGACCAAAACTGCAATGACAGAGCAACACAGAAGAGTTAGAGAATATATTCGTGGTCAAACAGAAAAGCTCCTCTGCCTAAGTGGGATACAGAAGAAAAGTCTTTCGGGTCGATGAAGACCAACAAGAGCGTGCCATGTCACCATGCGATGGTAATTGGGTCATCTAAATTACACTGAATTATACACTTCTTACATAATTTTCCTACTACTCAGTGTGGAATCAGGGTGCCATGTCACCATGCGATGGTAATTGGATCATCTAAATTACACTGATGATATACTTCTTACACAATTTTCCAACTACTCTCATAAAGTGTGGGATCAGGGTGCCATGTCACCATGCGATGGTAATTGGGTCATCTAAATTACACTAATTATACACTTCTTACACAATTTTCCTACTACTCTCATAAAGTGTGGGATCAGGGTGCCATGTCACCATGCGATGGTAATTGGATCATCTAAATTACACTGATGATATACTTCTTACACAATTTTCCAACTACTCTCATAAAGTGTGGGATCAGGGTGCCACGTCACCATGCGATGGTAATTGGATCATCTAAATTACATTGATGATATCCTTCTTACATAATTTTCTTACTCTTATCAAGTGTGGGATCAGGGTTGTTATTAGTGAACCCCACATCTTGTGTATTGAAAAATTTTGTAAGAAAATGTCTTAATTCCACTCATTAAAATAGACATTATCTTTCTTTTAATACAATGACTATATGGTCCAACTTAGCGATCTTAAATTTGAAACATTTTATAAGTTATACCTTTTGTCACGGCTTTGTAAAAGATTACCTATATGATAATTTTTGTTTTATTAGGTCAACAAAAGATGTATTATATAATTATTAGTATTACTTTGCAAGATAGACTATCTTAAAAAATCTAACAACTGTTCAATAATTCAACAATTACAGTGATAAAGCTAATAGTTCGTTTGGATAAGTAGAAGAGAAAGGAAAGGAGAGGAGAATATTAGTTATGAAGAAAAAGAAGAGAGAGGAGAGGAGAGGGTAATCTCTTCTTTATGTTTGGATAACTAATGAAAGGAAAGGAATATAATTCTTTCATCTTGTTTGAGAATGATAAAGGAGAGAAAGGAAAGAAAAGAATTTTATATTATTTTATTATTTTATCCTTTTAAATTGTATTTAGATGTCCCTAGGATAGATATGTCATTTTTATTTTGGCTTTTATAATTTTAAGGGTAATATTGGTATTATTAAAAATTCATTATTTCCTTTTTTTCCATTTCCATCCTACTTTTGAAGGGATAACAAAATTACTTAAATAACGGTTAAGCTCTTCCTCCCTCTCCCTCCCTTTCTCTCCCTTTCCTTCCTAATTTTTAAAACAAACATGATATAAGCTTTCCTTCCTTCTCCTTTCCTTTTCTTTTTTTCCAATTCCTTCCATCCAAACATAGTGTAAGTCTAGAGTTGGGAGAAATAAACTATACATCTCTCCAAGTGAGAGTAGGGATAACAATTTATCTTGTCCTATTGAAAACTTGTCATACATTGTTTCTAATGGAATAAGTTTGAGAGAAGTAATATCTATTCTGTTAGAGTTTGAGTTGAAAACACTTTATTTCGCTCATAAAACGTTTATTCTGTTATTTCTTAGAAAGTTGCTAACTTAATTAAAAATATTGATTATTCTACATTTTCTCATGTGATAGAGACTTGCTACAAGACATAAGCTAGATCAATTGTTTGAGATCATACTGAGATTTCAAATTGAAAAGGATTCACCAAGTAGTTCATGGTAAAAAAACAATATGGACTAATGTTGTTTATGGAAACCATTCCAAAAAAATAAATTCAAGATTGGTTTTATATGGCTGTTGTTCTAATGCATTTTCATAAGACCAACAATAATGCTTGAATTGGATCACATACATCTACTTTTAATTCAAATAGTCAGACAATTCCCAATCATGAATAACCAAAATCAAATCCAGGAACTTTACCAATGACTAGACCGTAACCTTTCACTTACTCTTGGTGCATAAATGTTTCATCAACAGATGTAGGAAACGTGAATTATAAACAAGACAAGAGAGTTTTAGATCATATGATTAGTAACACATACATTTCCATTGAACAACAGGACTAGAAGAGAAAATTGAAGACAGAAAGGGACTGGAAAACCATGTTCTGATGCAGTGAATTTTGCACTAGCAGATTGGAAGAGGAGCCCCATTCCAACCCTTGAGACACTCCAACAATGGATCAATAATCAACCCTTTGCATATTGCTGTAAAGACCACATCAAACTCCTCGCCTGGTGAACGCACCTTCTCTCCAGTCAGCAAACCTGTCCCCAGATCTTCCCTCACAAACTTGTACAATGGGTAAGACCGGCACTCCTTAATTTGGTTTTGAATTGTGGGATTTCCACTTTCAAAAACAGTCCTTGCACTTTCGACCTCTTTAGGGCAAAATGGCCTTCAGTTCCTCCTCGAAAGCTCCAATTTTTTGGAAGATTGAAGAGGTTGAATTCTTTTCATTTTCACCATTTTTCAGTGCATGCTCAACTAGAACTTGTCTTAGTTTTTGCATCAAGGGGTAGGTAGCACTGCAGGGGTCATCTATATATGCAAAGACATACTCTCTATCCACCACTTTAAGCAAATCCTTCTCACAAAATCTTGACGGGTGAAGCTCACCATTAACGCCCGTGGTTAGGGTCCTCTTGGCGACTTGGCTTACAGTGTTCTTGACAGTGCTCTTCATAATCTCCTCCAAGTGCCTCAAATCTATAGCTTGGCAAAGTGCTACTAGATAAGTGGATGACATGAGTTTCAAGATATCAACAGCTTCAGCTGTTTTACGTGAAGAGATTAGGCCTAAGGAATTCACATCTTGGTTATGTTGCTCAGCACTTTGGACATGGTTAGTAACTGGATTGGCAAGAAATTGGAGTTCTGAACAGTATGCAGCCATTGCAATCTCAGCCCCCTTGAAACCATAGTCCAAACTTGGATTGCGGCCGCCAGACAGATTTGAAGGCAACCCATTGTTGTAAAAATCATTAACAAGCTCCGAAAACTGAGCAAACATGAGTTTTCCTATCGAAGCAATGGCCAGACGAGTATTGTCCATAGAGACTCCAATCGGGGTACCTTGGAAGTTGCCACCATGTAAGGCCTTGTTCCTTGAAACATCAATCAAAGGGTTATCATTCACAGAGTTAATTTCCCTTTCGATTGACTTGGTTGATGATCGGATAACTTCAATCACTGGGCCTAACCATTGGGGAGATGTTCGAAGAGCATATCTATCTTGTTTAGGCTTCTGCAAAGGATCCATCTCGTGTAGCTTTTCTGCTGTCTTAACATAAGAGCTTCCATCCAAAATGTGTTCCATAATAGCTGCAGCCTCAATTTGACCAGGATGGTGCTTCAACTTATGTGTCAAATGGTCAGTGAATTCAGGCTTCCCTTGCATCACTTCCGCAAAAATGGCTGACAAAACTTCAGACAACACGGCTAGAATGTTAGCCTCGAAAAGAACCATAGATGCCAAGCCAGAGCCAACAGCTGTGCCATTAACAAGCGCAAGGCCTTCCTTCGGTTGTAACTCAAAAAATCCGCCATCAACTCCAGCAAGGCGGAAGGCCTCCTCGGCATTGAGAGTTTCTCCACTAGGCCCGACAGCCTTGGAATTAGGCCGGCCAGTTAGCAGTCCGGCAATGTAGGATAGAGGGACAAGGTCGCCGGAGGCAGTGATTGTGCCGCGCAATGGCAAAGATGGAGTGATGTTGTGGTTTAGGAACTTAGTGATTACCTCCAACATTTCAAATCTAATGCCAGAGTAGCCTTGGAGCAAGGTGTTGATCCTTACAATCATAGCCGCTCTTGTTGCCGAGTGTGGTAGAGTGTGACAAGACTCTGCTTCCATTGCCAAAGACTCCAGCATTCAAAAACCTAAGCATAAAAATAATTCACAAGAAAAGATTAGTTATAGTAGATTAAAAACTAAAGGGAAGGTATGATTTCTAGTCAAAAAGTTCAAGAAAGAAAAAAAGAAAATGTGAGAAAACAAAAAATAATTAGGAATTCTTATTTTTGTAGGTGTCCTCTCATTAAATACACAAAAAAAAATACTTTCTTTCATGGTTTTTTTTGTCATTTTTTTTATATCACTGCTTATATATATATATATATATATATATATGTGTGTGTGTGTGTGTGTGTGTGTGTGTGCTGCAATCTAGATCCTCTCCATTTATGCGAGGCTCTCATCATTGTGATATATAGAACAAGTCAGATATCGATGCATATCCTCTTACTCTCGAAAATGGAAAGACTATACACGTGACTTAAACTTGTGACAGTTATGCACAATTGCAGACAAACGAAAATTTAAGGTTTGTAAAGAACCAAACTTAGTTAACCAGTAAAACCAAAATGTTTGCCCCTGAAAAATCAAAGATTAAGTAGAGAGTATAGTAAAGTTAGGTGATCAAGAGTACTCAATTTTTAATTTCTAAACCTATCAACTTCACAGGGGGGAAAAGTTGATATATATATATATATATATATATAATATAGGAAAGGTAAATGTCTAAAAATGATTGCTTTGTCTCCTCCTTCATTTGGTCCAAACCCTCATCCAAGTCTTTCTAAACGCCTCAATTTGGATAACTGTGAGATCCTTTAACTAAGCACTGAGTTGACACCACTGGGTCATTAAGCAAGTTCAAATTAATATCAAGCTGTTTCAATGTTTACACCTTGACCTACTCATTGGGTTGATTGTAGCACGAGTTACTACAAAATTGGAACCCACATGAGTTTTTTTTTTTTTTTAAATAATAATAAAAGGAAATGAATATGTTATTGAAGTAAAAAAAAATTGCAATAAGTTAACATCATAACAAATAAGTATGATATTAAATGTCGTTTAGTTGTGTCGTCAATAATAACTTTTGATAAGATCACGTAAAATTGAGAATAATTTTTGACAGAAACATGCAAAAACGCGTCTTATCCGCTTGCTCAAATATTTTTTTTAAGAAAAAATTATTAGAAACCGTCATTTTCCAAAATGATGTGACAGCTTGTTACAAAATTTTAAAATTTTCCGAACTTTACATAACTTTTAGCAAAAGGTTAAATTTTTGAGGTTGAGTGGGTCTCGCTAGAGATGGTGACAAATAACCAGTGACATAACATAAGACAGTTTTGAACCAATTAAGGTTGCAATTAAGCAACATTAAAGAAAGTTTTAATTGGTTACCTAATAAGCTCCTTTTGGAGAGCACCACCTTCTTTGGTCCTCCTATGGGAAGTTGCACCAAACCCAGTAGTGACACCATAACTGTCTGTTCCTTTGTTCATGCTCTCCATAACCCAGTCACTGCTCGCCTTTACTCCCTCCCTCGCCGCCTCCGAAAGCTCCACCTTCACACCATTGTCACGTGATGCAACCGCCGCCGACCTGCGATATCGTCAGCGTCTCGCCGCCTAGTCGCACCACCGGTTTCCTAAACTCCGCCACCATGCGCTTCACCTCATCCAAATGGCTACCCTTCAGTGACTCCGCCGCCACTCCCCAATTCAGTGGGTCGCTCACGCAAAAGCCCGAAGCCCCGCTGTTTTCTGCTCTGTCCATGATCGTGAAGAACCCGAGAAGCAAGCTGGAGCTATGGAAAAAATGGATACGGAAAATGGAAAATTGAAGCTCAAAACAACTCAGTCTAGAGAGGGGAAATCTTGGTGGTGGGCATGGATTTCCTGGGTTGTGGTGGCGCTGGTTTGTGGCTTATATAGAGGAGTTGCAGTATCTGTCAATACTGGTTTGTGGTAGGTAGGAGCAAGGCCAGGGGTGGGGACGGTGGCAGACGGACGAAATGGGGTTGGTTGAGAAACAATGTTGACCGTTGATTTTTAAGCATCTGACGGCTGAGATGCTCAAACGTGGGGTCCATATGTGGACCCAGGGCATGGAGCACTTGTCAAATGTTTGATAAAATAAGTGGTTGGTGAGGGGTTTCGAAACGTTTACATTAGAACTTCTTGTGTTACGTCTAGGAAAATTAAATAAATAAATTAAAAGGAGAGAGATACGTTTCAACTTTTGATGCTTATGAAGCGGATAAGTTAGTTTGAAGGATGTATGGTAAATTTAAAAGTTTAGATTTATGATTTAAAGTGATTTTTGAGGTATTTTATGAGTAGAAAGTGAATTTAAAAAAGATTAATTATATTTTATTATTTGCAATTTTGTTTTTTTTTTAATAAGACTTTTGATTATCAAATGTAATAATTTAGTCTTTGAATTTTTAATTTTATTTTAATTAAGATCAATTATAAATAACCGTTAACAGTCATTTCAAATTGATTATATTTTATACCTTATAATTTCATATGACTTTTAAAATAGTACCCTGTGATTGTATACGAGTTTCAAATAAGATCTTATAATTTTATATAAATTTCAAATGAGACTCCTATAATTTTAATGTATAAACAGGCTACCTGTTAAAAATTTGAGACCTGTCGTTTGGAATTTGTCCTCAATTGAAATAAAATTAAAATTGAGAGACTGAATTATTAATAATCGAAAACATTATTTAAAATTAGAATCAAACTTCATAGTACTAAAATATAATTAATCCTAAATAAAACTTCTATATTTTTTAACGATGAAAATAAATAAGAATTTTCAAATTGTGATGTCTTTTCATTTTAAAAGAAATGAAAAATGAAATTGAGAATCTCCAAATGTAACGCCACAAGTTAAAGTAATGAAATATTCGATATATGAAAAAAAATATATAAAAATTTATAATAAATTACGTGATGTGTCATTATGTCTAGTTTGTATCGTTTTGATTATATATATAAGGGTATAATGGAGGCAAAATGATAAGAATTCTTATAATTAAGACATCTTCTATTCATGTGATTTAATTAAACAAAAATGCCAAAATAAATAACTTAAAGGCTCACTAACACATTAGTACATTACCAAATTCAAGGAAACAAGAAATTAATTGAATTGACTAACTCGCTATTAGATTCTATTATTAAATTACAATTATTTAAGTAAAATCATGAGTTTTAAACCTCATGGAGTTTTGTGATGAATTAAACTCAAAATTTTTAGGTTTATCTCAAACTTTTTTAATTAACTCATTCATCACTTGGACTCATTGAATTTTTAGACTCAATTCCCCTTCACACAAAAAAAGAAAAAGAAAAGAAAAAAAGAATTTGTGGACCGACCAAAATTATGGAAGATTAATGTTAGAGTTCCTACAAATTATCCCAACAGTCAAGTGGGATCCACTTACCCCACACCCCACTTAATGGAGTCCACTTGTGTGATTATTAAAAAACTTTGTAAGAATATTTTGTTAAAAATTCTAGTATTGTTAATTATAATAATTTTACAATCAATTAAAACTAGTTCAGTTGATCATTCATATCTCTTTCAAAAGAGAAATCATGAGTTCAAGCCTTACTCTTAATAGATAGATGTGAGTATTTATTTTTATTCAACCATGAGCTGGATTTTGAAGAAGTTGAAAACTTAAAATATAGATAATTATTTTACAGAAAAATTAACTTTTTTGTATTTTTTTGCAAAAAAATATTGAGTTATTTTTTTTAAAATCCAATAATAACTCGAAAATTACTTTCTTGTTAAAGTAACTTAATATATATTGTTGGGCTCATTCTTTAACAATTTAAGTTTTTAGAGTAATTCTCATTTTAAGAAGTCTCAGGTTCAAGTCTCACTGCAATCCTATTAGGATTTGCATTATGTTCCGTCAGTGTTTTGCCTACTCTTTAATTTTCACATGCAAGACAAGATTACATGTTAAAATAACTTAAACTTTTAGAATAACTAGTGATTTAATATTTCTTTTTCTAAAACAAACTTTTAAAAGCATGAATAATTTTCATTTTTTTATGTATTTTTCATTGCTCTCCACCTAATCAAATGTAATCTAAGAAAATTTCAACCTGATTGTCATTCTTCCATTCTTTGTTATACTAGTTCCTCACAATCATCAAAGACCTAACTTATGGTAATATTATGCAAACGTATCATGTTGAGCTAAGCGCTTATGTTTGATAGCATAATGACTTTTAATTTTATTTTACACTAATTTTTGTGCTATTCATTTTGTATATTTATATATGAAAACTCATTCTTTATATTTAATTGAGTTCTATAAGGTCCTTTTAACTTTGTTGGTTGTAGTTCTTCAAATCAAAGACTTTATTGTATTTTAGAGATGACTTTGCCAAGAACTCATTAACAGACTCTACCGAATACAGGCAAATTACATTTTAAAAAAAATCTTTAAATACACTTGAAAACTTACATATTTATTCATACTTTCCCAAGATATCATGTCATGTTCATATAAGAAATAATGAATTAGATCACTTAGACAAATTATTATCATGTCTTAAAGTTTGATCTCTCTCTCTCTCTCTCTCTCTCTCTCTCTCTATCAAACAGTAAAAAGTTGATGCACCAAACTCACTCCTTTATGGGTGGGCTTATCTATTCTCAACTCATTTGAGTGAGTAAAAGAAGTACGGAACCCATGCCACTCATTTGGAGGACAACAATTGTAACCACACATTATGCACAGTCCACAGGAAATAGGGTTTTTTACGTTACAAATAAGTCAACTATTATGACAAAAAAAGATTATTTTTGACTTATTTGCGACGGTTTTTGTGCCGCAAAAAAACCCGGTGTCTTTGTAGCGGCACTGTCAAAACTACGTGATGAAGGAAGCATTAAGTAGTTGGCTCATAAAAATTAGCAGAAAAGGGCCTTGCATAGTACATTTATGGGACAAAGGGATGCAGAGATTGTTAATGTCAATGTCTATTTTGTGGATTGTTGATTGGATATTAAAAAATGTACCAAACTTTTTTGAAATAAGATGTTTATTTTGTGGGTTGTTCATTGGATATTAAAACAAGTTTCAAAGTTTCATATGATAGTAATATTCCCCCTTTCACACCTATCAAGCATTAATGGGAGATAACTATTTATATATGTGTGTGTATATATATGTTTTTGAAAATAGTTACAACATATACCACCAGCATACACAAGGGCAAATGTATAAATAGACTATTCTGGGCTATAACTCGTCTCAAATTTTAGAAGAAGAAAAAAATTCATACATGTAAAATTTTGACCTAACTCAATTTTTACCCATCGTTTCTCATCCAAAATTTTTCCACTAAATTTTTTTAACTCTTCCTAATTTTTTTTCTGATTCCACCCTCGAGCATACATTATCATCCATTTTAGCTATCAAAATAAAGCATCAAGCCCATAAAATACAGTTTTATGTGTGAGTGATTGTGTTATATCTAGCTTTGACAGAAAACAGGGAAAACACATATCTGCTTCTATGTCATCATCTAGTTAAAATTAATTGCTAAAAAAAACTTTATTGAGATATCTAGATTTTCATTTTCCTTGTTTGGTCAAGTTAGTGGTATCTCTTTTCTTGCATGTAGAAAAAGTTAGTGGAAAACCTACCTACCCCTTATGTTTGAACTCCTTTTTTAGTGACCTTTGATGTCATCAAAACATCTTGAGTGTTTCAATTTTCTAATTTTAATTATCTCTGCCTAAGTCAAGGTTTATGTCATCATTACCTCAATAAGCAAATCCTTCAAATGTATAATTCCCAATATATATTTTGCAAGTTTTTTTTTTTTGCCTATATAATGACAAAATCAAACTCTATAGAGTCAGTTTGGACCTATGATTACTTATCATATTTAGTAATTCCATAATTCTTGTCTCTTTCACCTATAATATTAAATCATTTTCTCTTACTCTACCTACAAAATGTAAAATTAATGTTATATGTTTGTGGAAATTTAACATCTAGCCTAGATGATCTAGGTAATGACACCATCAACCAAATACCAACAAATATTCAGTGTAGGTAGAAGAGCAAAAAATATTGAATAATATAGATCATCAGTTTCTGTCTTATGTGGTAAAGGTATCAGCTCAACTACTATTTTGACAATGTTGACACACACACACGCACACACACACATATATATAACAAAATAGTATACTGTCATGTATTCAGTAAGATACATTTACTTATGCATATAAATAGTTAGAATAAAATTTTGGGTGGCTCAAAATGATATTCTTCAGACATTTTTTTTTAGGAACCAGTGCTTCCACTTTCCACTTTCCATTAAAAATTATATTTTATTTAATAAACTATATCTATCTTATATTTCAAAGGCATTTGTATAGGAGTTATCATTGTTTCTTTCTCTCTCTTTTTTTTTTTTTATGCAGAAAAACATCAGCAAGAAGAATGCAGCTCCATTTTCAAAAATTTCTTCCATTCTATGTTATTTAAATCTAAACTAACCCCCCCTCCCCCCCCAAAAAAAAAAACACTCAAACTTGAATATGAAATAAAGATTGTGATGAATCTCTTTAAAAAAAAATCAAAATCCAAACATATACATTTTTTTTTAATGATCCAGGAACTTTCCCATCAATCACAATCTATGATCTTCTGATACAAATCTAAAGATACGTGCAAACCTAAACATATACTTAGTAGTGGAACCATAATAATTTTTGTAATTTTTTTTTGCATAATTTTATATAAAATGGAGGGGGGTTGTCTAAAATTTTGGGGGTCCCCAAAAAGTCTACAATCTTTATCATGATTGTTACAAGGCCCTACAAGCAGTGGTAGGTTGGCCGGGTGATGGATCATGAGTACCTTTGCCAACTACCCCCATTTGAAACTATATTGAAGAGAAAGTTAATTAAATGACAATGACTCACATTTGTGATTTTTTAACTCTTATGGTTGGTGAACTTTCTTTGCTTAATGTCAAAGACTCAAAAGAATTAGCCATGTATGAATTATCCAATCAAGCTTGCTTTCTGGGGTAAGCAATGACACCTTTGAATACACAAGGTCACCACCAAACTTAGACCCATTTCCATGCCCTGATTTACTTTCGAAGTATTGCCTGTTTTGGACTTGTCATTATATCATGTCTCATGCAACACTTAAGTCTCTCACTCAAGGCTAGTTGTGACTTGTGATATTATGTTAAATGACACAACCCAATTTTTCTTCTGAGTTATTGTCTTTTTGGAATATCCTAACAGTCGGTATTGTAGTTTTGTCATGTTAGGTTTTAACCTAAAAGAACCTCAGAAGGAGAGGCATCACCTACCCTAAAACATTGGTTATAGTTTTGCCATGCATCTTAGGCTTTAACCTAAAAGAACCTAAAAAAGAGAGGCATCACCCACCATAAAACATTAAGCATCACCTAATTTACATTTGAGGTATTGTCTGTTAAACCACACAACCCAATTTAGCTTCAAGGTATTGCATGCTTTGGCACAACCCAAAGGTCAACATCATAGTTTTGTCCTCTCAGGCTCTAACTTAAAAGGACCTCACAAAGAAGAGCAAATATTCTGTACTCCATAAATATGTACTCTCAGAGGTGAGATGATGATATGTACTCTTAGGGGTGGGACGATGTGTCACGTGTATATAATACACATTTAACACGTCATCTCACCTTTAAACGTATACCCAGAGCAGTGAAAATTTTTTCTCACAAGGAGAGGCAACATCCACACTTAAATATTAGGTATCACCATCACCCAATTTACTTTTGAGGTATTGTTCATTTTGGCCTAATCTCCTTAAGATTTTGTCCTTCCAAACCTTAACCCAAAACTAAAAAAACCCTCCTAAGAACATCTTCAATGGTCATACTAAATGACACAATTCTCAAAAGGGGTGCTCCAATGAACATGCTATATAGCGTCTTAAAAAACATAAATATTATAGCTTGTGCCATATTTGTCACAAGATATAGTATATGGTAAATTTTCGACATACTGTGTAGCAACCTATTAGAATGACACACTAGGATTTCTTTTTGAATTAAAGTTTTAAAATGGTAACTAGTTAAGAAAAATAGTAAAATTATACCAAAATGTATTAGCAGAATAGATATGTCAAAATATAGCATTGTGTCACTATAATGATATCAAAACATAACTTCATCATAAATATATATATATATATATATATATATATTAAAGTTCATGATAATCAATATCTATATACAATAAAGCTGCGCTTCACACAATACTTACAAAAGTAGAACACGTGTGAGGTATGACATGAATTTGACTTGCATATATAAGTTAGATCATTAATATATGTCATGTAACATGACAAGGTATTCAATGCAACCACCAGACTTTTATTGTTATAAACACTGCTTTCAATACATTACACAAATATAACAAACAAACCAAAAAAAAAAAAAACTCAAATCAAACTTGGAATACAACTATGAATCATTTTCTTTCAAGATTTGTACAAAACATATAATTTTTGCAATTTTATTTTTCTGGGGATTCAGGTTGAACAGCTGGTGGTGGTGCAGAAGGTCCAAAATACTGTGGAACTCTTGCCGCCTCGTCTCGGCCCCGTGCCCGGCCGAGAAGGTAACAGGCAATAGCAATGATCAAGAACAACAGAATCGCCGGCAACGATATCACTACAATATAACCCATTGCTACTTAAGATCGTTGATCATTCAAGTACTTCTGCATTAGAGATTAGCAACTACTATTAGAATGAAATTTATTACAAAATAATTAAACACGGAAAATTGTTATATGTAATGGATTTTTTAAATGATTTTTCTCTCTTAAATATAAGTAAGTTGGTCTCACATACATTTATTATAATGAATCCTGAATTTTTATGCCTACGAGTAAATTATATATTTTTTAAAATAAATATATATATATATATATATATATATATATGAAAACACTGCCATGCTAAAAGTTAGGCCGAAAAGATCGGCCAATGCAAATCATGTATCAGGCCAAGGGCCCAACTAAAACTAAAGTGACCATTGCCTATCAGGCCCAACCCAATGACCCATTTAGTTTGGGTTTTGATTCAAGACCAATTGACCTTGAATTTAGCCCAATTCTAGAATTGGATTTTGGATAAGGCTGGAAGCGAAACCAACCATCCAACTAGGATGACAATTTTATCCGGTCCAACAAAATCATCATTCTCATTTAGAGAAGCTATTTGAATCTTATTATCCGTTCTAATTTAATTATATAAAATAAAATAATAAATATATTTTTTGTGTTATATAGTAAATGGGTATAATGATTTTTTTTTTAATCTTACATTAGAAATTTTGACAAACTTAATATAATTATAGAAATAAATAAATACATCATTCAGAGGTGTAACTGAACGATAAAAACGTTAAGAATAAAATTCAAGCGTCTCGAGTTCGAGTCTCTTCTGCAGTCAATCCTTGACAGTTAGAATTTAAAAGATGGGCTTGGCCTCCTTCATAGGAAGGGAAACTTAGTCTGATGCTCGTTTGACAGTTAGAACTTAAAAAAAGATAAATGAATTTAAAAGATGGGCTTGGCCCCCTTCACCGAAAGGAAAACTTAATTTGGTGTGTGTTTGACAGTTAGAACTTAAAAAAGGATAAGTTTACCTCTCTACGCGAGAATGAGAACTTAGTCTGGTGCGCGTAAGATACCCTTTAGAACTTAAAAAAAGATGGGCTTAATAAGATGGGCTTGCCCCCCTTCACGAGAAGGAGAACTTAGTTCTTCACAGTTAGAACTTTAAAAAAATGGGTTTGCCCCCCTTCACACGAATGAAAATTTAGTTTAGTACGTATAATATACTTCTTAGAACTTAAAAAAAAATAGGCTTGCCCCCTTTCACGAGAAAGAGAACTTAGTTCTTCATAGAAAAGAGAATTTAGTTTGATATGCGTTTGACAGTTAGAACTTAAAAAAAAATGGGCCTGTCCCCACTTCACCAGAATGAAAACTTAATCTGGTAGTCCCTTGTAAAGAACGAAAATAAGAATTTAATATAGTACGCATAAAATATTCCTTAAAACTTAAAAGTAAAACTTAAAAGAGGGAGACAAAATACCCCTCAGGACTTAAAAGATGGGCTTGCCCCCTCCCTTCAGGGAAATGGGAACTACCTTTGGAACTTAAAAGAGGGGAGCAAGACTACCCTTTAGAACTTCAAAAAAAAAAAAAATATTTATCCTCTTTTCACGTAAAGAAAAATTTAAGTCTGATACACAGTAAAATATCTCCTTATTAATTCATTAAAAAAAAAACTCCTTTAATACATGAAATATGTCATCTGAAATATTTTAATTAAATAAAATTTAATGATTCCAACAAGAAGTTTAGATAATTTGGAGGAATTTTTTCTTCGCACATGAAATTGGGAAAGGTCCTCCGCCCGAACCGCCCCCATTGCCATTCATACATCCAATGGCTGGGCTAGAAGACGGGTAGCTTTTCCTTACTCCCTAATTAAACTGCTGAAATCATAGATGATAATACCAAAGAAGTCCAATATATATATATATATAGTAGTGTGTGTGTGTGTGTGTGTGTGTGTGTCTGTATATAGATATAGATATATATACCCGAATTGATTAATTTGAAGGTTGAAGAAAACTAGAAAGAATTGGGAATTTTGAGATTTTTGATTAATTTGAAATTAAGCTACTTTATTAAATGAAGCAGCTCTGTA
The DNA here is from genome assembly GCA_008638375.1 of Nyssa sinensis. Lineage (NCBI taxonomy): Eukaryota > Viridiplantae > Streptophyta > Magnoliopsida > Cornales > Nyssaceae > Nyssa > Nyssa sinensis. The sequence goes on along the minus strand of CM018051.1, from coordinate 3,435,988 downwards.
AGATGAGAAATAATCAAGTTAAAATTACACTAATCATAATTAAACTAAACAAAGAGACAGAAACATGAAGGGATGGATTGAAATGAAAACCCATACGTATCTGGCTGTATCCTCTGATTGAACTTTTCCTCTTCTGCAGGACTCTGCAACTTGTGGCTCCAAGAGAGAGAGACACAGAGAGTGATGAGCTGTGAGCATACAGAAAAAGTCAAATATAAGATGACACGTTTCTAAGGAGTGGAGTTGTCCGTCTGTCTCGGCCGTTCGATGCTTCATCAAAGGTAGGTGATGCTACGTACAGTTCATCTCTCTACTCGACACCGCCGACTTTAGCGAGGGCCACACAGTCACACTTATCCCAACTGCTCAGAGCATTCCTTACTCCAAGGATTTTTTAGTCATTTATTGAGTTAACTCACTTTCAACCCCTTGATAATTAATAATGATTAAATTACACAAACTTTGCCGAATATTGTGACCGTAAAACATAAAAAAAAAATGATTAAAAAATTAATTTTTTTAAAAAAAATTTTGTTAAAAATTTATTTTTTATTTTTACTTGTATGACAAATGGAGTTGTCTCCGCATCGAACCCAACTTTGTCATTTTGGTGATTTGATATTTTGTGTCTCCAAGTTTTGAATTTCTCTAAATGATAGTATGTGATAGCATGTTTATTTTTAGTATTGAACTGGTCTTGGTATGAGTATGTTCTATTCAACGATGAATTGAGCTTATTTGTAAAGTTGTATTTATAAATAGACACTTTTTATTTGCAAAAATAAAAAATACATACTATTTTTCTTCTATTGTTTAAAAATTATACTACTTTTTATGTTTGTAATTCGATAATATATTCTCTTAACATTACAGTGATTGACGGAAATTAGTGACATCAATTAAAAATAGTGTTCAAATGCTGAAAATGTCTCTTAATTGACACTTTTTACTCTCATATGTCAACATAACATGTTTATTGTTGATAAAGAATATCGGAAGTGGAAGTGGATAGTTCGTACGAAAGTGAAAGTCACGTGTAAGATAGTGCAAAAAGATTTCGAGATAATGTAACTAAAAAAAAGGTGAAGCAATCTAAAACAAAGATCCATGAGAGAACATAGGGACAACATCTTATCTTTATCTTTCTTAGTTCTTATGTAAGTACACATCTTTGTAAAAAGATTATTTATATAAAATAAACACGTCTCTCGCATGTGAGATATAACAATTTTGCAATTATAATGATCAAAACTTCTGTGTACAAATAAAAAATAATAGAAACTTATGAAAAACTTTAGAAAAGTTCATTTTGTTACTAAAAATGCTAGAATATGTTGAATCTAAAATCTCGAATTATTATAGAGAACCTTACACCTTAATCGTCAATCCACATAATCTAAAATATCCCCTAGTAGAGTTTCTCTCCGACCTTTGGATCTCTTAATCTAAAATATCCCCTAGTAGAGTTTCTCCCCAACCTTTGGATCTCTTAATCAAAAATATCCCCTAGTAGTGTTTCTCCCCAACCTTTGGATCTCTTAATCTAAAATATACCCTAGTAGAGCTTCTCCCCAACCTTTAGATCGACATAGTCAAGAGGCCTCAATGACTTGATTCACCTAAGTTTAGGCCGAAAGGGTTGCTTATAATTTGACCCGAAAACATTGAACCTCGTCAATGCAGGTCCAAGTAGCTTTGGGCTAAGATTCTCCCTTTTGAGTTGTTACTATACCTAGTACCTAGTCAATAAGTTCACCTATCCCTAGTTTGGTAATACCTATGAGAAATTACTTCATTAGAAAATTTCCAAATTACCCCTATTCATTAGAGGTAATCTTAAGCTTGGCTCTAAACAACCATTGTGTAATACTAATAAGAGATATGAGAACAAAATGAGCATGTCGCAGCTGCATCAAAGTCAATAGCTCGGATGCCAAAATAAATAGACGAAAGTTATATTACAATTGCCCCAACAAGACATACAAGTTATGGAAAAGTAAATGGTTATTGCACCTTTGCATGTTGTTTGGATTATCTTGATGTTCATGCTATTTGGCTAATCCCTTGGCTCAAAGTCACTTAAGACTATCACACTGATTGTATATGGGAGACGACTTTAAAAAAAAAAAAAAAACCTCCTAGAGCAAGATTTCTACATTTTCCTTCCTTTTTGAACTCCTTAAATGACTATCCTCTATCATTAGAAAACAAGAACAAAAAACTGCAATTGCAAGTAATCCCTTTTCCACCTTCTTCAACCCTTTTTCCTATGCTGCAATTACATGTCCATTAGATTTTATCCCTATGTATACACAACGTACACAGAAATTGAATATGCAGCGAGGATTAGATACATTAGAGAGAGAGAGACCTTTCCAAAATCATACTCCGAAATCGTCCACCCGGTTGTGGTGAACATCAGACAGGCTATGAGCTGTAAGGAGCTGATGTGGAGATCTTGCGCGACCCAGACACACCTTCATGAGTGCCAACTGGTTTGCTGGACAATCGACGCTTGTAACGTTTGAGGACTGATGCCAGATTCTCTTTTCCTTTTGGGAAAGCCACGTCACCAGCTGCAGTGCCTGTTCGACCCTTTCGACAAGAGATTGCAAGCTCAACATCCTTGATTATCTCTAAGAGCATCGCTCCAGTTGTGCATTTCCCCCTGTTGCCTTGTTTAACAGGCGGGGGCAAGCTTCCATTTGAAATAGGTGGGCTTGACCTCTGTTGGTGTGCCACTGGAATTTGAAGACAGAAACAAGGGGTCATGGGTGAACGGGGCTTTGAAAATGCCAGATCAATGATCCCCTGTCATGAACACATTTGCGAAAAAGATGTATTCACTGTGATGGTCACCAAACTAAATACAAAACAAATAAAATGAAAAATAAAACAATATATAAAGAAACAAGAAGAAAAATAAATACATAAACTGAATAGCACACCATCCTGAGTCGTGTAGCGCTCTTGCACTTCCCATCTCTTGCATTCTAATTTGAATAACACGGGCATTACAGATACAGTAAAGGTGGTGCAAGAAGTGCAAGTAGCACTGACAAAGGAAGCTCTCTAATCTAGATATCCAGACAGGAAGTGTTTCAAGGGAAATGTCTCAAATTTTGATATCTAGATAAAAATTGCATTTTTTAAGGTTTTTAATTGACGAAGTACAAAAAAATGGAAAAATCATTTTAACCATAAGAGCAACCACAATAGATGGCATAACTAACAATGTTGATAAAGATGGTTGTACTGGTAAGCCAAAGAGGAATAAGATTAGAAATTAAGCTATTCATGAGGAATTTAAGGGCAAGACCACTTGACTCCATGCCGGCCATATCTTTAAGTATAACCATCGCAACTCTAAGTACTAACTTTTGCTATCTAGATTTGGGCTCTTAAGTCTAGCAAAACCTCTTCAATTACTAGAATTCACTTGCATAGATCTTCCAAGCAGCTCACCTCAGATATTGTCACGGATGGCAGATCTCCCCTAGGGAGACCATGAATGACGGAATCTACTCCAACAAAAGTGAGCAGAACACTCACCTTTCACTTTGATCAACTATAGATGAGCTACATATCCTTCTAGAGATGCCATACACACTTCACACAAGATAGTATAAAAGTAGAAATCAAGCACAGAATTTAGCTGTATTACCTGAAGACGATTGAGTACGTAGGTATACTTCCCCCATAGCTCTGGCCTGCTTTCCATAAGTGAGAGCTCGAGAATCCGGCGAATGCACCACACGCCAAAGCTTACAATCAAATCCACTCTCCAAATGCAGCCTTCCCCACAGTGAGGAACCTGAGGAAACCAGAAATTTGGCTGTAATCTGTGCCATCATTTTTCAGTGCAAAACCAGGCCTCCTATCAGAAGAATACTGAAATTCACTCATGTGACCTCCCCGGTTCATCTCCCTAGTTTCAGCTTCATAAAGGAATCTCTCCCTTGCAGCCACACGATCTATGAGATCCTCATCAGCCCCATCATTCTGTCTAAATAGCGAATCAGACCCTTCCAGTTTCAAGAGCTTCACAATACAATGTCTGAAAGACTGAAGAAGCTTTGCTTCCAAATCCACAATGGATGTAATTTCTTGAGTAAATGAACTCTGCTTGCCTCCAATTTCCTCACCCCCAACAGCATGAGTTTTATCAGCCATTCCAAACTGTTCGAAAGGCTGTCGGGACCACAGGGACCCAGTGCCTGAACTTGAACTATATAGCGAGGAAAAAGCATTTCTGCCAACTCTCGAAGGAGAAAGTTCATCAAATGCCAAAGGAGCTCCTGCCCTTGATGTGGTGCTTGAATATTGGGACTGTTCGTACATTGTGCGACCAACAGATGACGTGTATCCAATGGGACTGTCCCATTGAACACTGCTACCAGACAAATGTGAATCCTGATGAGGAATAAGTCCTGAAATATCCGGCAAGCTATAAAACTTCTTCGCATTGACTGCGCTACCCGCATTCTCGGCAGATCCAGAGGAGCAAGGATCATAAAATGGTCTTTCATATTGCATTGAACAATTTCTAGATACAGCGGGGTTTGGAAAACCAGGTGCTTTTGCAGTGCTTAACCCATTCTGGGGTTTCTGTCCATAAGCAAAAGCAAGTGAACCTCTGTAGTTTGACGTGCCCCCTCTGTAGTTTGACGTGCCCAGAGATGGGGATTTTGGGGTTAGGGAATCCATTTGACCATCCAGGTAATCAGAACCTTTTTCTTTGGCAAGTCGACTGAGATATGAGGCAATCTGATAGCCATGCACAGTGGCTGGTTGATAATCATATCCATCAGAAGATGGTGGAAGGCGCATACTAGAATAGGGCCTCTCACCAGAATCAAGAGAATTGCGCCTGGAATTTTGCACATATGCATCCAACATTTGCATGTTGTTGGACCACGATGAAGATGACCCCCTTTGAACCCCATAAGATGACTCTATACTACGTTGCAACCCCTGCTGCTTGGGAGAGTCATATAAATTTGAATTGATCACAGAATCAGATCCTCGTCCACCCACGCATGGGAAATATCCAGTAAATTCCTTCCCACAAGTGTCAACTTTCAGCACAGTGGTGGCCTTTAAGTCAATTTTTGAATCTACCCCCAGCAACACATCTAGTTTCTTAGCCTTTGCTTCTTCTGTTGCTTGCCCATGGAAATCATACAACTGTCCCCAAAACTCATCAAGAACTGCAGCTAACTGACGTCTTGCAGCCCGGCCCAATCCCGCTAATCTTGAAAGACTTCCAGCGCCACTCCCACCATCATCACTTTTCGCACTAAGACTCCTAAATGATCCTGGACCCTCGGATGTTAAAGATGGGCTTCCCACAGACACCCCTTTAGATGATTCTTCAGGCTCCCAAGTATCATCGTCATCCTTATCAGCCTGTAAATCCCCCTCTACTCTCACAGTCTTTTCTATTAAGTCCGTTGATTCAGTCTTCAAGGTACTGGTATCCAGCGATTCACCATCAGAAACCTCATTATAAACAGTTGAGACTGGGACCGTTTCTACCATGGTTTCCAATTCCTCTAAATGGTATTCTGAGGAGCTTGGAAATGTAATATTAGAACAACCCTCCTCAATAGTAGTCAAATGTGTCACATTATCAGAATCCAAGAGTGTTTCGGGCAAATTCAGATCAGTACTTGAGATTGACATGTCTGAATGATTCTCCAAGGACTTTCCCAATGCTAACACGGGTTCTTGCTTTTGTATTGGTTGCTCTCCGTGATATCTAGTATCACTTAAACCAATTCCATCTGTGTCTACAGATGACTCAGGTACAGTATTTTGTATATCCCAGTTCCATACTTGACCATCTAATCTAGAACTTGCAGATTTTAATGGAGTGGCTGCAAGCCAGAGCATCAAACAAAATGAAACGGAAGCAGTGATGATAAGAACAATGTAAGGAACAGACATAGTAGACCCGAAGTTCCACCTTAAATTACCCGCCCAATCAGTATTTCCAAATATCATCTCTACCACAAATATAATCTTTAGACCAAGCATTCCAATGAATGAGATCAGGGCTAAGAACTCCATAAACTGAGAAATTTTGTAGACACCCATTACTGAACTTGACTGAGGCAACTCGGAAAACGGGGATCACAGAAGATGGAAGCACAAGAGCAACCATAACCTGTGTAAATACCAGCAGTTGATAAATACCTTCAGCTCCTGAATTCCACACACAATAAAGGGCTGGAACAATCGCAATAATTCTGATTGTGGCATGATGAAGCCAACCAGGAATGTCAACCCTGAAGAAATCATGCAGGATAGCTTGTCTACCAAGATCCCAGGCTAATGCTGTGATTTGATTGGAAAAAAACAGAACCAGTAGAAAGCCAAATGGTGCTATCGGACTCCTGAATACCTGTATTAATTATTTTTTTAAAATGGAGTTCCGTTAGCATGCCTCGAATTGATAATGGACAACAAATTGCATGCAACTGATACATAAACAATGCAAGGCGGCACATTTGCTCATGAAACCCAAACCTGATCCATTAGCGACAATGCATCCTGAAAAGTAAGCAAAACAAGGCCTGTACTGTGGAACACGTTTGCTGCTGAGTTCATCAGCACATAATTCACCAAAAAAATACCACTGAAGATGCATAGAATGGCAAGAAAATGGTCATGACACAAGGCTCCTTTGGACACATTTGGTGGTCCCAGATCTTGCTGTAAGAATATGAAAGACAGCAGAATTCATTAATTTCATTAGCATATGTTCAATAATTAAAACTAATTTTTTTATGCTGCATAAGAATGGAAGATGAGCTCAAGTTCAGTAGTTATTCGCACAATGATATGAATATAGAGAACTAAATTTCTTAAGGACTTCCAGCATCCCACCAAGAGACACACTTCCTTGGCTTTTTAGGGTTAGAAAAGACAAATGTATCTCTCTATATTCTATCTGCAAGTGCTGCTCAGTGTGGATTGCTCAAAGAATTTTACTGAAAGAAGAAAAAGGCAAACTCGGCACATTGATTTTTTCTGCCTAAACTGATTCATGATAGGAATTAGGTATCCCATATCCCATCTTATCCACATCCTTTGTTTGTGACAACCAATATAGAATCAAACCACCAGATACCAAGAGATAAATCACAGAAAACCTGTGGTCCAAAGTCTTCACCAAGACCAAGCTGTCATTGTCTCAACAAATGTTGCAACAATATTAAGATCTAACACAATATATCGCAAAAACTTTGAGGATAGTCCAAGATACGAGTTCTATCACCTGAGATGTGATAATATTGTAAGATGAGACTGAGTCAACTTGCTAGCACAAAACATGACAACCATGAATCTTTTGTTTTCTCGATTAATTGAACATATACATACAAATGGATTGGTATTAAATTTTACATGTTCAATAATAAATATCTAATACAAATCATTCATCATCGCCATTTAAGTTGCTAAAGTTCATTACCCAATATTAGTGCAGCTTACGTAGTGTGCTGGGAGTACACTGGAGACAAAACTAAATTTGGCATTATTTTTCCACATTCTTGCTCTTGAGAACCAAAACATTTTACCATTGAACCTAGCAATAGACCTTATCGTCAATTTAGTTGATGAAGTCAAAATAATAATAAATAAACCAAAGGAGGGATCAGTGGAAGCAAGATAGATATAGATGGTGAGAATATTCGGCATTGGTTGGGAGATTGAGGGAGAGTTTTTACTTGATGTCAGAAAAGATAAAATAAAATAAAATAAATAAAACAAGAAGGAAGGATCATGGTATTTGAGAGTGGAGATAGGGAGTTAATGAATATGGAGAAGAAAATGATCTGGCCTCTGGAGAGTAGATCAACTTTCAAGAACTCCCTCAATCTAATTGATGAAGATCTAAGCCCTGCCCAAGGTGTTTAGAGTTGAGATTTATGCTTGGAAGATGTAAGGATGAGTTTGGAAATCAATAGCATTGCCGTGGCGTCCGTGTCATTCACTACAAGACGGTAGCATTTAGGACAATACACATGAAACATCAAATGATACATCCCAAGATGATGTCATCTCAGTAAATATCTGTAACGCATATTTATCTTGTCTTGGAAGTTGGAAGGCTTCGAGATCAAGACATCTCATGTGATACGTCTCAATCTGGAACGATACTTTGAATTCCCCTTACTTTGCTAAATTTTCAATATTTGATTATTTTTTCAACAAAACCCAACTCAATATGTTTTAATAGCATATCACACCTACACACATATAAATGGGATTTTTTAAGCCAAATGCTAGACTTGGGGAAAGTGCCCACAAGAATCTATAAAAGGATAGTAGGTTGTAACAATAAAGCCTTATTCTAATTATTTGGGGTTGGTTACATGAATCATTTCTCGTCATTCTAAGAAATTCACGTGTTCTTTTGCCCATCAAGTTCCAAGAACAAGTCCCCTTAATTAGACCACAGAAATAAAAAAACAGAAAACTTTCAAATTCATACAAGAATTTCATGAGTTCCAACAAGTCCTACTATTTAAGGGGAAAACAAAGAGCTTCAGATCCTCTTTATCATCACTTTCAGTGTCAATTTCATTTTCCCATCAAGTTCTTTCTCTTACACCAGACCCAATGAAGCAAAAGCAAAGAAACTGTGTGTGATCACTTTAGTTCAGAATATGAAGTCCTTCCAGATCAGAAACACCAGCAAGATTACAATACAAGTTCAGCATATTGGATGCTATATTGTTAGAAACCAGTAGACACGCCAGCATGAGCACATGCACAGGGGGTAGAGAGAGAGAGAGAGAGAGAGAGAGAGAGAGAGAGAGAGAGAGAGAGAGAGAGACCTGTACAATAGAAGAATGGAGATAAAAATTGTGAGGCATAATACTCGCTCCAAGAAGGCTCATCAGTGCAAATGCACTCTCCCCACTTAACTTCGTTAGCATACCATTCATGGCGATCGGGATTTCTGGTTGACTGATGAGCACTCCAAAGACATAACAAAGCAATATAAAGCTTGCCATGCATATGCAGAGTAATTTTGCCTTGCTATTCTCCTGGAAAATGAGTATTCTTAAGGTGACTATAATACTGTCAACTTTCAAAATGATATTACAATTGGGAGATTATGAAGAAATGAAGGTAATCAGGCTTACCAGGAAGGAGGCGGAAAGTGGATATAGAAGAGCACCAAAAGCAGTCAGAAAGACACAAGCGAACAGGTCCACACCAAACATTAGATTAAGTCCATGTGCAGTGCCCAGAATCTATCAAATGGTGCAACTATATGTTAGAGACAACAAGTTAAAAAGGCAATGAACAAATCATCAATAATTAATATAGAGAGAGAGAGAGAGAGAGAAATTACCATAGTAAGATCCAAAGCAATCATGGAAAGCTCTGTTTGAACTCCCAAACATATGCATGTGGCCCTGTCATATTCCTCACTGCAAATCTGTAGCATCACCGTTGTAAGAACATACAACTAGCTAAAGACTAACATAAAAAAAATGTAATAATAAAAGTAAATTATAGTACTCCGGTAAAAGTTTTATTTTTATTTTTTATAAGTACTGTGGTAAAAAGATTATTTGGCCATAAAAAATTCATAATAACAGTATCATAACAATCAGCCACTCTATCCAAAACTCAGATGCTACTAGAAGAAATATAGAACTTAGGTTGTAGTTGCAACCCAGTATGTAACGTGCTATGTTGACTCAGGTTCTTTATAAAGCAAAAAATGTCTTCTGAAACTAGAAAAACAACGAAACCCAGTCCGATAGGATAATCAAGGTTCTAACTCAATTCAATAAAGCATTGCCCCAACTAAAGAAGAATTAAAATGGGTTTATTAGGTAAGCATTCATTTTCCTGCACTGATCCTTTCGCCATTGCACTATAATTCGAATGGTATTTCTAAGTTTAACGCTAGTGATCACTTTTACTGCTGCTTAAGGTTTACTGAGAACTTGCTTAATTACCGGTGTTAAAGTTGAAAAATCATAATGACTACAAACTAATGGCAACAAGCAAGTAAACTTGTATTAACACATACTACCACTTCTCATCATCAAAATTATCTCACAATACCAATTAGAAGAAAAAAAAAGGTAAAAATAAAAGAAAGAAAGAAAGAACTGCTAGTATAATTCAAACTCACTGGAACCAAAATAATATGTAAGGTTGATGAACTTCATGATAAACAGAGCCTGAAAGAAAAGATTAAATACCTGGGCAAGATCTCTTCCAGTGACCACAGCAATACGAGTTGACAGGTACTGACAGAGTATAGCAGCAAAATTGAAAACAAGCATTAGCGCAACCAAATCAAACCCAAAGCGGGCTCCTCCTTCAACAGCTGCGGCCCACTTTCCTGGGTCAACATATCCAATTGCAATTAAAAGCACAGGTACAACAGCAGGAAGTACTGCGCTGAAGAATGTCTTGTCGATGATTAGCAGTCAATATCTCACGTTCCATGTTCTCGTTTGATTCTTCAAGTAAATAGGAATTCAGCACTACAGGTCTGGTAGTTAATCAATACTTTCAAGTAACCGAAGAACCTCCCAACCAACGACTATCAAATCCAATAAATTACATGGCTGCTTACTACCAATGCACTTCCATTGTATGAATGCCAATCTTCATTAGTCATAACATGGCATTAGCAACAGCCATGGTTAACCATGCATGGACACAGAGAGGGTAAAACCAGAGACAGATTCCTCATCCATCTCTGATGACTAACATGACATGTACATCTAAAACAACCCGGATAGAGCATCTCAAAGGCTAGTTTAATGTACTTGCCAGATCAAATTTAATAACTGCCCTCATAATACCTTTAGTCACATGTCAACTATTGACAAAGAAAAATATTCACACTAGTTGTGCTCAAAACTAAAACCACCTTCATACCACTACTGAATTGTTTCATTCGTGTTGCGATCATGATCAGAGGGCTAATGTTCCAGCTGAAAGTTACACCCAAATGTAAAATTCTTGGATTTAAAAACAAAAAAAAAAAAAAAAAAAAACAGAGGATATTATCTGCAATTCACAAAACAAACTTCACATAAATCACCAAGAAATTTCCACATCAAACGGAACCTCAAACTTCAAATCCTGATTCAACCAAAACAAAAACAAAAACATATCAAGACGTTAAAGAAAATAATCACAAATTTCGCGTTTAATAACATGACTGAAGTACTAAAAGTTACAACAAACAACATGTAAATGAACCTACACCGTTGACTGAAAATTTAACAATTAACAAAGAGCATTGCATCAAAAGTAATAAAACACCAACAACTTCAATCCATTCACAGCCTAAAACATCGCGAATTTAACAGGTCACCTATAAAGCAAAAATTTCACCAATAGATATCACGAAAACCCACTTAACGATAAAAAAAAATAAATAAATAAATAACGAAAACCAACCTGAGTCAATTACTCAACATAATTATAACTAGGCCAACTAAATAAGAGTTTAACAGGCCTCGAAAGTTTAAACAATATACAAAGGAATCAAAAGGGCTTAGACGAGTTCATTACACAACGAGAAATATAAATTGCTGTTACAAGTAGAACCTAATGAGAAATTACCAAAATAAAACTCAGAAATCAACCAACGAAAAAAATATTAAAAGCACCTGCTCAGATCTTCACTGAACAATTCAAATACCCACCAAAACAACACAGAACTGTTTACAAAATCAAAAACCCTAATTTCTAAAACAGAGGACCAGAGTCCAAAACCCTACCAAAAAAAAAAAGAGCAAAAATGACCATGTGAGATAAAGATCAGAAAACGCCGCCATAATATGCAATAAATTGATTGTAACTGACATGGATCTGGTGATGAAGTAAAGAAAAGGACCATTGCACATGTTTCTAGAGAGAGAAATCACATAGCGATTCATTCAACAAGTCCCTGTGTCCCCCTACTGCAATAGCTACAGCTATAATTAGGGTTTCCCAAAAAACAACTGTTACCTTCTTCAGCAGGTTTCCTTTTCGATTATGTGCAATCTCTCTGCTCAGAGTAGATCAGAAGCTTTTAAGGAGCCACGCGTTAATTGATTCCTAGTGAGAGATAGAGATAGAGAGAGAAAACGAGAGAGAAACTTCTGTTTTCTGAGCTGTGAGTGTGGAGAGAGAGAGGGAGTTATAAATATATATACATATATATATATATATATAATTAAAATTTTAGTGACCCTTCAAGTTATCTTGGAGAGAGAGAGAAAGGAGGCAATCTGGCACTGCAAGTGGGAAAAGTTTACAATTGTGAGTGAAAAGGCAAAGGAGTTCTAAAAGACAGTTAACGTTTTACTTTATCATTTATAGCTGCTAAAAGCTGTAGATATTCTCTCTCTTACTGCTCCTGAATTTACTCTCTCACCCTAAAAGTTGTGATTTTGTGATGCCAAAAGTGTTATTTTTTCCGGGAAAATTCAAGTTTTACAAGAAAATAAAAATTACCGGATTTAGAAGAAGTAGAGTAGACGACAACACGTTTTTTTTTTTCCGGGAAAATTCAAGTTTCCAAGAAAATAAAAATTATCGGATTTTGAAATTACAACACACGACGACGCGACGTCGTTTAATACAGTAAGGGCTTTTATTGTCCATGTGTAGGATAACCGTACTTTCTGGGTGCAGATGTAACATGTATAGTTGCTTTTTGTGAACAGCTACTAATATTGAATGGTGGGGGCATTCATCTGCCCCACCCCCACTTATAGACAATTTAGGGGATGTGTATAGTTCTAGTGATATATATATATATATATATGTATATGTATATAATTATTATATGATACGTGTCTATTATCTTGGTCAATCATTAATTATTATTAGTTTTGTTTGAATAAGCATCTTGATCAATCATTAATTGTTATTATTTTGTTTGAATAAGCTTGTAGAGATCTGATTTGATAAAAAAAAAAATTTAATAATTTAATTAAAATGTTCATTTTAAATTTATGAATTAAATTTAATATTTTATAACAAAAAAAATTATTTTAATCTTGAAAACATTCGTTTTAAAATTTATTAAATTAAATTAAATATACATTATATATAAAAAATATATATTTTTAATTTTCTAAAAATGATTGATTCCGATAGTACAATAATTTTTCATATATTTATATACATATATATATATAGATACGTGTGTGTGTGTGAGAGAGAGGACAAGACATTATTGCTATTCAGGTATGGACTTTAAATTCATTAAATGAAACCAATGTCACATTGATCCAATTATCTTGTGCCCACACATATGAAGGGTTTGACTTCCCTCAAGTTTATAGACTATGTTCTTTGTTGGCTTCTTAATGTGTCAACATCATGAAGGATTTAAAATTGTTTTGTAAGTTGTAAACTCATTATCATCAAGGTTGAGCTCTAAGTTCCTTTCAAAAGTAAAAGTAAAAGGAATAAAAAGTAATATAAAAAAATGAAAAAAATATATCATTCTTTATGTGTTTGATTAGAATAAATAACATAGAGTAGTTCAAAAATTTAAAATATTCAATATTACTTTCACATAGAAATCTTAACTTTCTTGTATCTTTATGCAAACAAATAACATTTAATTATAAAAAAATAATAATTAATTTTCATTTCTTTCTAACCAAACTTTTAAAGAATTGAATAATTTTCTCTTTTTAACACTTTGATCATCCTTCACTTAATCAAATGGAAGCTTAAGACTTACAAAAACAATTCACACAATCAAATATAAAGAGATTAGCTTCTTCTTCTTTTGTTTAAGAAAACAAAGGTCCTACTCCAAGAACTCCTATAATCCATTTATTTTTGGATAATTTTACTCTAATAAAGATCTTTAGTATAAAAAAAAAAGTATTTAAGTGATGTAATATCATCTGACGAATCAGAATTCGAGTCTCAAGAAAGATGTGTGAATTTGAAGTGGGGTATTGAGTAATTTTCAGTCTTATGCTAAACTTACAATTCCGAAAAAAGTTTCATCTTAATTTGTATCAAAAGCCCATCACACTATTCAAACAGAAGTTTTTATGTTCAAATGAATGGAAAAATATTATTCTTTGAATAAATTACATATTCATCCCTATAGTTTACTCGATTTTTACTTAATCCTTTATACATTAAAAGTGAACAAACACACCCTTGTGATTTTAAAAATTGAATAAACACACCCCAATTTCAAAAAATAAATGCATTTTAATTTTAAAATTATAAAAATTGTGTTTGTTCATTTTTAAAGTATAAAAAATTAAGTAAAAGTCAAGTAAATCACAGACATGTGAGTGTCTTTATTTTCTTTCACTATCTTCAAAATGGACGGTGCTGGACTTGGCTACTTTGGGTGAGATAGCTCTTACAAGCTTCAATATTACTAATGTTTCCTCAATTAGTTCCTTGGAGTGTATAAGATTTTTCCATTAATGAAGTAGTGCCAATATAATACACTCTTTTCTAACAAGTATGTCACCAAAAAAGAAAAAAAAAAAAACACTATTTTTGAAAATTGATTTTGTTGTCCAAAGAATTTGATTGAATGTCAAAAGAGCCAAAACATCTCTAATCAATCAATTGTTCAATTCATTCATCTCATGTAAAAAGTGACAAAACACTCATCGAGACTGACCTAAATACCCTTTGACCATGATTAGACGGTCGAATAAAAAGATAAAATAGGGTAGGATTGTCATTTACTATGATTTTTTGGTATAAATTTTATCATATTCAGATGAGATATAAATAGTATATAGAATATATCATTCAAGTCAAGTGAAAATATGAAACATGAGATATGATAAGAGTTATCTTACCTTATTGTCCAAACGAGATATTTAGATTTTAAATATTGATGTGACATCCTAATCAATAATTGATGAACCTAACAAAATCGACTTTTTGACCTCATAGTCGTAATTTTTTATTATTTTTTCTATTTTGTATAATTTTATACTTATTTTTTATATTTATATACTTTTTAAAATGTCTTTTCAAAAAATGCTTTTGAAACAAAGAATTAAACTTAAAAACGTCTCTTAGATATATTTTCTCAAAAGACACTTTTGTATTGAACTTGAATAAATTCATATCTAACTCATGAAACTTAATAAAAATCGAAAAAATCTTAAAAGCATTAAAGTGACATTTTTATAAGTCTCTCTTCCAAAAACACCTTTAAAAATTATATGGGTGCAAAAAATAAAAATAAATGTGCATGAATCATGAACAGGAATAAAATATTAACATGGGTGGGGTCAACAATTCTAACAAATTCTGGAAGGTGAATGTTTGTTTTCCCTTTTTTTTTTTCTTTTATCCAATGGCACTAGGCTACACAATATATATAATAGTTGTTCCACCAAAGAGTTTCAGCAAAATAATAATAAAACTAGGTGAAATTAACAAGTTTTGGAGGGTGCATGCTGCCCCTAACTTCCTCTCTATCTATTTTTGCAGATTGGGATAAATAGGAATGATAAAATATTTCCCTATTTGTGATGTGCCATTTTTGCACCCTTCCTTTTGCACGTGTGTTTACAAAAGTTTTTTTTGGAAAAGCATGTTTGACCCGCTATGTTTGGTTCGACTTATTAATTACATTTAATGACTTTTTCAGGGTTAAAAATGAAGTTTTCTAATTTGTTAGGTGTTTAGTTCAGTTTATTGTTCGCACTTAATGGATTTGCACTTAATCCAAAATGGATTTTTTTAAAAATAGTCTTGATGGAACCTTTTAAAATAGTAACTTACTGAGACTTATTAATAATTAATGCAAACACTACAATATTATTTAAACATTTATCAAATATATTCATCTAAATACTAAATAACTTAACTCAAACAACACTTTTTCACAGCTACTTACTCAAACTGCAACTTAACTTAAATTGTATTTTTTTTCAATTCATCCAAACGAACACACCATTTAATCAAGTTTTCAATTAAAAATGCATTTGTATGATTTTTTTCAAAAGAATAATTTTTTATATACAAATAAAGTAACTTTAAATTATTTTTCTCCAAATGCACTTTTATTACCTTTTGAAAAATGTCACTCAAACACCTATGTAGGATTCAATCATATTTTCATTGAAATCGAGTGTGAATGAACAAGAAAAATGATTATCCCAGTCTCTATCTCAGAGAAATTATTGTGTGGTTTAGAATTATGGGCTCTATACAATTTTGAACTGTCAATGTATATTAAGAGATAAAAACATAATTTTTATATACATTATAATTCATGATTGACTGAGCCTATTGACTTGATTAATGGTCTGAGACATATAATAATTTCTTGTATAACTTAACACACTGCCAAAAGATTGGTAAGATTCAATCATATTTCATTGAAATGGAGGGTGAATGAACAAGAAAAATGATTACCCTCAATGTGTACCTTAGGAATTATTGTATGATTTGGAATTATGAATTCTATCCGATCATAAATTGTCGTGTATACGACATGGAGTTAAATTCTGGACTAGTTTTAAAAAAAGACTTAATTTTTAATTTATGATTATTTAAATCTTATTTATCAAATTAGGGTCATTTTGAAAATATTTTCTCAAAAAATGCTTTTTAAAAAAGAAATCATTTTTAACAAAGAGGATTTCAACTATTTTAAAGAATTATAGAAAGTGTCTCTTCAATTTCAAGAGACGCTTTAATATAAAAATTGTTTTTTGAATATACAATTTCTCAAAAAGACTCTAGTATTGTAAATAAGTTAAAAACAACCCACCCTATTTTAGTAAAAAAGTTTAAAAATAATCTTAAATTGGTAAAAAAAATTCATACAACATGTTAAACAATTAAGAGATAAATAATAATAATTTTTATTTACATTATAATTCATGATTGATCGAAACTATTAATTTGATTAACGATCCGAATCGTGTTATAATTTCTCGTATACCTTAACACACTGTAAAAATAATAATAATAATAATGAAAGAAAGAAAGATGCATGGCTCTACTACTATATATATGGAAGCATCGCATTTATTAAATTCAAGCAGACATCTTGTGTTACCTTAATACCACTTTCTTTCTCTAAAGAAAGTTATCACCCTTAATAGACCTATGACCTATCTAACTAGGGAGAAGCAGCAGCAGTGCATTTGCATTTATTTATAATCATTGCGGCCTCCTTGTTCTCTATAAATCCAACTTGGGAACCACTCTCTAGTTTTTAATATTTATTATTTTAATAATTTTGTATAATTGATAATTATATTATTGAAAGATTAATAATATTTATAGAGCTCCACTGAGTCCACTCATAGGACGCTTAATTTAAGTACTTAATATATATTGATGCTGTACTTTTTTGTTCTAACATATAGTAGGCTTTCTAATACAATATTATCCGTTTTGCCTGTCTGTGGGTCTTATGTCCAGGATCGTGCGGCTCACGGCTTTATTCTTCCAAGGAGGAAAAGGCCTTGTACTAGGAAGAGAGCAGCCTGGGGCTTATAAACGACGCCAATGCCCGACTCCTAACCGATGTAGGACTCAAAGTGGCACAACATCTATGTATATATATATATATATATTTGTCAACAACTTATAATATATATATATATATTTGTTTTCTATGAAAATTATATTTTTGAATTCAAAAAATCAAGACTTACGAGACAAGATACATATTACATATGAAACTTCGTCAACAAATTTTGCAAATAGAGAAATTTCACTCACTGCACGAAATAGAGAAATTTCTCGTTTAGTTTTTATATCATGATGTGGTGAGATATAGGCATGATGTTTAAGAGGAGATTGCCACTTACTCTAAGAGGGATTGTGTTTAACATATTTTATTTTATTTCTTTAAATTTCTCTATTAGTACAAAAGTCATAAAAATTTCTCTATTTGTTCAAACAATTAGTCCTGTATAGCACCAAAGAAACAGAAACCACCTTATGACAGGTCTTCCAAAGACATTCAACAATCTTTGAGATGCAAGACGAATAAATTTTAAATTAAATGAATATTGATTTAAAACAATATTAAAAATAATTTATACTATAGATTTTTTATTAATAATAAGTATATAAAAACATTTCACCCAATTCTTTCCTTTACCATGTCATGTTAACACTTTAATCACACATTATGTAAGTAGGGTTTGTTTGGTTAAGTTTTCAATTGCAGCTTTTGAATTTCAAAACGCGAGATATGCGTTTGAGAAACTATAAATTTTAATTTTTTAAATTTTTTATAATTTAAATTATCATATCCAAATGTATTTTTACAGTTTTTAAAAAATTAATTACAAAAGTTTTAGAAAAAAATTTCAAAAAATTATATCTAAATCACTATCCAAGTGCAACCTAATTTTTTCAACAAAAAAAAAAAAATTGATTAAAGTTTTTCAACCTCACATAGATGGGGTCCACTTACTCTGGATTTAATCAATAGACCTCACCTATTCGAGTATTGAAAATTTTTATTAAAATATTTTGTTAGGAACTCTAGCCATTGCCCATATTTTAAATATTAATAGGTGGCTTAATAAACATGTGAGATAATATAAAATAATAGTAGCTTAAACATATATAATAATGAGGCCCAAGTTATATGAATGAAGAACAAGTCACATGGTATTCAAATAATTTAGGTTTTGTTCTTTCAAGTAACTTTCTGAACTTTTAAGTCACCAATGAATGATAAGTTTCTCTTTAATGGGTTATGTTTGAAGAAGAACTGCCATCTTAACTGCCATGAATTAAAGAAGAGATTAGAATAAGAAAATGAGGTGTTTGACTTCAAAGTGAAACCTAATTGAAGTTCTTGGTAAGCTCCTCCTGGCATTATTAAAATTGCATCAACTATTGAATTGTCATATCAATGATTAATCAACATGTTGATCTCGAGGAATATTTAAAAGAATATGTAGTTGATCACATTTGCCAAATATAACTATAGTCCTGCATATAGGGCAGCAAAATGGACCTTGGAGCTGTCAAATTTTTTTATTTTTTTTATTTTTGGTGCCACCTATACAAGAAGAGGAAAAACCTAAAGCATGGAAGATTCTTGAATAAGATTCATATAGTCACGTGACAATATACTATATATATATATTATGTCATGTGTGATATGATTCATTTTTTTTAGTAAAACATATTATATATGACAAAGCGTCATTAAAAGAATATATTGTTACGTGGTGAAAAGAGAAGCACAGAGAAAGAAATAGCACTTTTGGAAGCCTAAAGAGAACCCAAAAGATTGAAAAGTTCCTTGAAAGGCAAAAATGCCTAAAGCATCAAGGCTCGAAGAACAAAGAGAACCAAATGACTTCTGAAGTCCCATTTTTACATTTTGTTTCATCTTTTTCGATTTCTGTTACCATTTTTTCAAACGATAGACTTATTGAAAAATATCTACTAAAATAGATGCATGGATAAAAAAAAGATTGATGTCCTATCCAAATAATACAAATGTCCAAACTTCCCTCTCCATTGTTGTATAATCTTTTTTTTTTAAAAAAAACAAAAATATGAAGGTATAGAGACTCAACAAAATGGAGAGCTTGCGAGTTTTTTTTTTTATTTTTGGTTTTTGGAGCAATTACTCGTAACTCCCATGTGGTTAAGCACGTATGTACATAACCCTCCTGTAATATAAAAAAGTAGATATTTACCTCTTTGTCGTGTCTTTTACAAATTAAATATGTGAATTATTACAATTTGAATCATATCATAAAAGAGTTACGTACAGACAAATCTAATTGAGAGGTTATAATTAATTTTTTTTTTCTTCTTTTTTTGGGTAGAAGTGTAAAGACTCAAATCAAAATCATTCACGAAACAAAAATCGATCTTTTCATCTCAAATTGGCTAATTTGCCTCTTAGAAGTAGTGACCACAACCCTCTTAATTTGAAAACCATTGCATACAATAAGAGGGAAAAGGTAAAACATTTTAGCAAATTGAAAAATAGGTTGCTGTTTACTTGTCATCTCTCTCTCTCTCTCTCTCTCTACCCATATGTTCAATCTCTATCCCCCTTTCTCCATCACTCACTCTCTCTACCCACATGTTCCGGTCGTTAAACAATTCAATGCACCAAACTACATTTTTTCCCGCAGTCTTTTTATTATAATAATAATAATTATTATTATTTTAATCTTAACAAAAACAATAATATTTATATGTATGTAACATGTCAATGCACCTAACAAAGTAACAGGATTAAGCAAACTGAACATGTTCATTGAATATGATTGACATAAACCCTAAATAATTTAAATACCTTCCTGGATTTAATTTTTTAATGGTGTTTATTGAAGTAATTACCATTGAAACTACAAAACTAAGTAATCATCCATCTCTTTTGGCAGTTAAAGATACCATTAGCAGAGACAAATCCCCATAATAGCCAACATGGACTTGGTCTCTGTCACCATTTCCCCCAAGAATCTAGTTTGTGTACTACTTTTGTTTACTAGATTGAGATTTTTGGGGTTTCATAAAATGGGATTATAATACTGACTGTTTTGATTAGTTTTAGGGGAATTGGTTCATTGTATCTCATCTAGCTAGAACCCATGATTTTATCATTATACATTCCTACCATACATATCTTTAAGTAATGTCTTTTATGAGCATGGGTGGTGGGTGAATTGGTTTGGAAGACGTGTCATAAATCTGAAGTTTCCGAGTTCAATACACGACGTTTACAACTCACGGGATTTCCGGACTATTTCATGGGCAATAAGCGTTTTTGTCTGACAAAACTCGAATACTACTACCTTTGACAAAAAAAAATTAATGTGCTTGATTTGTTCTTTTCAATCTTAGTTATTGTTGGGTTAGTGGGTTGGGCTTGGTTAAGATATGCATTTTGATGATAGATGGCTTTGGGGTTCACTTCAGGCTCTACAAGGCTCATTATGATAGATGATTCTCCTTCGTAGTCTCTGCATAATTGCTATATGTATGCAAAAGATGTTTAATTAGGGGCATAAATGGATTGTCTGCATTAGTACTTTGAGCAGTGGACAAGACTGACGTCTTATCTGAATAGCGTAAGTGTTCATTCCTTGTCTAGTTGGCTGGAGTTTGATTTTTCCTTCTCCCATCTGCATAATTAATAACCGAAATTTTCTCATGAGTAATGATGAAACAAGTTTTTAGGATGACGGTAGTACCAAATTATCATAATCTGTGTTAATCTGATATATATTGTTGTATCTATTTTCTAACAACTTAAACTTTGGAAACAATTGATACTTTAACATAATATCATAATTTTGATTATAAAATAAATTAGTTTCAAAGCTTTTTTGCCCATCAATGTGTCATTTCTCTGTGTACTCTTTATTCTTCACGTGTATGATCATCAAAAGTCAGAAAAACCACCCAAAGAAGAAATTTTAAATTACTAATATTGGTTCAATCTTTTCTTTGTATGTAGTTGAAATGCACCTCTCATCAATTTTTTTTTTTAGCTTTTTATGTTATTATCAATCATTTTAATCTTAATCTCCTAACCTCTCTTACCCAGCCAAGAAAACTTTCTAGCCATTCTACCCCATGTTACTCTCTGTGAATATTTATGTCTGATTGACAAAATCATACTTTAGAGAGAGAGAGATACAGAAATTAAGAGGGAGAAACAATTTAATTCCATGCTATGATTTTCTTCAATCTTTTTATATATTTATGTTTGTATTATTATTAATTAGAAGGTGGTCCACACGATGGGACGTGACCACATGCTATATTGAGAAAGAAACAATGAGTTTGAGATAGGAAGGAATGCATGAAAATAGGGACCAGAGAGAGAAGTAGAGAAAAGATAAGGATGAAGAGAAAGCCATCTTATATTTCTTAAAAGAGAAGAAAAAAACAGGAATGAGATATATTATTTTATGTTTAGTTTTAAAATAAGAAAGAAAAGGGGGAAAATGGAGGAAGGAGGAGGAATTTTTTAACCGAGGAGGAAATTTTGATCCGACATGACTGGTTTTTAAACTTTTTTTTTTTTTACCCGGATAGTTTTGACTTTCTTTTTTTCAGACTCGCGTAATTTTGAAAAGTATATTTTAAAAATAAGTTTTTAATGTTAAATTTTTAATAGAAATGCATTTTGAAAATGAACTTTTGATGTTAAATCTTTGATAAAAATGCATTTTGAAAATGAGTATTTAACGGTGTGTTTTCAAAGTGCGCTTGTTGATCAAGTCTTATGGGTGATTAAACTTACAGTTCGTTTGGATAAGTAGGAGGGAAAACAAAGGAGATGAAAGTATTAGTTATGAGAAAGATGAGAGGAGAGGAGAGAGTAATCCTTCATTTATGTTTGGATAACTAATAGAAGGAAAGGAAAGGAAAGGAAAGACTAATATAATCATTTCATTTTGTTTGGGAATGATAAATGAGAGAAAGGAAACCAAAGAATTTTATATTATTTTATTATTATACCCTTTGAATGTTTTAGGATAGAGGTGTCATTTTTATTTTGGCTTTTATAATTTTAAGGGTAATATTGATATTATTAAAATTTCATTAAATCATTCTTTCTTTTCTTTCCATTTCCTCCCACTTTTGGAGGGATAACAAAATTGTTTAAATGAAGGTTAAGTTCTCCCTCCCTCTTTTCTTCCCAGTTTTTAAAAGAAACATGATATAAGCTCTCATTCATTCTCCTTCCCTTCCCTTTCTTTCCAATTCCCTCCATCTAAACATAGTGTTAATCTAAAAACACATCTTCAAGTTAACTTTTTTTATTTTTTATAAGTCGGTATTCGACATTTCAAGCCGACAAATTTGGAAGATCAATCTTACTGTTCATTAGCAGGAGTAGTCCATACAAGGCCCGATTAAAGTTGGGATAGTGTCCTGTATGAACTGACTCACACAAAAGTGGCATACTCTAAATTTTGACTTAACGACCATAAGTTAAACTTCTATAAAGTGTTATACATACATGCATTTTCTAGATGAGTCAGTTTAAAAGCACATTTTGAAAATGTGTTTTTAAATTTGACATTGAAATTATATTTTGAAAATGTACTTTCAAAATTACATCGTTTTGGAACTAAAGTTCAAAACAACATGGGTCAAGACAATAAGATTAAAAACTATTCGGGTCAGGTAAAAAATTTGACAAAGGAGAGGCTTAAATTTTCATGTCACTCTTTTTTCAAAAGTACAAGGAAATGGAAGAAAAAAAAAGTTATTAAAACTTGTTTTGTCCATTTTATAAAAAAAAGAGCTAATTTTCTATTTTATTCTTTCTATTTATATAATAAAATCTTTAATTTTATTTTTAAAAAGGAGAGGATTATATGATCACTTCATTTCTTTTCTTTTCTTAATTATTTCAAACAAGAAGCATAGTTAATATTATTACTTTCTTTCTTTTATTTCCTCTTCTAATTCTAACTAATGTTGTTTTTATACGAAGAGAAGTCCACACTTTTAACATTATTCTAATTTCATCGATGAATAATTTTTTTGGCCTTACAAGCCTTTTGAAATAAGACCTATATTTTGCAATAAGCGGTCTCAAAAGAATTTATATTTAGCAAGAATTGAATTAAAAATTTGTATCAATAAGGCATTTACCCCTTTCGAGTTTTTTAAGACTCGGTTAGTGTACGAGATTTTTGTTACTGTAGAATCTAAGAAAAGTTAGATATATATAGTGAAAAGAGTTAGATGTAAGTAGTCTTACTTTCGCAACTTAAACCCACAACCATAATCAAAATGGAGTCACATTAGTCTTGCATTAAGGACCGCCCTATGAATTCTCTCATAACTAATATTATTCTTTCTTTTTCTTTTCCACCCCATAAATCAAATACATTCTAACTTCCCAACCATATATAAGATGTAAGAGGGAATTTGGGGTGTCTCCATTTCTCTCCATTTGTGAATTGTGATAGAAGAGAAAAAAAAAATTCCTCCTCTTAAAAATTGTTTTAAAATAATTAAAAAATTATTTTTTTATCCTTCTCTTTCACAACTGATGAGTCTCCTTACACAGTATGAAGGTACATCCACAATGTTAAACTAAATTAGAAATTGTGACGGTCAAGAGAGGAAAATTATTTGCCACCCATGACAATTTGAATTGTACGCAATCACTTGAAAAAGTAGAAAGGAAAAGGAAAAATGAGATCACTTTGATGTTAGTCATTTTCTTGATTCTCTAATCTTTGATTTCTCAAAATGGATATTTTGTGCTGTACAAGTGTACTCATGAATGGGGGCATTACCAATTTAAAACTATTTCAAACCAACATCTAACATTAATGCGTGTACTTCTAAACACACAGTAAACATGAAATGAGAGAACTATGAAACACCACGTTTGGTTTGTCACTTTTAACAGATTTTACAACAAGAAAAATAAAGAGAAGGAAGAAAGCCATTTTGGGACAGCTTTTGAACCTTAACTTTTGTGCTTATCTTTGCAAAAGTTGAAAGGGTAAGCCTACTTAGAGCTTGTTTGGAAAAGATTAAAATTTGATTCGGTAAAATATAAATGAATTAATTTTAAATTTTTTGTTATTTGGTAAGTACATTTTAACAATATATTGATTCATTTTTTATTGTAAAAAAATTATTAAAACTTGGACAAAGTCAAATTAGAGAATAGTTAATTTTCTTAAAACAAGATAACTTAATGGAGTGATTTTGACACGATTCAATTTAAAGAATTCTCAAACATTTCCTAACCATTCAGTCAAGTTTGAAATTTTTTATTTAAATTTTTTTTCTTCAAACATATATATTTTTTATTTAGAAAAATAACCCCAAACACTTAAGAAATAAAAGTAGAAAAAAGAAGAAGAAAAACATTTTCTAACTTTCAAGAAAACTTGATGCATAATGGAGAAGAGAAAGAAAGAAAAGTGAAGTAAAAAACTTAACTAATTTCACGAATGCAACAGTCCTTCGTCTCAACTGCACCGAAAAATTATTGAGTTGATGCTCATACTATATTAAATTTTAAATTTGTATTTTTGGCACAAAAAGATTGAAGAAGTCTTATTTTCAAAACCCTACACCACATGATTTATGGAGAATTATTTTATAATAAAATTTGAGAAATTAAATAAAGAAATTGAATGGCTTCTAATTGAGTCAGTCATGAAAGAAATTCGAAGTAGTTTAAGTTTTTTATATATAATATTAAATTAACTATTAGAATATTAAGTTAAGTTTGAGCGATGTTAATAAATATAAGAGCTCTAAAATATATTTAAGTTTTACTTATTTATTTTAAAAATCGTGTTAATTCACAAAGGACAAAAGAGTAATTTCATCAGGAGCAGGCTGGATTTGGCCACGTAGATTGGACAACTAAACTCTGTTTTGTCTGTTTCAACATCAGCTTAATCAATGCGTTACCTTCTCAATTTCAAATCTGCTTGCTTTCTCCATCCTTTGATTCTTCTAGAAAGAGAAAAATCTTATCATCTTGTCATTCATATTCTTAATCTCTCTTGATGATTCGTAATGCCTATTTTCTCTTCTAATCAACCTCTGTTTGGGTTCAGAGAAAATTGTGTTTTGACTTTTTCCAAGCAAGCTCAATGGGTTTTGTAGGTAGTTTATTGGGAATTATCGGATTTGGAATTGGAATTCCCATTGGTCTTTTTCTGGGTTTTGTCATGTTCATATACTTTGATCCCAGAGACGTAAAGGTAATGCATATTCAACATATTCCGCCTTTTTTTTCCCATCAGAGTTGATTTATTTGATTATTTTCAGTCAATTTTATATGATTAATTGATATGGGACATAGAAGTGACATTTGCTTTCCTGTTTATATTTTGGTATTCTATTGATGAAGATTTGAGTTAAATTCTGATTTAATTGGATTTTTTTAAAGATATTTATTAGTTTTTATTTATTTATTTAACCTTTTGCTTTTCTCATAAATAGCTGCCATGAAGCTTCAAGAGGTATTTCTTTTTCAATTTTTTTTTAGTTTTAGTAAGGTGTTTTCTCAATGATGCATAGATCATTCACTGTATTAGAAACTCATTGTAATCTAAATAATTTTATGATTCACACGGTGCAATATGTGTTTGATAGTTTGCTTCACATATTTAACAGACTCCACACACACACACACACACACACACACACATATATATATATATTATGTATGTATATTTGTATGTATATTGCAATGTTATGCATTTTAGTATATCACAGTCATTCTTCTTGCATACATTTTAAGTGGCTGGTAAGGATAGCAGTGCCTTCCCAACAATATCACTGCTACAGGCCAGGCCTAAAAGTGAAGTGAGTTTTGTCTATTCATTCCTTTCTCTATTCCCTCTTAAAGTCAGTGAGAAAATCTGTTGTCACCTTTCTGAATTCTTTGCAATACATTCATGTCAATTATTTAAAACTTGGTCTTCGTGCTGGTATAAACGATGTTTGTTCTAACTTGTAAACTCAGAATTTAACTGTTTATATCCAGGAATAAGATAGAAGAGTTTTGATATATTTCATAATTTTAAGTGTTGTCCCCATTTTGGTCAATAATTGTTCTTGGCTTTGAAGTGTACTAGGGAACCCATTCATATGAAAGCAAATTTTCTCACGGTAGATGCAAACTTCTTGAACCTACAGTACTTGCAGGACCCAGTTATTAGGCCACTTCAAGAGTTCGATTCAAGCTCTTTGGTTGATCTTTTGCCTATGATTCCATTTTGGGTAAAGCATCCAGAATATGATCGAGTGAGTACTAAGGTTTTCATTATTATTATTGGCTGGGCTGAGTGCTAGTCTTGATTACATGGAAATTTCAACACTAGTATCAGTCAAGTTATATTTTTATGAACTGCGACTGATTCTGCCTGTGTAAATGTGCAGGTTGACTGGTTGAACAAGTTTATTCTTGATATGTGGCCTTACCTTAATAAGGTGATACAAATTTCAAAAAATAAATAAACAATTTTTTTTTTTTTTTATTTCAGCTATTCAAAATTGAGAGTTTCTCTAGCATCAAACTCCGACTTGTATCAATCTGCACAATTTCCTTTAGCCTGAGTTGGTTTCTTACACAGGCAATATGCGGTGTAATAAGAAGTACAACAAAGCCTATATTTGCTGAGTATGTTGGCAACTTTCAGATAAAATCCATAGATTTTGAGAGCCTTAGTCTTGGAACTCTTCCTCCTACAATTCATGGTAAGAATGGCTCCAAGTTCCAACAGTTGAATGGCATTCCACTAATCTCAGGTCCCTAACATTGCCAGAGTATTTTATGAGTTTCTTGTGGTATAGCTACACTTTCTGTTGCAGAGATTTTGATAACTCGGCCAGAAGAAAGCAACTAAATATGATATTTTTCGAGGTAGACTATTAGGCAAAACAGCAAGCTCAAGCCCATAACCTATAGAAGAGAAATATAAAGAAATTGTATGGTAGACTGCGGGAGCATTGCAGAGCAATACATAAGCAAAAACTATTCTTTTGTGACACCACCTATGAGAACCCATCTAGTTAGTAATGGATTTTCTTTTGTTTAATCTAATCATGGGGTCTTATGCATCAATTTGGCAGGTATTAAAGTATATGAATCTAATGAGAAGGAACTAGTTTTTGAGCCTGCGGTTAGATGGGCGGGAAATCCCAACATAGTATTGGTGTTGAAAGTGTTGTCTCTACGAATCACAGTACAGGTTAGGAGAGCTTTCAAACCATAATTCTCAGAAATAGAGTAAGAGGTGTTTGGCAACCAAATAAAAAAAAAATATTTAAAACTGAAGTTCTTCCATTTTGATTTTCACAGCATTTGACATGACATCTTTTGTGTTATTTCCATAGGATTCCAATAATTTTCTTTTTGAAAATTTAAATATCATAATGTCAAACCTAGGTTTCAGGAAATGACTTAGCTCTTTGATTTTATATCTATTGATTTTATGTTCCATCATTTTTGTTGACTCCATTTTACACAATGATGCATTGAAATGATTTGGAAATCAAATTGAATTATTTGATTGTGAGTCTTACATGCCCATAAATATTTACAATATGAAAGAAATGTTTTGTCAAACATTGATTTTGCTTATTGTCAGTTGATGGATTTACAAATATTCGCGGCACCACGGATAACTTTGAAACCTTTTGTGCCAACCTTCCCGTGTTTTGCAAGGATCACAATGTCTTTGATGGAGAATGTAAGTGGCAATGTATTTCAACTATTCAACTCTTTGTTTCTCAATCTAACTTGTTAGATTATCATTTTCCAATGTAGCCACATGTAGACTTCGGATTGAAAGTACATTGGAGGGGATGTTATGGCAATCCCAGGTTTGTATCAATTTGTTCAGGTGATGCTCTCTCTTTCTCATTTTAGCTTCACGTCTTTGGCTAGGCTATCTAATACTGACATGTCTGGATTATCATTTAAGTTCATGTTAATCATTAAGTGAATATAATGGTAATGCTTTGACATTGTCAGATTTTTTATTTTCAATTGGTCATTTTTCTTAATTGTAAACATCAAATTTCTTCAGTATTATTGAGAAACATGGTTGGGTTTGACCATTTTAATGGTGGTAAATCAGCCAACATGATGGACAGAGCTATAAATTATCCCAGAAATTTTGATTGGAACTTACTTTCATAAATCCTCGTCAAACTTTTCAGTTATTCGTATCTTATCTTAAGTGATTTGCCGAAGGATAAACTTGAATAATTTTATTGTTTGCAGTGATCCACAGAAAAAATCCGATGTCTGAAAAAAGACTTATTTCAATAAGACTAGACATTGCTTGGAACGGGTGAAATGAGCTGAAAACTGAGTACAAATACTGATACATGATCAAGAATATAGAGTCCTGCACCTTTACAATTTACTGAAGGAAAATTTTCAAGAACTGGCTTTGCATTTAGTTCTCTGCATTCCCCATTACAATATCCAAAAAAAAAAAAATTATGTCAAAATACGAGGAAGAAAAAATTATGTTAACACATATGTCCTGCTTAGTTCTGAAGGAAATAGCAGATTGATCTTGGAATTTGATAACCGGTTCGGTTTGAGTGACATATTACAATATTCCAAGTTCTCCTGTTATTTCCTAATATTTCTGGAACATAATGGTTTCAGCTTTAATTGATATGTGTACATGTATTTGCCTATGTATACATTTGTGTTGATTGTTTTATACGCAAACATGTGTTCATTTTGAAGTGCCAGAGTTATGCATAGTTAATGAAGTTTTGGGTGGTTGGCTAAATTCGAGTTCACATTTACAATTAAGAATTAAGATTATCACTAATTAGTCTTATTGGACTTTTTTCTTATGTATTTTGAATTCCAGAGTTTGTAAAACAAATATGACATCATTTTTTTTGCTGGTAGCAGGAAACTATAAAGAGACAAGTGGCTAGCCTCTATCTCTGGCCCCAGACTCTTGAAATTCCTATCCTTGATGGTTCAGTGTAAGTTTTATAGTTAAGGATGAAAGATAATAATAACTATAATAACAGCAGCGGCAGCAGCTGAAGTTCATATTTCTTCTTCTGAGTTACCCTGTTGAGTTAGACATGTTGAGCTAATCTTGTATGGTAATTATAGCTTTAGTATGTTTATGAATAAGAACATGGTTGAAGTTCAATTATTCAATATTGGTACTGTGAAAATAAGATCATTTAATTGCAAACTTCCATAATTGCTATTGCATACTTTCCCTGTATTATATCTTTAGCAGAAATGATCATTGAAGTATGTCCTTCTACTTCATGATAGAGGAGCTGTGAAGAAACCAGTGGGTATACTGCACTGTGAAGGTTCTGCGGGCACGTAAACTCTTGAAAATGGACTTGTTGGGAACATCTGATCCTTATGTTCAACTCAGCCTTAGTGGGGACAGGCTTTCAGTAAAAAAGAGTTCTATCAAGATGAACAATTTGAACCCCGAGTGGAATGAGGACTTCAAGCTTATCGTA
Source organism: Nyssa sinensis (assembly GCA_008638375.1). Classification (NCBI taxonomy): domain Eukaryota; kingdom Viridiplantae; phylum Streptophyta; class Magnoliopsida; order Cornales; family Nyssaceae; genus Nyssa; species Nyssa sinensis. Next base: position 3,406,021 of record CM018051.1, on the reverse strand, counting down.
AAGGACCCTCAGTCTCAAGTTCTTGAACTACATCTCTATGATTGGGAAAAGGTTTAGAATCATGTTACCTTCTCATAATCTATTGCCTTAAACTCTTATTTTATTTTTTCTTTGAAGTTAAAAATAATTTTGGTCTTAAAGAAGAGAGTGGTAGCATATGGTTTAACTACATAATTTTGGTCTTAAAGAAGATTTATGTAATTGATCATGGATAATTGTGACAAAGACTTAGTTGAGTTGATTATTAACATTTTTTTAGTTATTGTTTTTTTTTTTTTTGGGTAACTGATAACATTGACCTGCCTCAGTAACTTGTTTGTCAAATTATTTGGTATAAACTGATATTTTGGCTATGTTAGTACTTATTAAACTCTTGATACTATCCTTATTACTCATTGGACTTTGGATTACTTAAGCATGATGCTTTGATCTTTTGTTAATAATGATACACGTTGACTTCTAAAATGACAGAAAATAGATTCCTTTACTTTTTGACACAAGTTTTTTTTTCAAAATGGTATACATGGTTCATTTGCTCCATATTATGTATTATTTCAATAATAAGAATTTTTTTTAAAATTTCCATCTAAATGGTGAAGTGTTATGGCACTAATACACTGCCCTCCCAAGAAAAGAAAAAATTAAAGGAAAAGCAAAGGGTGCCTTCAAAACAAAAGTTGGGTTGAAGTGGGGACCCAAAATCAGGACAAAAGTTGGCTTTGACTTGCAAAGTTCTAAACTGAGATTGATGACTAAGATTCTGTTTTCTGGTTTCACAGGTTGGGACACATGACAAATTGGGAATGCAAGTAGTTCCTCTGAAATTGCTCAAACCACATGAAACTAAGGAATTTACACTTGATTTGCTTAAAAACATGAATCCTAGTGATCCTCATAACAAGAAGCCAAGAGGGAAAATCATGGTGGAGATGACCTTTGATCCATTCAAAGAAGACAATGAAAGATTTAGTGGACCTCTTGATAGACAAGTGAGGAATGAAGTTGTTGGAAAAGCATCCGAAGACATGTCCTTCCGCGGAGGAGGTTTACTTTTGGTTACTGGTCATAGGTGCTGAGGATGTTGAGGGAAAACATTACAACAATCCCTATGCCTTAGTCATCTTTAGAGGAGAACAGAAAAAAACAAAGGTGAACATATGAACACCATTTTCTTTTATGAAACTGTAGATATGGTTTTGCCTCACCTTATGAATTTCTCTGGATTTCTCTAGGTGATCAAGAAATCTAGGGATCCAACTTGGAATGAAGAATTCCAATTCATGCTAGAGGAGGCTCCTTTGAAGGACAAAATCCATATTGAGGTCATAAGCAAGCGGAGAGGCATTGGATTCCTGTCCAAGGTATGATCATCATTGTTTATTTTCTTAAATTTCTCCCTCATAATTTTCTAAGAAAGCACAATCACTAAACATTATGTTCTGTATAGGAACCATTGGGGCATGTGGACATCAATCTTATTGATGTAGTCTACAATGGGCGCGTTAATGAAAAATACCATCTAATCAATTCGAGAAATGGAGTAATACACGTTGAGATACGATGGAACGTGATTTGAGAATTGCCACAGCCCTATAATGTAAATTATTTACTTTCATTTTTTATTTTTCTCTACAGATTCATAGTCATTATTATTACTGATCCGTAAATTCATATATGTGAAAAGGGAGGTCTTTTATGTAAATAAAAAAAAAAAATTCATGTGGTATTCTTTTGATTATTCCTCAGAATCATATTATAAAATAAACCTTTTTTTTCTTCCCAAAAATGAAGTGCAGAGGTATTACTTGGTTTTTGTCCCTTTACTTGGGCATGGGACAATTAGATGTTATGATTGAATCTCTACCACTTACAATGTAATTAGATGCTTAGATGTGTGATTAACAGATCATGATATCAGCAACAGTAGATTTTTATGTTAGAGACTTCACTCTTCATTTTTTTATTTTAAAATGAATTATGTATTCTCATCTGTTGATGGATCATGCACTAAGGCGATAAGGCGGTTAAATGATGCAAATGGATTGTGAAATGCTTGAACTTGGCTTAATTAGGAGCTCTTTTGGATTCATTTAGCAGCATTGATGAGCTGAACTTGAGCTGGAATCATAGCCAAAATCTTATGGAAAATGTAGGAAAATCTTCCACCAAAGCTTCATAAACATCTTTGAAATCAACACATTTTTCCCAAGTCTTTCAATGATAGATATTGTCCTCGGAGACGGGTTACAGGTAGCTGATTTTGTCCTGCAAAACAAATGTCCTTGTAACTATCAATTCAACTCAACAAAGCTTTATCCCAATTATTTGGATCGGTTACATGAATCGTATTTCACCATTCTTTCGAATTTATATTCATATGAGGTCTAACAAGATTTTACATTGACTATCAGTTACCTAATGCTACCCTCCTCCTTAAAAGTTCTATTGAGATCATCATCATTATTTTCAAGCTACTTGTATAGCCATATAGAACTTGCTATATCATGAGTGATCTTGTAAGTAATTCTGGTAAATGCTTTATTGGGTGTGTGTTTCTTGTGAGTTGTGAGTATTGATAGTCAGAATGATTAGTTGGTTGTTTACAATCCAATCAGAACTATCAAATAACATTTATAGATTTGTTATGGTAGCATATTAATTTGCACTGCACCTCTTCTAAGTTCTAACAATATGGCATTTTCAATGTACACTCCACTTGTGTTTTGAATCTTTGAATCAATTTCTCATTGATGTACCAAAATATTATGTTACTTCATAATACAAGGGATGTCATGTTGAATTGCTAAACTCGTCAATTGGGGCTAGTCTGGTTGATAATTCATGAGTCGTGACCTCTTCTAAAGGAAGGTATGAGTTCTCACTCTTTCACTAGGAGGAGATGTGTAATTTATTGAATTTCTTCTTACTTATTACAGTCTGTTGGGTTGTTGGATTTTTCAGGGTCCAAACTTAAGAAACTTCTATAAACTTTAAAATAATGATTGATGATTGTATAATCCACTTTTGGTTTGACAAAAAAAAAAAGAAGAGAGGCTGGACTCAATATTGTGAAATGGTTTGCAGTCAAGATGTATATAAGCTCATAGTGCGACTAGACAACATAGTTTATGTTGATAATTTGGCATCGGAATCAAGCGTTTAAATTCAATTGTTATACGAGTTTTTGATTGTAAGCACGTGTTTTTAAATCATTTTTTTTGGTTTCTCCAAGTATTTTTATACTTATTTCTTAAACTCATGTTATTTTTAAAGACATATTTTCAATAAACCCTTTTAACTCAAAATTTTAATCTAAAAACGTCATTTGAAAAGACTTTTTCGTCTTAAAATATAGTGCTTAACTAATAAAATAAAGATGCATCTCTTCCACTTGAGTTTGAACCAAAAACTCATTGTTATACATTTTTGTTTGCTATTACTTGGCTGGCTATAATATAACTATCAGTGGGCAAAATCAATATAGTTTTCATTGCCAATAAATATCTATCTCCATTGCTTTGTCCTTCCATGATGTTAGATGCTCTATATCTATACGGCAGCGGCATCTTGTGAGCCCAATTTGGCCTGTGCTTGGCGTGGTTAAGAGCAAGATGCAGACTCCTTGACCACCCTAATTTCCCCTGTTGGGTTCTCAATAACAAGAAGTTTTTACATATGAATTCAACCTTTAATAGCATATAAAAAATACCACTAAAAAAAAAAATTACCTTTTTTATTAATTTTTAATTTTTAAATAAAAATAATAAATTTTAGTTTAATTGAATCGGATATAGGATAACACGTTATGCAAAGCAGAGAAAGTTTGGAAATAATTTTTTTGAAACAGGGTGAGTTTGGGATAGGGGAGCTATGTCCCATATGCGTCCCATTGACATTCTTACTTACGTGGGACAAAATAAAATGAAGACTTCTTTTATAAGTGAAAAAGTTTTCAAAAGTCTGGTAGGCTTTTAATACGAGACAAATTACTTTAACTCATTATTTATTTATTTTTAATAAACATGTTAAGTCCAATTTTTTTTAACAACATGTTAAGTCATGTTAAATGAGTTGACATGAATAAAACTCAAACATGTCTTAATATATTGACACGTTTATGACACAAATCTATTTATGATTAAGACAATGATAGACATCCAACCTCAATTGTTCCATCTTGTAGCCTACTATCCTACAAGGGTGGAATCCACTAGTTAGTCCCACCTCTTGTGAGAAGACGGGTTATGAGATGAACTAATTGAGATGAAATATTTATCTTTATTATTATGTTTAATTCAAATCTACTAACTCTGTGTTAGACATTGACACTCTTACTTAAAAAAATGATTTTGTATTTGAGTTACACTTTGGTATAATTTTTTCAACTCAAAGTAAGGATTGGAATAAGCTTTTAGGGCATTTCCAATTACTATTCAGATCTATAATCAAATTCAAATTTGAGTCAAAAAGCTAAAACAAAAACCCATCTTCCAACAGTTGCATCAAACCTATACCAAATCTAAGCAAATTCAAACTCAAACCCAAATCCAAACTTGCGTGTACTGTTCATTAACTTGAATTTGCAACAATCACTAGGATTTTCCAAAAAAACCCTTCAACAGATGAAAATGAGAATTAAAAGAAATAGAAAAGAAAAAGGGTACCTTGGTGGAAAGAAATCGTGACCTCCAATGGTGCAGCGGTTATCGATGTGGACAATGGAGGATTGAGTTCTCTAACGGTGGCCATCTAGCGATGGAGAAGAAATTATTGATATGATTGTCACAATGTTAATCAGCAATGGACCAAAAATTGTTGATGATGAGAGAGGCACCAACTAGATGGGTGGCAGATTCTGATGATGTAGCCATCGTTGATTGCTTGAGGGAGGGGCTTTGTGAGTCATTGGTGTTGATCACTTGAGGGAGGGGCTCCATCCTAATCTCTGTGGTGCCTCGATGTTCCAAAATGTTTGAGAGAGATGCAAATCGACTTTGTATTCTGGAAAAAAAACATCGAAACTTATATCAACCGTTAGATAAGGAGTTAAAAAAAAGATATTGATAGAGGAAGGTTTGGGAAGAAATGAATTAAGTAACTCTTGAGATAAGGTGAAATTTTTTTTAAAAAAATTGAGTAAAAATTTAACTGAGTGTTAGAAACCATCTTAGTCAAAGAAAGCTTTTGCTCAATTTTGATCCGCTGTTGGATATGGCCTTGCAAATTATTTTACAATTTGGGCTCCTAAACTTAAATAGGCTTTGAGTCCAGTCCAATTAGCCCAGCTCGAATGGGCTGGCCCAATCTAATTTCATCAAACACCAAGGGCATTTTTGCTTCAACCTCCTATCCACTCGTCTCTCCATAAATATCACATCTCTCACTTCGCCTCTTTCTCACTCTCTTCGACCCTTTCGAAAACCTTATCTGCTCTATCTTCATGGCCATGTCTTCCTCCGCCTCTTCCCTCCACTTCCTCTCTTTCACTCCCAAAACCGTCTCTCTCTCCGGCTCTAAACCCGCCTCTACTTCACTTTCTCTCTTCTCTCTCAATCTCCCTCCTAAATCCATCTCCATATCTCCTTCACTTCTTCACTCTTCCGTTAAACACTTCAAAACCTCGCCGTCTCGGTTTGTCCGGAACGTTGCCGTTTCCTCCGACTTCGAACAAGAAGAGGAGGTCTTTAGCGATGCAGAGGAACCCCGTTTCGCTCCCGACCTTAAAATTTTTGTTGGGAACTTACCCTTCAATGTCGACAGTGCCGCCCTTGCCGAGTTGTTTGAACAAACCGGAAATGTCGAGATGGTTGAGGTACTACTACCCTTCTCCTTCTTTGAATAGCAAAAATTTTCATTTGGGCATGTGAAAAGTCTTTGAAATGCATATTGGTTTAGGGTTTAGGGTTTAGCGACTTGTTATTTTATATAATCTGGATTTAGTGGGATGTTGTTTGATTTGAAGAAATGAATTTTGTAGGGTTTACTGATTTTTAGGGCATGTTTCCTCTTTAAATGGGCTTTCTTTGTTTCGATGGAAATTTTTCTGGAAACTCCTTTTTTTCTGAGAAAAGAAGATTAGTGTGATGTGAAAAGAGACTTAATTCATGAAGTGAGTTGCGTTGGCAGGTTATATACGACAAGATATCTGGAAGAAGCCGAGGATTTGGTTTTGTGACGATGTCTACAGTTGAGGAAGTTGAAGCAGCTGTTCGACAATTTAATGGCTATGTAAGCTTTGTTACTCTATAGTCTATACACCATTTCATTATGCAATGTTTCTTGGGTTGCTTGAATTGTTTTAGACTTTTAGTTAGGTATTATCATACCCAAAGAAAGGACTTCCATTCTCTAACCGGACTTTATCATATACAAACAACTATTGATTGAATCTCTTTATTTATTGATGGAAGCTGGGATAAGCTTGATTCCCAGAAAGCAACCATCTTTGGATCTCACTTGCTATCTGGCTTTTTGTTGAGTTTAAACTTTGACACTGTTAATGGCTTATAGGCCTAATGAATTTTCTAGTTTCATCTATTATATCTTAAAGTTATTGCAGGCATTATGTTGTTGCATCTAAGCAATAATTTATTGTGTTTGGCAGGAGCTGGGGGGTAGGGAATTGAGGGTTAATTCTGGGCCTCCTCCTCGGAAGGAAGAATCTTCTTTTAGAGGGGCCAGGGCCAGGGTTGGTGGTGGTGGTGGTGGTGGTGGGGGAAGTTTTGATAACAGCAACCGGGTTTATGTGGGTAATCTTTCATGGGGTGTTGATGATTTAGCACTTGAGACCTTGTTTAGTGAGCAAGGGAAGGTTATGGAAGCCAAGGTGGTTTATGACAGGGACACTGGTAGATCAAGGGGTTTTGGTTTTGTGACTTACAGATCTGCTGATGAGGTCAACAATGCAATTGAATCGTTGAATGGCATTGTAAGTATATCACTATCCCTTTCTTTACGTACTTTTCTACAAATTTTCCTGTAGCCCCTTTGTTTGCTAAGAAGTGGGAACACACACAGCAGCTCCAACTTTAGGTTATAAAGTATGAAGTTTCCACTTCTCATTTCCTTCTCTACGTCTTCTCAGCAACCCAATTACCTGCAAATCTTGGCATGTGTTATCAATGGAGTAGATTAACACTCGGTAGAATTATTTCACATTTTTATTCTGAATAAAAATCTATGATGTCAATGGAGTAGAATAACATTTGGTAGAACTATTCATAATTTTATTCTGGATAAAAATCTGTGATGCTAATACCTTCCTCCCCCTCCCCCTGGGGCTCTGCATGCCCCTAGCCCCTCTTTCTTGTTCTGCATTCATTCTAGTATTGGTATATATTATTTCTTAAGCAGTAACTGCAACAGTTGCCATCATATAGATTTTTTTCAATGGCCCATTTTTGTTTAATATTTACTGAACTAAATGGTTGTTCCTGAATCAAAATTTGTAGTATGTCCATTGTTTGGATCTTTTATGAAGTGGTTAGTGTTTATTGAATGTTCATGAGGTTTATGTATATAGAGATTATAGTTTTTTTGGGCAATATTTAATTAAATATGTAATGCTGGTTGATGCGTTAATCTACCTGTAACATTGGAGTCATTGGACAGTATGTTATATTATTGTTGTAGATTGGCTTATTGGAGTACATGTGGGAACTAGTAATATACCACTTGTGTCTTCCTATTTGCTTGTGAATACATATCTATCAAACTAAATATACAGTTCCAAAATTTCTAATCAAAAAATTAAAAAAATAAAAATATAGTGTTCAAAAGTTTGTAGATTGCTTTGGTGTGTGTCATTCCATTTTGTTGTTCTATAAAACTGAGGGCATAATATATATAAACCAGCTGAAGACATAGATCTTTCTTCTGTAATAGAGCTATTGTAGAAATTGAATCAATTGGCAATGGATGGTATAAGATATGTATGTGTATGTGTATGTCAATATGTATGTTTGTATGTATTACTGTCAATTTATGGTAAATATTTATTTTATATGTATATTATCCCTTTTACTTATAATAAAAGTTATACTATCCCTTCTATCTCCATTTCCTGCTTTTTGAAGCAAACTCCAAGACTATTTTAGAGTTTGATTTCCATGCTTATATTAACGCAATCAAATAGATCAAATTATTCTTCACTATTGTGCTTCAATAGCTTGATTCCTACTTTGTATCCACCTCTAAGCTTTTTAATTTTCTATATTTTCATTTATGGAACAGGACCTAGATGGGAGGTCGATCCGAGTGACCGTGGCTGAATCTAGACCAAGGCGTCAATTTTGATCAATAAATTTTGGTGCTTCCTTCATCCAAGAAAAACTTGGGGTAAAGGTCTTAATGAATGTTCATCTAATTTTTTTATTAAAATATTGTCTCAGCGAAGCTTTGCATTGATCTTGGAAACCACTAATTTCTGTAACAGGTTTGTTGGGCAATGCAGCTGGAGTCCATGTTGCAGTTCATCAATATCCTAAGAAACATGCTTCTTTCACCACGGTGTTCAGTTAGCATGTTTGACCTCTGGATGTGGAAGAAGAACGGCCCACAAATGTGTTGGAACTTTTTCCAATGTATGTTCTGAATGCTATACTTCAGACAAGACACCAATTTGTAATTTATAGTTTTATAACTTTTGATGGAGTAGGTAAATGAATTGTTGAATCGTTTGGCTTTCTAGTATGTGTAGCATGAAGAATTTTGTGATTGTTGAATGAATTTACAGGGAAATGTAAATCCAGACCCCCCAATAGCATCCAAGCTTTTGGAAATTAATGTTATACTGGATTTGATTGATGTTCAAGGAACTTCGTTTGGCAATTCACATTTCCTATTGAGAGCAGCTCTAGTTACCATGATGAGGTAAGTTCAGCTCTAGTTAACTTGCTGCGGTAAGTTTACTTGAACTCAAACTGTCTTCAGTGCTATGTGTTAGTGATTCCAGAGGAGGTGTCCCATGGCAGTTTAGCTGGTTTATTTTCTAAAGACTACATATGGTCTTGTTCTGAATATGATTTATCTTCTAAAGACTACTCTCCACCCACTTTCTATACTCTCTCTCTCTCTCTCTCTCTCTCACACACACACGCACATCTGGACATGGGTTTTGATCACCCATCTGGTATGCACCGTGTCTTGTCATTTTAAGAGAAATCTGAAAAAGGTTCCTCTATTTTATTGACTGCATGCTAGATGACACAAACTTTGCTTCCAAAGTTCGGAAAATGAAATATGCCTATTCAAATTTAATGGAGTATTGAAGTAGCTGTTGTGCCTGTCTAGGTTTGTCGGGTTCAAGTTAGGATGCAGAGTAGGTGTTGATCCATTTATGAATTTCAGCGATGCTCTGCAATGGCAAATGGGGTTGAGTATGTCTTGAGTTATGTTTGAAGTACTTGCCCTTATTTGGGGCGAACGTAAAATTAGTTGTGTCCTCTATTTGGGGTCCCTCGAGACTTCAATCACAATCTTCTTCTTCTTCAATGTATTTCTCATACATCCACCAGTTCCGTGATATTAATTGTAGGTTTCAAGTATGATTATTAGTTTAGATTTCTTGTACAATTATCACGAGAGGGGCTAGCCAAAACTTCTGTATCTTGTCATCATCTCCTGCTATTCAAGCGTATCCCATCTCATGTTAAACGTTTTTATTGTTTTTGTTCTCTCTCTCTCTCTCTCTCTCTCTCTCTCTCTCTCATGGATGAGCAGGGCCTTCTGTTTCTAAAACAATATTGGCATACCTCTCTCACTTTTTTTTTTCTTTGACCTGGTGGAGCCATTTTAGTACTTGAGAGCACATTTTGGGCAATGAATCCTGTGAAGCTGATGGTGCAAGCTGAGAGGGACCTTTTAAAGTTTTTATAAGATTGCCTCAACTGGAGGCCCTTGTTGAAGTCACAAATGACATTCACAAGCATTTTGGAAAGGTACCCAGAAAATGACATGCAGAGAAAGGGTCATGATATCAAGGAAGAGTTACGGAATTTCTGTCTGAAAATTTTATATTTGTAGATAAAGACATGTTTTTAATTAATGCCACGAGAATAGGTGTTGTTTGATAACTCAATTAAGTGTTGATCATTTATTTTTTTTTAAATTACGCATGTTTGATAATGGGCAAATTGAAAAATTATACTGCAAACAAGTCCTCTCAAGTCAAAGAAAATGCTAAATGCACTTAATGAGAAGTGATTTTAAATAGAATTTGACAAATAAACTTATCTTCAAATTTCCACTTCTGCAAACTGGGGTTGCTTGATGTAACAAATAGTGCACTAGAAGGGGCGGGGTTCAAGCACTGTGGATCTGAATTTGAGCTCCTCAACTCATTACAGAAGCCAGTGCGACCTGATTTTTCAGTTGAAAATTGGTGAGTGCTAGGGAAAGAGCTTCATGATGTGTACATTTTTGTTGTATATGGACTGGTTATTTTTATTTGGGCTTGATAACTCTTGGGGGAGACTTCGATTTGTGTGGAAGGCATTGCGTTCTAGAAAATTCCAATGCTTACCCACTTGTAAGTGGAGAGGTCCTTTTTACAATTTGAACCCGTGACTTCTATGTCTCAATAAAGCAATCTTATTGTTCTCCTAAGGCTTGCCCTTCTTAGATCTCACAATGATTGGAGCCTTGTGCATTGGACTAACCTTTTAAATGATCTGTTGTATTAGTCTGGTTAGGTGGCTCAGAGCAACTCCAAACAATTGAGTTATTGGAACTGTTATAATTATATTTTAGTAGTTCAGTTCTAAAGTAGTGTTCTATCAGTTGGTTATTCATGATTTCAAAATTTAATCAAGTCAAATGTTTTTTCAAATATAATTTTTTTTTTGATAATCACCATCAATCTCAACGGTTCAAATTGTTTCAAATGCATGGTTCTGATTTGACCAAATATTTTTTTTCTTCTTGTTTTATGCTTAAACTGCAATGATAGTTGAGAAAAAAAAAAAGATAATTCTTTCAAAAAATAACATTTCATTATTGAATCATAAATGTCAAAAAATAACTTTTTTGATCTTGTACTACACCTAAATTTTAACTTTAGCATAACAAAAATAGTAATTTTTATTTCATTTTGGGGTAGCTGCTTTCATCTTGGTGAGTTGTATTATGTAATGTCAAAGTTGTTAGATATAGTGTGTCATCAATGATATTATGACATGGCATTATTTTGAGAAAATTAATGTTATGAAAGAGGCCATAAGTAGTAGAAAAAAAGTGGATAATGAAGGTTATTATGGACATAAGACAATAAATCAAGAAATAATTCTTTGAATGTTTTTATAAAGGGAGAGAGAGAGAGAGAGAGAGAGAGAGAGAGAGAGATTTAATTGAATTATTGTTGCAAGTGTAGAATGCATAAACCTTAGAATGGAAAAAGGTTGCAAAATTCACTAAAAACCCAATACACTTTGTGTTCTGGCTAGAAATACATTTTGTTGTATCAAAAACACTTGGGAGTTTGCACATGTTGGGCTTGAAGAAGCCCATGGGCCATGGTACATTCCAAAAAGGTGTTTATTCATAATTAAATATTTTATTGATATACAACTTTTAGTTCCACTATATGATAAAAGGAGTACTAATTAAGTGCACGAGATTTTTATTATTGTAGGATTTGAAATGTGTAATTTTATCTCGGTGGTAAGAAAAGTTATTTTCGTAACTCAAATTTGTGATCGTAGCGTCTGATTGAATTGCACTGAATTATATCAATGCAGACAATTGATTGAATCTGATTGGATTCCACTGAAATAAGTCAATATTTTGTCCAAGTAGCATCTTCAATAAATGCTCATCTGCTTGTGTCCTCTATGGGTTTACCATGGACTACCCCATTAAAGGGCCTTTCTCTTCTTAACAACTGGTTAGGATCAGAACATAAATTCCTAATAGATATAAGGCCTGACTCAATATGAAAACTATGATTTCAAGGAACCAAAATGTTATTTCTTTTTTTTTTTTTTTGGGTATTCACATAAAACACTGCAAAAAGAGGGTGACGTCCCATCAATGTTGTGTTTTTGGGTATTCACATAAAACACTACAAAAAGAGGGCGACGTCCCATCAACGTTGTGTGAACGCTCTTACACGTGAGTTATACAAAAGAAATTTTTTTGTCACCCTAAGCAAAGACTACCCACCTCACCTAGTGAAGAGACTTGAACACAAGCACTCGTGGCAAGGAGTCCTGAGTTCTCAAGAGAGGACGGCGGCTTCCCCCAAAAAAAAAAAAAAAATTACATGTAATTTTTTCCTCTAATTAAAAAAATAAAAATCTCTCTTTTTCAAAAGTTTCCAAAAAAAACATGTAAATTCTCTTCTAATTTTAAGAATAAAATGTTTTCCCCTTAAAATTCCCCAACTTGAAACAAAAAATTTCCCTCCAAAACTTTCCCAAAAAAAAAAAAAAATTCTAGCCCTGGCTCCGCCCTTGGGAGTTCTATCCACCCCGCTATTTAGTTTGGTGGTAGGACCAAAATGTTTTGTTTTCAACATACAACCATGCAATTCTTTTGACTGTTCAAACAGAGGATGATTAAAGTAAGTAAAGAAGGAAAAAGATACAATTAACATGCAAGCTAAGTTTTTATCTTAAAAAAAATTGGAAGGTCATGAAACAGAGTTTGACCCAAAAGAGTTCTTCTTCAAAGAACCCTAACCATGAGAGTGCTTCATTAGGGAATGATTATTCTGCAAAAAACAAATGAGGCATATCATGCTTATAAGTCCTAAAGAGACAATGAGTGTGCTGTGGCATGTTTTGCATTCAAAAGCTTTGGTTTTTGGGTGTTTGTTAAATGAGTTCCAGGCTTTTGGCTAGTGGTTTGAATTAAGCTACAAACATATTAAAAAAAGTGTTATCTCAATGATTTCTATAACTACTTTTTTTTTTTTTATACTTTTATATCTTTGACTTAAAGGTAAAGAGTAGTAGTATTATATTCAAATGACTTAGCCAAGTATTTGTATGATGCATGTTAGAATAGAGTAGCACAGAGCTAATCATGCTGTTTTAGGTTAGGCTATGTTGTTTAACAAATTTGTTTTTGTTTTTGGTTTTGTTTGCTTGTTTTCTTTTTCTAAGCAATAACTTTTCTGCAATTTGCCCACCTGGACGAAGAGTAGTTGGTTGGTAAGATGAGTTTCTGGGCAAATTTAGGATTATAAAATGAGTTGAGATATTCAAGTTTTGTTTGGTTAGATGCTTGTTCGAGATCGGCTCACGAGATAAACAAGTCAAACTTAAACATATTTTTAGACTCGTTAATTTATCGAGTTACTCGAACTCGACTTGCAATCGGCTTGATTAGAGGCTAATTTGAGATTGACTTAAAAAATTAATAAACGAAACTTGAACACAATTTAAAATTTATTTATTTTAGCAAGTCGAGTTTGAATAATTTATTATTCGATTTATTTACAATGCTAGGTGAACTGCACCCAAGACTTGGCATGGGTTCGAATTTTCATTGACATGTCAGTTTGTGATTTAAGTTTCCCATGGTTGTAATTGGGTCATGCTAAGGGGGCACCCCTACCAAGGGCTAAGCCTTTTAAAAAAAAACTTATTCTGCAATTTATTGGGGAGAAATTATTGAATTTTTATGTGTGTTAGCTTTGAAGTTTTCTTTCAAACACAGTAAGGGGTCTTTTGTAAGCAATTTGTGGTAATTGGAAGCATGCATAACTGATCTTCCAAAACAATAATAAGGGGATGCACTTTGTGCTACTGTTTCTTGTTTTTGCTAGGTTTTATGAGTGGTTGTGGCTAGTTCCTTAATTTGAGGAGAAGATCAAGGAATACATGGAGAAGAATAAGACCCTGCAAACTAATACAAATTACTTTTTTTTCTTTCTTTGGAGAGGGTATCTAGTGCCCTTAGGCCAAGTAGAGGCCACTGCTCTCCCAGCGTGGATAATCTCATAAAAACGAATGATGGCTGCTCCTAGAAAAACTGGAGAGTCCATCCAAGCGCTTTGCAAGAGACCTCAAGACCAACTGATCCACCCCTCGTAATTAATACAAACTACTTTGAATGACAGTTTTGAACCCCACAAACATTCTATTTTTTCACTACAAATTTCGAGACAAATTTTAAAAATTGTTTTCAAAGCTCTTTGTAACAATTTTTTTTTTCCTTACAACTTAGTGTGAAACTTACAACTCAATTTCACAAAGCTTTAATCTCAACTATTTAAAGTTGGTTACATAAATCATGTCTCGTCATTTGACTTTATCTAAAAATAAATTACAATTATTTTTTTTTAACAAAATTGAAAACAAAATAAAATAAGAAGAAAATAGCCACAATCTTCATCTCATTCCGAATTTATTACTCGAAGTAATTAACAAACTAAAATTTATCATAAATAATAAAAAAGTCTAATTGATGACCTAAACGAATGAATTTGGCCAAAATTTAGTATTAAGCCGTTAACAACGGATTGAGTTTACTGGACTGTTTCGGATCAAAATATGATGATTTTGGCTATGAGTATGTTGAGGTGACTAGTTTCAAAACACTTTTTAAAAGTGTTTTCAACTACTTTCACAAGATAATTTTGCTTCTATTTGAACTTTTTACGTTCTGATTACTTTTACGTTCTGATTACTCAAAAAATTCTTCTGTCGCTTGTTTTGCGTCATTTCTAACCATGGTAGTAACTTTTGAGGCCTTCCCATCCCGGAGTTCATCCTCTACTAGTTCATGGCTACTTTCTGAGGAAAACAGAAGCTGAGAAAGTAGAATCTAGCATGAGAGTGAAACTTAAAACAAGTCAAGCCAGGAAAATCAAACAGATAGAACTATTATTATTTTTCTTTGCTTTGAAAAGGCTGGATGAGATGGAAAGGTGAGGGTGGTAGACAAAGTGATGAGGGTGAAAAATAAAATAGCTTCTAAAAGAGAAACAAAGATCCATAAAAAAGGAAACAATTATGGGTCCCAAAACCTAGTCAGACATGAGACACCACCCCCTCCATATTTCTTTGTTTCACAAATCTCATTTTTAAAGCAACTTGTTTTTCTAATTTGTAAATACATCACAATTTGCCAAGGCATGGGATTGGGATATGACTTTTTCATTCTTGTCACACATCAACCCCTTTCGGTGTGAAGCATTGCTACTTAGTCAGCAGAGATGGGTCCACTTTGACTATTTGCTGACAGGCTCTGCTCACAGAGTATGCGTGCTTTTGTGTGTGTAAAGATGAATAAATACAAAGGGTAAGCCAAAAATTTCCCATCTCAATGCACACATCAAGGTCATAATACATATATTCTTATGCTAGTTTGATTAAGTGGCGTACAAAATGCTGTTTGAATTAAGTTGATAATTGTTTAGGTTAGTTGTTAAAAGATGCTTAACAACTATCAAATGAGGGTATTTACAAATTAATTAACTCTACTTAGGAAATGAAAAAAAGTTAGATTTATCAGCTTAACTTAAATTGTTTTTAATAAAAAAATTATGGCCAATAAGTACAGTTTTAAAATCAATTAATTACGGATAGAGAGACGTAAAAATGTATTAAGTGCATTTAAAAAGCTGATCCAAACATTTAAAAATGGTGATACATTATGGCAAAATGCCTAGCTTATGGCTAAGAAATTTTGCCATCGAGCCGGTTCGTGGAGCGTCAATGACATCTTGTCATTTGGATAGGATGTGTGACTTTTAAGAAAGCAAAAATAACATTTCGTCTCCATAACAAGATGTCATTGATTTGGTTCTGGCCAAGTCAAGAGTAGGAAGAATTACCCAAAGAGGAAATTAGAAAACAATATGGAGAAGGAAAAAGG
Source organism: Nyssa sinensis (assembly GCA_008638375.1). Lineage (NCBI taxonomy): Eukaryota > Viridiplantae > Streptophyta > Magnoliopsida > Cornales > Nyssaceae > Nyssa > Nyssa sinensis. The sequence continues at coordinate 3,390,199 of CM018051.1, read as the reverse complement.
AAACATGTTTGGTAATTGGTATTTTATAGTAGCAAAAATCTTAAAGTAATGTTTAAGAACTAATAATGGGCTGATTTTTGTACAACCATTTACTTGATGAGAACATGTTATGCTGACATACAAATGAGTACTGAAACAGCCAAACACAGACCAATGCCATTTGAAGAGGTCCATGAAATCATGAACATTAGATAAGGCAAAATGGCCATTATCTTGTGGGCACAGGCAAACATGGCCGCAATTTTGGACTAAAGGGCATATATGGTACTGATGCCTAGACTCTGCATCCACTGAATGCAATACTCAAGACAAGAACCAGTGAACATGCTCCAGAAACCCCCCAGAAAAGGAAGCTTTCTTGTCCCTAATTCATGCTGCAAAGCTGGTTCATACTTCCATGTGAAGAAAGGACAACAAAGTTTAAAATTTATAAGGGATAATTAGATTCATTTTTTGTAATGTCTCATCTTACACTGATTTTTTTTATTTAACAAAATTGTCGGGAGGGAGACGAAAGAAAATGAAAATTATGAATTTATTATTTTATCCTTATGATAATTATAGGGATATTTCTCGTGATCTCTTAAAAATAAGAAAAATAAATATAATGTATGAAGATATTTTAGTCATATTAAAAAATTAGTTGAAACTGTTCCTATAATAGAAATGAGATCAGTGTGATATTAGAGATTACATGAGAAATTCTATAATTGTCAAATAATTAAGAAGAAATTAATGTAATTATCCCAAATTATAATATAGATATGCGTTCTCACACACCAATTGGTGTCTGTTTTCATTTAAAATAATTATAGTTCCCTTTTTGAAAGGCATTCTCTCTCTCTCTCTCTCTCTCTCTATATATATATATATTTATGTATATATTAAAACCCTTTTGAACTGATTAGGAGTTCAATTGTTAGAGCCAACTTGTTTCATTATAAAGTTAATTGATTAAGTGTTGACAAATGTTACATTTCTTAAAAATCACCAATGAAGCTTATTTATTTTTTGAACTTGATATTCAAAACATAACCTATTATTTGAGGATCTATATTTTTTGATATCTTGTACTGGGTTTAGTCGTTTTATATTTTTTGATATCTTATACTGGGTTTAGTCGTTTTATATTTTTTGATATCTTGTACTGGGTTTAGTCGTTTTATATTTTATCTAAGAGAAAGCTAAATTCTACGAAAAAATTTAGGTTAATCCTTCCTTTATTTTTTAAACATACCTGTAAGTCTCGGGTTCGAATCACAAAAATAATTTTTCTACTTGTAGAAGTGTAGTTGTGTATATCTAACCATCCTCAAATTTTACAATGACAAAAACAGAAACAATCCTCTTGCTTAGAGTGACAAGTGAAAGAAGAAGAAGAAGAACCTTTTTGGCCTGTTCATAGTCGGTTTAAACCGGTTCCTGCACTCTTTTGATAGTTTCTTCCTGTTTTGGCCTCGGTTTTTATCAAAAACTGCTCATTTTTCTCTCAACCTGATGGAAGCAGAAATTGCATACATCTAACATTTTTTAAATTTTACAATAATAAAAGTCTTATACATTAGAGTAAACCTTTGACAAAGAGAATTGAGCCAACTGAAAATTATGTTATAAGAGTTCAACTGGATATCACCTATGCTACTGGCCATTGGTGGGGGATAAAAATTAGTGTGGCACAATGGTAACATGGTGGATGGTGGGAACCTAGGCTATGGTAGTGGTAAAATATTTATTAAAGAAGCAACTGATGATGGAAAGTCCTTGGCTTAACCAATGTGCCCCAGCATCAGGGGACATTGGCCTTTTAGGGAACCAAACCAACTGCCCTACATGTCCCAATACCACTGTACCCCCCCACCCACCCCCATCTTTTTCCTCTTCTTTTTTCTGAGTAATTTAGGATGAAATTTGTTGCTAGTCCTCTCTTGTAAAATTTTATGTTTGAATTTCATGGGATGCAATTTTATGTGGTTTTCAAAATGAAGGAGGGTATATTAGTCTAAGACAATTTTTGATTTTAGTTGATGTGTGCACGATGCACTTATTTGGAGAGAAATTTTAGGGATAATTACATTGATTTTTCCAAAGTTACCTGATAAGTAAAAAGTTTCTCCTTTGTTTTTTGAAAATAAACTAATTTTCGCCGCCTGTTATATTGACAATATACATATTTTTTATTCCATATAAAATCTGTCACTAATAGTATTAGAGTTTCAATCAATTTTTTTATATGACTAAAATATCTTTATATATTACACTAACCTTACCTATATCGTAATTATCAGATATCACAAAGGTGGTAAGTGTAATTATTTCTAAAAGTAAAACAGTAAATTCATCTTTTTTTTAACGCTCATCTCTCGACAATTCTGACAGGGAAGTCTGTACAGAATAACATCCTCTAATTATCAGATATTGTAAGAGATGCCAGTGTAATTATTTCTAAATTTTTTTAAAGTAGTATTATTCGGTCAGAAATGACAAGCTGACTATAAACAATGAAATTACATAATTTATTTTAAGTTCATCAAATCCAACAATATTATTTTTCAATTTTTATATATTACATTTATGATCAACTTCATGCACATCAAACAAACCCTAAGAATTAAGAATTATTGAAGAGCTTGTTAAAAAAACAAAAGAGTTTGCTTCCATCATGTTCTTACCTATAGTTTTGGTCTTTTTCATCCAATAGTTTCTAAAATTCTAATTAAATCAAAACTATATTCTAATTTGACTTTTTTTCAACTGTATTAACTGTCGGGTTCCTGTTAACAAGCATTGTTAATATATCTTGTTGGCTTGTGGGGTCATGGAATCTTATCTTCCATGAAGTTTTAATTATGTTTTTGTCTTAAACTGTGATTAGATTTGATTAATTAAGGATTAAATAGTTAACTAACTATAAACATGAATCCTTTACGCGTCTACCTAATCTTTTCGACAATTAGGATGGAGTGGTTATTCAACACTGTTTGTCATTCATTGACAACCAATAAAAAAAACCCCCACATCGTTGACTCCAAAGCAGTGACAAAAATAAAAAAATAAAAAAAATAAAAATAAAAATAAAAATAAAAACCCGTCTTTTATGAAAAAAAAAAAAATTTTGCAGGCAATTTATAATTTCTATTTTTTTAATATAAAAATTAGGAATAAATTATCAAATATTTAAAATTTTGGAGAGGCATGGGTATTTAATTAAAGGGAATAGCTCAAGTGGTAAAAGATAAGAGAATAAATACTTAATTTTACCAAATTTTTAGTTCAAAATTTACTGGGTGCATATTTAATTAAAGGGTCCGGGAGGATTTATTTTGGCATGATCCTCTAGTAATTAAGAGATATAAAGTGATCGGAAGTTCCGACCTATTTTCAAGAAGAAAAAAAAAAACCTAAAACTAAATCTGTCACTTCTCTTAAACTACATTTTCTTAATACAAACTTTTAGGGTCATGGAACTTTATCTATAAAGTAAAAGAATTACGTCCTGAACAATATTTTTAAAAATACAAATTTTTGGGTCACGAAACATTATTAATATAGTAAAAAGATTAGTTTCGAGATTCTCGTAACAATAGAATTTAAAGAAAAGTTAACTATAAATAATCTTATCCCGCAAAGAAAGAAATTGTTTGCAAAAGTAATTACGAGAAAAAGAAAAATTATAATTGGAGGTGATATGATTTCCAAACCCAATCCTCTAGAAGGATTAGGTCAAAAAGCACAGCACCCTCTCATCCTAACTAATGGTCCAGTCCCTTGAAATTAGGCTTTTTTGTATTCAACTTAGGTCACTGCGACTGCCACTGCAGCAACCCATTGTGATGACGTGGCACCCATGATATAGGAGAGGAGAGGAGTCCACATACCCATCCAAACTACAATTTGCACAAAGAAAAGTCTTTTTGGTTCTCAGAGTCTCTTGCTTGGGCACCAATTGTGTTTTGTCTTCTCCTCCCATAGGCATGAGCATCACTTGCTTGCACAAGACTCCAAGCACTCTTTGCCAATTGACTTCTAAATCCACATGGACCACTTCTCTTCCTCTACATTCCCCTCTCTCTCTCTCTCTCTATATATATATATGTGTGTGTGTGTGTGTGTGTGTGTTGGATCCGTGACACACCCACATTTTTCTAGGGTTTTATCTTGACGCCTTGTGTGGGAAGCATCCAAATGAGGCTAGCCACTACTAATCATATTGCCAAAGTTGTCCTAACACACTAGTAAAAAGATCCCTAAAGTTGGGAGTGAGGACAATGAATTTGAAATGACCTAATCATCAATTTGCATAATGTTGTTGAATTTTGTGACTTATCTTTTGACTCCATACAAAAGAACCCTTCAATTTTGGGACTTATATACTTGTTCCATCCATTTTACAGTATCATACTAGTAATCCTAGAGGATTATGTGTCCAACAAGTCACCAATTCAAGTCGTGTCAAAAGGTATGCTTATCCTACTCTCACATATTTAAAGTTTACTTTCACAGTCATGCGTCTAAAGAATCTATAGTTGGCAAGTTTTTATTATTAATAAAAAATGATAAATTACACTAATTTTTTCTGAAATTTTTAAAATTACATTGACCTTCTTTATTTTTACTGATAAATTATAAATATCTCCCTCTAGTCAATTTTTTTTTCCTTCAAAATGATAAAACTACCCATTTCTTTTCTTTTCTTTTTTTACATTTTTTCAATTTTGACCAATTTTTTCTAAGTTTTTATTTTTTTTTTATTTTATAGAAAAGTAAATTTAAGGTAAATAAATTATTTTTATTTTTATATAAAAAAATTTAATATTTTAATAAAATTTAATTTGAAAATAATAAAAAAAAAAATCAGTCAAAAATGAAAAAAAATTGTAAAAAATATATATATGAAAGGGACAGTTTTTTCATTTAAAATTTTTTGATTTCAAGGAGTATTTTTAATTTGTCAGGTAAAATAGAAGAGGTTAGTGTAATTTACCCTAAATAAAAAAAAAAATTGAAACTTAAGTTTATATACAATTTACCTCTATCGACAACTCAACATAAGTAAGATCAATACTGGGTAACAAACATTTTTTGCTAATTCTTTATATATATATATATATATATATATTTTTATCCCGTAATTAACGTCAAAGTAATTAATTAAAATTTTAGAGAAACAATCTAAAATTATGTGAAGAAAAGAAAATGTGGAAATCCAAATAAGAAGAAGATGGTGAGTGAAAGTTCGAGTCATGCTAAGGGATAAAAGAAAAGGCTAGATGAGCTGACCCCTATAGGCATTTTGGGTGGAGGGGGACCAAACGTGATCACTTGTATATTTCAAATCTTACATATGAGTGTGAAATAGTGAATGAAATGTGACAAGATTTCCACAATGGAAGAATTCAAATCCTTTTCATTTTCATGGATTGATTCAAAATGAAATGATATAATTACTTAATTAAAATTTTCTTTTTCTTTTGTCCCAAAGAAATTTGTAAGAATTTTTGAATAAATGAAGACAAAAATACAAGAATATTCCAAAATATAAAGTCCATGCCGAGATTAGCCCAGAGGGGTTGTTTTCAAAGGTCAGAAGATGCTAAAGCAAACTATTATTGATTTTTTTTTTTTGTAAGAAAGAAGGGTGATGTAGTGATCTTGATGTTCTTTGAGAGCCAGTTTTTGATTGTGTAAAGCAAAAAAAGAGTTATGATTTGTGTATTTTTGTTGAATTTGTCGAATGCCCATTACGTGTAGACTATATATATATATATATATATATATTGAAATCCTTTTAGATATAGACAACTTTATATATAGTACTGCACTTAGAAGTTATATGAAATAATTTCTCAAAAAGTATTTTTCTTTTTCACATCCACATGTTTTATGCTAATATGGCTAATCTAACATTATTGTACTCCCCTTGACCTACTGATCGACTCAGTCGGCAAAACTTAGGAAGGCATTTAACCCATGTGAATAGTGGGTTTTTCTCTTGCACAGCCATATGTATTATGCTAATATGGCTAATCTAACATTATTGAACCCCCCTTGACCTGCTGATTGACTCGGTTAAAAAAAAAATCAATTTATTTGGCAAAAGGGTAAATGTGAGTTTTTGACTATACACACCGTCTTTCTTTCTTTTTTTTTTTTTTCAAATTTTTCACCACACGTGTTTTTTTTATAGTTATTTTCAAAACCATGATTTTGGTCATAGGATTTTCTTAAAAAATTGGTTTTTTTTTTTTTTTAATAAAAAGACTTCTCTTTAAAAAACACCTTTAAAATTGTCTTTTGATAAGTTTGACTCATTCTCATTTGATATTTGAATAAGTTTAAATATTATAAAAACTTATCAATATAGAAGCGTCTCTTTAAAAAATGTTTTTAATTAATTACATAGATTTGAGAAATATGTAAAAAAAGCATATGGGTGTGAGAAATATTAAAAAAAACTTGGGTAAATGTTGTGGTGCCCATTGGTCCAAAAAAAAAAAAAACCCAAAAAAACCCAAAGTACACATTATTTTTGGTATGGGGGCACAATGAGAAATGCTGCTGTATTTTGGGAGAGACAAATAGTGCTTATAATGTTCTAACTTTCTGAGACCAAGAAAGGAAAAAGATAAAAGGTTCCAAAATTTGAGAGGCAGCAAAATTTGGGTAATGTGACATATGTCACTTCATTGTTGGGGGCAAGATTACATGCAGCTACTCATCTGATTGGTGAAAAATAATTAGTGATGATCAAAGGCTACATCATCCACAGATGTTTTGTCCCGGGGCCAAGTGTCACCCAAGGGAGTTTGGGCATTTTCTTACCATCTGGCCAAAGGGTACTGGACAAAGAGGGTCATGAGTTGTGGGGTGGTGACCACTGGCCGGGCCAGCCCAGCCCAGCCTTTACCACAATATTGCTGCATATGATGGTGCCTTTCAGGAGGGGAAGTTTCAATGATGAGTTGATGTCTGTTTTGTTGTCCAAGGGAATAACTGTAGCTATCAACACTCCCTACCAACAAAATGGAATCTTTTAGATAAAAAAACAGAGAGTAAGTTTTAAGTTTATGATAAGTTGAAAAAACTAAGAAAAATATCCCGGGCACAGTGATTGGTAAAACGAGCATCTAAGTGTTTGACGTATTAAGTCTAAGTAAATTTAAGATTTATGATAAGTTGAAAAATTAAGCAAAAATACCTTCACGAGTAATGGCGTTGTAGTTGATAGGACGAGTCTCAAGTGCTTGATGCTTGGCATACTAAGTTTAAGTATTTGGTTCGTTGTTAAGTCATTCGTGATTTAAATGATGCGTGTATTATAAGGTTTGTGCACGTGTTCAAAATTTACTCCACAGTCTTATTTTGATAAAATAATAATAGGTAATTGATTCTGAAATCGCGAAGGACAGACAAAGAGAATTTATTCCTCGTTTCCCAAGAAAAATTAAGAAAAATCTAAACAGAAAATGTTGAGAGAGAGAAGAGATGATTTTCAAGCATCAGATGGTTAAGGGACTTAAGACCCCTTAAATGGGAATGTTAGTTGAAATATGACTAGCATGGGAATAGTGGTTCACCACCACCCCTCCAAAATTTTGGAAATTTTTTTTTCTACTGAAATTTTATTATAATTTTAAAATTGTCTCTATCATATATATATTTTTTATTTATAAATATAGCTATAACAACTCCGATGTATATATTGTTACCTTCCTAACCTCCGGTTCCACCATTGCTTGAGAAGATGGCAAAGCTACAAAGGCCAGCTATGCTACTCTGTTTATAATTTTCATCTTAAGTTATTCATGAAACGTGCAAAACTTGACTTTTTTAATCGATTGTGTATTTCACATCTTTTTTTCATGCACTTACACATATACGGACGGTTGATGGACAAAATTTTGACTCTCGTGACATTCATTGCATTCTCCTCTTTATCTTCTCTTCCTTCTGTTTTCTTTTCTTTCTTTTTCCCTAGATTTTTTCAGACAATTTTAAAGAACACGGCTCTCAACCATCCCCACTCAAAAAGATAAAATAAATACATAAAAAAACACAGTGAGAAGTTTTAAAGAACATGATCATGACCGCCCACTCATATTGATTTTTTGATAAAATGAAAAGTTGGAAGGTGGGTTCTACTAAATCTTGAGGTAGCATGCCAATTCCTCCATCTATGACACTATTCTCCATTCCACCAACTCCCAACAACAGGGTATCTATGACTCTGGTCAATTATCTTGAAATATAGGTTAAAACATAAGAATTTAGAAGGTAACTTTGGCTTAAATTGCAAAATTAGAGCATTTCTAAGAGGAATGTACCAAGAGAGGCATAAATTTTAACGGTCAATATGTCTCTCATTTATTCAAATTATACACTCTAACAAAAGAGACAAGACATAATACATTTTGTTTTTGACTGACAAATAATGAATGATAAAAGACAAATGTCTCCAAAAGGAAGACAAAGAGAGAAAGAGAAAAAATCTCGAGGGTAAGTAATTGTATGTGTGTGTGTGTGAGAGAGAAGACAAAAATATAATAAAATATAAAATGGATACTCGATTTGATTATCATTATTAGAGTACCTGTATTAAAATGTGAAATGATAGCGTAGACAAAACATTATAGCATGAGCTAAATGATACTTCTGCATCCCCAAATGGCTTCCTTTGTCTGGAGATGCTCTCGTGTTAAAAATATGAACTTTCCAATTTGACAGTGAAATTCAATTTTTTATCCAAAAAAAAGAGTAAATCGATAAGATAATATCGAAAGATTTTACTATCATACATATTAAAATCTGACACATGACATGTGTTCATATTAGTGACAATCAAAGAACATAATTTATTTCACATTTCAAGTTTTAATATAAATGATTATAAATGACAATCAAAAAATAATTTAAATATGAAACTGTGAAGTTCATAATCCTCACATTCCATTACCTTCATAATTTGATAGCAAGCCAGAGAAATTAAAACTTTAAACTATCAAATTTGTAAAATATATTATTTTCTTTGTGAGGAGTTTTATTGAAAAAAAAAAAGTAAAAATGAAAAATGAAGATGCATTGGGAAGTGAAGCTAATAAAGGAGAGGTTGGGTGTTGGTAGTACCAAAAGATGGAACCAAATTGCATCCTCTGGTTTTAGCTCAACATCTCACTGCATTCAGGCATGAAGGTTCTGAAATTGTACAATTATGTCTTCTAGCTGTTGCTTACTCGCACCTTTCTATTTAAAGTTGCATACGTGCTTCTCATGCCAAATGTTTCCATCTTTAATTTATTTAGCATTTATAATTTTTTTTTTTTTTTGGGTTAGATGAGTTTATAATTTGAAAATGATCAAACAAATAATAAATATATCTCAAAAATAAACAAAATAAACAAAACACACAAGAAGATGCAAAATTTATATAGTTTGGAAAGATGTTTATATTTATGAGTAACGATGAATCAATTTATTATGTATCAAAAAAATTATAAGAACAAAAATTCCAAAACCCGAAACCTATGTTTTTCCAATAACAATTATATTTTCATCAATAGAAACTATAAAAGATTATATACTTATATAAGCGAGTTACAATATAAGAAATAAAATAGGTCAAAAAATTTTTCTAAGGTTTTGCGGGTCACAACGGGCCATCAACAATTCAAATGTAATTCATGACAACCATTCAAGAGATTGATTCCGCCAAGATCTTTCAAATTAAAAACAAGGTTTAGTTACCTTTTTTTTTTTTGTCATAGAACTTTTTCTCCTTGTCGAGTCTATGAAACTTCGCTTCTTGTGGTCAGCTTGTACTGTTTTTATAGAAACATGCTTTCATTTCTTTTTAACCCGAAATGGCCCCGGGAGAGAAAATGATCTTTTTTTTTAGGGTACTCGCGGAAGCAGATCCAGTGGATCACTCATAGCTAGCTTTGTGGTACCATCACTGAAGCTCAGGATTGTTGAAGGGATGAAATCTCAATTCCTGATAGAGTTGAGAGTTGTTTCCATGAACTTCAACTTCAGTGGGAAGATTATGATAATGTTGTCTCCTGGTGGAAAATTTCTGTGCAGTCTTTAGATTATCACCCAATTGCCAATGCACACACACACACACATATATATTTATATATGTTTGTTGTGCATTTATAATTAGAAACTAAAATGACAATGAAATTAGGTATATTTTCTTTTCCAGTAAGGATAAACCTTAAAGAAATTAGCCAAAGCTGATGTGTATATATATAATCAGCCAAAACAGTTTCGGACTTAACTGTTTTTTCTCAAATCTATTTTTGTGCATTTAGAGAAATTACTCTCCCGAACACCCACAAGTATATAATCAGCACCAATGATATTAATGACGATTCCAAAGATAATGACATAGTTTTTTAACTAAATTTTTTAATAATTGTCCCCAATTTGTTCTTACTTGACTGGGTAATTACCCACTCACTCTCTGCCATTAAATATATTCAATTCTTGCCATCTCCTTGTACATAGTATGAAAACGTGAATAAAAATCAAGAACGTCAAGTTTTTTGGTTGAATTTACACGGGTATTACTTGCCCTTATTTAAACTCGAAATTGTATTTTATTGACGATAATCTAAATAATAAAAGTTCAATACATTATATTTATAAAATTAAAGAATATTTATCTAAATAAGAGACTACTAATCTGATTAAGAAATTATTAATTTCTCGTTCTTGTACAACAAGAAACTATTAATATTAGTCCGAACAAAATTAAGAAACTAAAATATAAAAAAAAGTCAAAAAATCAGGTCAAAATTAGGACACTCACATATTGCTCATTTTTCAAATTTATCGGGTCATTTCGAATCATCAAGAATCCGTCACTTGATCTGAATCACCCAAGAAAAAAAAGTAAACTCATTGTGCTTGCAGAGGAAATCTACATATATTCATGCTATTGAGGTACAATTTGGCACTTGAAGCATATCACTTGTATTGCTTGTGCATGTCGTAATATCACTTTTATATATATATATATATATGACCTCTAAAAAGAAGAGTACTATTTAGGAGCTTGATTTTTATGTAAAAAACACACACACACACACACACAACTTTAGTGAATGATTATGCAGTTGACATTTGGGAGTTCTACACAAATATATAGCTATTCATTTAGAGTTGCGGGTGAAGTTTCACTCAACAAACTACTTTGAGGAATTGGGTATTAGGCACCCTAGTGGAATAATCATTCCCACATTTACTCTTTTAGTATGTCTTACATTGTCTTCTTCCCACTGTTTGTTACAAACATAATTCTTTTCGCATTGTTCTATGATTTAATTTTCTTGTCATCAACAGTAGACCACACTCAAACCCGCGCACTCGCACTCGCACTCGCACTCTCAAACATTAGCATATATGCCTGCGCTGAAACACACATACACATAAAAACATGCTATAAACACGCATGCAAGCATGCAGAAAGCACACATAATTTATTAGCTTATGCTCTAATTAATCCCCCAATTAAGAAGTAGTACTTATGGGTTTACAATCTCAAAACTCAGGGAATGGGCTGTGTAGTTTGGACAAACAAAAACATAAAAAAGGAAAAAGACCCAGAAAGGCATTAGCTTGGGGATTGGGTGTTTTTAAATAATATTATACACATTAGCTTAAAAACATGAGTTCAGTTCCTGCAATTCAAGCAACTAAAATAATAAAAAAAGAGAATAATAATATAACTAAACATGGTTAGTACGCCAAAGCCCATAATTATACCAAGAAATTAACAAATGGGCTTTAGAATAGAATAATGTAGAATTGGAAAACAAAATATGGGTGTTTGTGAAAAAAAGTCCAGTGATAAGGAAAAGCTCCATACTTATTGTTAATCATCGATTATTTTAAAAACTTAAGTTATTAGAGCATGTATCAACAATATAGACCAAGTTGTTTAACACCCTTTTTCACATGCAATTCCATCTTACACGTGCATAGTGAACAATATATTAAGAGAAAGATATATATAGGCATGTTGGCAAAACATGACGAGAGTGAACCTTAACGTAATAAGGTACAGTGAGTGTAAATCTTGTACCAAATGAATGAGGAGAGAGACTTGAAACCTAGTACCTCTCAGAACCAAAGTTCTGATATCATGTTAAATTAATAGTTGCTCTTAAAAGTTTAAGTTATTAGAAAATGAGTCAACAATGTATCTCAAGTTATTTAATATTTATTATACATATTAAATTCTGATATGTAAAATAAATGATATCATCGTCATATTTTAATGTTAAATATATGTCAGTATTTCATATTCAGGAGCATCAAATTCTTCTATATTATCTTACTACTTATCTTACTACCAGATTATTTTTTTCCCGATGTTTCTGAGAAAAGATCGAAGATGGCATAGAAGGAGAAGAGACAGTGCAATTAGTAGGGGGATGGGGACAGCATGCTTGGTGAAGTTAGGGGTGGAGGGATATGGGAGAAGGGAATGGGGCTATAAATAAAAATAAAATGTTTCCTATGCATACAACAAGTGTGTCGAGCTGAGGGAGCGTGGATGAGGGCACAAGGTGATATTGCCACTACCCACATGTTTATTCAATCATCAATGCACAACTGCTCCATGGCACCATCTGAATTTCTGAATTTTACCCATACATTGTGTGCCTGTATCTCTATGTGTGTGTCTATATATATATATATAATTATAGTTTTCTCGAAATTTTTAATAATTATAAGAACTGAGATTTTTGAAATGACAAATTACAATAACTTCCTTTCTAACTTTATTTTTTTTTTTTATTCAAAATGACGAAAATGTCTTTTTCATTTACTTTTTCTTTTTAGATTTTTTAAATTTTGACATTTTCTAATTTTTTTAAAAGATTTTTTTCATTTTATATAAAAAAAAAATTAAGATAAATAACTTATATTTTTTTAGTCAATGAAGATTTTATTTAATATTTATTTGAACATGAAAAAGGAAGTTGGAAAAATTGATCAAAATTGAAAAAATGCAAAAGAAAAAAAAGTGGAAAGAGTACTTTTTTTATTTTGACAAAAAATAATACAGGAAGAGAAGTCAGTATTATTTAAGAAATTTTAAAGAAAATCTCTTTAATTATCAAAATTATTAGAATTCTCTGAAGAGATCAATCTAATTTATCCTCTATAATATCCATCTTTCAGTTTCCCTTTTTTGATTAAGAAAATGTGGGTTTTTTTTCTACTTTTAAAATTGCAAATTGAGAAGGGATAAAACTAGGCCATTTGTAAAAGGATACAGGATGTGTTAGAGACTATAGGCTTTGGTAGTCTAATATGTTTCATCATGTGCTTTTATAATTTAGAGGGATGACTTGGAGAGAGGGAAAAAAATTTCTGTAAGTGAAGTAATGCTATTTTTAAAGAGAATAGTAGGGTTCAACTTTTCACATAAACAATGAGAGGAAAGTTTATAGTAAGGATTTAATATCATTGAGGGAAGGTTAATAAGAATTTAATATCGACTTTAATGGTTAGTTAGGATTTTTAAATAAAAAAGATAAATTACATAGTTTACATTAATTTTTTTTTAAATTTTTGATAATTACAAAAAAAATTATAATTTTTTTGAAATAACACTGATCTTTCCTATTTCTACTGACAAACTACAAAAACTGCTTTTCTGGCCTAATTTTTTTTTCAAAATGACAAAAAGTGCTCCTTTCAATTTATTTTTGTTTTTTGCAATTTTTTAATTTTGATATATTTTTTTTTAACTTTTTTTGGCTTAAAAAAATATAAGTTATTTATCTTAAATTTATTTTTATAAAAAATGAAAAAAAAAAACTTTTAAAAATTTTAAAAAACTGGTCAAAATAAAAAAAAATTTAATATACGGGATACTTTTATTATTTTAAAAAAAAAAAATAAGTTGGAGAAAAAATATTTGTAATTTGTCAATACTAATAGAAAATATTAGTATTATTTTAAAATTTTCAAACAAGATCATTGCAAATGTCAAAAATCTTATAAAAAATTAATATAATTTACCTGAAAAAAAAAAAAACATTTAACTGACTTCTTCTTTCTCAATCAAACAATACGAATAAAAGACAATTTCCTTTCTAGGATACATTTTCCATCGTTTTTTGCCCTTTTTCTTTCATTCAATTTTCCTCCTCTCCTGTCATCTCATGATATGGAGTGAACAAAACATACCCATTAAAAAAGAATAAGAAAAACACACACACACACACATACAAAACTTAAGTGTGTGTGGTCCACACGTGCTGGTGTGAGTTGGTATATAAGCGTGCCAAGGGAGACACGTGCGATAACGTTTATAAATTCACGCATAGTGAGGACGCACTCAAGGAGTGGTCAAGTAAAGGGACTACTAGTTGATGCTTGTATGGTTCTGTGACTCTTATATATATATATATATATATATTTGTATTATGTTATAATACAGGTTATATTTACTTTAGCAGGCGCATACACAGTAGTAGGAGGCATATTCTTCCTTTTTCTAAGTCATTTCTAATTTCTTAACCAACAAAAAAATATAGAGATAAAGACAAATATAGAGAGAGAAAGATGGCAATGGAGAGAGAGAGTGAAATGAAGCAATCAAAATTCAAGAGGATTTGCGTGTTCTGTGGGAGTAGCCAAGGCAAGAAGAGTAGCTACCAAGATGCTGCTATTGAGCTTGGCAAGGAATTGGTATTGCTTCCCTTGTCACAATGGCCCTCTTTTTTCTATTTTTGCTTTGTCTTCCTTGAGGTTAATGTGTCATTTGAGACTTCTATTTTATTGGGTTGTTGATAAATGTTTGTTTTCTCACATGGGTTTGTTTGAAACATGTTTTTTACAATCTTCTTTTTAAGATTTGAGATGGGTTTTGCTTGAATCAAATGATATTTGCTTGAACTTCAAGTTAATCTGTTTGTAAGGTGGTTCAGGGGCTATTTCGTTTAGAAATTTGAATTGATGCTTTCAAATGGGATGTTCTCGTTGGTTTCTCTTCTAAATTGCCATCCAAATGTGCCGTTTTTAGATGTTTTTAAAGCAAAACCTTGCTTGTTAATAATGAATTTCCTCAACTCTGTAACTTAACAGAGCTCTCTGTCTCTGTTTCTCTCTCTCTCTGAATTCCTGTATCATTCAACCCAACTACATTCATAGTTAGAAGTGACTTTCCCATATTAAGGATGGAAAATGTAAGTCTTTCAGCCTCTGTGCGTTAATCTTGTTCTGTTTTATATGTAAAGTTTCTTTAATCTTCAAACTTGACCTCTCTCTCTCCCTCCCTCTCTACTGAAGAGTCCATTTTTGCCTTGTTTTTTCAATCTCTGCAACCTTAAAGTGGTTAAATGTGCTCCATCAGGGTATAGTGATTTGAAATGGGATCATCAGATATACATGTTTGAGCCCGTCCCCACCTCAAAATCTTCCATTTTCTTCCAAAAGAAGTTGCTTGTATATATATATAGCTGATACGATTTTGGTTTGTTAAAGGTCACAAGGAACATTGATCTGGTCTATGGAGGTGGTAGCATAGGCTTAATGGGTTTGGTTTCACAAGCTGTTTATGATGGTGGTCGCCATGTTATTGGGTAAGCTTCCTTCCCTCTCTCTTTCACTCCAATTTTTTCCTCAAAACTCTCAAATGAAATTTACTAATTTATGAATAAAGAGATTAAGGGGCAAAATCAATGACTTGGGTTTGTTGTTTGTTGGTTTTGTTCTCCATTAAAACTAATTTTTGTCATCTTATTGTCTCTCCACAGAGTTATTCCCAAGACGCTCATGCCTCGAGAGGTATGTCTACTATGACCCCCAAAAGTCTTAAACCTTTCATCATTAAATTAATAAACAAGAAAACCCACTAATCTACTGTTATTTTCTCTCCTTTCCATGGAAAAAAACTTAGTTCTTTTTGTTATTTTCCTAGTATCTTTTCTTTTCAAACCTTCTATTTTTCTTTGTTGGTCTAGCTTTCTTTTTGTTATGGTTTTATTATTTTTTTTCTTAGTGTTTCTTTCTTGGTCCTTGATACTTGATAGCATTATCCATAGTACCATTTGGGTAGCTGGCATTTCACCATTTTTTATATACTTCTGGGTTTCTAATGCTTTCTCTGATTTTTCCTTTTCTGTCTCATCCTTATTTGATCAGTTCATCCCTGTTGTGTTTTTCTTCCTTGGCTTTTTCTAAGAGTCAAATTCTTTTTGTGTATATCACACCCACACATCCATCTGGTGGCCTATGAACTAGGCTCTGGCATTGCTGGCTCATCATTGCTTCACTGCACAAATGCACAGAACTCTATGCAAAATCTCTCTCTCTCTATTCCCCATCCACAGATTTCAATTTTTTTTTCTGGTGCCTTGTTTCCTTTTCAGTTAACTGGTGAGACAGTAGGAGAAGTGAAGGCAGTTGCAGATATGCATCAAAGGAAAGCAGAAATGGCTAAACACTCAGATGCTTTTATTGCCTTACCAGGTTTGTATAAGCCCTGCACAAAAATTCTCACTTTTGCACAGAAATTCTAAGGCAAATCAACAAAAGATAAAGAACCTGAGCTGCTTCTATTTTGCTAATTCTAGCTTGCAAGATTGACCATATCTCTCATGTTTTAGTTTCCTTCATAGTTGCTAAGAAGTCATCATTATATATTTCCTTGCTTGATTTCTCAATTTCTGCTTGAGAAAGTAATATAAAGATAAAAAGTAAGAACTTGCATTGGCAGTCCCTTTAGTCAAATTATCAAGAACCCATCTCCCAATTACAAAGAAACTGCAGTCTACTTGTTTGATATAAGTTGTGAAAGAAGAAACAGGTGTGTGTGTGTGTGTGTGTGTTGGGGGGGTTGCTGTGCTATCCTCTGGGTCTGGGTTGTATTACTGTGACCTTTGTATTAATCCTTTTAAAAGTTGCCAATCAAATGTATTAATTTTGTGTTACAATTTAAGCAGAGAGAGAGGGCTGAGTATAGAGAAT
The DNA here is from genome assembly GCA_008638375.1 of Nyssa sinensis. Lineage (NCBI taxonomy): Eukaryota > Viridiplantae > Streptophyta > Magnoliopsida > Cornales > Nyssaceae > Nyssa > Nyssa sinensis. Next base: position 3,373,213 of record CM018051.1, on the reverse strand, counting down.
AGGACAAAAATGGTAAAGAGTTGAATTTCTCATGAAAATGATGACCAAAATAAAATTTTCTTGAAAATGGCAAAATATTTATTTTGATGATGAGGCTGTTGTGTTTGGTTACTCCCTATATACATTATTGGTAAAGCTGTGAAAGCAACTGTGTGTGAAGCCTAAATGATCACGACCCTCTGAACTTTCTCACAAACACCAATAACCATGATCAGGGAGCAACTTTTCGAACCCTAGTTTTTTGACCCATTGACTTCTTCAACTGAAAATTAGAGCTTTTGACCCTGAACAACCCTACTTATGTTGTTTATATGATTTTTTTTTCCTTTATTGTAGGAAAAGCCTCTGATGTTGCTGCACCTATTCTCCCTTGTCATATTGAGGGAAAAAGGTCCCTCCAATTTGTGTGTGTCTGTGTCTATAGGGAAAAGGAGAGAAAAAGGAGAGTTCACAGTTGCACCAAATAGTTTTTTCCAACCAGCACTTGCACCTAACAGGGTGTCATGTTCAGCTCTGTTACTCTCACATCCTCTTAAGTTGACATTTACAAGTTCATGTGGGGCAAACCGAAAAAGTTGTTGACGAATAAGTGGTTGACACATAAGCTAAGTAGGTGGGTCATATGCTGATGTGTCAATCACTTATTGATCCGGATGCATTGTACCCGGCTTCGTCTCAAGTACACCTCAGCTAGTCCCCTAATCCCCAAGAGGAAAATACTAAATAAACTATAAAATTATGTTGCATGATTGTATCAGAGACATTATGGGCTGCCAGAAGATTATGCCTCTGTTGTATCAAAGGATGGGGTCAATAAATACCATGAATTGTAAAATGGAAAAACAAAAGGCTGGGGCCAACTGGTCATCCAACATGTATGTTAAATACCATGTGACCATGATAATCATCAAATGGAAGGCAGTAGACTAATAATTCTTAGTCAAAATAAATCCACCCTAACCATCAAGTAGTACAGAATGAATAGAAGTAAATCCATGCTTCTTCTTTTACCATTTTGTAGCAAGAAGTGATTGTCATTGTGCAATGCTATAAGCCTTACACTGGTTATAGAGTCCTGTTCTTAAATTCCCTTGAATCTTTATTCTGAGGTCATGTGCTCAAGTTTTTCAAATATTATTTACAATCTTTAATTTTTTAAATAAAATAAAATAAAATTCATGTGATACCACATGCAGGTGGGTATGGGACTCTTGAAGAGCTGCTTGAAGTGATAACCTGGGCTCAGCTTGGCATACACGATAAACCGGTAATTCTTCTGCAATTTCAGATTCTGTTGGATTGATTATCATCATTGCTGTAATTGCCTGAGAGAGTCTCCCTTGACTGCAATAACCAGATCTCAAACTCATAAATATACATTACTTTTTCCATTGTTTGTAGGTGGGATTGCTGAATGTTGATGGATACTACAATTCACTACTGTCATTTATCGACAAAGCTGTGGAAGAAGGGTTCATTAGTCCAAGTGCTCGGCATATCATTGTGTCTGCACCAACAACAAAGGAGCTAGTGAAGAAATTGGAGGTAATCTTTGGAAAATAACTCTCTTCTCTACAGATATTATCTCTGCTGCAGACTAATTTATTTATTTTTTGTTTTATGTTGTACTCAGTTGCCTCAAACAGTTTAATACCTATCTTGCGTTAAAATAAGAAATGTTTGCTTACTCTGTTTATAAGCCTCGGCAGTGAGCATTTGAAACCACAGAAAATGGTTTTCCTTTGCATATAAATGCACAAATTTATCTTTTGCAAATATTCATTTAGACATTTCCATTATATTGCTGCAAAATGGATTAATCTCATTGTTATATCAATATATGATGCATATACATTTATAAATAGACTTAAAATTGTTAGAGAAACAATGAGTTCCATTATTTATATTTACTGTCTTGTTATTATAGGAGTATGTCCCTTGCCATGAAATAGTTGCTTCAAAGTTGAGCTGGGAAATGGAGCAGCAGCTTGGCTACCCTCAAGAATATGTATCAAGGTGAAATTGGGTTGCTGCATTAAAAAAAAAAGTGTAGTAGATGGAAATTTGGCAGTGGAAAAGGAGCTAACTTGGAAGAGTTGATGTTTTCAATGTGGGGGGATTCTTTTTTGTAAATTACTTGCTCCAAATGAATTTGAAGCTTCACTTTCCCTACAATTAGAAGTTTTTTTTTTTTATTTTTAAGTTTGTAAGTACTAGATGCATATGAAATTCCCCTTCTAATGGTAACTTTGTCCAAGTATTTTGCATTGTTTTGTATATTGTTTTTTCTTATTGGAATTAATTTATGTTTACTAGCTTATATTTATTGAAAGAAAACAGAATGTTGTGCAATAGCTCCCTAATTAGGCTGTAAATGAGCTGAGCCAAGTAGAGCAATTGGTTGTTCAAGCTTGATTCGCTAAAATAAATGAACTTCATATTGTGATAAAGTTCGGTTTGTAAATTTCTCAAGCTGATTTCGAATAAGTCTTTAATTGAGTCGATTACGAGTCCAGCGTGAGTAGTTGGATTTTATATATATATATATATATATATATATATATATATATATATATCGTATGAGACCACTTATTGGCTTATTGAGCCAAACTCAATAAATTAACGAGTCTCAAAATATGTTCTAACTTGGTTTGTTTATTTTGTAAACCAATTTCGAATGAGACTCTAACTGAGCTGATTATTAGTCGAGCTCAAATAGCTTAGTTTATTTTACAGTCATTCCCAATCTTATGCCCATGCAAATGGTAAGGCAAAATATCAGGGCAACCTGCTCAACTTTTCTCCTACTTAAGGAAGATTACTCTCAATTTGATTTTAGGATATCAAGATTAAAGAATTGAAATTCATGTAACCAACCCAATATTTGATATAAGGTTTTGCTGATTTGAGTTGAAAATATAAAAAAATTGTATAAAAAAAAAACAATTACGTGATGCCACGAATCTTTACTTCAACTCAAGAACTCCACGTGCCTCTTTCTCATTGGTTGTCCACAAAAAATCTTTTATAGGTGTAAAGAATCACACACACACACATATGTGTGTGTGTGTGACTTAAGGTTGATTATATTCAAAGCTTTGATGAGTGGGGATCTCTGAGTCTTTCACTAATTTTGAAATCAAAATGTTTGCACGAAAACCATAGTCTTAAGCTCCTGGAAAATATTCACATGAACTCTCACCATTAGAGTAACTCCCAAGGCAACCAGAAGCTCTTTTCCCAGATTCTTGAATGCAGTGTTTCTACTCCAACAATGCTTTGCGAGTATCGAATTTTTACGACGTGATTGGAGCACTCAATTACACAAGCTCGTGATGTGTGCCAAAGAATTAAGAGAATCAAAACTGACAAGTGTCGTTAGTTAAGAGAATAAAAGAGGGGCCAATTGTGTAACAAACATGTCTGAGGCAATTTTTTCCAGTACCTCTTTGCTGTTAAGGTTTGAAGTAGAGACAGCAGACAACATTAGTCCAACCAACGACTGGTAACAGAAAGTGAGGGGCCAACCGGCCAAGCGGAGCTGTTTGGAAGCAGAGAAAGAGAAGCCTCTTGCGGCACATATTTAGTAAGAAAGTTAGCCCATCTCTTGCCGACATATAAGAAAAATAAGAAAGTCAGCGATAGAATACCATACGAGTATTTCATAATTATGTACATCAGTTTCAATTTCAGTTTTGAATATGTGACTATAAATAATATTACAACAATCTTCTAATTTAAAATATATGTCATCAGACTTTGATTTACACACTATCCCGTACTAGATATTTTTTTTTCCTGACAAATGAGACAATGACCAGCGTTTCAGAGGGCCACAATTTATCGTCGGCATGTTGTCGATTCAGCAGGTAGAAGAGGACCAAGTGGCATGGACATTATGGGACAATATGATAGCTAACTTTGGTCCCAGTTTCATTTCACATTGGGTGGGTGAGGAGTCAATTGTGATGAGATTTGGTTTTGGATGTAAATGTGAAAAACCATACAAGGGTGTATTTTGGTATGATGTCCATATATATATATATATATATATATATATTTGTTGAAAGTGTATTTCTGCTTTAAAGATGCCATGGATGTGCAGTGAGAGAAGTTTTGCCATCGACCTGAACTATAAACGAGATTGATAATATTTTACTATTTGAATAAAATGTCTAACTTTTAAGAAAGATTGCAAAAATTCTTATGCAATGAAAAAAATATTTAAAAGATATATATATATAGAGAGAGAGAGAGAGAGAGAGAGAGAGAGAGAGAGAGAGATACGAGGCCACCCTGGCCCTAAGAGGGACAATTGCCCCCCTCCCAACTTTTTTTTTATATATATTTTTTTAAAATTTTAAATATACCCTTTAATTTAAGGTTTTGCCCCTTTTAAGTTTTTGGTAAGACTTTTTGTCTAATTCATAAGTTTCTTATCAAATTATTATTAATCAATATTAACTTTTTAAATTTTTAATTGACCATTAAGCGAAAATTTTTGTCCCTCTTAACTTAAATTCCTAACGTCGTCCCTATATATATACACACATATAATATATTTGACTACGTACATATAAACCCACATCCATGCGCATATAACTATACCTACACATATACGTGGTTAAGACAATTGAGACATTTTTGCACTTATCACAAGAAACTAGGGTTTTAAACTCTTGAAGAATGACTTGTAAATCAATAGTTCTGGTAATCATATCCAAATAGAATATGGATCACCTTTCACAATTGCATACCCATATTAGGATAATCATTGTTTTCTCTACACTTCTTTTTTTTTTTTGGTAAAAAAAGTACAACCATTATGCATTAGGCATATAATGTAGGATGACTAACAAATAGTGTATGCTAAAGTAGTGATTAAGATATTTCATAGGTTTAGATAAGGAAGATATCAACATCATTGAATGATCTCATCCATGATAGTCAACATCATGGAAGAGATCAATTCCAAGAAAAGAATTCTTTTTAAACCAAACCACTTGACTTAATTTGTTTTAAGTCCGTTTTCACAAACAATTATCTAATGAGACAGTCAATCCACGTTTTTTTTTTTTTATAATCATGGAAGCAATTCCAAGAAAAGAATCCTTTTTAAACTAAACCACTTGACTCAACTCGTTTTAAGTCTGCTTTCACGAACAATTATTGAGTGAGACAGTCAATCCACGTTTTTTTTTCTTCCTTTTACCATTAACCTATGATATTATAAATTTAATTGTTGGAATAATAGGCTTTTTACAAAATTCATACATATGCATTTATATATTAGAAGAACGTTATTGTTAGTTGCGATATTCAGAACTTGTGATCTGATTGACGTGTAATTTGTATACATCAATCAAATTGTGAGTTTTCGATCTCTACTACCGACCATAACACCCCTCTTATGTACTATACTTGATCTTAGCCAAAAGGCAGGGAAGTTTTTTATATATCACAAAAGACAAATACTTTCAACATGAGTTGCCCTCCCATTTTTCTATTATTGAGGCCTAAATGAAACTTTGTGGGGACTAAAATTTCAAGCCGAGCCTCATGGACTATATATGAAAGGCCAGTCACCCTACAACCGTGGGCCGAAACAGCTGAGCAGGCTGGTTGCTGGCCCATGGGCCACCCTAGCAAACATCATTGCCATTTGAATCATAGAAATTATGCAACCATGGAAAGTAACCCTAGTGAAATATATTTTTTTAAAAAATTATTTTGTGGTGCAACATATTTAATTTGAGGTTCGTACAAAATGGCTAAAACATTAAGAAATTGGAGTGGGGCAGGGTTGCAAAATTTCAACCCAATTCAATGTTGTTGTGGGCCTTGTGTTGAAGCTTTGGGCCATGTCACAGTAAGGAAAACATCAACATAATGGGTGATGGCCCAAGAGCTTTGTCTTGTGCTCACATACACACACAATCTCTTGGACCATGCCCAAAACATATGTAGTTGAGATGGAGATGTCAGCTCCCTTTTATTTCACCTACTATACTCAACATCTTATACACAAACCAGAAGGCAAAGCAAATATGTTACTGCAAAACAAATCACAGTTAATGCTACTACCATTACCATTATGAAACTATATATATATATATATATATATAATATAAATATATAAGGACATCTCTAATGATGACTCAAACTTAAATTGAAGTCAAAATTCTCTCCATGACTTAAAACCCATGCCAAATCTATTTTACTCAAATCAATGCAATACTATTCACGGACTTAAATCACTATTCAAAAAGGCAAATTTAAAACTTTGGGACATGATGGAAATTTTTTTGGGACAAGGTGAATTTTTTTTTTCAAAAAATTTAAACAAATATTAAATGATCATTGAAGAGCTCCAAACTCAAATGAAGCTTTTTACTCACAATTTCACTCAAATTTGAGTAATGAAATACCACAATACAAAATTTGGCATAAAAGGAAACAATCAATAATGATAGTAGAGCCAACCTGTCCAAAGAGTGTAAATAACTCAATATTCTGCCAGCATCAAAGAAACAGAGGCTAAGACATGATAATCATTTACTATTAGAAACATAGTTACCACAATTCGCTTTTCTTTAGTGAATTGCGAATTGGGATCGCACGATTTAAAGTATGAATTATTAACGATTTGGAATGCAAGATTTAGCGTTTCAATTTAAAATATCAAAAATTCAAAAAAAATCATACAAAATACATATTCATCATTAGAATTTTATTTTATAATGGCTTGAATTCGTTAAAATCTTTTTGGTATTTATTTATACATACCAGTATTATTATAAATACAATAAAAAGCATATCACGTTCCAAATAAATATATTTTGTTCCAACAAAGCGATCCAAAGAAACCTATTTTTAATGTACCATGTTTTATAATAAGTGACGATTTACATTCCCGTTCCCGTTCTCGTTTCCTGTGCCATAACAATCCACGTTTCAAATAACATTAAATAGAACAAAAAAACACCTAGCTCAATAGTCATCTCAAGCCAAAATACAGTAAAAGAAAAAAAGGCTGAGTGGTATCAGATAGATTGGCCAAAAGGCCAAGAACATTGTTGGAATGCAATCAAACCCTTTTTCTGAAGAAAAAAAAATTGGTGTAGAACTAGTAGAGGGAGAAGGTAAGAGAGAAGAGGAAAGGGAAGAGAAGAAGAAAGAAAAAGGGAAGAGAAAGAGAGAAGAAACCAAGAGGGAGAGAGAACCAGAGAAATTCAATAACTCAATATCAATAGTCCTTTCAATAATCAAAGCCTACTTGTCTCATAATATCAATTCTTATAAATAGGCAAACCTTAATTAAACTTATCAAAATAAAAATAATTCTTAAATAAAATAAATAAATCCTAAAAATAAAAAATAACTATAAATAAATTCTAAATCCTAATTTCCATTTCAAATTAGTCATCCAATGCCATTGCATTCCCATCAATTTTCATCTGTCCCAAATTATTCATGTGAAAACATAAATCATCACTGCAGTCCAATGTCCTCTTTCAATGTGAACACTACAAGCTTCTATCTAAAGACTAAACAACAAGATAACAATCAAACATATGCAACCATCTAGCATTAAACAATTAAAAAGAATTTCAAAAAAAAAGAAAAAAGTTAACGAATAGGAATGCTGTTACCCTGTTGGTTTTTCAGCATTCAGTTGTCCAATGCACCATTTTCATGATGTTGTGATCCATCCACAGATGATAAATGTGCCTTTAAAGTACAGTGCTTGGATTCTTTAGAATTGCAATTTTTTGATTTTCGTCTGCAAAAAATATTCCAACTTCTCTTCGTCTTGACCAACTTCTGGATCTCTTCTTTCATGCTTTGACACTCCTTTTCAAGCTCAGAAACGCGATCCCTCATGTCATTAATGCACAATGCTCTGTCTTGTGCAGGGTCCACTTGGTGGGAACCATCATTCTTAGAGAGTGCAAGGTTTGCATTGGGATTTTCTGAGCTTTCAAGATTGTCAGAAACAAAGAACCAACCAGAAATTGATGTTCGTAGCCGAAGCTGTTCAAAGAATAGGACTTGGACAATCACCCGGAGAGGTAGCCTTTCATTCTGAGCTGCATGGGTGCTGGCTTCCAATGACAGCTTCTGGCAGTTCATGATTCCACAAATTTGCTCCCGCTCAGAGTCTGTGAGCCAAGGATGTGCCTGAAGTTCCTGAGACGTTAGCATGCTCTTAAGTAGATAACATCACTGGACAGAACAGGGGTGTCAATTATACCCAGTTACCACATATATTAGAAGGGTCTGTATCCAAAGGTTTTGGCATTTCCTTTTAGTGTTTCTTTTGCTTATAATGTTTTCTATTTTTTAAATTTTAGATTGTTTTTACAAGCGAGTGTGAGAGTAAAACCAAACTCTAGACTTAGAACATATGAAATCCAAACCCAATACAAATGAGCTATATATAAACCATATTCAGTGCACAAGGCTCCTACACTCGAGCCATCCCAAGGTCAATTCATTAGCCTTAGTTTGAAAGTAGAAACATTGAGGCTCTGTTGGATTCGTAGATTAGAGAGGGAAATGAAAAAGAAGGGAAAAAGTGAAGGAAAAACAGGTTTCCCTCATGTTTTCTCTATTACTTGGATAAAGCAGAAATTAGGAAAAAGAAAAGGGAAATTGCGTGTAAATCTTTAAAAAAAAAATACTCCATTGATTTCCTTCTATATTTTCCTTCCTCCTTGTTTTCGTTAGTAACCAAGTAAGGAAAAATGATTTCCTTTGCATTTTCTTTCCTTTCACTTCCTAAATCCGCAAATCAAACCATCCTTGGGAGATAGACTTCTACTGAGACAAGATGATATCATAGATTTACTTTGTTTTATTTTTTAACTAATTCTAGACTATATTTTTGGTATCTCCTGCAGAAAAAACCAAGCACATTGGCAGGCAAAAGTTGTATCTCGAAGCACGGACTCAAGTGAAATAATATGAATTTTATTAATGACAAAGCAAGCAAATTCTTCTAAATCAAAGTCTTATTTTCAATACTTACAAAGGGTGTGCAAGCAACAAAAATGGGAGGGCTTAAAGAAATGGTTGTGTAGCATATGCAAGAGACTTATGATAGGTGGAAATGGATGCATTTTTTACAGACACACATGTCAGACATGGTGGCTTTGAGAATGTTTATATACAAAATTTGCATATATCTTTGCTTAAGCTTTAGTGTGCATGTGAAGAAACCTTAAGACAATAAAACAGCAAAGAAACTAAAAACTTTAAATTGGTTAACAAAAAATACACAATTTATTGTTTCTCCACATTTTTAAAGTAAATAAAGATGGACTCTGTTGTAGGTGTCCAAACAGGAGTTCGAGATGAGTGGAATATGCCAATTACCAATAGAGCAAAGAGTCGTACATATTGTAGCAAGAGATGAGCAAAAGTTACACTGCAATGTGTTATTATTTAAATGAAGTAAAAAGGCATAAATTTTGTACTCATATATCATATAGAAGTTGGGAACTGAAAATGTACCTCTCTAATTATCTTTAATATTTTCAAACAGATGATATCTATATTATTACATAAAAAGAACCCTTACTTATCAATACATTACATATACATGAGTGTGCGTGTGTAAAGAACCTTTTTTGCAGTGTTTCCTACATTCTTCCAGTTATACTCTGACAACCTTTTTTTTTTTCAAATCAATAATATAGTTATAATTTCATACAATTCAAAATTTTCCACCTCATCTACTTCCACAAACTTCTCTCCACATTAAAAATGGAAGGGGGAAAAAACCGGTGCAACCGTTGCTCTGTGCACCGGAGTTCTTTTCCCTAAAAAATGCTGATAACTAAAACTCTCTTTGCAGTGAAAAAGTTTATAATAACTGAAATAAGGAGCAAAATATTGAGTGAGGTGAGGAGCATGAGCAAAAGTAAGATAAGAATGAAAGTATCAGAATAGGAAAAAGAAGCATTGGAGCAGCCTAGCCATTTTTTTGGCAGTAAGTTAGATTTCATCAGGTTTTTTTCAACATTATAGTTAAAAAACCAATCATTTCATTGGTGCACTTTGGAGATGTAGGAACTTCAAAAAGTGGAAAATTTTCTCACAAACTGCTCCATTTCAAAGCAAGAAAGCAAGGAAGAAATAGAGAAAAATAATGACAGGGATGTCTTTCTACTACAGCTGACTTCCCCAATATTATTCTCTAGAAGGGAAGTAGGTACAACGTACATATATTTGTTTCACACAAAAAAAATGATAATCAAATGTATCTTATAACAATATCAATCGAAGAGATGGGTTAACATTTAAACCCCATGTTAATAACCAATTGTTTCGAAAGCTTAAGCTATTAAAAAGTGGAATAATTGATGTATTTATCTCAACACTCCCCCGCATGTGTGGCCAAACTCTCCTTCATAAGTGGGTCCAATCGCTTAAATGTATGATATATTATGAAGGAGGTGTTGGAATTTGAAAACAGGACCTGCATGTTCTATGCTAATATAAGCAATTCATTCCAATATAAGTTTGTAGGTTCCATCAAATTCCACTAACTAATATTACTGTCCCAAATGGTTATTGGGCTTCACTTTATGAGTTTCATTAGTCATGAGACTTTTGGCATATTGATCAAGTTCATAGCATTTAGTATCATCAGGTTTCAGGTTTAAGTGAAAAAAAAAAATATATCCACCCAGGAGAGGGTGACATAGAATATAATGAGAGTCAATTTAAGAGTGCAAAGAATTACCTACTGCTAGAGTGAAGCTGCCTAGAGTAAAATCCAAAGCAAAAAGGGCTACCTAGAAGGGGACAACCTAAAGCAGAGTGGCAATTGTCCCTAGAGAAAAAGGGCTACCTTCTGCCAAACAAAAAGCTACCTAGAGTACAAGATGCCAATAACAATGGCTATCAAAGCGTGGTGGTACGTTATGGTCCCAAAGGGTTATTGGGATTGACTTCACGCAGTCCATAAGTCTAGAGCCTTTTGGTGTATTGGCCAAGTTTGTAACTCGACGACTCATTAACCTTCATCTATCTATTCAGGATCATATCGATTACCGGTTGAAATGGTTCCAGTTTGCTTTTTGTAGCTTTTGAAGGCATAAATCTATCCTTTCAGATGGTGTAATTACCATAGACAATATATATCAAGCTCTCAACACTACCTTCATTCTATCCATGCACATGCACATACAGATTCATATGTATCTATTCTAAGTAGAAGAACCAAACTTTTATATTTCCATGAACTTCCAAATGTCAGTAGTAAATTTTGATTCTGAAACTCTTGGAATTTCACCATTTTTTCTACCAAATTATTATATATTATTTAACCAAAATTCCATATTGCATTACCTTCAGGAATATATCAGTGGCACGGTAGATGCCATCAGCAAGAGGCCTGGCATAATCAGGGACGGCAGCAGCAAGGGATTGAAATTTTGGAAACTTCAAATTAACATCTGGTGCCACATCTGCAAGATATGCATCCACTAGATTGGCAACCATCGTTATTGATGTCAGTGAATGGGCCCCTTCCATCAGTTGCCCCTCCTCAACTATACATGGAGAAGTTGCTGTGGATGCAGCCTGTTCCATTGACATGAAATGATCAAGAATCCTCTGAAAACAGTCTATATCATAAAGGGTCTCCACTGAGTAGCCCATATTTGGTATTAGCAGATCGTCCAATGAAGCTTGGTCCAACTGGGCCCCCACCCTTTTCTCCAAATTTTCTCTGCATGATGGACTTGCATGTAAGATCATAGCGGTGCGGAGCAGCCGGAGCAGAAACTTAGTCTCTGTGACCCCTTTCTGATTTGGAAGTAACTCCACAATCTCTTCAAGGAGACCCCTCTGATCTGCCTCAGAAGGTGTAGAAATATTTGTCCCAGGTTTAACATGGTTTGCATTCTTGAAGCTTGATTGCTTATTCATCAAGGGGAGATACCTCTTAGCATAAAATATGAGGGAACCAGCAATGCTCTCAGGATTCATGCCTGCTAATTCAACAGCTTGGATTAGCCGTTTATAGAGAGATAAACCAAGGAAGGACACATCCTCATACCACCAATCATCATTCATAGGTTGTGGCTTTGTTGCATCAGATATTCCATTCCACAAGACAGTGCCTGTTGTGCTGGGCATATTATTGCAACCTGATATAGGCTGATTAAATAAGTTTGGATCTGCACAAGCTTTCATTGCCAATGAATTGATGCATCTAGAAACAATGTGAAGCTCTTCTGCATATGGTAGAACTTCTTCACACGTTCCAAGAGCCTTTATTGTGTCTGTCCAATTGCCAAAGACTTCATCAAGAAAACTCTCTGCTTGTGTAATGAGATTTCCCTCTCCATAATCTTCATTCATCTGAAGGTACTCTGCCGCACACCTAAGACTGACTACATTCAAAGCAGTGAGCTCTATTTTAGCACCATAGCAAAATTTGGCAATGAGTTCAAATGCTTTAGCTCCACCAGGTATGTCATGAAGTTGCAAAACACAGACTGACCCATCGTCATTGGAAAATTCCCCAATAAGCTTTTCTAATAGCCCACTTCTTGACAGCAATGGAAACTGCAGCATATTCCGAAATGGGAAGGAAAAAAAAAAGATTTCAGAATGAATATGCAACTAGCATGAATTGATGAAAAAAATTCAAGCATGCTAGTGGCAGAAAGCACATAAGTAAATAAATTTTATACACACAATATAATATTAAAGGTTAATGTTCACAAGAGAAAATGCACCTTGTGAAGATGAAAGGACATTTCTTCTATTTCAATGGTGACATCACTTGGAAGCCCAGTTGTGCAATGCCTGAGAGCATAAGGAAGCTCCATGAGACTACAGTAAAGACCTAAGTAGGTATTATTCACTAGTTGACTAAAACAATAAAAAAATTTAAGTGATTAGTTTAATAAGAAAATTATGAAGGCTCATTAACACATTGGGTAATGGGTTGTGATGCCTGCTATGATCATTTCCATCTAATCACCCATCTTTTAGAAGGTGAGAAGCAATTTATGGGCTGACATACTACACTATGGATATGATTGAATTTTGACCTTAAATATCCCAGTGGAGCTTTCTAATGGACAGCCCCTCTCATAGATTTTGTTACAACCTTGGACTCAAAACATCAGCACCACATCATTCCAGCTTGTGGCAGTGACAAAAAAAGCAACACTTGAAATGAGATCAAAATACTCCACAACATAGTCAGGAAATGTTATTCACGCATCCAGGCATATTGCCAGCATCACATTTCTCAAAATTAACTAATATGTGTGAGTATTATTTGGAGGGAGGACCGGTAAACTTATATCATTTTAATATGATAATCTACTTCCACTCAAAATTTATGTTCAAAGAATCAAGTACATTTCATTAGTCAAACACGACATACACTCAGCCGAGACGCAAAGGCATGAATAGCATTACATTTAAGCAACTTTGTTAGCAAGCATGGGCCCATCCCAAAAGAAAAAAATTCGTTGGCAAACATAGAATGAATGAGTTTCAGCAGGGGATCTTAAGCGGGGAAAATGGGAAAGACTTATGGTCAGTTGATTGGGACAGTGAGTTTTGAAGGAACTAGGAATTGGCTATGCATGAATCACCCAATCCAAGAGTAATATATATCAAGTGCACAACTGCTTAGCAAGAAGCCGATATAAGGTGACTATAATATCACCACCAATTCAGGATTAATCTCATGTGAAAAGATGTCATAGGTAGCCTTTGATGTTAGCTCAATTGAATGTGTTATTTTCAATAGCAAAACATCTACAGTGTGGTCCAAATGCTTGATGCGGATACGCAATAATTGAGCCTTCACATAAGATACAGTAAGGTTGTACATTGTGAATAGTTATGAGTTTGAGTCGCAGAAAAAAACTTCTCCACTTATAAGATGAGGCTACATACATCTAACCTTCTCTCATACTCTACCGTGGTCGCAGCCTCGTACAATAACTTAGCCCTTTTTACATAAGACATACCCCATGCTATCTCACATTCACATCCACAATCTAACAAACACAGTCCTTCACATGCAAATGTGTTAGTATGTGACACCACAGATGTTAATTCCAACATAGGAAATAATACACTCCCATTTCATATTTCCTGATTTAACAACACCCCATTAAATTGATTGCACTTAAAAACAAATTGATTGAGTTAATTAAGGAAAATGGAGTTCCATGCAAGAAGTGGAAAGAAAGAAGCAAAGACAGATTACCAGGTTTGACCTTCACGGTGAAATGCTTCAGATTTACAGCCCAACTTCATGCATGCCATGTATTATTGTTGTTCTTGGTGATCTTTGACAAACATGGAGTGAATTGGCAGAAGGATGGGGAATGAAAGAAGAAAAAAAATTGTAAAAAAATGGAAATGAATGTGGTTTTCTGTGATTATCTCCACAGAGAGAGAGAGAGAGAGAGAGAGAGAGAGAGAGAGAGAAGTTCCGAGTCTAAAGGGGGGAGTGAAGGAGAGAAGGAACCGGTTGATGTGGTTACGTGACAGGCTGCAAACAGACTAGTGTGTTGGGAGAGTTTGTACCTTAATGTCAGCAGTTACACAACTGTCTTCATTCTCCTTCAATTTCTCCTTCCTTTTAGATTCAGTCTATTCAGCTACTTGTACTCGGTGATCTACCCATGTCACCTAATGTGTTTGTGTGTGTATTTGGGCTTAGGGCTCTAAGCTGCTCTTGGATTCAAATCGTATTAGGGTTGATTCACTTAAATTTGAATCAAATTAGGAATGATTCGAATTTTATTTGTTAAAAAAGTTATTAAAACAGATCGGATCGAATCGAATTTCTTGATGAATCTATAAATTCTTGATTCATATTTGAATTTGTTAATTATCAGATTGAATTTGATATGATAATAATATAAATATTATGCATATAAAATATTTTGTTATAATATATAAAATTTAAAATATATAAACTCAACTTAAAAAAGTTTTATATAATTTAATTTTTAATATATTATAAAATTATAAAATATATATTTAATATAATATATATGTTATATTTAATCAGATTGAATCGTTAAGGATCGAATTTGTTCTTACTCTAAAAAATATGTTTGGTCATTTGGTCCGACATTTAAATTTATTTTTGCGTTAATTTGTTTTTCAAAGTGCATATAAAAAAGCGTTTGTAAAATATTAGCTTTAAACCACTTTTTTCCAAACACATTTTTGTGCATTTACAAAAACTCCCCAAACACCTACTAAGATAATGTTGCCACAAGCCATAAATTCTTGGACTGACATGCTTGAATTGAAGTCCAATTAAACATGGTTACACCATCCAAGAGTTGAAAATAAAATGAAGGTCGAAACCAAACCAACCAACCAATAATATGTACTTCCACTCTTTAATTTCATTTTCTTGTCAAAGCTTAAATCATTTAAGTTAGGTCCGAATGCATTCGAGATGTTTGCCTAGCTTTTTTATGATTGGCATTTCTTATTTTTGAAACTACTCACATTTGTCATCTTTTAAATTATTTTTCTGATTAAAGTATTGGGTTTGTGTCTTGAATTTTAAGTCTATAAAGCCTTTTTCAAGGTCAAAATAACATCATATTTTGAGGTATTTTAGGTGACCCATTTCGGTATTTTATGGTACTTTATCAGTAGATCTCTTGTATTAGATCACACACACACACACACACACACACACACACATATATATATATATATATATATATTAAACATCTTCAAGATTTTGAGGTAGAACATATGGTAAATTACACTAAATTTTTAAGAGATTTTTTATAATTATAATGATTTCTCTTGAGATTTTTAAAATTATACTGATGTCTCATATTTTTATTGACAAACTACAAATACCTCATCTTAAATTATTATTATTTTTTCAAAATCAGAAAACTGTCTATTTCATATTTATTTTTTGTGCATTTTTTTTTTCAATTTTGACCAATTTTTTTCTAATTTTTTTCAAAGAAATATAAAACTAGATTTAAAGTAAATAACTTATTTTTATTTTATATAAAAATGAATTTAAGGTTTTAATCAATATTTACTTGAAAATGAAAAAAAAATTAAAAAAAAAATCAAAATTGAAAAATTGAAGAAAAAAACATGAAATGAGTAATTTTGTCATGTTGAAAAAAAAAAAAAAACTGAAGAAGGATATGTATAATTTGTCCAATCCAGTAAAGAGGTTAGTATAGTTTCTGAAAACTTTAGAAAAATCAATGTAATTTATTTTAGAATATATAATAGTTAGTTTTTGTATTCTCTTCACTATTATTCGATTCTTCTTTATCTTTATAAAGAATATAAACCTAAAACCAAACAACGTTTTAATTCTGTATTTGATATGAATATTATATATATTTATATATGTGTGTGTGTGTGTGTGTGTTAATTGTTCATTCTCTATTTTGTTATTTGTTGCAGAAAAAACATTAATTTTGGCACGTTTCTTCCTCTTTTTTTTCTTCTAAGAATATCATGATTAGACATTTGAAGAGGTTATGATCATAACACTTCATTTTCCATGACCAAATGAGAATGCAATAATGGAGTCAATCTTCATTAGTCCATTAGTAGGGTAAGAATTGTCAATAATTTTTGAGTTGGTTCATAGTTTGTTCCACTTTTTATTAGGTGAGCCATCGGCCAACTCATTTGGTGTATGATAAAATGTGAAATTGGTTTTTAAAGTGTTTGGCTAATTTTTTTCAAAACAGAGTTTTGCAATAGAATTTACAAAATTCCAGTTACAAAATCATGGTTTGAAAAAGAAATTTAAAAAAAAATCTATTTTTCAAAATGAGTTTGATTTTTTACAATTTTTAACTTTGAATACACTACTTGCACATTACTCAATAGATAAAACATAAAAGGTTAAAAAAAAAAATTCTCAGTTGGTATCACCTTTACATAATTGCATTATTCGTTTACTAAAACTTTCCCAAACGAGTTTGTATAAAAGTATTATTCATTTTTCATGAACTTCATAAATTGATTTGGGCACATGTTTGAATCGCGTCAATGCATACATATTTAAAAATATGTGTCAATCTTAACTTGACACTATTAATTAATCGTGTCAAGTTTCAAAACTCAAATCCAATCCATTTATTAAATAGGTTACACGTGTTGATACGATTAATCCGTTTATTTTTAGTTTTTAAATAAAAAAAAGTTACCTTTTTTTTATATTTATAGATGATTTTAAAGCTGAGTAAATGTAGGACATGTGTCAAATCAAAATAAAAACATCTTTATAAGTAAAAAAGTTTTAAACTTTAATAAACTTTGGATGTTAGACAAATTACCTTTAAATCATATTATTTTTTTATAATTACATATGTTAAGTAGTGTTAAACATGTTATACGTGTCATGTTATAATTACCTTTAAATATGTTTATTACTCATGTTATATGTGTCAATCCGTTTATGACTTAAATTCAAACACGTTAACTTCGTGTCGTGTTCGAGTCGTGTTGTGCCAAAAATCGACACCGCTAATGCTTACCTTAAGAATTGATTAAGCTATAAAAAAGTAATGGATAATTACACTGATTTCTTTTGAGTTACTTGACAATTACAGATATTTCTCATGTGTTTTCTGAAATTATATTAATCTTTCATCTATTATACTGACAATAAATAAATGTCTTCCTTTATACTAAATCTGTCATTGACAGTGACAAAGTTTGAACCAAATTTTTTTATATAACTATAATACTTTTGCCTATATTTTGAAAAGAACATATAATTATAAGATATTACAGGAGATGTTAGCGTAACTATTTTTAAGAAAAAAATAGTAAATTTATATTTTTTGAAAAACAAAAATTCGTTTCTTGACAATTTTAACATGAGAAATCAATGTAGTATTAAAAATCACAAGAGAAGTCTCTGTAATTTTAGGATATCATATGGGAGATGAGCGTAATTATCCAAAAAAATTAAAGTATTTTTTTATACAATGATGCAAATATGAAGAATCGAATCCAAGCTTATTATATGAATAGTGAAAACTAACACCACTTCGAAACATTCAAAAGGTAAAAGAACTCATACAAATTATAATCCATCAAATATGTATCGTGAGGATTGCTAATCACAGAACATCGTGATAATATTAATCTATCTATTACACGCATCAGAACATGTAATATATAAATAATTTAGGCGGGTTGGGCGGGTTTGGGCGGGTTGTAAACGGGTCGGGTCATAAACGGGTTGAACCCATATTTGACCCGAATTGAACGGGTCGAATACGGGTCGGGTCATAAATGGGTCGGGTCGGGTCGGGTCAACCCGAATTTGACCCGCTACTCAACTTTTTTTTATAAATAAAACACTACCTAAGATTGTCACATCTCAATCAAATAATATAACTAATAAAATTCATCACGTTTTTCTGTTAAAACTTTTGTGAATACATATTAAATTTTTTTTTAATTCTCTATTAATAAATCTAATGAGACGATATAATACTAGCTTCTTCTCAGAATTCTTTGATCTTTAAAATCAATTGATTTAATTGGTAAAACTATGACTTGATTTAATTGGCTCACATTATTTTATTTATTTATTAATTAAAATTAAATAATCACATAATATATTTGTGATTGCATGTGTAATATATTAATATTGTGAAAAATACACAACTAAAAAAAATTTCTTCTATCAAATTTAGAGTCGAACACTGTTTTAAAAATAATTATATTTATTGAAATAGATAAATAAATGACAGTATCATAAATAACTAACATATAAAAGATAAAATTTTCTAATAAAAAAGATCAATTCTCTGTTCATTATATATATATATATATATATATATATATATACACTTACTTATCCTGATTTTCAAGGACTTGACTCACGGAATTGTGAACATTGAATGCCTTTTCAAAATTTCTCAATTATTTTGTTTTATTGTTTTTTGTTTATTATTATTATTTTAAATGTTGGACCCAAATTAATTCTCAAATTTGAAGGCAAATCACAGCCGCCTCTTTGAAATAATCTAGAAGAAATAACGTTGACTATTGAATTATCAATTTTTAGTAGCACAAATTGACGAGTACTCTATCTCACAGTTAAAATTGAAATTAAAGAAGAATTTGTATTTACAGAACAAAAAAAAAAAATTTACTTTTATGTAAGGATGGTAAGCGAAAGTCTCACAAAATAACTTTTTCCAAACTGACGTTTTGTTAATAGACTTATTTTGAATCACAAATTTTTGGTTTGTGTTTTGTTTATATATATGGTGATGTTGAATTACATTTTTTAAATATTAATTTTGTTTTATAATCTATTGTATATGTTTTAGTATTTTATTCTTTTTCAAATAGAGATATAAATATATATATATATATATATTTATATATATATTTTTATATATATATTTATATATATATATCTCTATATATATTCTTATATATAAATGGAGAGAGATATATATATATATATATATATATATATTCTTATACTATTTTATTATTTTTCATTCTCAACTCGTCAAACACTCATATTCAACCCGTATTGACCCGCTAAATTGACGGATTCCTTATTACCCAACCCGTTTATGACCCGCTAACTAAATGGGCGGGTTAGGGCGGGTTGATAGTGGGCGGGTTAGGGTGGGTTGACGGATTTGAAACCGTTTTGCCAGACCTAATATAAATCAATAATATTATAATATTTCAAACATCGCGACTAAAATTAACAAAATCCCATGTACCATTGCATTTTCATTTGAATTTCTAATGGATGTGACACATTCATTCATCTCCAATTTGATTTAATATTTCCAGAGATACCATTTTCATAAAAAATGATAATCAAAGGTAATAACATCTTGGGCTCTCAGCTTCTACGCAGGGATTGGTCGGCACTCCATGAATCAATGGACCCTCCAACAGTGTAACACTCTCCAAAACCACACGCGACAGAGATTCGGAAAGTAGCGAGTCGTTGGGACGGCATTCCACAGACTCAACGGTCAGTCACAGTCATCACGTGGTACATCAACGGCAGATATCCTCTCTGATGGGACATCCTCCACGTCACTTACATCATATTCTGACACGTGGAAGTTCGAGTCACTCATGTCACTCTTAAAGCGTCACTGTCCACGGCCACGAAACCGCCACTGCTTCTGTTGTTATGTTGCTGTCAACTTAGCGTGTGCCCGTTGGTCTTTCACGTGGGTCCACCTGTTGATTAACCTAGTTAAATGACTCTCAACCGTCGATCAAATCAATCTTTTTCTGATTGTGATTAAACGTATTTAACGGCGGCACGAAATATTAATTTCAACTCATATGTGGCTATACATTATTAGCCAGTTATTGTAACTGTAGAGATGACCAAAGGGGAGGTAAACTCGGACCGGTGCGTGATAGTGACCAATGAGCTGCCCGTGATGACATACGACGTTCATCTGTCGTCTGCCTCGGACCATTAATTTATGAGAAATACAATGTAAGTTCGCATGTTCGGATTTTTGTTCATGTGACCATTACTTATATTGTATTTTTATTTAACCTTTTATAATTAAGTTTTTTACATATACAATCGTTTATTCATTAAAAATGTATTTTAAATTTATTAATTGAATTTGGTTTTTGATTAATAAAAAATATTTTATAAAATCTTAAATTAAGAATAAATTAAATTGAACAAAATTAATTCATTGAAAAAATATTTTACATTTATCAATTGAAATTTTGTTTTGATAAATAAAAAATATTTCCATAAAATTTTAAATTAAAAAAATAAGTAAAAATAAATAAAATTATAGAACGTATTAATATAATTTGCTTATTATTTAAATTTTAAAGAGGCATTATCTATTATCCCCTCTTTCATATTTTGTCAACCCAACTCAAAGTGCATATGAATATAAGAAAATTTTGAATATATGATTTCTTTATGCAAGGGCAAATGTACATGGAGGCTAGGGTAATATAACCTCTCTCCCAAAAATAAAATTTGAAAAATAAATTTTATCTAAATCACCCTTTAATTTTAAGAACAATAAAAAAATTCTATTAAGATTCCCGAAAAAAAAAATTTACTCTTGAAATTTCCCCCCAAAAAAATTGAATAATTTATTGTGTTAAAAACTATATGTTAATTATCCAAAGATCACGATTATTTTTCTCACTTTTAGTTTTCTCTGTCTCGCTAATTTTATGTACAAGTGTCAGAAGTGATCTAATATATTTATATAAATAATTAATACTTTTAAAATATTTAAAAATTATCAATTAATTTTTTTTGTAATTTATTAATAATTTTTTTATCATAAATATATAGTATATTTTCAAAAGTATGTAATGATTCTCATGAAACAAAGCTATTTTTCATTAGCAAAAAGTGTTGGTATATCATGGGGACACCAATGATTGAATTTTGGAAATGAGTTATGGCAAATATTGGACCCATAGCCCATAAAATGGTATAAAGCCTAACTACTATCCTTCTTTCAATGAGCTGGCAAGAATAATTTTCTGTTCTTCCAAGAAGGCAAAAAATATATTCAATAGCTTTTTGGACCATAATCTCAGTCATTGAATAAAGGTTATGTGAGCAAAAAAAAAAAAATACTAATATACACACATTAACTTATGAAATTGGAATCTTAAAACTAGAATTAAGAATAAATTAATTTAAAATTTAAATTAATTTGTTTCTAATTTTAACTCATTTCAATTTTATTGTGCTAAATAAAATATAAATGAAGTTGTGACTTCTTTTGGGAAGAAAAGTTGTGACTTAAATCCAGGAGGCTATTTCAAATAAGAACGTCAATGGGGTGAGTTTGGGGTAGGAATCCCTCTCCATCCCCTCTCTGTTAAAAAATAGCCTCTTTGTCCCGCTCCACCCCGCCCTCCCAAACCTCATCCCGTTCCCGTTCCGTCTAGTCTAAAATTATTTTTAAAATTTTTTAAAATTAAAACTAATCAGCTAATATTATTAAAAATATAAATTTATATTTACATATATATATACAAATAATATATATATGCATATATTAAAGATATACTCATATTTAGATTTATATATATGAGAGTATTTAATAAAATATGAAAATATTGAAAGATATTTATAATTTAAATATATAATCAGAGTTATGGCAGGGGTACCTTCTCATATTCTGGCCCCAAACCTATGTCAAGTTTTACTATCTTACCCATTTTTACCTCACTTTATTTATTTTATCTCCAAACCTGTTTCATTAAGAATAGAGCAGGACAAATTGTCATCCACACTTCAAATTGTATTCTCTCTTGATGAAACAACAGAACAATTTCCTAAGGCCTCGTTTGGACAATTGAGATATAACTAATTTCATCTTAAATAAATGTTTAAACGTAGGATAAGCACTTATCCTTTCTTACTCTCTTATCCCATCAAAATAACATACTGCAAGTACATTGCCATTACTTAATTAAATTGACAATCATGCCATCAATAGAACTTAAGGGATAGTCAAGTTTCAGTTGCATTGGCTTAAATGCTGCCAGACCCATCACTCTATTTCAAGACTAAAAAATTCTTTATTGGTTTTAATCAAATACACCAAGTAAGGGTTGAATCCAAAATCAAATCCATCAACACATATAATTTGGAAGCTATTCACCAATTATATGCATATAGATAGACACTAAAATAATCATTTCCCTTATCACTATCATCTGGCCATCTCTAGTGAAGAGATCAACAGTTCAAATTCCTGGAAGGCCATATGAAAGTGAGGTAGAATAGTTTCCACCTTTGGGCTTAGTATAGGATTTTCGAACGAGTGTCTTCCCTTAAGTTGAAGAAGCACATAGATAATAACACGTGTATCATATTAAGTCACGAATAGAGGCTTCTAACCTTAACACTTTAAAAAATAAGTTTCACATCAGACGAATAGTCACCTCTCCATGTTGAACATAAGTGGTACTGAGTATACTTAATTCAGTACTAAACTCATAAGCGGAGTTTAATTAGAAAATTACCTAGAAGAGAAATATAATTCCTATTTTCTCTGCATCCAAATTCTATCAACTATAAAAGAAGATCAAGATAGCTTCCTCTAATATTTGGCCTTACATTTGTTATCTTCTTAAAATATTTAACTGACTTAGTTATAGAGAATTTTTCTTCGAATAACTTTTTAACTACTCTATTTTATAAGTTATTGTTTAAGGACTCTTCTACGTTGATTCCATCAACTAGAAATTAACATGAACATATATATATATATATATGTATATGTATATATACATATAATAATATTACTTATAAAACAACCATTTGTTAAGAGTACGCTTCATGTGGGTGGGTTAGCTGTCTAGATGGGGTCAAGTAGGTATATATATAGTCGTATATGTCTCAAGCACTTGAACGACAAAAGTCACAATACCCACCCAACATTCGACGTGGGCCACTTTGGTATTAATTGTCAATTAATTGACACATACATACATACATATATAAATATATACACGTATATATATATCTACATATATGTGTGTGTATATATATATATATATATATAGAGAGAGAGAGAGAGAGAGAGAGAGAGAGATGGTTTGAGTCGGTAGGGGAAGAGAGGGTCCGTGATGATGAAGGTGGGTTGAGTGTCCCATTCGTTTATGTTTATTGTTTCTAGTCCAAACGCTCGAAAAAAAACCTCATCTGTCATGAGTTATCTTTCTCCTTTTAGGGTAGGTCCCTCTGCAGCAAATGATATGGTTCATGAGTCCTTTTCTTTGTGCCCTGCAACTGTGCTAACAGAGTGGCCGTATTTTAGAACATAATAATGACGAGAAGACTAGACCTGGCTATTATCCTCCCTGAGCTCTCAACTCTCTAAATGATGGACTCAATGAAAACATTAGGGACAACCACCCAAACACAACCAACCCCACATGTAAAAGTATTGGGTGGAATTAAAACCGTAAATGAGTCAGATTCGAGTAAAGTCGAGTCGAGTCGAATAATGAATTATTTAAGTTTTACTTATTAAAATATATAAATTTCAAATTATATTTAAGTTCACTTTGTTAAATTTTTGAACTGACATCGAATAAGTTTCTAATTGTACTGAGTTTAAATGACTTGATTTTTTTTATTAGTATTACACCATATGCTAACTAATCAAGTCAAGTTCGAACTAAGTTCAATAAATTAATGAAGTTCAAAACATGTTTAAACTTTCTTTGTTTATCTCAAGAATCGATTTCGAATGAATCTCTAATTGAACTAAATTCAAATAACTTTGTTCATTCGATTTTGATTGTTACAGTAAATCTAAAACACTTACTAGTTACATTCTATAAACAGCTTTTGGATTTCAAAATTAACAAAAAAAATTATTGTGCAAAAAACAACATTAAAAAAAATTACATAACAAGTTCATTTTTTATTTGAATTTTTTTTTTCAACTTTTATATTTTCCAAAATCAAAGGTTCCATTTAATTCTAAAAAATGCTTGACACCCATTTTTTTTCCCTTTAATGGGTCCATAAATAATATGTGCAAAAGAAAGTTGGCACTAATTAATCGAGATACATAAACTTTGCTACTTTCAAATAATGCTTATAGAATTCATACCATTAACATGATATTTGGACCGTGCTATAATATATATATATATATATATATATATTTATATATATTTATATGAGTTCTAGTTTAATTGGTTTACATAGTCATCTTTTGATAGAAAAGTCAAGAATTCAAGTCCCAAAAGAAAGGAGGGTGAAATGCGTATTGGATAGTTTCTAACCTTGGGTTGGACTTCGAAAACCTGTCTTGCCATTTTATTATATTCAAGATCATTTCAACAATCAGACCTTAACCTAGACACACACACACATATGCGTATGTCTTTTAGGAGATACTATTCCAAGAGGATATATATTGAGGCAATGACACACGTATGCGTATGTCTTTTAGGAGATCCTATTCCATAAATGAAATCAAAGCTAATTTGAAAAATGTGTCCTCTTGGTATGCCATGATAGATAGTCTAGCTAAAAACATACCATCATGACCCAATTTAAGAATTAAAATTTAGATATAGATATGATTAGGACTTTCATCTTACTTTTCTAGTGGAGCTATCATAAGATTATGGATAGACAATTAAAATGTAGACATACAAACCTTTGTTCATTTGATGATTATTTGGTGTTTGATCAATATTTATAAAACATCAAATAATCAATTTTAACACTATAATAAGTTTTAAGATCCATCTAGACATAAAATTAATTATGTTATAATCACTTTTACTAAATTAATAACTGAGAATGTCAATTTTTTATACAATATGGAGTTAACGAGTTTGATTAAACATAAATAGACTTGTGTCATAAATGAGTCGACAGCTTTAACAAAATTTATCACGTTTAATTATAAAAAAGACTATGAGTCATGGTAATTTGTCCCACATCAAGGTCTTATTAAAGTTTGAAAAATTTTCACATATAAAAGAAGTTTTCATTTTATTTTGTCGCACATTCAAAATTTATCAAACTCTAAGATTATTTTACACTTATAAAGAAACAAGTATTTGTTATTTAAAAGATTCAAAATTAAAATAAAAAGATTAATAATGTAAATACGTGTAACTTATCTAATAAATGAATCATGTTTGATTTCTAAAACTTGACACGATTAATCAATAACGTCTACTCGCAAACACTTTCATATAACTTATAAATAACTTTAAACAAGACACTAAAAAATCTTGCTCTAAACTAAAATGGCTGAAAAAAAACTTATATATAGCTCTTGCTCTTCATGAAAAGTTTAGTTTAGCTGTATGCTTGAGTTTGATTTAATTTAGTGTGAGCATAGAAAATTAGGAACCCTAAAAATGTAAAAAAAAAAAATTCCTACCTAAAATGGACATTGAGTTTTACATGGCTCATAAGCGCGTGGACCATGCTTTTCTTTGAAAAAAATATCGAAAGAAGCAAACAAACAAGGATTAAGAATGTTTCGATTGTCCAAATAGGAAAAGAAAAGGTCACAGCTGAGACTTTCACTTTCCCTCCAAAAACTCAGGGCAATTCTATTTACAGAATAAGAGCATGTTTGGCGGGACGGAAGAAGGGAGATATTGTGGCTTGCACCCTCGATTTAGGAAGCAAGCAAAGAGGAGGGACGGTGCCGCAATTCCAAACTTTAAATGCGTGGCCAAACTTGGTGTAACTATTCCATTTTAATCAAAAAGCAATTGTAACTACTTATAATTATATTATTTGTATTTATAATTTTTTTCTGTTATAACCATGTATTACATTACATTACATATATACAAGAATATCAACAACTCACATATCACAATATTAAAAACTTTAACTACCTCTATTACAGAGGTCACTTTAATATAAACTCACATATCACAATATCAAAAACTTAACTATTACTATTACAAGAGGTCATTATAATATGGGTGCAGAGATATACAAACTCAATCCAATCTTATGATTAGGAGAAACAAACTACAGACAAACGTAATCCAATCTTATGATTAGGAGTGACAAACTAATTAATTTTACATCTTTTTTTGAAAGGAGTAGAACTTGAACCCATAATTTTTCTTTTGGCAAGAATTATGAGTGACTAATTGTACTAATCCCAATTGATTAACTATTTTTGTAATTATATATAAAATTTAGTTTCACTTTGACTATAAAAATGTATTCAAATATTATATATTATAAAAGGAAATTCTAAATTCTAAATCACTAGAGATGTTAATTGGGTAGTTGTTTGCGTAAATTGCTCTATTGTTCTTTTGGGCAATGCAAACCATCTCAATTTCTTTTGGGAATTTTCCAAAAATAAAATATCAAATGATGACATGGTAATATTCTATTAATTTAATATCACAACATCATGAAATTATTATATCCAATATAATATTGTCTACTTTTCTTTCAATCTTTGGATTCAAAATGTATTATCACAATGATGCAGCAATCTCTTCCTAACTAGAAAAGTTATTCTATGATCCCAATAGTAAATTGGTAAGTCACAAGTATATGTATAATATAATATTTTATATTATCTAATATATATATATATATATATATATAAAACTTTCAATCTGTCTATTGAAACTATGATTTTAAGGAACCATTGAATAAATATTACTGAAATAAGTCACAAGTATATGTATAATATAATATTTTATATTATCTAATATATATATATATATATATAACTTTATATAACTTTCAATCTGTCTACTGAAACTATGATCTTAAGGGACTATTAAATAAATATTACTCAACTAATTATTCATTCCTCATATAGTGTAATAAACAAACACTAAAAAGTTGTCACGTTGCTTAAGCAAATTCCATCTACTATAACATGTAGAAAACATTCTTTTATGCGATTGCTGATAGCAAGACTAAAAGTTATTAATTTTTTTTTTAAAAAAAGATAGTAATGTCACTCGACTGCACAATTCTTTAAAAAAGAAACAGTTCTAACATTTAATTGGAGTTGCATGAAATATAACCTATGATTATGGTTAGTTAACCCTAGACTCGGTATCTCGACTGACTCCATACATTTTAAATGTTGAATAAAATTATAATAATAAAATTTTTATATAATTCAATTAGTTGAGAAAAAGAAATTTAAAATAAAATTTTACTAATACAAAAGAATTATTCAAAGTCTTTTTATGTAAACATATAGTAAAAATATGATTAATTTGAAATAGGACTCTGTTAATAAAATTTACAAAAATACCACGATATATTGAGTTATGTTTCTTGAAACTTCATAAGTGATTAAAATTAATCGTCAATTTAATTAGTACTAAACAAAATAAATAGGTAATTAAGAGTTGATCAAGGAGGAGAATAAATAAATGAATATTCCAATAATAAAAAAAATAATTTTGAAGACCCACCTCACGCTTTCTCAACCCTTGAATTCAAAATACCACGATATATTGAAATTGTCAAGGGAGATTAATTAGTTTAAGTAAACAAAAGAAAGAGGTAATTAAGGGTTGATTAAGAAGGAGAATAAATAAATGAATATTCTAATAATAATAAAATAATTTTGAAGGAAAATGGATTGCTTTGCTTTAAGATCTTTGTTGTTTTGCTGGCTTCTGAAGGTACAACAGATTCACAGAGTTTCTTCAGATCCGAAGAAAAAGGTAAGAAATTAAAATTAACTAAAAACCGGTATAAGAAAAGCTAAAAAACTGTTGTGAGAGTACTTTAAACACACACACACACACACACATATATATAGATCATATATCTACATATGTGTATATATATATATATATATGAGCTTTATTATGCTGATGGGTTTGGAGTTGTTTTCTGTATTGATAGATGATCCAGAAGAGAGCATTGAATGAATCTTTTAAGAAGTTTGTGTTGTTGTGAATGCATGGTGGTGGTGGTCGTGGTGAGTGGTGTATTTGTGTGAATAAAAAAGTGATGTGTGGGTCGTTTTGTGTCGGTCATGAATCTCTGTTGAAGCATAAAGATGATGAGTGAGAAACCAAAAGAGTCGGTAAGTTTTGATTTTTTTTGTTAGGGTTTCGTTTTGATGAATTCTCTCTGCTAAATTTGGCAGAGACTTGGGAGTTCTGTTTGTTTTGTGCTTGGTTACAGATATTTGTAGTTAAAAGTGTGTGTGTGTGTGTTTGGGGGGGGGGGGGGGGAGGGGGAGTACGAATTTTGTGTATATTTGAGCAATTTGTGAAAACTCTGTAGATCTTGCTGAAACTCAGTTGAATTCAAGTGTTGTCTTCACGGTATGTCAGCTTCTCTAAGTTTTTTTTTTTTTTTTAATGATTTGCAGCGGATTGGGTTTCGCCAGTGTGGAGAACTGATTCAGCAAAAAGAAAAAGTTAGGGTTTTAATCTGAATATATAGTTTTCATGAATATATAGTTCTCGAGGCGAGTTAAAGTTCCTCAGAAGATCACTATTTGCGACAGTTATTGTTTTGCTGCTCCATTAGCAATGATTCGGAGGAAGTAGAAGTTGTAAATTGAAGAAAATGAAGCACAACGGATCGAATTTGAGGTCGAAAATCTCGAGATGTTATTGAATCTTGGGTTTTGGAATCGAAGGTCGTCGTCTAAAAATTCTATGGAATTTAGGGGTTTTTTGAGGGAGATTCGGATGAAGATTTCAAGAATTTAATTCAGCTTTCCAGTGAAACACGTGGCAAAAACATTCCAATTTCTGGTGTTCTGTTTGTTTGCCGAGTACAGAGGGGTAAGACATAAAATTTGTTGATTGAATTTTAGTTTCTGTATATTTTGTTTGATTCTCCATTGCTATTAGTATTATATGCCTAAAATTATGATCTTGTTACAGCATTTACTGTGAAAGAAGCATTGTCTGGAGAGGAAAGCTGTTTATATGAACTGAGAGTTGTCTGATTAGAGCTATATAACTTTTGATTGAGATGATTACATTTATAGATTCAAAAGACAAAATGAAGGAAACTGAGAAATGCTTAGATTCTCAACTGTGGCATGCCTGTGCCGGTAGTATGGTGCAAATGTCGCCGGTGAATTCCAAGGTGTTTTACTTCCCTCAGGGCCATGCCGAGCATGCGTTTGGAAATGTTGATTTTAGAAATTGCCCTAGGGTTCTGTCATATATTGCTTGCAGAGTTTCTGCTATTAAACTCATGGCGGATCCTGAGACTGATGAGGTTTATGCGAAAATTAAGTTGGTTCCACTCAGTAGTAATGAAGTTGATTATGAGGATGATGGAATTTTGGGAACTAATGGATCTGATGCCCAAGATAAACCGGCATCCTTTGCAAAGACACTGACGCAATCGGATGCAAACAATGGTGGGGGGTTTTCAGTTCCCCGGTATTGTGCAGAGACAATATTTCCTCGGTTGGACTACTCTGCAGATCCCCCAGTTCAAACCATCCTTGTGAAGGATGTTCACGGTGAAACTTGGAAATTCAGGCATATCTACAGGGGGACCCCGAGGCGTCATCTTCTGACAACGGGATGGAGTACCTTTGTGAACCACAAGAAGCTCGTTGCAGGGGATTCAATTGTTTTCTTAAGGGCAGAAAATGGGGATCTTTGTGTTGGGATCCGGCGAGCAAAGAGGGGAATTGGAGGTGGACCTGAATCATCTTCTGGGTGGAATCCAGCTGGTGGGAATTGTGTTGTGCCATATGGAGGTTTTTCAGCCTTTTTGAGGGAAGACGAGAACAAAATAATGAGAAATTGTAATGGTGGCAGTTCAGGCAGTAGTGGGGGTTTGGTGGGCAGGGGAAAAGTAAGGGCTGAATCAGTTATGGAAGCTGTGACCCTTGCAGCCAACGGACAGCCCTTTGAAGTTGTTTACTACCCCCGAGCCAGTACTCCAGAATTCTGCGTGAAGGCCTCGCTTGTAAAGACAGCATTGCAAGTCCGTTGGTGCTCAGGGATGAGGTTCAAGATGGCATTTGAAACAGAGGATTCTTCACGGATAAGTTGGTTCATGGGAACCATTTCTTCCGTTCAGGTTGCTGATCCCATTCGTTGGCCTGATTCACCTTGGAGACTTCTCCAGGTACCATAATTTCTTTTGACAAGAATCTCTTTTTGAAACAAAAAATATATTACTTCCATATATTGCCACTGAAAAGAAAATGTATTATTCTTCATGTTGCCATTTCTTTATTTGTTTGAATTTTTGGCTACATTTTGTCTCTGCAAAAAATCAGATATCTTATGATATTATGATGAAAAAACTGCACAAATTCCATGTTAGTTTAATAAAATTTGCCTTTCTTGTTCACTCCGGTTCTTTCTGCATTTGCTAGATTGTTGTCCCTTTTAAGTTATATTGTAGAGGCATGAGACCATCCGTTTCATGTATCCTGCTTTTAAAATCCTGCAATTTCTAGGTTTTTCAGATGTTTAAATGGTTGCGTTGCCTTTAGTGATATTCTGTGCTTGGTTACGTGTAGAAATTATAGCCTGCTAGTCAGTATGTTTCTGCCTCCCCACTATACCAAGTGATGACTGGATGCATGCCCCAGCGGAGCACCAAACACTGCATAGTGGATAGATGAATGTGAATTTATTAGATATATAAGTAGATAAAAAGGGATCATTAAGTTGGGGAGTAGTGGTTAAGATCAACAATTGGGTTATTCCTAACCTGAACTCTGCAAAGTAACATTTGCCTTTATTTGTTTTTTTAATTGTTTCCAAAATATGTTGGGGTAATTTTCATGTTTAGCATACAAGAAAATTTTGACCTCCAAGTCCAACTTAACCTGTGTCAATTGTATGCCCTAGTTGCAATAAATTGTCATTTATTGGGTAATTAGGGTTCCATGTATTCCCTTTTCGATAGATTTGCAAAAATGTTTTTCCCCCTACTGCTTGCTCTTATTTGATTAAGAAAAATATTTTGCAGGTGACATGGGATGAGCCTGATTTGCTCCAAAATGTTAAACGTGTCAACCCATGGCTGGTAGAATTGGTATCGAACGTGCCTGCCATCAATCTGTCACCCTTTTCACCTCCACGGAAGAAGTTAAGGCTACCACAACACCCAGATTTCCCTATGGACAGCCAACTGCCAATGCCGACTTTTTCCGGCTGCCCCTTTAGTTGTCTTCCTGACAACACTCCTGCTGGCATGCAGGGAGCCAGGCATGCTCAATATGGTTTATCTTTATCAGATATCCACCTCAATAAACTGCAGTCAGGCCCGTTTCTGGCCAGTTTCCCACTGCTTGATATACCCACTAGACCCTCTAATCCCCCAATCATTCACAAGCCTAGCCGCAGTGAGAATGTTTCTTGCTTGCTAACCATGGGGAGTACTGCCCAGACTTCGAAGAAATTTGGCAATGTGAAAACGCCCCAATTCCTACTTTTTGGTCAACCAATACTCACCGAGCAACAGATATCTTTAAGCTGCTCTGGGGATACAGTTTCACCAGTTCATACTGGAAATAGTTCCTCAGAAGGCAATGCTGATAAGATGGGTAATATCTCCGATGGTTCTGGTTCTGCACTTCATCAACATAGTGTCGTAGAGCGCTCATCTTGTGAAGGATTCCGATGGTATAAGGATAATCACCAAGAACCCGAACTCAACTTGGAGATTGGTCAGTGTAAGGTCTTCATGGAATCAGAAGATGTTGGTCGAAGTCTCGACCTTTCGTTGCTTGGATCTTATGAAGAAATGTACAGAAAACTGGCCAACATGTTCGACATAAAAAATTCTGAGATGCTGAACCATGTGCTCTATCGGGATGTAACAGGTGCTGTCAAACAGATTGGTGACGAACCATTCAGGTGAGCCTTGCTTTGCTTTCTTCTTGTATCAGTTCTTGTTTCTATTTTCAGCTTAAAATTGTTTCTTAAACCTCTAGTGGATTAATCTGAGTATTTTGGTGAGGTGTCCAACTTCTCCAAGTTTGATCCTGTTGATTTGTGTTTCTTTCTTATTTTCTTTTATGCAGTAACTTTATGAAAACAGCTAGAAGGTTGACGATTCTAATGGATTCAAGCAGCGACAACATAGGAATGTAGAGAGGAGAAATAAAACCAGAATTTTCAAATGTACAGCTTAATGACCAAAATGCTTTGTTTTCTAGCTGACCCGTTAGGCTTGTCGGACATGTGGGAGGAGCCACTTTGATTTAATCCCAAACTTCCAAGATGAATCATCCCAGTTGATTTTGATTTTTTGCAAATTTTGAATTTTGGAATCTCAATTTCATGTCGTACTTCATTCAGCAGATTCATTAGCATTGTTCTCCAGTTTTGATGGGGAATTCCTACAAAATACTACAAGTTAGATAGGGTTTTTTAAAGGCTTTCTAAGAAAGCAATTTCATTAAGCAATGTGTGGGTTTTTGAGAGAACAAGTTGTGTGGTTGCTTGTGGTATTTGAGACAAAACGTTTTTTTTTTCTTGGCCTTTGATTTGTATAGTTTTGACTTTTGGGGAAGTGAAAGCATGTTTTCTCTTTGTCTTATCTTTCTTTCCTTTTATTGGTCTCTTGAGTGTGACAAAGCTTTAGATATGTTCGTAAGTTTTCACATTGCAACAACATTGATCTCTCGTGTCAGGCTGATTGTGTACACACAAGAACGAAAGGGAAATATTTAGAAATAAAATTTCTTCAGGAGGGAATCCATTTTACGTGCACGGCTTAAATGGCAGAGAAAACTGGTTTCAAAAGGTCTAACCATAGATCACAGTGTGGACCTGGAATCCAGTTTATGTACACACAAGCATCTTGAGTCCTTTCTTTGTCAATAGGTGGCAACTAGACTTTAAATAGTAGATCCGGTCACGGAAAGAAAGAGTTAATTTGATGCACTGGTTCAAGATATCTAAACTGATATAAATTAAAAAAAAAAAAAAAGAGTCTAACCATACATCAACTATTCCTAAGCTGACTTAATTTGCTTCTGGGGATGTTTTTTACAACAGATTGTGAAATAAAATATAATAAAAAGCAAAGTTATTAAATAAGACTGTCATTTGAGATTATCATTTGATATTACTAGTTTTATTTTTACAGAGAAATTGTTTATTGAAAATTATAAAGAGGTTGCTATTTCATATCGGGTAATGGACATAGAGTAACTGTCTGATCGAATAATTTCTTTAAAAAATTGATTCTTGTTGAGTAAATAAGTGTCACACGTGTATGAAAAATCTTCAAGGTGATGAGGTGCGTGAGAGTTCACGTGGGTACGAGATTCTTTCATTCGAAAGTTTGGGAAGGATTAGGTATATGTAATTAGATTTGTAAATGAGTTAAGTTGAATCGAATAATGCGTTGTTTGAAGTTTGGCCTGTTTAAATAAACGAGTTTTAAATTATGATCAAATTTGATTTATTTATTTTTTTAACCGATTTCAAATAAGTTTCTAATCGAATCAATCGCAAAACGAATTTGAGTAGCTTGATATTTTATACAGTATTAGAATATTTATTAGCATATTAAATTAAGAGTTTAATAAATTAACGAGTTTCGAAATATATTCAAATTTAACTTATTTATTTTACAAACTGAATTCGAACGATTATTTAATCAAATCGAGTACAAATCAAGTTCGAGTAGTTTAATTTATTTTATAAATTTATACATCATTTTAATTTTTTTAATAAAAAAGACTATTTTTATTACTTCAACTCTATTTTTTTTCAGATCACAATCAAACAATCTTCATTGATGAAGATTCATGAAAAGTGATAGTCCAATTATAATTATAAGAGTCAAATAGAGAGAAGTAAGGTAGGAGTCACGTGGTAGACCAAATGTTATTTTCACTGGTCCTATTTTAATGCCGTGAGTGTTGGGATAATTAATCAATTACATTGATTTTGAGTATTGGGATTACAACAAAATTTTACGATAATCCTCAAATTCTGCACAAACAGAAAAAGAACAGCAGCAAACACAGAGTCAAGATGAATTACGCAAAGATAACATCAGCAAATAGCTGGATAGCAGAACAGAACACATCCTCTCTCTCTCTCTCTCTCTCTCTCTCTCTCTCTATATATATATATGTATGTATGTATATGAGCCGCTCGTGGGGGGTAAGGGTCAATTGCAATAATAGGTTCACGTGCGGCAGCGTCAGCTGTAGAGATGCATGTGTCGCGGCGTTTTGATGAGCGAGCTGTTTTCACTCTATTTGACTAAAACACACAGTCACACACACAAATACACACACAGACACACGATTATATATCACATCTTACCTGTCCAGTCCGACCCTCACGCAGTCCCGCGTCTCTCAAACTCTTTAACTAATGCGATTTTCCCGGGACTTTCTCTGAGAAAATAAACTGTTTGTTTGTCTGTCTTTCCTTTCTCTTATATCCAAACACGATTATGCTGCATCACTATGTCTTCTTATATCCAAAAAACAGGACATGGGTTCGAGTCTTTTGAGACTAATGTAGTATTATTTCTCATATTATTTAATAATTAAAAAATTAAAACCGATAATTTAGAAGAGTTGCACTAAATTAAATTCTTTGTATAAACTTCATATTTAAAAAACTCTTATTTATGTCTTTATCTTATTACCGTAATTAATTATATTATTTAATTAATTATAATACATGTTGAAAGACAATAACCAGAAAAAACAAAACTGAAAGAACATTAAACATGGAGTTAGGGCATAACATAGGAAAAAACAAGCAACTTTCTTTACTATCAAATTGTGCCCAACCCAAAACACAAAGTACCTTTGGTGACCAGATCGTGAATCGGATCACGTGAAACACTACCAACACCGTCTAATTAACGGCAACTCTTCAAGTACTCTCTCTCTCTCTCTCTCTCTCTCTCTCTCTCTATATATATATATATATATATATATTAGTGTAACATCATTCCATCAATCCCATGTTGTCTCCATATAGAAACAGTATATAAGTTTTAAAATCATGGGCTACGCTTCAAGATCAAAATGAACTAGCAAATTTTCAAAATAGTCCGACCCGAGTTAAGAAGTAATAAGCAATAAATGATACCAAGTCTTAAATATCGCCGATATATAATGGTGATATTTCGGCCATGTATATAGTCAAATATCTCACCATTCTTGTCCAAAAAAAAGAAAGAAAATGTGCCCTTTTATTGCTATGAAAATATCACAGTTATATGGGTAATCTAAAAAACTTTTAAGCTTCGTTTGTTTATATTTTCAAAAACAAATTTTTACTTTCAAAATGCGGAATATGCTTTTAGCAAGTTATTAATTATAATTTTTTATAATTTATGTTATCATATTCAAATATATTTTCACAGTTTTTAAAAAATTAATTATAAAATTTAAAGAAATATTTTTAAAAAAATTATATATTGAACTCTCTTTTTTTTATTTTCAAAAAAAAAAAAAAAACTGACCAAAACCCCCATTTAACTTATGTAATACAACTTAAATTTTAATAATATAAATTATTCTGATACAACTTACAATTATTCTTATAAATACATGAAATTTTCTTTATTTTTTAATAAAATACTTGAAAAATGCAAAATATTGAAATATGATGGCAAGATATAAAAAAAATAACGACTAATATATTAAAAATAATGGACAGATAATTTATTTTTATTTTTTATTATTGAAAAAACGACTACTATAAAAGACTTGCATCTTCATTTCTCATATATGTTGCGCGTGAGAATAATTGATAAGGGCTGTTTGGTTTAATCAAAATTTTCCAAGTGGGTGCAAACAAACAGTGAATAATCAATGGTCAAAGCAAAGAGGAAGATAAAGAAAGGAGAGAATGGCTTTTCCAAAGCATTGTTTTAGTTGGTGCAAACAATTTTATCTTTCGATTTCAGTACCTACATCCCACAATACATGCCATGCTTTCTGCCTATGAGAGAAATAAAAGCATATAGATTATATAAACACAAACACACACACACACACACATATGATATATATATATATATAGACACATACGCATAGTCACATAGATGTTAACATTGTTGTCCTATGGACGTGCCCTCCCCCCTAGGGTTTTACTTTGCTTCCATATTACGTCAAGCGATCACCAAAAACGAAGAAAGTTTGTTGTTTTCTATTTTGAAAAATTCAAACTCGCTCGAAAAATTATTAGATAAGACAGTTATTATATGTTATTATTCGATAGAGTGTAATTTCAAAATGTTTGTTTAAGTTTTCAAACACTGATTTTTAATTTCAAAATGTGGGATATGTGTTTGGTTTGCAGTTAATTTTAATTTTTTTAATTTAGATTAAACAAAGAAAGTTTGTTGTTTTCTATTTTGAAAAATTCAAACTCGCTCGAGAAATTATTAGATAAGACAGTTATTATATGTTATTATTCGATAGAGTGTAATTTCAAAATGTTTGTTTAAGTTTTCAAACACTGATTTTTAATTTCAAAATATGGGATATGTGTTTGGTTTGCAGTTAATTTTAATTTTTTTAATTTAGATTAAACAAAGAAAGTTTGTTGTTTTCTATTTTGAAAAATTCAAACTCGTTTGAGAAATTATTAGATAAGACAGTTATTATATGTTATTATTCGATAGAGTGTAATTTCAAAATGTTTGTTTAAGTTTTCAAACACTGATTTTTAATTTCAAAATGTGGGATATGTGTTTGGTTTGCAGTTAATTTTAATTTTTTTAATTTAGATTATCATATCCAAATTTATTTTTATAATTTTTAAAATATTAATTACAAAATTTTTAAAAATAGTTTTTAAAAAATTATATCTGAATCATTATCTAAGCAGCCCCTAATTATTTCGTACAAATTTTAACATTTTTTTCGATATTCGATTGATAACTTTCTCGTAAAATTAAAAAAAAAATTATAAATTATAATTACATTAGATGACATAAAGTGACCCTTTAATAATTATTCTTGACCAAGAGAGGCATTGTACATGGTTTTCATGAAATTTTATAATGGCAAGGAAGTCCTAATAAAGAGTTGAAAAATAATAATTAAATGATTAAAATTTATTTAATTATAATCAAATTAAATTGTGAAGCATCTAATAAAAATATGAATAAACCTACAACATTGGCTCTGTTTTTAAGCCTGAGAGGGACAGGAAAATTAAAGCTAAAAACATTTGAATTTGTAGAGGTCCAATGGGCCAATTCAATGGAACATTTGTTGTGTGACAAAGGAAGTGGGCCAAAACTACAGAAATTCTGCTGGGGTGTTTGGGCTTGGGTTTGGGCTTGGGGTAAGGCCGGTAAGGATGGCCGTTTTGTGGTCCCCACCGCCTGAACTATCAAAGATTCAAAATCTACTCATCCAAACGTGTGGATTTCTATATACTATGCCATTCTAATTTGGGGCGTAGGGCCCATGCTTGATGGGCCAGTCAATTGGGCCGATGTTGGGAACTGAATTGATTTGAATCCTTGCCAGGCAGATCAGTTGAAGTCCAATATTCGGTGGGCCTAGATGCCTATCCAAAAAGACCTTTTTTTTTTTTGAGTAAAATTTGGTTGCACGTGTGTTCGCGCACATATACTCACATTGTCGATTACACTCGTTCGAGTATCATGGGCGTGGATCCTACATCCACGTGTGTGTCAATGTGCACAAACATATGTGTCATGAAACAATTTATTTATTTTTATTTTAGAGTATCGTATTCCCAATTTATATTCTAATTGTATTCCCCATCAAATAATTTTTGTAGGTCTCACATTGTGTAATTTTCAAATAATCACTTAATGACATATCATATTAGAAATATAATAGGAGATATAAATTGGTGATGTATAAAATTTTGGATAAATTATACTGATTTTTCTTGAAGTTTCTCACAATGACAAAGATCTTTCTTGAAATTTCTGAAATTACACTGACTTCTTCTATTTTTACTGAGAAACTACAAAAACCTTCCTTTAGCCTTTTTTTTTTTTTTTTCCAAAATGAAAAAAAAGTATCCCCTTTCATTTTAAAAAAAAAAATTGAATAAATTTTTCTAACTTGTTTATTTTTCATTTTCAAATAAATATTAATTAAAATCTTATTTTACTAAAAAATATAAGTTATTTATCTTAAATTTAATTTTTATATAAAATGAAAAAATTATTTAAAAAAAAAAAGTTAAACAAATAGTCAATTTTGAAAAAATACAAAAAATAAAATAAAATGAAAAGGGTATTTTGTCATTTTGAAAAAAAATAAGACTAGAAGGTAGTTTTAATAGTTTGTCAATAAAAATATGAGAGATTAGTGTCATTTTAAAAATTTTAAGAGAGATTTTTGTAGTTATCAAAAAATTTAAGAGAGATCGGTGTAACTTATCCTAATTTTCTTATTGGGCCATTTGGGCTTTTCTAAGGACAGCAAATATATTGGGCCATTTGGGCTTTTCTAAGGACAGCAAATTTGTGATGACAGTAGTTGAGGGCAGGTGTAATGGATTAAAGATGTATGCAATACTTGGACCTTTTTATAAATGCTACATGGCCAGTATTGATATTACTTTTTTTTATTAGTTAAATTACGCAAAACTTATTTGAGATTTATAATAAATATACTAATCGTTTTTAAAGTTTTTTAAATTATATTAATTTTTTTAATTTTATTTGAAAATATAAAAATACCTCACTCCTGTCAATTTTTTTTTAAAATAATAAAACTATCTTTTTTATTTATTTTTGTATTTTCCTAATTTTGATCAATGTTTTTAAAAAATTTTTAAATATATTTTTTTTTGTATTTTTTATATTTAAAAACTAATTTAAGGTAACTAACTTATTTTTATTTTATACAAAAATAAATTTAAGGCTTTTATTAATATTTATTTGAAAAATAAAAAAAATTGGTCAAAATTAAAAAATATATATATGAAAGGGATAGTTTTTTATTTTGAATCAAAAATTGAATGGAGGGAGGTATTTGCATATTATCAGGTACAATATAAGAAGTCAGTGTAATTTTATAAATCTTAGAGAAAGTTAGTGTAATTTATCTCTTTTTTTTTTAAGAAAGTGATGAGGTATTGCAATACATAGATCATAGTCAATCAATCAACTAAATACTCTAACGTCATGTTTGGTACAGTAGAATGTGTATTTTAAAAATGTTCATTTTAACTTTTTCTCTTTTTTATTCTTGTTTAGTATGATTGAGAATATCTATTCTATGAAATGATATTCTATTAAAAATCATTTCAAATATTCATGTAACCTAAATGAGTAATTCTTATTTCATTTCATTTCATGTCATTTTCATTTTATTTTTTCGTATCAAATATGTCTTAATATATTATAATTAAGAATGAATTATTATATTCAATTCACACAAACATGAGTTCTGGAAATCAACCCAACCCAATCTGAGATGAAAATTCTCAGGGCTAGAAACTAGACAACCAACTACCTTTGTGAGATTAGTGGGATTAAGGTGATAATTAAGGTTTTTTTTTTAAAAAAAAAACTAACCATGAAAAAAAAAGATTTGATCCCATCTTAATAACCATTACATTAGTTCAAAACTAACTTCAATATTTCAATTTAACTTAAGATTTGGTCCCATCTTGATAATCATCACATTATTTCAAAACTAACTTCAATATTTCAATTTAAATAATTAAGTTCAATTTTTATTTCCATAAGTGAACTAACCAAAATAGCTTGTACTCAAAAGCTAAGAGTTAATATTCTCACCAATAAACCAATTATCAAGTATCTAAAAAAAAAAATCACCATCAAAATTGCATGAAATCCCAAAACATAAAAAAAATCTTTGAAAAAAAGAAAAAACAAATTCACACAACTATTTTAATACCATAATGATCAAAACACGAAAATAATTATTTTTTTAGAAAAATACCAAAATCTAATTAAAAATATAAATTTTATATTGACATATATATATAATATAAAATATAAAAAAAGATATCAATTTGAGAAGATTGTCACGATTTCACATCGGTTATGAGTGGGGGGATCTTGGGCCATATAAGGGATCCGATACTTCTACTCATCAGTTGCAGCTTTTGGGTCAGAGCCCGGCCCGTGATAGTGGTATTAGAGCCGACTCGAGACTTCGATGGCCAAGTGGTAACCATATAGTCCGGCCCGCCCAGGGTTCCAACGGACTTGAACCCGCCTTGAGATCCGACCGTGCCGAGGACATCGCAGACTCATCAGTTGCAGCTTTTGGATCAGAACCTGTTCCGTGACAAGATTCTATCAATTATCTAGTTGAATGCTTTATTTTTCTTTTTTAAAATAAAAATTCATTTTTTTTACCTTTAAATAATCATAATTTGTAAAAGTTTTGAGTTATCTTAAATATTACCCAAGTTTCTAACGTATTTGAAAACAAGATTGTTTACGGTTTATTCTTATAAAATTTAATTTTTTAAAAAATTATGTGAAAAATAAAATAAAATAATAGTAAGAAATAAAATAAAATTAAAAGAAAAGAAAAGATTATTCCGATTAGAATTGAATTCCGGACATTATTGATGACAGCCGGACAAATGTGTCAAATATACCATATTCCATGCGTATATATAATTATAATTTTATATATATATATATATATATATATTACTTACAGACTACTGTATTGTATTATCTGCATCTTCTCAGTTCTCTCTCCTCATCTAAACTCCATATTTATCATTCTTGCTGCTCTCCAAATCAAAAACGTCTGTTCGTGAATTCGATCGAGTTTGAGTTCTTCGGAGTCCGAGACTGATATATATTTATAAATTAGGGTTAGAAAATTATACAGATGTGTGTATTGAAGTGAGTGATTTGTGAATTGGAGTTTTGGGACCAACGCGATGAATGTGAGCCGGCCGTCGGTGCACCCGGTGGAAGCTCCGCCGTTGACGGACGGAGCAAACAATGCGCCGAGAGTCAGGATGAAGGACGTGCAAGGCATGCCTGGCACTCCTGGTGGCCTTGCCTTGCGTCTCTGTCAGTTCGTGTTCGCCGTTGTATCTCTCTGTGTTATGGCCACCATCAGTGACTTCCCTTCCGTCACTGCCTTTTGGTAACCGAAAAAAAATTCTCTCTTTAAAATGCATTCATTGACATGGATTGCGTATATTACATTCACAATGACAATGACCTTCATATATATATATATTAATATATCTGTGAACCTATGTGTTTATATATATATATATATATACGTATTTTTTTCTTCCTTTTCCACGAACAAATGAAGTCCGAGTGTGAAACAAAATTCTGGAATTTAATTACAGGAACTGTACTGAATAACAAAACATAGATAAAAGATACAGCAAGGTTTGTGTGGATACGGAGAAGGATGACCTCCTGTTGATCTTGGAAAGATTTGAGGAAAACGCTCAAGAATTTTTGTGAGAGGAATCAAAATTTTACCATTTTTCCCCTTTTGTTCTCTTTGTTCTTATGGAGAACCATACCCATGGGATAGCCTTAACATATATATTTTTTTTGTTTCATCTTTCTTGGAAAGGTGGAAGTAACTGAGTAACACAAACCAATAAATATGTTCTAAAGAGAATATAACGGGCCTGGTAAATTTTGCAGAAGATTCCTTTTATTTTTTTAATGTCTAGTGGCTTGGAACTCTGCTCTCTAGCTGGTAGACCCAGCTTCATGGCCTCTGGTATTGGCTTTACAAGAATATGATCCAACTGTTTGACAGTAATGGACTAAATACAGGGCGGCTAGCATGATCTTGAGCCTGTTAGATGTAGAAACACAAATCATCTGAACTTCTACATGCATTGAACATTAGAATGTTCTGATCTTGGAATTGGATATACGTGCACACATGTTTGTATGTGT
Source organism: Nyssa sinensis (assembly GCA_008638375.1). Taxonomy (NCBI): domain Eukaryota; kingdom Viridiplantae; phylum Streptophyta; class Magnoliopsida; order Cornales; family Nyssaceae; genus Nyssa; species Nyssa sinensis. Next base: position 3,330,858 of record CM018051.1, on the reverse strand, counting down.
ATACTCTGTGTGTGTATGTGTATATTTTCTTATTGGTAAGGGGACTAGATGTATTATTGAGAGTTTGTTTGTATTTTTTATATAGCATTGTATTCCATGATGAAATAATTTGGAAGATATATGAAACCTTTGTTGTTATAGTTACCCAACAAGGGTTGCTTGAAATACACAGTGCATATTTACAAAAATTGATTGGTGGGGAGATATAGAAAGTGAGGACAAGGTACTTACTATTTTTATTAAGAGATAGCAGTCATTGAGGTAAATCTTTCTATTGTGGATTGTAATTTTTTGGCTTTTGTGTAGGGAAAGATAAAGTGGGACCAGATCGCTGTTCCTTCATCTAATACAATGCATAAAATTAATTAGCATTTTTTTTTGGTACTTATAATTAATTTGCATTCACTACTACTATGGAGCGGCATTTGTTTACACTTCATAGACTCTCCCAGATGCGTTCAATACATCTTGGATGTTGATTATTTGAAAATAAATTTTATGATGTTTAATAATTCTCCGACTCTTCTAGGACACTCCACGACATGTAGCCTACTCCTTTTCTCTCAGTATACAAAAAGTTATACTTGTTCTATTAGGTTGTTCTAGTGTCATAAATGAGGGTACCTTGTTTTAATTAATGACAAATACGTTTCATTAAAGTTTACATGATGTTTGTTTACTACCTAGAGAACCAAATTGCAGCATGAAGTCCTGTTGAATTTGGGAAAGGGCATGCAATGGGAATGCCAATGACAGAGCTGACCTTTTGGAAGAACAGTATAATGCTGACATTGATTTTGAAGGAAGTAAAATGTCTTAGCTAGAGTTACCAACAAATTGGGATCATATATCTATGCAGAATAAACACAGTCAATGACATTGAATCTTTCTCTGAAGCTTGTTTACAACTGATGAAAGGAGTTGTATTACCAAAGTCTCCGACAAGGTACGTGATTTGGAGAGACCATGCTTTGGACTTGGAAATTAAAACTCGTAAACCTTAATCAGAAGTGCAAATAACCTAATGCATAAACTGAATTGCTTGAAGGATTTAATACATATCAAATCAAATCTTCAAATGACTTGTTGAATGATGATCCCGTCGATTGGACTTCCATCGGCATGGTTATTGAGAATACAGGAAATGGGGCTGGGAGAAATGATGCCCTATGACTGCATATTGTTTGTTTTATAGAATGGACTGACTGTGCTCTGAGTAAATCCCTTGTTAGTAAGGGATTAAGGATAGCAAACTGATGAACTGGACCTTCCTTGCTGAAGTAGGGTGGTGTATTATCATCCCTAGTTAATGTTTTCAGACTTGGGAATAAAATCTTCCTCTGGAGTATAAGATTTTTCAGTGAAGGCTTGGTAAGTTTTTCTATCTTCTTTTGGAATGATCACTAGCTTTGATTCTTAATTCTTTGTAATCTTTAAGCCGACCCGGACCTCCTACTTCCCTATTGTTTAAACTCTGTAATAAATATTTTTTGGGACATTGATCAATTCTAGGGCCACACAAGTTTTGATTCTTGGCTAAAAAAGCTTATGATGGTTGTGGCATACTTCTACTCATCTTGGCCCATTGTTTGTTCTTGCCATCTCGAGGCATTGGATCTTTAAATCTGGAATGGAAGGGGATTGACACCTTCATGATACAAATTGTGGGGTGACTCTTTACTGTGGACCATTTACTTACTAAAGCTCATAGTTTGTAATTCTAGGTTATCTAGAGTTTGAAACTCCATTTCATGTGTCTGAGGTTGTGTTAGGGCCAAACTTGTGTGGATGCATCTGCTTTACTGGCCCTGTATTTGAACAGTTATTCTCTCATCCTTTCTGGTTTGGTTATGAAGATCTCTGACTCATATTCCTAAGTGTTTCTTTGGCAAGAATTAGAAATTCCAGTCAAAAAAATTCTACGCTAGCTTAGGCTGTTACTATCTTGTAGATTTAAAGAACAACAATTTTCCCAAAAGGACTGGTGCGGATCCATGAGGGAGCTTGTCTGATGTTCTGACCATGGATATTCTACTGCAATGTTGGGTCAGTGTCCACTAGTAAATGTTCAGAAGGCCATCTAGATTGAGAAGCAATTATTACCGATGTCTGTATTTGTGTATCTTGGGTATTTCATACCAACAATGTAGCGAATCTTTGGCTTCTTGGTAAGGCCATATTTTTAGTTTTAGAATGCCTTTTTGTACATTATCTTTTGAGTTGGATGTCCTAGCTTTTTATCGCGAATCTTTTGAGAGTTTTTTCCCCAAATTATGTTGCAATCTCTCTCTGATTCAGTTACCTCTAATTAGCTATATGTGAAACTTATTTGATTTTGTGCATAATTTTCTTTCTCAATCCTGTTAAACTTATTGGTAAGGAACATGTGGTAAAACTTGTGAGTTTATAGTTCACTTTTATATGGGTTACTAGAAAACCCTTATGCATTCTAACTCGTTTATCATGTTCTAAGTGAATAACCAGATACAAAATTAAGTGTACCTATTTCTTGTTCTTGTTAATCGTGCCTTTTGGCTTCATGTTATGGTAAATTTGGGTGGTAAAATGGAGTAAGATAGTAGTCGTATTAGTGATTGAAAGTATTAAGCACTATATCCCTAATCTCGTTCCAGCTTCTGTGGTAAGGAGGATAGAAAAACTTCAGCGTGAGATTTATTTATTTATTTTTGGGGGTGTGGGGGTGGTAGGGGATGAGATTAAATGCCACTTAGTGGATTGGAAAACCATCTGTGGACCATTACAGGAAGGAGGGTTAGGGGTTAAGGACTCGTGGCTTTTTTGGAGAAATGGTTATGGAGTAGAGTGGGATAGCCTATGGAGGAGAATTATGGAAGAAAATTATGAAAGTGGGAGGATTGGCATATTAGGGAGGTGAGATCTTCATATGGTGATGCGATGTAAAAATGTATTTGAAAAGATTGGGATGAATTTTTAAAATATGCTACATGGAAGGTAGGGAATGGTCTTAGATTTTGATTGGATCACTGTGCCGGGGGGGGGGGGGGGTTGCTGGCCCTCTGTTCAGAGTCTTTTTATGATTGTACAGGATTGTAATGAATAAGCAGGCTATGGTGGTAGATTGTTTTGTACTACATGAGAACGTGACAGTTTAGGATATTATTATTTGTCAGGCCACTGCAGGATTGGGAGGTGGGAGAGGTTATAAAGTTCTTTGGCACGTTATATGGTCAGGATATTATTGCCGGAGAGGAGGATTGTTTGAGGTCAGATGCTACTATAGGGTTTTATGGGATGGGGTGGGTAGGAGTTCCCATGGAAGGACATTTGGCATTCCAAGGATCTGCCTAAAGTGGTTTTCTGTGATTGGATAACAACTCGAGAAGATTTGAACCATTGAAAATCTTTGGAATTTGAGAAAGATTATTATTAATTGGCATTGTTTGTGCAAGTGGGAAGAAGAATTAATCAATCACTTGTTGATTGTCTGGTCACTAGGGACTCATAGGTTCTCTTGCCTATTTGGGGTACACTTGGTGATGCTTCGGTCGACAGGTGTAGAATGAGGGGTTGGGTGCGCGATGTATAACATATGGCTCCATTATGCCTTTGCTGGAGTATATGGAGGGAGAAGAATTGGAGGGATTGTGAAAGGGTTGAATCCCTCATCTGGGAGGTCAAGAAGGCTATGTTGAGCTCACTTTTTCCTTTTGGATTGTAAAGAATTCATCATTGGTTATAAATTCTTTTTTAAAGTTTCTAGGTGAAATGTATTTTGTGTGTACGTTATTTATTTGTATATTAGGTGCACCACCTTAGTGCTTTCTAATGAAATTTTGCTTATTAAAAAAGGGTACTACTTCCATTGTTAGTTCATAGCTGAGTGGGTTGTATGTAGAGATGTCCACTCCCCCGGGAAAGAGAGGATCCATGGTTTATGTCAGCTATTTCCTAGCCAATAATGGTAAATAGAACAACTACATCTAGGCTTTTTATAGATTGATATGTTATGTTGTGATATCACGCTAAAGATTTTTTTTAAAAGAATTTCTTAATGGGTTACTTGCTAAGATTAGATTTTTGTTTTCTTTTTGCTAGGTAAGTGGCCCTTGGGGTGGGAGTTGAATCTGGAACCTTGGAGATGTTCCCCAAGACTATTCCCAACTCATTCAACTCCTAGGGTTACTCGCTAAGATTAGATATGTTGTAGACCTGGGTATAGTACAGGCATTCAAGGTTTAGTATCCAATATTGGTGCATCATTAATACAAATTGTTGTTATCAAGCAATATGCTGAGTTTACAAGATGATAATATGAAGAAATTGTTTATGAATAACGTCTGACCTAATGAATGCTTGGGATATTTGTAGGGATCTTGCCTTTTATTTTTTCTTTTCTTTGAGGTAACATGCCTGTGATGTAGAAATCTTTTGTGGAGCTGAATGTATACAGGTGAAGAGTGTGATACTTTAAGATTCTAACCATCATGTATATAGTCTCTCTCTCTCTCTCTGGGGGCCCTATCTCCACCTAATTTTTTCGTAAAGTGGTTATTGTGTGCAATTATACTATATTGTTTAACCACCTGACACCTGCAAAACAATACATAAGCAATTAGATCCTGACTCATGATGATTGCAACTCTGATGTAAACTTATCAGTCCCATTATTATTTTTGATCAGTAAACTTATCAGTCCCATTATAAATTAGATAAAATTTCAGTTATATCTAAGCTTGCATTTTATATAGTCTAGTGAAGTCATTCTTTTGATTTACTGCACGTAGCAATGATTGCATGCTCCAGTGAGGGAGCTAATGGTGAGAATGATCAACTGAGTGAGTGTTATCTAACCTAATATTTTCCTCATAAAGCCTAGATTTTGTTGGTGGGTGAGAAGGCCAATTTTTACCTCCATATTTTTTTGGCGTGCTAAATTAGTTTGTTTACAATGCTTGATTCAGTGATTGCGATTCTTTTTTCTTCCTTATTTTCTTTTTGTTTCTGAGTTTATGTTCAATTTGCAGCAACGATACTTGTTCCCTCCCTCCACAGGGGAAAAAAGGGGTTACAGACCTTTTTCATCCTTTGTACCGCATTTTTTTCTGAAGAAGAAATAATAAACCTAAATCTTTTGTTTTTTTACTGCACCAGCTACCTTGTTGCAGCAGTTAGCTTGCAAAGTTTATGGAGCCTGTTGCTTGCTGCTGTCGATATATATGCCCTTTCAGTGAGGCGAAGTTTGCGGAGTTCTGGAGTTGTCATTTTATTCACCGTTGGTGATGGGGTAAGAGAATTTGTACTTGGTATGCATACCTATCTTGCCTAAAACAATGTGGTGTTGCAACTGTCATTAATTAGGTGTGATACTGCCATGTCGAAAATGTTTAGAACAAGGAAAACAAAGTACTGTACAGTACCACTATGTTTCGAGCCTGTTTCTGAAAATATTCATGTGAACTATTACTACCAGCAATGCTATAGGATGTTCCCTGTGAGATCTCAATAAATTAATGTCATGTTGCACCAAAGGAAGTTGTCTGGTCACAGAAATTCTCTGATATAGTGGGAAAAATTGTTGTTGATGTTCAGTTATGGACTGAATGTTGTTTTTAATTTGCTGAGTATCACTTTAAATTTTAAAATTTTCGTTTGGATTTGTGTTTAAACAAAATAACGTAGGAAATTTCCAAATTCCCCCCATCCCAACCAAAATATAAAAAATCCAAAACCCAATTGCTTCCAAAAGCATGCCTTTGTATGACTATTTTGTCTTCCATTTGGTTAGATTAATGATATATAAAAATGAGTTTGTGCAGCTGTGTATTTTGATCCATTTACGACGGCATATTTACCTATTTTTTCGCCTGAAAGTGCCAACTTACAGAAATAGATTTGTTCTGTTGCAGATTACATCCACTCTTACATTTGCTGCTGCTTGTGCATCTGCTGGTATAACAGTCCTTATTGGCAATGATCTTGATAAATGTGCGGTGAACCACTGTGTGAGATTCGAGTCAGCTACGGCAATGGCTTTTATCAGCTGGTTTGCAGTGTCTCCATCCTTTATTTTGAACTTCTGGTCATTGGCTTCCCGATAGAAATTGGGTTAGAGAGAATCCATTATCCAATTAGTTCCTTTTCTTTTCTTTTTCTGCTGGTTTTCTTCCATTAATTGATTACTGCTACTTTGTATATAGTTAAATTTTGCTAAAAAAATGTTGGGTGAGGTACATTTTCTTGATGTGATTACTAGCTCCCTTAATTGTTAAGGCATGTTGAGATAAAACCACATACTTGAATTCATATCGCTAAAGATACCTTAATGTTGATATCATTATTTATCCTCATATGTCAAACAAAAGCTTGAACTTAGATGATTTAGGATTAGTGGTCATACATTAGGCCATTCAAGGGAAACCTGTGCCTAGAGGTCAAGGTAGTTGGTTAAACCAGATAGTTCATGATTGGGGCCCTGATAATGGCAAGAACATTTGTACTGTTCTGGCACCACCACTCTTTGTTAGTACAAATGATTAAGATAGATCACCTAAATATGATCAATTCTTTATTTACATTGAAAATTTTTGTCCAAACCTCATGCGAGAAGGTGGGCATTGCCTTCTTGAGCACATTAGACTATTAACCTGCCATTGGAATGATATTGGATCCTCTCTATTTAAGGTAGTAAATTGATACTTTCCTTTCAATCTCAACTGTTCATGAATGTAGGTCTCATCATATTTTTGGTAGGTCTCACTTATTTAGGACCCCACATATATATAAATGTTTGTGATTATATAGTGTGTGTGTGTGTGTGTGTGTGTGTATATATATATATATATATATATATATATAGACACCATATGTAGGCAAGTTAGCCTATCCGAGAAGCCGTACACACGAGCTAGTCGCTGCCTGCACATAATATTTAGGATTTTCTTATATATTATATATATACACACACACACACCATATGTTTTGTTACTAAATCAAGATAAAAAGACTCTTGATCAAATCAAGATGGTGATCATGTTCCCCAACTCCATAACATGAAAGTGCCTGGGTGCCCCATATTAGAGTCTGCAGTCACAACTCAAGCCCACGTGTAGTGCAGTAGCTTCTAAGGTAGCTATTATCTTAATTACTGATTTCACAACCTAATAAAACTTAACAGTTGACCATAAAAATCAAAAGCAAAACAATCTGCTGAAGAAATCAAGCAGCGCCCCCTGTTTTGTTTCATGATTTATTAGTATTAGATTATAATTCCCACCTATTGGAATGTGGCTTATATGCATGAACACAGGGATTCCTTTGACTGCGCCCGGCGCAATGGTATTTAGGCATGCTAAAATGTCTAGCCCTTTACTAATAGGACAGGTTTGAAAAAAAAAATAAACAGGGTGAAGTGGGGACAGGGGAAGATACTAAAACTTGATACAAGTTTGGACGGAGATGTGAGAATGTAATCCCGTCTTGTCCAGTGTCCTGATTATATATTTAAATTACATAAATATTTTTTAATATTTTCATTACACATTTTCATGTATATATTGATTGCATATCAAATCATGTGAATGATATGTAATTAATGTATAATTATCACGCTATTTGAAAAAATTATCTTTTGTCAACATCATTTGAGAAATATTTTTTTAAGTAAATTACACTGACCTTCTCCTATGACAATTACTCTAAATTCTCTCTTGAGATTTTTAAAATTACACTGACCTACCTTATTTTACAAAATAATATATAGATTCATCTTTGCAATTATTTTTTTTTTTAAAATGATAAAACTACTTCTTTCATATTTTTTTTTTCAATTTTTTAAATCTTGATCAATTTCTTTTTTTATTTTTCAAATTAATATTGAAAAAAATCTTAAACATATTTTTATATAAAATAAAAATAAGTTATTTACCTTAAATTTGTTTTTAAATAAAAAATAATTTTTTTAAAAAAAATTAGAATAAATTAGTCAAAAAAGAAAAATATAAAAATAAATAAATAAAAGAAATAGTTTCGTCATTTTAAAACAAAAATTGACAAGAATAAAATATTTGTATATTATTTTATAAAGTAGAGAAAGTTAATGTAATTTTAAAAATTTCAAGAGAGATCAGTATAATTATCATAAATTTAAGGGAGATCAATATAATTTACTTTATTTTTTTTAAAAAAAACTTTGTTTGGTAAGTGCATTATTTTCCTTTCCACCATAGAAATGAGCAAAAACAAAATGGTAGAATATTTGGGACGGGGCGGGGGGGAGAAAAAAGGATGGTATGATTTAATTTCCCTGGCACTTCACTTTCAGAGTAAAAATCCAAAGTCAAATACATTGGGTAGCTTACCACCTAACATGTACGAGTAATGTATCATTGTGAGCCCATAGTGCACTGTTTAAATTTGTTTTGTTAAAATAAATAAATTTTAAATTATTTTTAAACTTGACTTGTTAATTTTTCGAGTCAGTTTCAAACAAATTTTTAATCAAATTAATCACAAATAACTTGATTTTTTATATAGTATTATACCACTTATTGAATTATCAAGTCAATAAATTAACAAGTCTCAAAATATGTTTAAGTTTGACTTAATTATTTTATGAATTGATCTTAAATGAAATTCTAATTGAGTCAAGCATGAATAACTCGTTGTGTTTTAAAATCTTTAAGAGATTAAAGAAGATGAACGATATTCTCATAACCTATTTTTAACAAACATTCTCATAAAGATGAAATTTATAGGTGAATTTTTTTTTTTTGCATAGATCAGGTCAATGAACATGGCCTATAATATTATGCAATTTGGATAGGATGTCAAGTTTTGAGGAAATACAAAAATAACATCCTACTTTCATAATAAGGTATGATTAGGTAGGGTTCATAAACTAAGTCAATGGACCTAGTTCATGTAAGAATTTTTCTTTATTGGTGGGTTTCACTGTACCTGTGAATGATGGACCCCCACATTTATAAGAAACATGGAATAAAGGTGGGTTACGAGAAGAAATTATTCAGTATTTCTTTGAGATCATGGTCGTAAGAGTCAAATGGAGAGACACGTGTGTATTAGTATAACATAAATATACATATAGTATATTATTTGTTAAAATCATTAGATCGACCTGTCTTGTTAAATAATTTTTTAAATAATGAGAGATCATTAAATTAGTAACTGTTCCAAGTTAAGAGACTTAGGGCCCATTTGATACGCAGGAATGGAGGTAGGAATGGAAATGAACATTCCTACCCTCATTTCATTTCTATGTTTGTTATGCTTAAATATATTGGAATTGCATTTTGTTCGAAATAGACCATTCCACTTAACACAGGAATAAGCATTCCTTGACAAAACCTAAGGAATGTCCATTCATTTCCTAACGGAATGACTATTCATCTCCTACAGCCTACGACCACAAGAATCCTCCCTTCGTCCTTTTCGATCTCCACCACCACCACCTTTGTCGTTGTTGTACTAACTTTCGATCTCCACCACCACCATCTACGTCGCCGCTGTCGTAATAACTTCCGATCTCCACCATCACCATCTACTTCGCCGCCCTCATCAATCTCCTCCTCTGCCATCGCCATCGCCACCTTAATTTCCTCTGCCATCGCCACCGCCACCTCGATTTCCTCCACCATCTCTACCGCCAAACACCACCACCATCCATCTGCGATTTTGAAATTTCGATCTCCACCACCACCATCTACTTCGTTGCCCTCGTCAATCTCTTCCTCTGCCATCGCCATCGCCACCGCCACCTCGATCTCCTCCACCATCTCTATCGGCGAACACCACCACCATCCATCTGCGATTTTGAAACTTGATTATCACTGTTTCTATAGGGTTTTATATATATATATATATCATATTTTACACACCTACATATATTATATATAATATAATAAGTTTATTCACTTGTTTTTATTTTATTTAAACCAAACATTAGAATAGAATCATCATTCCATTTTTGGGTTTTTATCCAAACAAATGAATAGAAAGATCATTACTTTTCTATTCCTGAATCATTCTATTCTTAAATTCATTTCATTTCTATCTCATTCTATTTTGTGTATCAAACATAATCTTAATTCATACAAAAATTTCTCTTCATCGGTAGATTTTACTGTAGGCCTGTAAATGATGAACCCCCACATTGATAAGAGACATGAAATATAGATAGATTATGAAAAGATTTTATTCAATATTTCTTTGAAATCATGATAGTAAAGATTAAATGGTGAAACACATATGTATCGATCTAACATAAATATACATATATAGCATATTATCTGTTAAAATTATTAGATTGAGACCTGTCCTGTGAAACAATTTTTTGAATGGTGAGAGATCATTAGCTCGGAGCTGTCTCGTTCAAATAATTTTTTTGAATTATGAGAAAAGAAACATCCATCATTGCAGTTAAAAGAATTTTGCATCTATCCAAACAAACAAGAAAAAGACAAAAGAAAAAGGTCATATTTATGATTGTCAAAACAGTACAAGAATTTTACTTCAAGGGTTGTTCTAGCTAGACTATAGCTTTCTCTCACCCACCTCCCAAACAACCCCTTTAGTGCACAACTTACATCACCTCCTCCTTTCCTTTGATTCCCTCTCTACAATCTCCTCCCCTGCAATGCCTTCAACATACTACCCAAAACAAAACAAACAAAAACACTGGAAACAAAAAACGAAAAACAAAACAAAAACCAAAACAAAAACCAAAACAAGGTTACGGCCATCTGAGAAATAAAATGACCAGTGATGAGATTTCCCTACAATCTCAAAGTTAGAATCACATCCAGAGGGATCTAAAAAAGGCATGGCAACCAAAAATCATCCGTTTATCAAATGACAACAGATCATTCATGACATACATATACATATATGTATATATATATATATGTGTGTGTGTGTGTGCTAATCTTCAAAACCAGTTTGCTTCCAAATAGCATTTCTGACCCTACTCAAGTCTCTTCCTTTAAGAGTCCTCCCAATACCTTCATGCACAGATAATGAAGCAGTTCTAGTCCTTGCTAAATACACATGAGGAGGCATTCTACCGACTTCATCATCGTTGCCGTCGTCGTTGTCGTCGTCGTGGTTGAGATCTTCACGATCGCTCTCTCTCCTCCGGTTTTTATTATACTCGTCAAGGAGGATCTTAGACCAGTCCGGTATGTTCACCGGCAAGGATGTCGCCGCTGCTATGGGTCTCCCACCAGCAGCAGCTTTTCTGGCAGGTTTCTTGGATGAACGTGAACTGGGTATTGATTTTTTGGCTTCGGATGGAACAATTTCATTCGAATTCCAAACGTCGGATTCCTCGAACTCGAATTGATTGTCTGCAGTGATTGAATTGTCTCCTTCTCTGCCTCCAAAGTAAATGTAACTTGGTCTCTCATGGTAGCTCTTTCTTGTTGCCATTAAGATTGAAAAGAAAATGGTTTAGAGAAGTGGTTTGCTTTGTATGTTTATTGTGCCTTTTTGGCTCAGCTCTCTCTACATGTGCTATGCTGTCTTATGGCTGATTCCTTTGCTTTTATATAATGGATGGGTGTAATGGATAAGCTCTCTCTCTCTTTTTTGGTGCAAAATAAGAAAGTTAGCACAAAATGTCTAAGTTATAAAATTTAAAAAGATGAATAGAATACTAAGTGAGCATATCTGTGTCCTTATCAAGAGCTCTCCATTTAATTTTTATGTTAATACTATATTATTATTAAAAAAATATTATTATAAATTTGAGTTCATATGAAATATAATATTTTAATCATTAGATACTTTGGAGATTCAATTTTTATTTATCTTAACTGCTAAATGATAAGATGTTAGAGTGAACTTGAAAATAAGATTTGAGTTTTTCAGTCGAAATTACTAAAGCAAGGGTTAGTTTCTCGATTTTAGAATATCTGATTTTAGTATAAAGGAGTGCCTTGCTAATGTAGAAGACTAGTCTATGAGATTCAATTTTTATTTATCTTAACTACTAAATGATAAGATGTTAGAGTGAGCTTAAAAATAAGATCTGAGTTTTTGAATCGAAATTACTAAAGCAAGGGTTAGTTTCTCGATTTTGGAATATCTGATTTCAGTATAAAGGAGTGCCTTGCTAATGTAGAAGACTAGTCTATGGACTCCTTTATCATCTCTGATTAAAGTTGAATTTATTGCACTTTCTGACAAAACCAAGTATAAAAACAGTATCTCTCCTGATAGTGATTTTGAGAAGAGCTCGGGAGAGGTCAAGTCTCATATAAACTTGAATTTATAGTAGCATTATCCTTATTATTATTTATTTAAAGTTCTAACCCCCATTTTTTTTTGTCGGTATGAGAACTTGAAATCATGCTCTTCTCTTTATACAGAGCAGGTAATAACGCGTGATTTACCATCCTGCTTCGGTGCTAACACACTATTTTAAAAATGAGAAATCAAGATCTTGCTAAATTCATATTTGGATGCCATCACACTTGATAACATTTAGAACAAGTTCAAGTAAATGTTAAACTTTCACTTGGACATGCACGTAATTGAGGCCATGAACTATTTGTAGAAGAAATTTTGATGTAATAGCACAAAATATAAGATTGGAAATCAATGAAACCCTAACATACATACACCCACTTTTGGTCCATTTTTTGTGCTACACAAAAGGTAACATTCTCACATTTGATAAAGCTAAGTCAGATTTTGTACCCATTTTTACATTTGTGGTTGAAAAATTATTTCGAGAATATGTTTAATCATTTCATCATGCTTTCAAAATTAATTTTAGGTTGAAGTTGCTTTCCCAAATGCATGAAATTACATTTAGAGAAAAGCAAATTGAATGCATTTGGCATTGAGTTTCATAGAGTAATTTGTGTATAAATTTGAGAACAACCCATTGTAAGAATAAGAATACGATTTTTCAAATTCATATTCTAAATTAGTATTTAAAATGATGTGATATGTGATAATAATATTATACCACAAAAATCAAAATTTTATTTGAGTGATTCTTCATACAAATAGTATAAGTTTGATTTTTTTTTTTTATACGTCGTTGTATAAAATATATATATATATGTATAGTTTCACATTATTTAGCATGTAAAATTTATTGATAAGAATAATATGAGAATGCACTCTTATTAAAAAACCAAAATCATCCAATTATGACATTATTGAGACAGATTAGAGTGAGTAGGAGTGATGAGTGGATGGATTTAAAAGATTTAATATAAATTTAAAGATTTTAAATTTAATTCATCACACTTATAATTTATAAAACTTTTGAGTTATTTGATAAAATAAAAAATAAATTAGTATATTAAAATACACATTTTTTAATAAAAATAAAAAATAAATGGATTAGAATGGATGAAATTATTTAATTTTTATTTGGATGACAGGAATAAAATGGTAGGAGAAAGCATGGGCCATCGGGTTTATCCATTAAAGAATCGGGGGTACGTGGACCAATAGGATCTCTCGCTTCAAGCACTGAGTATCCATTGGTAGTTGGTAGCTAGTTATGGACACATTGACACGTTTTCAGTACACTCTCTTTTTTACCCACCAAATATTCAACATTGTGGCCCTCACCGCCCATCACTCACTCTATCTGAATCTGATTGTCCTTATCGCGACACCTCACAACCTTAAGTTGTCATCAATGAATCAATAATATATGAGTACTGTTATACTCGGGCAATAATTTTATTAAAAGTATTTACATAATTAATGTAATAATATTATATTAGTTTTATATTATATTATAATAATTTTATTAAAAGTGTTTACACAATTAATATAGCAGTGTTATATTGATTTTATATCATAAACACTTTTGGTAAAAGTTTTAATTAAGTATAACATTATTGATATATATATATATCAATAATGTTATGCTTATTTGAAACTTTTATTAAAAATATTTATACAATTGATATGACAGTGTTGTATTAGTTTTATATCACATAAAATTATTGTAATCTATATATATATATAAATTAACGGTCTTCTTCGCGGATAATTTTATGTTACACATTCAAAAGCAAAGAGTACATGTAGAGATGACACCAAATAACAGTGTTATAATCATCACACCTCAACTCATTGGAAGAGGTTCAGAAAATCTTAACTCAAGCAAAATCTACCGCACTCCCATGAATCCCATTGAGTTTTCTTCAAATTTTACTTCTCAAATCTCCCATTCAAGCAAATATATGGTCACCCATTTGATTATATATGTAACTATATCGGCGGAGATGGTTGCGTGAGATCAATGTTAATGGCGGTGGCAATGGGTGTGGATGGTGGTAGAGGTGGTGATGGATTGGTGGATATGGTGCAAGTCTCGAAAAAACTTTTACAAAAAAGATATGATTCCATAGGCTTTTATATTCAAATTACACCAATAATTAAATGAATAATATTCCCCAATAATGGTGGCTTTAACAATAATTAACTACTTCCTATCTGATCATTTGTGCTTCAAAATTAATAAGCCGTATCTATCACACACACAAACACACACAGTATTCTTGTAAAGCATCAAAACTCCATTATGGAGTCATCTGTAAATTAAACAAATGCATTCATCGTATAGATGGGCAGATAGTGATCTGCAAGTCAAAAATCACTGGCCAAACAGAAGATTCTGATCAGGCTGATTGTGTTAAGAATAATTCTCTCTCCCTCTCTCTCTCTCTATATATATATATATTTATATATGTATGTATGTTCATGGTTACGTAACGTGCTTGCTTTTTTATGAACAGAAGGTTATTGGGTCACCAATCAAAATTAGTGTATAATAATGACAAATGAAACAATTAATGATTGATGGATACAGATTATCAAACTAAAGAAATGTATAATTATGATGACTAATGAAGTTCTTTATATTATTCTGATGTGTGACATGATATTATTTTTGTTGGCGGGTTTTTTCTTGGTGGGTTTGAAACAGGGAAACAAACTATGGTTGGTTAGACTTGGCTTGTAGTTTGTGAGTGCCCATTTCTTCTGTTAAGTTGCAATTCTAACAAGTACTTAATGGAGTTTATATATATATATATATATATATATTTATATCTTTCGAGGATAGAGAGAACTTCATTTGCTCAACTATATCATACATGCCCATAGAAATAAAGCTTCAAATTTTATGCCTCTATATATAATATAATTCAAACTAGAAATTTAAGGTGCTGTTTAGAAAAGATTATAACCGATTCTGTAAAATACAGATAAATTAGTTGCAAAATTTTTACTGTTTAGTAAGTACTCTTTAACAGTGTATTAGTTCATATCTGATCTTAAAAAATTATTGAAAACTTGAAAAAAGTCTGACTAGAGAAGTTTTGATTTTTTAAAAATCAAATAACTTAATAGACATGATTCTGACGTGATCCAATTTAAAAAATTTTCAAAAATCCCTAAGACTAATAAAAATCTAAAAAACAAAAGACAGATTTTGTGTATGTAATATAATATTTAAATTAGAAGTTTAAAAATAATAAAAATTTAAATCTATACCAAAAAAGCTCATAGAAAACCGAGGAAAAATTCACTTATATTATATGTAAGAACTCTATTATAAGAGTTTTAAGTCAACATGTACATTTCTTCCACATGAATGGTATTATAATTATATATATATAAATATATATATTTAGAAGAATGAGATTTGACTGTATTATAATGCATGGTTGAATATCATATCATAATATGATACTAAGTTTTGTTTATATTTAAATTAATCAAATACTATAAGTTGTTTTATCATTGTTTTAACTCGTACTTTTTATTAAAAATTTGTTTGTTTTGCATCTCAAATAAACAAAAAAAGTAAGGAAAATTCGTTTAAAATTATCACTTAAAGTCTCAAATTGTTTTTAGTTTGCCTTGACTACAACTAATACATCTCGAGAAGTTATTTAGTAAAACGTTCATTTCACATCATCATGTTGATATGATATGACTATCTCTAACATTCCAAAAAAAAATGTGTTATGAACTTTTCGAATTATATTTACTGATATCTTATGAAAATTTAGAAAATTTATATCATATTATGTAAGTATTAGAATTCAAGAATAAATATATAATCATCATTCCATTGAATAATTTCTCATGCGACTTAGGATTGAAAGGCCATTTGTTTGTGTCTGAAATCATCAAAAAAAGAGCAAGATGTTTCACTTGAAGGCCTGAACTTACTTGATTTGCCACACACACACACACACACACACACACACATATGTATATGTAGAACCATTATCGCAACAATATAAAGGCGCACAGAAAAGCATAGTAAGCCATGAATTTTGCATATAGCAAGAAAAATGGTAAGCCCAACTGCTGAAATAATAGCATGGGCTTTAGGTACTCTTGGTCCCTCGTAATATTCCCCCTTGTTGGATCCTCGACTCTATGATATCAACCCAATCCAAATACTCACATTTGGAATTTCCAAACCTCAATTCACATACATTTGTGATTTGTGGCCTATTAATTAAGCTTCAAACAGAACAAACTCCTAATTGGATTGAAGAGTTAAACTTTCTATAGTGTATGTTTCACTGCACGTGTAGGAGTCCAAAATCACGGGTGAAAGTTGTAGATTTGTCCCCGGCTCTTCTGGGCTCCGTTTAAAAAATAACAAGACAATTCGCACTATTCATTTTCTCTCATCCCGACAAACTAACATGTAAGCAATATGAAAAGAGGGAGAAACTTCTACAAATATATGCAAACGTGTGAGGTGGGGATATGTTGTTCTCGCAATCGTGTATGGGCCGTCGGCAAAAAAAATATTTCAATAATTTAGAAAATTTTAAGGTATATTGTTTTTATTAAAAAGAGTGATATATGTTAAAAATATAAAGAAATGTGAGTTCTCTTATATAATTATTAGGAATAATTGTAGAATTTTGAAAAAATAATGATGAGAATTACTCATGATATTAAAATATGATTCAATTTTTAAAAATATTCAGAATGAATTTTAAATTAATTTATTTAATAAAATATAAAAATATTAAAGAATTTCTATGAAGGCAGCCCCATTGCATATGGCACGTTTGGGCCTTCACAAATCTAAGTCTTCAGTATAAACGGGCCGGGCCCAAACCTAAAGGACAAATCAGTCATTTCACAAAACCTGCAAAACCCTAGGTTAGATACCGATATATTCCAAAACCAGTCGCTTCCCTCCGTGACGCCGCCCCATCACTCTCTCTCTCTTCTCTGACACACTCTCTCTAGAACAGCATCGCCGGAAAATGCCACCGAAGTTCGACCCCTCGCAAGTCGTGGACGTCTACGTCCGAGTCACTGGCGGCGAAGTCGGCGCTGCGAGTTCACTCGCACCCAAAATCGGTCCGCTCGGTCTCTCCCCTAAGAAGATCGGTGAAGACATCGCCAAGGAGACTGCCAAGGATTGGAAGGGTCTTCGAGTTACCGTCAAGCTCACCGTCCAGAACCGGCAGGCTAAGGTCTCCGTCGTCCCCTCTGCCGCTGCTTTGGTTATCAAGGCACTCAAGGAGCCCGAGCGTGATCGCAAGAAGACCAAGAACATCAAGCACACTGGCAACATATCGCTGGACGACGTGATTGAGATAGCGAAGATCATGCGACCCAGATCAATGGCCAAGGACTTGACTGGGACCGTGAAGGAGATCCTCGGCACGTGCGTGTCCGTTGGGTGTTCGGTAGACGGCAAGAACCCTAAGGATCTGCAGCAAGAGATCGCCGATGGCGATGTTGAGATCCCTCAGGATTGATTACGAGTTAGAATTCTACTTTTATAATGTGTCTTTTCAGTTTTGAAGTTCTGAGGAATTTTATTTGAAATATGGTTTTGATTTTCCGTATATCTCCGATTTTTCAATATTTGAGCTCTAATGCTTGATTTATTTGGATGCGGAGATGTAATGTTATGTTAGGCTCTTGGATGATGATATTGGGAACATAAATTTGATGAAAGCTGATGGAATTTTTGGTATTATTTCTGCTTGTCGACGGCTTTGTTTTATTTTTTATTTTTGTTACATTTGATTATATTGTGACATGTTTTTGCTTATTGATTAATCTGATGAATTCTGATGGTGAATTTGTGTAAATGTTATTCTTTATTATTGAATTTAGTTCATCACCGGATTGAACTTAAAGATGTTGATAGCATTTGTTAAATTACCCCACAGAACTTGAAGATCCATTTGTAACCTCGTAGCATCAGTGCTCAAAGTTTAATTTCTTTGAGGGGTAAATGCAATTTAGTAACTCAGTTATGGACTTCTCATTCCGCTTGCCATGCCCTATATTGTTATCACATCCCTCTTTAGTCTTTTGCATTTTCGCTGAGCTACTTCAATTTCACTTATTTTGCTTGTATATATATATCAACGAATTCGAGTGCTGAAGGTGAGGTGTGTGTTTCATCATACTGCTTATTTGGCTTGAACTTTATATGAATGTCAAGATTAGATTGATGATATTGCCATAGAAAGCACTCTAATATATCGGAAATGTCGATTGCTTCAAGCAGCTAATTTATCATTTTTTTTCTTGGAGTAATTTTTTCTATTACTGATTTCCGCATTGTGATCCCCCGGTGCATTGTAGTGGGAGTAGGTGACATTATGTATCTTTCATTGAAGTTGACCGAAGTTCTTGCCTATCACTAGGAAAAATTTGAGGTTTGGATCTTTTTTATGTTGCCATTGAAGCCACTTCTCATTTCCTCATATCCTGCACTTTTTATCGGTGTTTTTTACCCTATTGATTTACCTTTTTGTTCTACATCTATGATGTATTTTGGATTCTATTGGAGCTCATTATCCTATTACTTTCGCAGCTTTTAATTTTGCTAGTTGGTTTTATCTTTTATAAAGAAGTGATTTTTGCAAGTGTGGTTTGAATTATAGAACATGACTATTTTTATTGGTTAGACAATGATCTATCATGGTCGAGAGCATCGTCTTTAGTATCTTTTGATATGTTTCGATATGGACTTACAACTATAAGATATGTATTGTACAACTATAAGATATATGGACTATAGTTTATGAAATTTAATTTGAATTTTTGTTTTGATAAGTGGATTTAAATGTAATTTCTATCATTTTAATCATTTGTAGAGATATTTATGCATGTATATATATATATATATATATATTTTTTTTTTTCTTTTAAAAAAAAATTACACATATCTATAATCCATGGTATGATATGGAATACGATACACATTTTTTGGAAAATTGATACCCTTTGATAAGTTCTCCAATATACATTTTGACAGCCATGGTTGGGAAGTAGTTACAGAACAAGTCTTTTGTTTGTGTGACAGCATTTTAATTCCGGCTCCATGACTGAAGTATATTTTCATTCCTCTCATTCAGATTATGAATTTAAGTTATATTTCTTGTATTTTAGTGTTCTCTCTCTACTTGAAACACAGTTATTATGGAACTTCTATATACAATTTTAACCATCATTTATATGCCTGCTTGGGCTGGCTCTTGGCATTTAGCCTTTCCTCAAGAGGGCTGTGTGTTCTTGTTTTCAGCCGAAGTTCCCACTGTTTCTATGTTGCTTTTTGGAGTGAAACAAGCTCAGTGCTTGTACACTGTATTATGGGAGTGGAGCTTGGTCAAGATCTTCAATGGTACGAAAATTGATGCATAAACTTATTTAATAAATGTAAAAAATCAATAGAAATCAGGAATCAAGAGAGAAATGCAAGAGTAAGAAAAAAGGGAAAAAAAAGACACAGAAGGAAAATTCTATTTTTGGTACACTACAAAGAAAGTCCAAGTTTCCATTCAAAAGTCTGACCACATAATTTATTATTCTTTTGTACACCAATTTTCCCACCCAAAGGTGGGAAATTTCTCGTGAAATTTATTGCTTTTCTTGGCTCTCTTTTACCAGCCTCCCACGTTGTCAACATGCATGCTTTATATAGAGCCCCTGGCCCCCTATATAAAGAGACCATCCATTCACACTCCTCGCAATTCATCACACATTTCTTTCTCAAAAATACCAAAATCAGCATCGTCTTTCATCTCTCTCCTCTCTCTCTCTCTCTCTCTCTTTCTTCTCCAGAAGCAGAAGAAAGAGAGAAAATCATTAGCCGTTAAAATTCTCGCATTTTCAATCCAAACATAACCATCAAAAATGGCAAAGAAGATTAGAAACTTGAATTCTTGGATGGAGGTTGCTCCAACCCTTATCGTTTACCCGCATAAGCCTTCCAATTCTCCTGACCTGGAAACGATCGTCGAAGAAGGAAATGAAGAACAAGATGAAGATTCGTAATGTCACATATTGTTTTCTTTCGATTTTGGATCGTTTGATTGCCGATTCTCTTTCTTTCTTACCCATGCTTTTGAAGTGAAATTTCCATGACAGGAGTGGCATGACCATAATTTTGATGGTTTGAAAAGGTTTTTGATGAAAGAGTAAGCAAAGAAAAGTTGTCCAGAGAACAATAAAACGATGAATGTTATTTGCAGCATCATCAGTTGAAATGGACTCGTGAACATATCTCCATCCGGCAATGTATATTGTTAATATGTAAATTGTTCTTTTATTCTTTGAATGTATAAAATTTCTATTCTACCTCTTCTCAATTATATATATATATATATATATATATATATATATTTAAATGCGAACTCTGTATTTTCTTGTCAAGTATCAAATTTGATCTCGTAACAATTAAATATAGGACTGTAAAACAGATCGGATTTTTTTACAAATTTGTAATACAAATTTGGATTTGTTAATTATCGGATTCGATTCGATAATAATCTGAATATATATTATGTATATAAAATTATTTTAATAAAGCATAAGATAATTTAATATTTAACTTATTATAAAAGTTTTAAACATAAATTTTAATATAATATATACAAAATTAATATATTTTTAATTGTATCGAATTTGTTTAATTTATATTTGATTCATTTAACTAATATAATTGTTAGATTCTGATCAGATTATCAAATCCATTGATAGCCTTGACTATAGAGTTATAATTGCAGTACAATGAACAACAGGGTAAAAAATGAATTCATTTATTTTAAAAAATAGGGTCAAAATGATTAATTACTAACTCTTTAATCATTTTCTTCAATTTTATCCCTTTTCTAAAGAAAAGCAAAATGGACTTTAACACTATGTTTGGAAGTTTCAGGAAAAAAAAAAAAAAAAAATTGAGGAGAAAAGAAAATATTGATGTTTACCTTGTTTGAATGTCTAAGAAAGAAATGTGGAAAAAAATCATAATCTTTTGTTTGAATAATCAGTATTAAAAAAAAGAAAGAAAAAAAAATATTGTTATTTGATAATTATGCCTTTTTTATTTGACAGTTATCTAAATTTTAAATTATTTATTTGAGGTTTTTTTTTGTATTTAAAATTTTTATTAAACACACTTTTTTATTTTCAAATTTATTTACTTTTGGAGAAATTAGAAGTCACTCTAATCAATAATCACTCAAACTTTCTTTCTTAATCTTATCTTATCTTTTCTCTCCAAATCATTCCATCCATCCAAACAATCTTAGATAATAATTCAAATATAATTATTTCAAAAATATTTTAAAAATTTTTATAATTAATGTTTTAAAAATTCATAAAAATATATTTGGATATGATAATCTAAATTATAAGAATTTTAAAAAAATTAAAATTAATTACAAATCAAACGAGTATTCCGTATTTTGAAATTAAAAATC
The DNA here is from genome assembly GCA_008638375.1 of Nyssa sinensis. Taxonomy (NCBI): domain Eukaryota; kingdom Viridiplantae; phylum Streptophyta; class Magnoliopsida; order Cornales; family Nyssaceae; genus Nyssa; species Nyssa sinensis. The sequence continues at coordinate 3,309,121 of CM018051.1, read as the reverse complement.
TGTGTTTAAAAATCTAAACAAACATAGCTTTAATCTACTCGCTCTTCTTTTTCCTTCCTTCCTTATTTTTAAATTAAATATAAAATAGACCTTCATTTCTTTTGGCTGGTAATTTACTGAAACACCAACAAAAAAAAAAAAAAAGTAATGAAAACCATATTCAAGCTGTATTGGGCTTGGGCCACTGATTAGGTTGACATTGGATAGCCTTTTAGACATTTTTTGAAGATTGCAACGGCCGGCCCGGTCAAAGCTCAAATTCGCCTTCCTGCACGACTACGATTGGACTTGGAGCATCAAATCTCAAAAAAGATCCTATATAGAACGTGGTCCAGAAAAGTCTCCTGTGCGTGTGATCTGCTTCGCGTCTCCTTTCAATCTCCACGAACGCCGGCGCCGGAGATTCGTTCGCGTCCCTAACTGGTTCTCTCCCTAGATTCCTCACTATTTTCGTTCTCTCTTCGTTTTTTTCTCTCTCTAAATTACATTGCTTGCTTCTGTACGACTCTATTTAACATATTCAAACAGACAGTTTAAACTTTGCTGTTGCTTCTTTTTGTTTTGGTTTCTTTTCTTTCTTCATTTTTTTTTTGTTCTGAACCCTATTATATGTTCATTGCTGAAATAAATGATTGAGGACTGCTTTGCGTGAAGTGATTTGGCCTATTTGTCCCAGATTTGATGACCTAATGAGATACTCTTTATTTATGGATTCTGGATTGGTTATCTGCCCAGTCTGTGATTCACTTTCTTTGTTGGTTTAGAGTTTAATTCGATGTGTCTAGTTTGCTAGTTCTCCCTGTGTCTCACTCATTATATATGTATATATGCGTGTATATATAGTGGTAGATCCAGAAATTGTACATAGGGGGAAAAGTATATGCACTACATTTTGGGAGGAGCCAATTACTTTTTATAAATATATATATATATATATATATATATATAAAATGACAAATAACATTAGAAAAGTTGGATTTTTCAAAGCAATTTGTTAGGTTTTCGGTAGGATTGACTGTTTCTTTAGATGCTGCTGGATGTGGTAGCCCGAATAGAACTGCTTTGTGTAAAAGAGAGGCATAATATTGGGTGATCTTATGTGTTTTCCCAAATTTCAGCAAGAGAGAAGATTTTGTCGCTGAAGCTAGATAGTGCGTGTTCAGTAAGCAGTTGAAGGCTGGCACTCACCGTTTTGGAGCACTATGTCATCTGAAAATTTTATTATATTAACACTGATAAATTCAAATAGGATGTCCCTCTGTCAAAAATTTTGATAGAAAGATAGAAATTGAGTCTGCTTTGAGGAGCGGATGTGGCTCTTTACTGATAGCATATTAATTTCTTGCAGCATTAGCAATTTACTAATATGATTTATTGATGTATTGTAGTTCCTTGAGCCCTCTACCCTTTTTCAAACCTTCCATTTGAACCTCTCCGACTTTTCGTCTTTGAGAGACTAGAATATTATCTTATGAGTTTCTTGTAGGGTTGCTAATAATCAGACCCCCTTTGAACGCCATGCATTTCATAGCTTAGGGCTAGATTACACTGAAATTGCTTTGGTGTTGATATTAATATTCCTTGTCATGCTTTCTGGTGCTTTTGTTTGGGTGTTTATGGTACTGGAATTTGTTGCTCCAGCTTTATAAAATGGCCCGGAGATTATGATAGGTCTCCTTCAGACAGCCATAGGGATATCTTTGTTCTTGGCCTCTGTTCCCGGTTACCCAGAAGTTTGTGGAGATCGAGCAAGAATCCATTGCCAAAAGTTCTTTTTCCAGAATGTAGATTCTAGTGGTGCATCCTTATCTCCATCTATAGGTTATGACAAGCTGTATTAGATTCTAATACAACTTGAAAATGATATCCAACTTGGTCTCCTGCTATTGTTTCACCTTGGCCATCGATATACCTTGCTTGGTAGTTTTCTTGTCTATCTACTGCAATGGCATACTCCACTTGCAAGTTGCAAGGGTTGAGCATTTTTCAAGCACGAAACCACTTTGCTACTGCAACTCAGCTTGCCTTTGCCTTGTTAAATCAAAATAAGTAAATAAATAATAATGAGTTTAAAGCAACTTGAGTGCTGCTACTTGTTTATTTTAAATGATCTTGAATACTTTTTTGCCGGTCTCCGTCTTTTGTTTTTTCCTGTCAATATTATTTTTGAAATTCTGAGTGGCATTTGCAGTGAATTATGGAAGCCAGTAGGCGTCAAGGTGGAATTCAACAACTGCTGGCTGCTGAACAAGAAGCTCAACAAATTGTCAGTGCTGCCAGAAATGGTAAGCCTGCTCTTTTGTTTTGATTCAAGCTTGTATCTTGATTAATCTCTATCTATCTTTTTGTATTATAATTCTTGCAATTGATGTATAGGTATGCATATGTATGTAACTGAGTTCAGGTATGGAGGTTGTAGAACTCTTCAATGTATGTTTATTAGCCAGGTGTTTAAAGGCATCTTTGAAATATTGCAGGCTATTGTTAGATTTATCGTGTTTACATTTTTTATGCATTTATGTCCTTCTAGTTTTTAATAATGACTAAGCAGAACCTTTGTTGGACTGGTAGAGATGATTCCCCTTCCAAAAGACTTTGTGAATAATTCCCAATTAAGATACTGACAAAGCACTCATAGGTGTGACCTTCGCTGCTATCTAGCATAGGGAACAAAGCAGTAATATAGGCATCTGGAACATATATTTCCTCTTAAATCTTTGGGTTTGCGACATGGAAGGAATCGCTATTTATGGTCTGTATACCTCAAAATTTATAAGTGAAACAAAGTTTTCACTCTAATACACGATTTATGAATCTTGTTTCCCAATTCCTTTTGTTTTCTGCCTTCAGCAAAAATGGCTAGACTGAAACAAGCCAAAGAAGAGGCTGAAAAGGAGATTGCTGAATATCGAGCTCAAGTGGAACTGGAGTTCCAAAGGAAAGTTGCAGAGGTAAGTTTGTAGAGTATTGACACCCATGGCATGTCAGTTGTCTCTCTCAGTATTTTGTTTGCTTTGAATATTTTTATTAGAATAGTGAACATCAAACAATGAATGGGTGGGTTCATTCCTAGTGTTGTTCACGGAATTTGATGTTTGCTTTAAAAATTTTTGCCATAATTCCATACATCCAACAGTGAATTTGTGGATTTCATTTTTTGATAGCTTCAAACTGTTTCTACTTTCTAGGCAGTCTTGTGTCTGGTCTATCATTAATTATTTGTTACTAGTGTGCTTAATTTACCTTCTCTCTTGAACATATGATCATGACAACAGAGCAGTGGAGATTCTGGTGCTAATGTGAAGCGACTTGAAAAAGAGACGGAAGGGAAAATCCATCACTTGAAATCAGAGGCTGGGAGGATATCCCAAGATGTTGCTCATATGCTTTTGAAGCATGTGACCACTGTAAAAGTCTAAGCTTCTTGATGGTTCAGTTGATGGCTGTGATCTTTCTATGATGTGGTTTTATTTATTTATTATTATTCTCCATGGACCTTAGACTTGCTGCCTGCACATAGGATTATGTAAGCTGGCTGTTAGTACATTGTGCACTGGGGAATTAAGTTAACATGTATTTTATTACAATAATGATATACCAGAAATTGTAGCAATCTCTTCTTATTCTTATTGTTTTGCCTGTTGTGTGCATGTCAAATTTATGAACACCCACCATCTATCAGGACTCGTGACACTGTATTGCGCTACAAGCGCGGTGCCTGCGTCCAGATTTAGGGCAGAGTTTCCAGTAATAGACCCTGCATTAAACCCTTTGAATCTGTTGTTTTGAGTAGAACCATCTGACTTTGGTTGGTGAACATGGAGAATTTCATGAAATAGGAAACATTGGTCACATGAAACTACCCTGTAATGGGTTGCATATACATAGTATATAGCACAAGGTAGTGAGGGTTGATTTGAAAACATAGAGACTGTTTGAGAATTCTTCAAATTAGATCAAGTCAGAACCTTCTTATTAAGTTATATGGTTTTCAGAAAAAACCAATTCCTCTTTAGTATGATTTTGTATAGGTTCTTTTTAAGAATATATATTAACCAATGTATTGATAAATATCAGTAAAAAATTTAAAACCAAGTTCATTTGTATTTTAGAGAACTGATTCTAGTCTGACCCAAATGTTTGTCTCATATTTATCTTTTTTGCAAATATTATTATTATTATCAATTTGTGCTAAAGTCAAGTTTCTCTATGTTGTTTTAATTTGCTTCATTTTTTCGTTGCTTAAGAATTCTAGAGAGAGTATAGGTTGATCTCTCTCTCTCTCTCTCTTTTTTTTCATTTTTTTTTGTCCTTCTAAGAATTTGTATTACCTTTGTTGAAATATTTGTACAACTACAAATATTTCGCCTTTCTCAAACCAGTTTTTAGACTATATAAATATTTAAATAACTTACATGTCTTATATTCTTGGCCATAAAAAACAAGTATTTTAGATATCTCCATGTATTTCTTTATCTAAACCTTCATATTCAAGAAAGGTTTCTTATCTTCAACATTTTAAGCCTAACTCGTCAAAACTTTTCCAAGCTTATGAATAGTTAGTCATGTGTTAGCCTATTGTCTTAACCTACAGGTAGCAAATGTTATTCAAATTATCAATCCGCCCACTATCAATCCGTTCATTTAGTTAGTGGATTATAAACTGGTTGGGTAATAAGGAACCCGTCAATTTAGCGGGTCAATACACTAAATTGATAATCAACCTAATAGAATACAAAGTTTTGTGCTTAAATTGGAAAAAATGTAATAGCACATTTATATCTAATCAATTCAAATGTGACTAAAATTCAAAAGTACTTCCAATTTTATATTTGCAATAAATATTTTTATAAAAAGTCATACTTTTTTTATATTATTTTTTGATTTTCAATTCTAGAAGTTAAAATTATAACCTTGGACTTAAATACTCTTTAATCTTATATTGAATGATTTCTTTTCAAATTTTAATAACACTCCAATTAATTTTTGAATTATATTTCATGATGAGCATCGTTTTCATCCATCGTCCTAAAATTTTTGAATTTTAATAACACTCAAGTTTTATTCATTATTTTTTTCATTTTTCTTTCTAAAATTTTGGCCTAACCTAAAATTTTTGCTAAATTTTTCTAACTCCCTCTAATAATTTTTTTGATTCCACCTTGTGTGTATATATATATATATATATATATATATATATATATATATATTGGTAGTGCAAAGTATTATCGGCCAACTTGTGCGTACCTTGAAGATAAGTTCCTTACTAATTGTCAACTCCCACTCAATCAACTCCTTAGAATTAAATTTTTTCAATATTACTTTACCATCAGACATTTTCTCCTTTTTTTGGCACCGATACAAAGTTGCTTTCTTCATTGTAACCAATAATTAATCTTTTGAATTGAACTACTATTTGATCAAATACAATGGAATTGATTGTATAATCATCAACAACTCATCATCTATGAATGAGGGCACGTTGTTGTTAACGCTATTGTTTGAAGGACATTTTTTTTTAACTGGATTAAGTCTATCACTTTATCTTTTTAATAATATCATGTCATATATATTATAATTTATTTTTTTAATAAATGTTATTGAAAAAGCTGACTGTCATATGATACTTCAAATCTATTAAAGAACACTCTATCTTAGACATGATTGTTTTTAACGGTACAATGCTATTAACAGTATTGCTTTGAAAAAGAAAAATTAACAAGAGTGGTGTACTATTATGGTACTTTTTTAATAATATTATATCATATTTATTATGACTTAATTTTTTTTAATGTGTCATATATAATATAGATGATAGAATATTATTTGAAAAACAGATTGTCACATGGTATTTTAGAACGGTAGAGTCAAAGAACGCTCTTGCTTGGACACTCCTTCAGCCAAAACTGGTGGAGCCCTTGGAGAAAATGTCATGAGAAGAGTGATTGTGGCCTTATTTTAACGTCCATGAGGTCGGCAACAAGTCCAGGCTGTGATATTTTGTTATATCTTCAATGTCACTTTCCTTGGTCAGCATCTTCACAGTTGCAGACATGGAGGGACGAAGGCTGGTGATTTCTTGCACGCAAAGCAGGCCGACCTTCAAGAATCTGGTGGCTTCTTCCTCTGAAAATTCTCCATTCAGCACAGGATCCACTAGCTTTAATAGGTTGTCGGCATTGTACATTTCCCATGCCTGGACCCAAACATCTTCCATATCAAACCAAGCTAACACACACTACAAATATATAAAATCACAACCATATGATATATATATATATATATAACTTTCTTTGAAGTCATGGGTTCAATTCTTATTTTTTCTGATACGAGAATGTGAGAATTATTTCAACTGAATCATGAGCTGAATTGATTTATCTGTTCGGGATTCATTTTTGAGACCAGATTAATTGGCTTCATTGTGTATAAACTTATGTGCATTCTTTTATAGCCTCGAACTCTTGAAGTTCGGACTTCGTGCCTCAGTTCTGTAAAGAATGTTTTAATTATTTAATATCGATTACATGAATCATGTTTTGTCATTCTATTTTATAATTATTAGTTATGCTAGATTAGCAGTAATTGCTTGAGTTTTGTTACCTTATCAACAAGAAACTGTTCTCCATGTTCTAAGTCGAAATACACAGCAGATCGACCACTGACAATCTCTAATAGTAGCACTCCAAAGCTATAAACATCAGCTTTTCGTGTCAAATGTCCGCTAATGGCATATTCTGGAGAAAGGTAGCCTCTTTGACATTGTGATTGTAAGAATTAAACCAACTCCAAATTAGCAACAACATTCAAAACGAATGAACCCAATACAAAGTCATAGGTAAAACAAGCCGAATAAGCTTTTCCTATGAACCGGGTTCATGAATCAGATCAATAATAGCAAAATATCTTATTTACGTGACAAGATGTTATTCAGTATGATTCATGAACCCGTAACAAAATTTCTCAAAATAGCAGTTGTTTCCACTTACAAAGTTCCGGCAACACGAGTACTAATGTGAGAAATGTTCTCTGTAAATAGCTTACAGAGACCAAAATCTGCAACCTTTGGCCTAAAATTCTGATCTAGAAGTATATTGCCACCCTTTATATCTCTATGCACAATATAGGGATTGACCTCTTCATGGAGATAAGCAAGTCCACAAGCAACTCCTAACGCGATATCCCGCCGCTGTTTCCAGCTAAATCTAATCCTGTTTTGCTCTCCACCTAAAAAATTCATATATATATTTTTTTGTGAAAATCAATGTGCGTTTTGTTAGAATCAGATTATGTGTGTGTATATATATGTATGTATATATATAGGAGTCAAGAAATACCAAGAAAGGAGTGTGCAAGGCTATTGTTTTCCATGTAATCATAAACCAAGAATCTATGAGCTCCATCAACGCAACACCCACGAAGCGTGACAAGATTTTCATGTCTGATATTGGAGAGTGCAGCTAGCTCTGATATAAACTGCCTCTCACCTCCCATTGATGCAAGTTCAACTGAAACCACTTTTACAGCCACTAACTGTGCCATCTCTAAGCCGACCCTTCATATAATCCAACCAAAAACTAGTGTTAGTACAACAAAATGTTGATAATGTGATATGAAAAAATATAAAACATTACTTATATATATATATATATATTGTAAATTTACCAATTGATTTAAAAGTTTAAGTTACCATTGTGTTATATATTGTTGACGGATTATTTTCTAATAGTTTAAATTTTTAGAGCAATTAGTTAGTTTGATATGCTATTAAAGTTTTAGTTCAAGTCTTCCTCCATATCTGTTTAGTGCATAATTTGCACTTTCAAACTCTATTATCTCGGTTTTGTACTCTCACACTTTATTATATTACTCATCATGTGTAAGATGGGATTGCGTGTGAAAGAGATTGTTAACTTGAATAACCAGTGATTTAACTAGACTCACATATAAAGAACCAAAGAAAGCACAAAACACGAAACATAATAAAATGCAATTTTGTAAAAACAAACCATATCGGGAATAAATAATCTCACGTAATCAAGGCAATGTTATGTAATCAATTACTTCAAAAACTTAAGCAATCAAAGAATAAACCAAAAATATACATCAAACTACATGTGTGTGTATTTATATATATTACCTTGTAGACACAGCCAAATCCTCCCTCTCCAATTTTGTTAGATGACCGAAAACCTTGAGTAGCAGTTTTCAATTCATTGTAGGAGAATACTTGAAAATTCTGAGTAGTTTGTCCACCAGCAGTAGGTTCATTTACAACCTTGAAAGCTGATGAAGAAGAGAAACAGTTTGAACAAAAACTAGAAAACTTCATGTTTTCAACTATAATGCGTGATCAGTCTTCTTTTGTTTCCTGAAATCTTGTTCTGACATCTGAATTCCCATGTTAATGGGTATTTGGGTATCAGAAAGCAGAAAGCAGAAATGCAGAATCAGATTGAGATTGATTGAGAGAGACAGAGAGAAAATAGCAATGGGGACATCTTTATAGCCATGCCGGTGGCTTTTGACCTTCTTGGTGGAAACTGGAGATTTTTTTATTATTTTACTTCCATTATTAATACTTCTAAGGCTCCACGTTATAAATGTTCTTATCTGAAAAACAAAGAAAGCTTTGAAATGCAGGGTCAAAAACAAATTTGCTAGATATTTTAAAGAAGTACAATTAGGGTTTTTCCTTTTTTCTTGAAAATTAGTACGTCTTTTTTTTTTTTTTTTTTTTAATTTCTTTAAAGGTGAGAAGTTTGTATTGTGATCCAAGTCCAACAACCCTAGTTTGAATAAACACTGTTTGGATTAGTTGAGAAAAAAATATAATTTAAATGTTAATTTTTAACTTATTGCAGTAGATCATATATTCCATTGAGTTATGAAAGAATTTGTAGTGAAATATATAATGATATGACATTTGATTATTTTTATGCAATATTATATGTGATTCATGTGAAGTTTATATCAATTCCAACATTAGAACAGTCACTACAAGGTGAAGTTTATATCAATACCAACATTAGAATGGTTACTACAAGGTGGTGTGATGGTCGCATTGGAGCTTACTAAACCAACCCCTGAAAATTTGATTTTTTACAATATAAAAATATAATTATTTTTTTTTTTTAAAAAAATTAAGAGTTGCCTCCCAAAAAATTATATATTTCTATAATCGACTCCTTTAAAATTTATTTTTGTCCTCTTTTAATGTATGGTCTAGATCTATCGCTGCTTAGAACAATGTTTTTAACAATAAGATTATAAGTTACATATAATACAGTTTTGCACATATAACATTAAATCTAACTGTTGAAATCACGACATTCAAAAGTATCACAAAATTATTAGAAAAAATATTCATTGCAAAGGGACCCATGATTGTGAACACTGAATAACTAGTTCATACATTTGTCAAAGTCGCGTTTTATACAAGAAGTAATATTACAAACACCTGAAAAAAATTATTAAATTTATTCACTTGCTGAATTACTATAACTCAATTTTTTTTTTTTTTTTTATAACTAGTATAATGATCTATTTTAAATTTAAACACAACAGGTAGTCTAATGGTTAGAGTTATTAGTAAGACTGCAGTCGAATAATAGTGAGCCACGTGATAAATGCCTTCTAAGACATCGGTTATAGGTTCAATATTTCTACAAAGTAATGATACACCCCTTGGGCACCTCTTCTAAATTTAATCGACGAGTTTGGGTAAGAGAGTTTACACGTATCTTTAGGTTTGTATTCGATCACGTGATCAGAGATTATGATTGAATAAGGAAAATTTGTATGTGCCTTTAAATTCGTATCCATCATTCTATAGAAAATTATGATTAATAAAAAAATTCTTAAATCATAAAATAAAAAAAAACTAAACCCAAAAAAAAAAAATTAAATTGTACACAATTTGAAGAGGCAAAGTTTCACATTTGAAAATTTCAAGAGTGGAAACACCCAGACTTGAGTAAATCACATGTTGCTCCATCAATCAAAGATCAAAGAAAAGAAAGGCCGAAATGAAAAAGGTACAGTCCTTTGATTTTGATGGGAGCTCTGAGATTCAAAATTTCCATTATTCTATTCATGTTAGACTTTAAAGTCATCGCCTCAATTCATTTCTTTATTGCTTTCATTTTGCTTCGTCAAACATTGTTAAATTGTAATCAATTAATAGAAATTATCTTTGGCCAAATCAACGGCTTTGGTTACCTTTGACTTCAATTTTGTGCTTCATTAGTTTTTCAATTTTTGCTAATTGGGCTAATCTGACTTTTTTTTTTTGTTTTTATATTTAAGTGTCCAATTAATCTGTACATAACTCGATTAATTTTAAAATTCTGAAGTTAACAATTAGATAAATTTTCGACGATACTAATAAAGACTCGAACGCGAAATCTTAATTTTAATTTTTAAATTTTTATCGTTCAACCAACTCCTTGAGATTAATTAACTTAATTTTATTTGTAATTTTTTTTCTTGTTCATCTGTGATTAATTGAAATGACGAGTCAAATGATTATACAAGTAGTACTAAGAGTTTGAAATTGGTGATTTGAATCCTTGTTACTCAGCAAATTTAAATCTTTTGTGTGGGTGAGTGAGTCATTGCATAAGGGTCTCCTTGCCCAAGAGAAACTCTTTTTTTTTTTTCAAAAAGAAAAAGGAAAAGAAGAAGAAATAATGGTTAGATAATTATTAGATTTTTATTTTCTCTCCCACTAATGAAATGTATAATCTATTTCTTATTCTCCTTTTTGAGCTCGACTTTACCTCTCTAATTGTTAGATAATTATTTGATTTTTTTTTTTTAGACCTAGAGTTGAAAGACTCTTGCAAACTTATAAAATAGTGATAGTAAAACTAATGGTAAATTACACTGAGTTCTTATGAGTTTTTTGAAATTACACTAGTTTCTCATACTTTACCCAATAAATTACAAATACTCACTCTTGATCAATTTTTTTTTTTTAAATGATAAAATTCTCCCTTTCATGTTTTTTACCTTTTTTTTTCAATTTTCACCGATTTTTTTTTTTCAAATAAATATTGTTTAAAATCTTAAATTTATTTTTAAATAATATGAAAATAAGTTATTTACATTAAATTTGTTTTTATATAAAAAAAAATGTTTAGAAAAAATTGGTTGAAATTGGAAAAAAATGTATAAAAAGAAAACATAAAAGGGATAGTTTTGTCACCTTTAAAAAATTGATTGGAAGGGATATTTGTAATTTGTCAGGAAAAGTAGAAGAAGTCAGTGTAATTTTAAAAAATTTAGAAAAGATTAGTATAATTGTTAAAAACATCATAAAAAATATGTACAATTTACCCTAAAAACAATGATTCAAAGATGGGAAAATGGTTTTTACTTTTTTTGTAAGCCAGTAGAAAATGGTCTAGTATCTTAAATTATTGTGGGCACAAAGAGTTAAATGGCAATCACAATACTACTACTTCACAAGAAGTCCATAAACTACCAATATACCCTGTCAGCATAGACAAAAGATACAGAGCCAACATTTTATAAACCTTGTTTAATAAGATTATAATAGAGTTGAATACCACACCAGCATCTTAAGGGCTTGTTTGTAAAAACACATTAATGACATGTAGAGTGTAGATAAACTAGTTTTAAACATTTTATATTTGATAAGTATGTTTTAGTAGTACAATGATTCATATATATTCTTAAAAATTATTTAAAATCTAAATAAGATCAAACTGGAAAAATGTTAGTTTTCTAAAAATCAGATAACTTAATGAGAAAAATCTCGACCTGATTTAGTTTGAATAATTCCTAAATAGTCTCCCGAAAGTAGCAAAGCTATACATTCTCTATTTTCACTAGGCTTAGCATGACCTAATAACTTAGAAAACTTAAAATAAAGAATTTGAAAGACAAGAACATAGAAAAAAAAAAAATAAACTCCTTATTTTAATAGATTTAGTAAGATTGAAGTTATTTGCACTTCACAAATAATTAAGGAGCTCTATTTTAAAAATATAAAAATATAAAATTATCTTTGATTAAAGATGAAATTATAAGTATATTAGAATAATTTAGTAATCTTATATTTATAAATGTGAAGCCCCTTAACAAATTGAAAAAAACCAATAGGTAAAGGGGTAAAGTCCACTCCACTTGGAATGGGCTTGGGCTTAGACTTGAGCTTGAGATAAAGTTTTTCAATACTTGTAACTATTCTAAATTCAGTTGTGGACTCAAACATAATCTTAAATCAAACCCATCCAATTTCAAAAACCATGTGATTTTTTAATCTCTCTCTCTCAATAAAAAATTTAAGATGGGTTGAGTGGAATATTTTTTATTTTGAATTATATAAGCCATAAGAATCAAACTCTTAATGACACTTCTTCTTTTAAAATGTTCTGCCAATCATTTACTATTGTCTTACAATAGTTTTTATCATTTCGATTACAATATATAACAGTAGATGTATCGAATTTGAAATTAATAGTAACTAACTTCTCATATAATTAAGTTAAAATACATCGAGATGAGATGATTAAAACCTTTTTTTATACAACAGACAGAGTTCAAGTCTCATATTACGCACACACACTTAGATTAGTTCTCCCATTTTTCGTCGTTGTACTCAAAAAAAAAAAAATTTACAGATTAGTTCTTCTCTTTTGCGTTGCTGTACTAAAAAAAAATAAAAAATCACCGATAAATCTTATCTGATAATGAAATGAGATTTTGCCGAATAATTACTCCTAATAATCAAGGGATTATAAAAACTTAGTGCCCATTATTGACTCACTACAATATAAAATTACAAAAGCTGGATGGTGAAATCCCTTGTTTTGTCATGCACCAATGCACTGTCAGTCCATAATGCACCAGCACCAAGTTTTGTAATCAAAGATATAATAAAATAATGTCTAGACCCTTCCTATATTGAAGGGCCATTCCTCTTTTGAATTTGCTTTTACAAATGTTGTTTTGAAAATTGTATTTGACCGTTTAATTTTATCAAAATTTTAAAATTGTTTTTGTCTTTATTTATATGTTAAAACACACAAAAATGTATTTTTTGAAAAATAATTTGATACTTCTTTTCTCCCAACTACATTTTTTATTTCTCTAAATACTATGGTATTATATAACAGACAATATCAATGTAAGCTTAAACTTATATGAAACATAGTCTTTTAACCATTGAATGATTTAAAAACTAAAAAAAAAATAAAAATAAACGAATTGTTGAGAGGAATGAAAACTTAAATTTTAAACCATCCAATGATTAAAACATCTTATCTCATATAAGTCTGAACTTACAATAATAATACTCTTAACTCTAAGGAGTACCTCAAGTGATAGTGAGTCAAGAAATAAGTATCTTAAAAAGTATTTAAATTTTTGGTTCTCATAAGCGAAAATTTGTATAAAATAATCGTAAAATGGGGTTTTAGTTTATGATCTGACCACGCAACACAGAGTAATTGCGATTGGTAGACTCGATCCGAATCATAAAAAAAAAATAACATTACTCTTATATAATTTTGCCCTTTTAGACCTTGTAACTGATGATGATAGTATGACTAAAGTTCAATTCAAGTGATGCAAACATCCACCTTTTATATAAATGAAGTATGTTCGATTTCTCTCCTGACATCATTATATAAAAAAAAAAAAATTAAGGATGATGGTCACATGGACTATACCCCTGAAAGGAAACTAAGATTGTGATTGCCAATCAAGTGAAGTAAGACTTTTGATGATTTGCTACCAAATCCACATTTTCCAACCAAGAAGATTCATGTATATGGGTGGATAGGAATTCAAGTGGGCAACTAAACATGACTAGCTAACAAGATATATATATATATATATATATATATATATATATATATTGGATAATAAATTAATAATCACATCCAATCAAATTCCAAAACTACCCTTTTCTTCCTCTAACTAAAATATAGTTTCTAATTTTCTATATTATTTAGTAGGGGTATAAGTGGAATTTAGAACCTCTTAACAAGTAATGGAGAATAAAGCACTCACGAGAGTTGTAGTTCAGTTGGCTACTTGTGGAACAGGCCATGTTATCAAGTATGGACGTGGTATACACGTGTAGAGCATGTAAAAGTAGGGAAAAGATGAAAAAATCAACTGAAAGATTTGCTTTCATGTAATTTGCCTATTCTTAAATGAGTGTTTGGAAATGGGGTATTGTTTGAAATGATAAAATCTTCTTATTTTATAGATACACTTTAAATTGAAGACTCAGTGTATATGCATACATTTATTTATATATAATTTCTTCCCTCTTTATCGGTATGCTAAAAAAAAAGTTATTTGGGGTAATTTTTTCAAAATATATAAAAGTTTGCTCCGAAAAAAAAAAGTAGTTTAAAGCTAAAATAAAATTAATATATAAAAAAAATTTAAAATTTGATTAAATGACCAAATATGTTTTATGAGAGAGTTTCAATAAACACAAATATAAAAAGCATTTTTGAGGCTCCAAGGACAGGAATTTCAAGAAAAATATTAGGATGTGTGTACACTATATAGTGACTAAAATACTCTCTTAAATTTGTATTTTTTCTTTTTCTTTCCTTAATTGTTCATTATTGCCTTGATGAAGATTATCAAATCTCAGATTTACGAATTGTTATTCATTAATCTCGGGTTAGTGCATCCGGACTAATGAACATCTATCACGTCAGTAAATGACTGATCATATTCTGTATGTGACACGACGTGACATATGTCAATTGGTCTGGGTGCATAGCACCGGGAGCAATGAAGAATTTTTCCAGATTCACCCTATGAGATTAGATGTCTCAATCCTATTAAGGGACCATTTTTATGTTGGAAGAACCATTACATTATATCTTGTAACAACACACACACACACACACACACATATATATATATATGTGTGTAAGTTGGTTGTTAATAATAATGCCATCACTAATGCTAAGCTTTCCACTTATTATTGTTATTTTTTTTTACCTTCCGCTTCTAGCTTACATGGCTAATAAAGAGAGGAGGGAGAGAGGAGAAACTTTATCTAATAAGATTGTAAATAACGTTGATGTGAATTAAGTTGGGAGTGGAACATGGGAAAAATAAATAGAAGCGTAGCATTAGTGTAATACCCATATGCTGATTAAAATAATTTCCTCTTTCATATTTCATATGCGATTTTCAAGGTGATACATTTGATGAGAAAATTTTGTTAAGTTTTTTTCTATGCAAAAACTTCAATTAATGTATGTTAATAAAATTGCAAATCATATAAATTGTGGCTTTTTTAAGAAATAGAAGCAAATTTCTTTTCTTCTTCTTCCCAAGGAGTTATTTAGAGTGACCTGTCTCTTACAAACTTTATCAATTTTTTGAAAACATAAGAAATATTCTCACCTAAAAGTAAGGATAAAGGGTAAAGTTTGTGAGAGACAATCACTTCACATCAGATAATGACGTGGAGTAACTATCACACTGAATAATTTCTTATTTTTTTTCTCGTTGAAGAAAACCTAAGTTTGAACGAGGGACCAACCAAAAGAGGAATCAATCGGAATATTCGGTCCCTCTACTCATAAAATAAAATGGGTATTTATAAACAAGACCACATATGTGGCCTAGGACTATTGGGTAATGTGGATCCTGATAAGTATTATACACTAGCCCCTACTCCGTCAGATTTTTTTAGGATATTTTTAGGTATTTCACATTATTTTTCTATTGCCCTAATTCAATGTATTTATAGTTGAAGGAGCCGCATCTTATTGTAATTCTTTCAAATCATAGTGAAACCATAACAGCCATGGACGTAACCCTATTTTGAGATAAACCTATGTAAATCTTTGTGTTCTTGTGTGTGCGTATGATTTTAGATTCATTTTTTGGTTTGCTTTCATATCTCACCGATCCTAGTTAGGTGATTATATTCCTAACAACTAGTATCAGAGCATTAGGTTTGAGTGGGAGCAATGGCCATAGTTGAAGGAAAAGTAAGAATCGATAAATTCAATGGCACATACTTTTCGGTTCTGAAAGATGAAGATTATCTACATCAAAAGAAATTGTATCAGCCTATTGCAGAAAAGAAACCAGAAGAGATGAAAGACGCAGAGTGAAAACTCCTTGACAGACAGGCGTTGAGAGTTGTTCGTTTAGCGTTGGCTCGTAACGTTGCATTCAACATCGAGAAAGAAACGACGACAGCAGGTCTAGGGAAAGTCCTTGGGAACATGTATGAAAAACTCTCTACCTTGAATAAAGTATATGTTATGCATAGGTTATTTAGTCTTAAGATGACAGAATGTGGGTCTGTAGCAAATCATCTGAATGAGTTCAATACAGTCACAACTCAATTGAGTTCTGTAGAGATTAAGTTTGATGACGAGGTTAGGGCATTGATTCTTCTATCTAGTTTTTTAGAAAGCTAGGAAGTGGTACTGTAATGGCAATGAGCAACTCTTTAGGTAAATCGAAACTAAATTATAATGATGTTTGTGACTTAATTTTGAGTGAAGAAATTCGTAGAAAGGACTTAAGGAGAAACGTCAAGGTTTGCTCTGAATACAAAAGCCAGAGGAAGATCGGTCAACAGAAATTCAAATTGTAACAGATCAACATCTAAGAACAGAAGCAAGTCAAGATCTAGAGAGGGATTAGGAGAGGGACAAAGTTGCTGGAATTATGGACAGAAAGGGCACTTAAAGGCAGATTGTTTGGCACCAAAGAAGGAACAAGGTGATCAAAATAAGAAGTCTATAAATGCTGTAACAGAAGATATTTGTGATGCCTTGATCTTGAGCGTCGATAGTCCTCTTGAGTCTTGGATTTGAGATTCTGAAGCGTCTTTCCATTCATCTTCACACAAAGAAATCATTGAAAATTATATAAGTAGGTGATTTTAGAAATATTTATTTGGCTGATAATGAACCTTTGAATATTATGGGTAAAGGGGATGTGAAAATAAGGCTGTCAAACGGGACTGTATGGAAGATACATAATGTCAAACATGTGCTTGGATTAAAAAGAAATTTGATTTCTGTGGGACAGCTTGATGATGAAGGTCAATGTAGTAACCTTCACACGTAGGTTGTGAAAATCTCCAAAGGAGCTATGGTTGTTACTCGTGGTATGAAGACTAATAGTCTTTATATGATAACAAACAACAAGAATGTAGTAGCAGTTGCTAATGAAAAGGAAGATTCACACTTGTGGCACCTGTAGGCTTGGGTATATGAGCGAGAAATAAATGAAGGTACTTCTGTCATAAGGAAAATTGTCAGGTTTGAAAATAATTGACCTTGATTTGTGTGAAGATTGTATATTTAGGAAAGCAAAAGAGGGTCAGTTTTTTGAAGGATGATAGGAAATCGAAGATAGAAAAAATAGAGTTTATTCATACTGATGTATGGGGGCCTTCTCTAGTTGCATCTCTTAGGAGATCATATTATTATGTCACTTTTATCAATGATTCGACTAGAAAGGTATGGGTTTATTTTCTAAAGAATAAATCTGATGTTTTTGCTACCTTTAAAAAGTGGAAAGCCTTGGTGGAGAATGAAATATATTTGAAAAATCAAGTGTTTGAGATCAGATAATGGAGGGAAGTATAGAGACAGTGAGTTCAAAAGGTTTTGTGCAGATATTGAGATAAAAATGCAAAGATAATTTGAAAAATACCACAAGCAAAATGACGTTGCAGAGTGCATGAACAAAATCTTAAATGAACGTTCTAGAGCCATAAGGATACACGTTGGATTGCCAAAGTTGTTCTGGACAGATGTAGTCAACACTGTAACATATCTGATAAATCGTGGTCCATCTGTTCCCTTGGATGAACAATTGCTAGAGGAAGCCTAGAACGGAAAATAGGTAAATTTTTCACACTTGAAAGTTTTTGATTGTGTCTCATATGTGCATATATATATATATATATATATATATTCTACTGATAGAAGCAAGCTTGGTTTTAAATTTGTTAAATATACTTTTATTGGGTATGACATTGATAAATTTGGTTATCGTTTTTGGGATGATGAAAAATGAAAAATAATCAGAAATAGAGATGTCATATTTAATGAGAAAGTAATGTATAAGGATACGTCTATTGTAGAATCTGATAGTTGTGAACAATTTGTTGAGTTAGAAGAAATTATTAAAAGTGATGTAAATAATAAGGTTCAGGATAATCCTGAAAATATTATTCCGCAAGTGGAACCACGTATTTTTACTTCACCAAGAAGGTCCACTCAAGAGTTTAGGCCTACATAACGTTATTCTCCTTTCATTATACTATTTGTTGTTATCTGACGGTGGTGAGCTAAAGAGTTATGATGAGGCTTTGCAGGTTGATGATTCAACCAAATGGGAGTCAGCTATGTAAGATAAAATGAATTCTCTTATGACAAATCAAACATGGGAAGTTGACTGAACTACCAAAGGACAAGCAAGCTTTGCATAACAAATAGGTTTACAAGGTAAAAAAGGAACATGTTGGAGTAAGCAGTTCAAGGCTATACTGGTTGTGAAAAGGTTTCAGCAAAAGGAAGGTTTTGACTACACTGAAAATTTCTCTCCAATTGTGAAGTTGACAACAATCAATTTGTGTTGAAAATTATGGCTGTTGAGGATTTGCATCTTGAGCAAATGGATGTGAAGATAACTTTCCTCCACGATGATCTGGAGGAGGATATTTTCATGAAGCAACCACAGGGTTTCATAGCACAAGGCAAAAAATGATTTGGTGTGTAGACTTAGAAAGAGCTTGTATAGTTTGAAACAAGTCCCAAGGCAATGGTACAAGAAGTTGATGGTTTTATATGTAGCAATGGTTTCACAAAATGTCAGGCAGATCACTGCTGCTTATTTCAAGAGGTTTAAAAACTAGTTATATTATTTTACTTTTGTATGTTGATGATATGCTAATTGTAGGTTCTAGCATTCAAGAGATAAATAAGTTAAAGAAGTTATTGTCTAATCAACTTTTAATAAAAGATCTTGGAAGTTGTTAATCAAATTCTTGGTATGAGGCTTCACATAGAATAGTGTGAATGGTATTTTAAACTTGTCACAAGCTGAATATGTTAAGAAGGTTCTATATAGGTTTAGCTTAGATGGAGCAAAACCTAGTGAACCACCCCACTTGTCAGTCACTTCAAACTTACCAAGGAACAGTTACCAAAGACCGAACATGAACGGACATATATGGAGTGTATTTTATATGCTTCAATTATCGGTAGCCTTATGTATGCCATGATTTGTACTAGGCCAGACATAACACATGCAATAGGAGTTGTGAGTAGGTACATGAGTAATCTTGGTAAACAATATCGGAAGGCAGTAAAGTAGATCCTTAGATACTTGAGTGGATACTACAGAGGTGACACTTTATTTTAGACAGGACAAATATGGCATTACATGGTTACGTTGATACAGATTTAGCTAGTAATGTGGATAACAGAAGAAGTACTACTGGTTATGTTTACACATTGGGTGGTACAATAGTCAGTTGGGTTTCTCAAGTTACAGAAGATTATAGTTCTTTCTACAACAAGAGTTGAGTATGTTGCTATTACTAAAGCTGGTAAAGAGATGACTTGGCTGAAGAGTCTTCTAGAAGAGTTGGGTAAGGAGCGGGAGGATAGTGTTTGTACAGTGACAGTCAAAATGCTATTCATCTTGTAAAGAATCCAACATTTAATTCTAGGACGAAGCACATTCAGTTGCGATATCATTTCATTCATTCTCTCGTGGATGATGGAGTATTGTATCTTGAAAAGATTTATGGCAGTAAGAACCCAACAAGTATGTTAATCAAGGTAGTCACCATTGAGAAACTGAAGTTGTGTGCAACTTCAGTTGGTCTTCAAGCTTGAGGAAGGAAGACAGTTGTTGCGGTGTTCTTTTATGTGATGATAGGATTTTGAACTTGTGTATATTAGATTCCTAAGTAGGAGATTGTTAGGTAGTGTGAATCCTAATAAGTACTATACACTAGCCCCTACTCCTTTTTTGAGGGTATTTTTAGTATTTCACATTATTTTTCTGTTGCCTTAATTCTATGTATTTATAGTTGAGGAGTCGCATCTCATCGTAACTCTTTCAAAGCATAGTGAAATTGCAATAGTCGTGGACATAGCCCTATCTGGGATGAACTACGTAAATCTTTATATTCTTGTATGTACGTGTGAATTTTAGATTCATTTTCTTATTTGCATTTTTGTATCTCACTGATTTTAGTTTGGTGATTTTATTCCTAGCAAGGACATGTGTAAACATCTATAGAGATATGTTCACAAATCATTCTTCTGGCAAGATGCACATGTCCTAGGTCATTTTTTCTACATTAGAATTTGACCCGCTGAGTCAAATGAGAGTGCCTATGTGACTATTACCGACCTCGTTATGTATTACGACAAAATAAAAAAGATCTCATAACTACTACTTTTCTCGTGACCCATCAAATCATAATTTTCTTAAAATTTTACAACATGATCAATCAAGTAGATGGTGTGACGTGAGATTAGGAATATGGCAGCCCTTGTTTCAGGTGATTATATCCAAGTAAAACAAATAATAATAATAATAACACCGTTTGTGATGAGAAGTTTGATAAACAATTGATCTAAATGCAAAAGTTCTTTAAGACATCACTTTCACTTTAATCTGGCATAAAAATTGGTATCATACCAAGTTGATGAGGCACCAATCCAAGTGAGACCTCCAAGTAGAATTGGGCACCACCCTACACAATTGGGAAGGTGTTTCACCTTTTTGAGGGCACTTATCTCCAAAGCTAACTAAAATTAAAGTCTCAATAATTGGGAGGATTAAAAATAAAGAATTAGTATGTTTAATTTTAATTAAATTCATTGGCATAATGTAGACAACTTCAATCATATGTGGGCGGCACTTCTTAATGGGAACCACTTTTTCTATTTTTATTTTTTCTTTTAAGTTAGTCCTTAGAAAAATCAAAAGCAATAGCAACTTTGAAGGTCCCCAATTCACTTCAACAACCAAGGAAGCCAATTAGCTCTTCCAAATCTCTGTTTAATTAAAGTTACTCATTCATATAAAGAATACCACTTTGATGCTTAATAGTATCATTATTGTTAATTGAGATGCATGGGGTGTTGATGTATATATATATATATATGTATCTTATAATGTACGTGAAATGAATTAATATATAATCAACAAGTAACATATTAAACTTTGGAAATAAAGCATGTATGTGTATCTGTATGTGTATGTGTTTGTGTTTGTGTGTTTTAATTAAAGTTACTCATCCATATATATAAAGAATGCTACTTTTGATGCTTAATAGTATCATTATTGTTAATTAAGATGCATGGGGTGTTGATATATATCACATAATGTGTACGGAAAAAAATGAATTAATATATAATCAACAAGTAAATTATTAAACTTTGGAAATAAAGCATGTATGTGTGTGTGTGTGTGTTTTGTCTATATATGTGTGTGTGTGTGTGTGTCACATTGTTTTGGTATAATTTGGCAACTTGTGAGTTGGGGGATGTGTTGGTGCTTTTATCCTCCTATTTTCTTATATTCAAGCTAGAGATGAAAAAGTTAAGCATGGCATGGTATCTATGTCATTATTATATTTATTTTCTTTATCCATTCTCTTGTCTTGATACATGCATGAGAAATCACTACTAGGATTGGTCCGACGATAGATGTGAGAGGAGAAATTGTCCAATATTTTTAGTTTAATGATTAGATGATGATTAGATGATGTGTTATACGTGTATTTATAATAAATTGACTGATTAATTACTCAGATAAAAGAGGACAAGTATCTAAAATTATTATAATTTACTTAGATTTTGATTAATTATGAGTAAGTTCGCTCCATCATCAACCAAATCTTTGGATTAGTTTAGTTTATTTAAGTAACAACAAATCAATGACTTTTTTTTAGAAAAAATGTTAAATTAAAAGTGCATAAATATTAAAAATAAAAATTAGAATTTAAAGAATTTTTTTTAAAAAAATATGAAACTTTTTGAAGAAGTAACTCCTAATTTTTATAGAAAAATAGTTAAAAGGTCAAAATTTTTAAAAATTTTAGATACCATGGTTCCCTAAATAATTGAGAGTTATATGATTTTGTATTTGTGTGGCTGTTTGTTTGTTTAATTTTTTAGTACATCGATGAGAAAGGGGGATACTTTACTCAATTGTTTTTGTATGTGTTGAGCTTCGAATTTAAACTACATCTGTAAAAAGAAAGGATGTTTCCATTTCAGATGGGACTTCGGCCCCTTGTAACTGTTTGTTTTTGGATAAAATTACAAAATT
Organism: Nyssa sinensis; assembly: GCA_008638375.1. Classification (NCBI taxonomy): domain Eukaryota; kingdom Viridiplantae; phylum Streptophyta; class Magnoliopsida; order Cornales; family Nyssaceae; genus Nyssa; species Nyssa sinensis. Next base: position 3,286,786 of record CM018051.1, on the reverse strand, counting down.
TTCCCACTTTTTAACCTAATCTATCTATATATAACAAAGTTTATTTTATTTAGCTATCAACTATAAATAAGGCTAATATCTTTATATAGTAAACTAGAGGGAGATAGCACTTGTTTTGCAATTTATTGTATTTTTTCCATATCTGTAATTAGATATGTCCACCCTCATCTCAATTACTTTCACCCATAAAAATGTCCTCTTAATTAAGGGGCAAATTTTTTTTTAGTTATGACAGATTAAAGACACTAAATATACCAAAAGTTGGTGTGGCTTAATAGGATGGGATGAATAATAAACAAAAAATGCTTTGTGCTTCAAATTTAGGGTGATTTTGAAATTAAAGATAAAATTGAATTATTATTATTTTTTAAAATAAAGAAACATTGTTTAATTTATTATTGGGTAAATTTTACTGACATCTCTTATTTTACCTGAAAAATTACAAATTTTCTCCTCTAGTCAAAATTTTTTCCTTTCAAAATGAAAAAATTGCACCTTTCATGTTTTTTTATACATTTTTTTTTTTAATTTTGACTAATTTTTTTTAAAAAAATTCATTTGCAAATAAATACTGATTAAAACCTTAAATTTTTTTTTTTTTTTATAAAAAATGAAAACAAGGTATTTACCCTAAATTTATTTTTATATAACGTAAAAAAAATCTTTAAAAAAGTTAGAAGAAATTGGTCATAATCGAAAAATGCAACAAAAAAAAGAAAGAAAAAAGAAATGAGCAGTTTTGTCATTTTGAAAAAAAAATTACTAGAGGTGGTATTTGTAGTTTATCATTAAAAATAGAGGAGATTAGCTTAATTTCAAAAACTTTAAGAGATGTTAGTGTAATTATCATAAATATTAAAAAATATCAATGTAATTTACCCATTATTATTTAGTTGAGTAGGGTAATAAATTTGCTGACTTGTTAAGTGTCTTTATCGATGTTGAATAATGAATAATCATGAGAAAATAACCATTAGCTTTTTTTGAAAAAAAAAAAATTGTGACGAGGAACCCTAACCATAGTTTTTTTTAATAAAAGAGATGAGTTGTTATAATCAATTGATCAACTCAACTAATAGTACAGTATAATTAAAATATTACATAGTAATAAAAGAACACATAATCTAACAACCTAATAATGATACGAGCCTCTCAAATACGAGTCATGTAACCAACTAGCCATGCCTATAGTTGGATAAAAATAATACTCACGTTGATTTTAATGAAGGAAATGAGAGTTAAATCTACAATCTCTCTGTAAAATCACATACTTGCAACTAGTCACAAATTACATTATTGATAACTTCAGAATGTGTAATGCTCATGAAAACCAAACTCAAATCATCCTAATTTTACAACCCATCTCCACTAATTTTCTACTTTTTAATTTAATTTTATTAATTTGCATAGAATGATTTGTAAAATTTAACTCATGTAGTCCAAATTCACCCTATTTAACATATGGATAATAATTTATTTGTGATTTTGATTATTTGATATAACTTGTTGAGTATATTTAAAAACAAATGTTAATGTACAAACATATATATATATATATATATATTATTAGATAAATAATTATCCTAAAGTAATGCTATGAACAATTATAATTAATAATATAATTTATCAAAACAAGATATATAAAAAAAAAATCATTGTACAATTTCAACCCTCAATGCATTTCAAATTTACAAATGAATGAATATAATACATGTAATGCATCAACAATGGAGATTATATGATATAAACGAAACCACTTGATCACTATTCTAATTTTGAGTTAAAAGACAAGACTGGGGGGCAATTACGTCACTCAAAATATAATTATTTTGTTTTTACTTAAAACAAATGCGGTTTGATTTGGCATATTTGTATTTGTTTCTCTCTCTAAACTTATTGATGGTGTTGCGGGTGGAGTTTTACGCAATCCCATTACCTGTTGCCGATCCATCATGAAGATTCCTGTTCCAATTCTCATTCGCCCCCTTTTCCCCTCTTCCTTCTGCTCTCTCTCTTGTATCTCGTTCGCCGTCACATTGTTTTGTTTCTTTCGCATTTCTTGCAATCTATACTATCACTCTGTTGCCCTGGAAACATTTAACGAAGCCCATAAATTCCTGACATAAGTTTTTCCGTCCAAAAGATTAGGTATTTTTCTTTGGTTTTGGTTACACTTTCCTTCTTGTTTAAGGAAAACGGAAAGAAAATTTTAATCAGTGGTCTCTATATGTGTATATATAATATACATATATATATATATATATATATACACATATACGTAGATATATGTCAGTTCAATTTTGTTTGTAAGAACTAGGGTGGTTTTTGTTTTTTGTTTGGTTTTAATTTGGTTTATTTGCTAAGAATTGGAAGAGGTAAAATTACATGGGTAATATCGGAAGTAGCAGTGTAAACGGTCGCCGGAGGCAGGGAAGCCGGCGGAGCCACCCGCCTCCACCGCCACCTCAAACGCCTCAAGCTCAAATAGCGCCGAACCAATATGTGTTTGCACCCTCAACTCCGTATCCTTCCCAGTACCCGAACCCTAATCCTCCTCCGTACTACCAGTACCCGGGTTATTACCCGCAGCCTCCACCGGCTATGCCGGTGCCATTGCCCGCTCCGTACGATCACCACCACCGTCCTCCGCCCCACATGGACCCTGCCCGTGCAAATTGGGTCGCTGGGCGGTACCCTTGTGGGCCTGTTATGGCTCCTCCTGTCCCTTATGTTGAGCATCAGAAGGCGGTGACTATACGAAACGATGTTAATCTCAAGAAGGAAACTTTGCGGATAGTGCCGGATGAGGAGAATCCTGGGCGGTTCCTCGTTTCTTTCACATTTGATGCAACGGTTGCAGGGAGGTATAGCTTATGTGAATTTGGCTTGGCCTTTTTTGTAGAAAGTCATAACTTGTTCTGCAGTTAATATTTGATACATGAATGAAATGCTAGAGCTGATAATTTTTTATTCGCATGCAATTAGATTGTACAAGTGAATTCAACTTTTGATTATGACTTGTTGCATATTTTTGGCTGACTGGATTTTGAAATAGGGGTTTTCTTCCCTTTGCTTGTTTGTTTGTTTTATTCATTTTATATTATTGGGTATCCTTTGAGGGGATCTTTTGCCTTGTTTAAGTTCAAATAAGCTTTGGTGATAGAGGATTTTTTTTTTTCATTTTTTTTAGTAACTTTGGAGATTGAGGATACCATTCAAGTGGCATTATGGATTGCTTCTATTTGATTATTTAACAGGTGTTTCAAAGATCTTGCGAAATGTTTTTGACGAGGGTTTTGGGCAGAGGCATATGTGCTGAAAATTTTATTCATGACAATCTAAACAAATGAGACAATTCATGAGGTTTCTCAGCTGTTAAATGATCGCTAATATCAGTACATACTTGAATAGGTATGTATTTGTAGTCTATATGAAGCATGGATTATGAAGAAGCTTGACACTTTGGTAATATAAATACTCTTCATGGTGTGATTTTGGCTTTGGGGTAGATTTTGCTTAATTTGGTGTAAGTTTGGTTGCCCCTTAATATTTAAGGGTATTGATTAGGTTTCTGAAATTATGTGTATGTACGATTGCACTTCTGGCATGTTGGGTTGGCTTAGTTTAGATGTCAACCTAAGCCTAACACAAGGTATGAAAGCCTCTGCTTGAAGCTTAACCCAACCTAACTACTTAACCTGACTGCCCAAATTCAATTGTTTGCACTCGGGTTAGTCAAGTTCAAATTTATAGCCTACAATTGTACCCTAATACCTGAATTCTTTCATGAATTAAGTATTGATAGCAGAGAAAGCTGTGTCTGGAGAGCGAAAAGGCAATGCAGCAATGCTTAAATTCCATATCATTTGAAGATAACTAGCCATAAGTTTTTAATATTGGTTAACATAGTTATCCGCACAATTTTTCTTCTTAATCGCCCTTCAATAATTTGGAAACTGCTTTAAGAGCAGTTTTGTGTAATAAATGATATGAATCTGGAAAAGAAGATTGAGGGTTGGAACAAACATATAACAAGAAATCTTGGAATGAGATATTCAACAATTAGAAGAAGGGAAATGATTGAATAGAGGAACTCCCGAACATTTGGAGATCTCGAAAAAATATTCATTTTGAAACCTTGTGCATTTATGGGTAAATTACCTTGTCATTTTGAAACCTTGTGCATTTTGAAACCTTGTCCACTTATCTTTTGTTAAATTCTTTCCTTACTTGCAGTTCATGCCACGCCACATGTTAAAAAAAGTAATTCAATGGACCACTGTAAGCCATGTTGTCCTTTTATACCAAATTAAATTGTTTATCCAAGCAAGATACCTCAAATAGTAGGGATATGGCTTTGTTGACTTAAGTTGACTTGAGTTGTACCCATCCAAGATCCAGAAATAAATAACGAACCTTGAAAAGAATTTCTAATGGAGTGAGATACAAATGAATAAACTCAATCGCCAATAGAACATATAATTTTTGGAAATTTAGAAGCTTTCACATGATGATATGGTGGGTTTGATAGAGTGTAATCAGACAGGATAGAGAACTATTGAGGAATTAATATTGCTCAAAGTTTGTTCTATTTGGGATGAAAGAAATTTTGAGAATTGGAATCTTGCCCACATTTGCCAGCACATGAGCTGAGTTAGGATTAGATCAACAAATCCAGTTTTTTGTCAAGTAAAATTATGGGATTAAAGCAAGAAAGTGAAGCGTAAGAGAGTAGGAAAGATTAGCAGAGGATGGGTCTGGAGGCAACTGAAAACTGAAATTATTAATAGGAGAACACAAAATGGACAATTGAGTCTGGCAATGTGCGGCAAGAGAAAGTAAAGGATAATGTTTTGCTGCCCGTGTATCCCTTTAGTGGGACTCATAATGATGGGCCCTACCCTATGTGAGTATATGGGCACCAATACATGGGCCATGAATCATTGTCTGAAAGTAAATGAGGGAGAATGAGAGTTAATTAAGAGATGATTCATAGGTTGGATTTTAAATTTTAATTTAGTTCAATTTTTTTTTTGTGTATTCATCTCTCTTAATTTAGTTTAAATAATAATAATAATAATAAATCCAATTTTTAATTGTGTTATGGGGTTGATTTTTTAAATGGGAGAGTATTCTTAAACAAGATTGTTGAAATTGAGGTCCTATGTTAGATCGTTTTGGGGGTTCATATAATCAGATTGTAGAATCGGATGGAGAATCGTAAGATGTCACAAGGTCAAGTATATATGTAAAGTTACTTTCTCTCTCATAAAAAAAATATATGTAAAAGTAAAGAGTTGTTAAAAATTAATAGTAAATTAGCCAGAAATAAATAAATAATGTGAAATATTGTGACACTATGTGGAAGTATATATATCTACAATTTTATATTCGTATTTGCTTATAAAATGTAGGTTTTATAATTCCAAAATAACAAAAATTAAAGTTTTTAAAAATAAATTAAAAAATTCTCTAAATAACTGGCTAAATGTAGTAATACTTATCATAATTTAGTGTTGAAACATTAAATAATCAACTAGCTTAGGTGATTTTTTTGTTCAACAAGTGAAAATGATCCTACTACGATCCAGCTACCTACACAATTTTTATATGAATTGGATCGATTTAGCCATATTGGATCGTAGGACCGTACAATCCTACAACTTGGATCGCGATTTTGATAACCATGTTTTTAAAGGGCTATTCTTCTTTCTTCGTTATTTACAATATTGTTCATCATTGTACTTCTTTTCTCTAGCAATTGATTCTTAACATTAATGAAATGAGGCAAGGCCAATGAGAATCATAATCCATAACAAAGTAGTAATTTCAAATGTTGTAACTTAGGTTGAAGTTAAAAAAATAATCTTAGAAAAAGGTTGAAGATGTAAACTTATTAGAGTTTGTCGTGGTGGTTAGATATTTAAAATGGTTGGAGCATAGTTACTAGAAACCACTAATACCCTAACGATTCTTGTTTTGGTACACGCATTATAAAATAGGGAATACTTACATTCGAAAGTATTAAATTTAGTGATTCGATAATTTTTTCCTAATTATTCTTTATAAAAGAAATATAATAAGAAAGGTCCAATGCAAATCAAGATATTAACATAAATAAATATTCTTAGTTTAATGCTTTTATATGTTTTATTCCAATATAATAATTTCTCTAATTAGATAGACAACTTTTATACTTCACTAATATTAACTTTCATTACTCATCTTTGAGTGAAAAGGAGAAAACACTCTTACAATTAGACATATCTCATCATATTTCATCTATGTTGTTTACAACTTTACATGAGCCTACCACGTAGTCCCTCTCGTACCACATTTGGCGTTCCTATTCCACATACCACAATGGTCCGTGTTCCGGTCAACATTGGGTTGAAGAAGGTAGGTGGATGATATAGCTAATTGTACTCTGTTGGATTATATTTGGATGATTTGGAGTGTTGAGTTGGAGGATTTAGGATGCAAAATTAGGGGGGGGGGGGGGGGGGGGGAATAAAGAGAATATTAGACTAGGTATCAAACCAGTTGCAAAACTAGGTTTCCTACTATCTTTGAAACTTTCAAAACATAATAGGATGCATAACACTATTAACCATTGGGACTTTGAATCCTGCACGTTGGTCTTTATGAGTGGCAAGAGATACAAATCAAGCTAACAATTATTGATAAGGAACCTTGCACGTCCCCCTTGGGAGTAGCTGGAGATACCACTCAAACTAATAGTTGGTGCCCTGGTGGTAAAGAATGAATCAAATATAGAAGAAAATGAAAAGGTATCCGCAGGATTCAAGGTGGAAATATTCTCCTTCTTGCTTCACCACACACACACACACACACACACATCTATTATAGATATATAATTTTTAATGAGTAGTTATTCAATTTGTACATAGGGTGTTGCATATGTGGTGCATATATGACTGCGTTTCTCACTCTCAAAAAGTATTATTCTAAGAAGCACGAATACGGACACGGGACACGGATACGACACGACACAGATATGCAGACACGTTATTTCTCAAAAAAGCATGACACGGACACGTTAAATATATATATATATAAATTTTTTATATGACTATATAATAAAAACCTAATGTTATTTCAATTAAACTCGGCATAAAAACACATAAATTTAAAAAATATTATTAAGATATTAAAATAACAAAGTTATTAAATAAAAATTAAAGAACTTCTTCATTTAATCATCAACATTCATGATTCAAGTATTCGGACACGTGTCCGGGAAGTGTCCAAGAGTTTTGGTGTCCGACACGGACACGTGAGCCAAAATAGAGTATCCGTGCTTCTTAGGTATTATTGCCAAATAGAAAACAAATAAGTTATTTCTTCATATGAGAGTAGGCGCCCCCCTTAACAAATCTTCTTGTCATCCAAATGTGCAGTAGAGTGTAAAATCACTGAAGGCATCTTTATTAAATTTTCGTTTTAGTTCTTTTGTCCCAAAATGAATGTCTCACTTTCCATTTTTTATTTGTCCCACAATGTGTTTCCACTATTGAGAAGTCAATGCACTATTTTGTTGTACTTCTCCATATCACCACTTATTACAAAATAAATTACTAGTCTTTCTTTAAAACTTTTGCCTTTTCTAACTCTTGACAAGGGTAAGTTTGGGAAAACAATAAAAATGTATATTGTTAATGCATTAATTATCCTTTCATAGAGTTTGAGCCTTTTTCAAAGGAGACATTCAATTTGGGATAATCCTTCTAAAGCCAGCTGCCTGTAGAGTTTGGAAGGTCATGTTGCAGCAATTTTTTCTAAGTGAGCCATGCACCTGACTTCATCTCTCAGGTCTCAGCATCAGTTACATTATGAACGAGATTGAAAAAAAATCGATTTGGGATAGAGGGAGTATATTATACCCCTAATTGGTGGCAATTCTTTGTTTAACCAAAATAAAGTATCGGAAGGTAGTTTTGTGGGAAAAAATGGATGCAGAACCTTATTGGTGTGCTTGGGTTTGTGTACGGACTTGGACTTCATTTTTCACCTATGAAGCCCGAGAAATATTGATTGGGCATTTATTTGGAGCTTGGGGTCAATTGGGACTACGTATGTATCCCATCGATTTTTTGTAATTGTAACAACTGTATGACCCAATTATCTCAAAAATAAATAATTTCACTTTTCCTCATCGAATATATTTTAACAGTTGCACCTACATACAGAAAACTACTAAAACTGCCATGGGAATCATATGAGAAAGATATTTAACTCCCTCCACCCATACGAAGTAACACGTGTGTTTATCATGAATAAAGAAAATATCCTTTTTAGTCATCCATTTTCCTTTACCTTCCTCTTCTTTCATTTTGTTCTTTGGTTATGATTTGATGTTTGGTTGCCTTGGGTGCTCAGGATTTCTCTGAAGATACTGATATCAACTATAGGATGGGCTTGACAAAATTGTGGTTACCATAATGAAGCTTATCTTGACCACCTGAAAGTAATAGAGCTTATTGAAATTAGCTCGACATTCTAGGCTCTTCTAGATACGATGTGCTAATTTCAGGATGGCTACCGCTCTTCATTTATTTATACTGTTCTGGGGATGGGGTGGGGTGAGCAATCTGTTTTTCCTCTATTGAAACAGGGTTGGACGGATTAGGAGGGGTTGCATGAAATTTGTACACACAAGTTGATTCGGCCGGGTTTGCCTCATCCAGGAATTGTCCCATTGCACTGCCTAATATTTCTTTCATACCAATCTTAAAAAATTATTTGAATTTTATTAGATGATGCCAATGAAGAATCCTATAGCTTATGTTATAGGTTGAAGGTTACAGTAAGCCAGCTAAGAAAATAAAGTAGTTGGATTTTATTTTCTTTTTAATGTCTGATGTGGATGGAATTAGCTGAGAAACATTTGAAAGTTATGGGCTAATTGGACGATATGGTTCTAATTGATTTGGAAAAGATCTATCCAAAACAGCCAATAAGGCTTTGGGTGCTGTTGGTGAGTTGTTTGCTTTTATAGTAATGTAACTGTCACAATTTTGGCCTTGTTTGTTAAATTAGAAAAGTAGAAGAGAAAGATCTGTAATTCTCGACTAGTGAAAACTGGTCCAGGCTGGCATTTTGACTCCAAACATTTGACGTGATGGCAAAATAAAATGATAGTGATGTAACTTAGTTATTAGGATTTAATTAGTCATAGTTTGAGGAATTTTTGCTTTATTTGGTAGGTAGGGGAAAAAAGGTGCCAGAAATGGTCCTGGTAAACTTTTTTACCACTGTTATTAGAGTGTCAGCAAGTTTATTTGGTTGTTGATATATTTTCTACCAGCATCACCGAATGATAACTTTCCTGTTATCCAAAAGCATTAATATCCTTTATTTTCTTCTTTTCCATATTGCCTTTTCCCTTCTTTTCCAATATGGTTTCCGTTGAACTGAACTGTGCCTTATTGTCATATAGATTTTTTAAAGAAAATAAGAAATAATAATTCATAAAATCACGTCTAGAAGGGGGCTGGGGGTGAACCTGTATACAAAGAGAAGAGATAACTCAAGCAAAAACTACTTCCTTTGCCAAGCTGTGGATAAATTAGTTGGTTACACAGTCATCAACCTGAGGAGGTTGTTCTTTTCATTGCTAAATTCTTAGTTTCTTGAACAAGCATCTTGCTTTGACCTATAGGGGATTTTGTTGGATCTGCAAATGTTGCAGCTATTTGTTTTTAAAGGATCTTTGAGATGTCTTCATGTTGTTTTGTTGACTCTGTGTTTCCTTTATTGTATAAGTTCTTCATTAACTTGCACACTGCATCACCATTATTTTCTTGGTAAAAGAGGATGCTTACTTTGTTTCATTTCATTTCTTTGCTTTTCAAACAGCATCACCATAATTTTCTTTGCTAAAGAGGACAATAACCTGATTCCAACGAAGGAAAGCTTGCATGCACCAGTGACAGTACATTTCCAACAAGGTTTAGGCCAGAAGTTCAGACAACCTTCTGGATCTGGGATAGACTTCTCAATGTTTGAGGAGACAGAGTTACTGAAAGAGAGTGACATGGATGTGTATCCTCTAGCAGTGAAGGTCGAAGCATCCCCAATTAACCAGAGTGGATCAGTGGATGAAAAGGATGAAAACCCAGAGTCTGGTTCCACACACTCTCAGATAACTTTGGTGGTGTTTGAGAAGGAGAAAGGCGAATACCAGGTAAGGGTGGTGAAGCAGATCCTATGGGCGAATGGAATGAGGTACGAGTTGCAGGAGATTTATGGGATTGGGAATTCAGTTGATAATGACTTTGATGGGAATGATCCTGGAAAAGAATGCATTATCTGTCTATCAGAACCTCGGGACACAACTGTCCTTCCCTGCCGACACATGGTACAATCTCTCTCTCTCTCTTTGGAGGAGGTTCTTTGGCAATTTTTGCGATTTCTTTTTTAGATTGGCCCTTACTTCATGATGATAACCTGACCTGGCCAGTTAACACTGAACTGGCAACCGAGCACATTCGGTTCTTAATTTGGATTGTTTATGACAAAAACCAGGAACACATGGGTGAACCAGCCACACTGGCTGGATCTTGTCATGTGAACTGGGCAGCTGAACCAGTTTATACCATTGGTTCAATTTCTTATTGTCAGAAAGGTGTCAAATTGAAAGCCTGTGGGACTTGAACCTGAGTCTTTTGCTTCTTTATGCTGGGCTAGACCACCAGCCTATCTTGCTACCTTTGTCAGTCTCATAGCACCAAAAAAAAAAAAAAAGAATTAATTTAGATCCATGTATGGATAATTCTCACAAAACCTATTTAAAATTATTAATAATATAATCAGACTGGGTTCAACCTGGTGTTGAATCAATGAGCTGTGACCTGCCTCCCACAGCAGTTTGATCCCCTGTTCAGTTTCAATAACTATGCTACTTGGTTATTTTACTGTTTTATATTGCTTTTCTCTTCCATAAGATGCTGCTGGCAACTGTAATTTGATATGTAATGGCTAGCAGTTCTAACAATTTCTGGAAAAGGTTTTTAAATGCTTAGTCCATAAATGTTGATTCGAACCTGCTGTCCTGACAATCCCCACCCCCTCTTCCGTCTAGAGAATACATGTTTGTATGAATTGTCACATATATGTGTGTGTGTGAGTGTGTATGAACTGCCCGTAATTCGTTGTGCTGTTGTCTTTTGATTGCTCAATTAAGTGAACCTTTTAGTGGCCTATATTTCGTCTATGACCAGAATTAGTTTAGTCTAATTGTTTGCATCACTTTGCGGTGTATCTCATCTAGTCTTGGTGACTACGTCATTTACTCAGCCTGAAGCGAGATACCTGTCACTTATGAAAAAAGAAGAAGTGAGATACCTGTCAATAGATTGTTATTGACTGATTGTTGGTTGGGTTTTCTTTTCTTGGTGCAGTGTATGTGCAGTGGGTGTGCAAAGGTTTTGAGGTTCCAAACAAATCGGTGCCCAATTTGCAGACAACCAGTTGATAGGTTTTTAGAGATTGAGGTCAATAATGGACCTGAAAATTGAAGAGGGGATGAGTTGTTACCGCCATAACGCTGTAAAGTTGTTTATTTCTTCTCTTTCTTTTTATTTTTCTTTTTTCCTGTATCTTTTCTTCTCTTTCACAATATTTTCCTGCCCTCCTCCTCCATCTTCCTACAAAAAATATATATATCCGGATTTCTAATAAGCAGACAGGAAATCATAGTGAGTATGTAGTTTGCTTTGGATATAATGTTGCCTTTTTACTGGAGTTTCAAAGAACCAGAAATACTGGAAGCTCATGCTTTCTGTTTGCTTGTACGAGTAGTTAGTGGCATTTCCTCAAAATTAATTATTATTTAACATAAAAAATATAGCAAGCTTGGTTTGTTTTGATTTGGTTCAAGTGATCAGCAACTTGAAACGTTCTTCTTTCTTTGTTCATTTTTGTTTTCTTTGGGCTTCCACTGACTCACAGAAAATTTCATGTCTATGGCCAAGCCTTTATTCAGTTTTCATGAGTCATCTCTTGGCGAAAAGGTGAATTTAGGTTGTGGTAGTCATCTTGCTATGAATAATTATGTGCGTGTGTACACAAACGTATACATACATGCCATGACTGTCGAATCTGATAACGGGGGTGGGTTCCTGATTCCTGAGGTGTTGGGTGGAGGGTTGGAATTGGCCTCAGTTTTGGGTTTAACTCTGCTATTTTGTTGAAAAGTTGCATATAAGGTCTTCACGGTGGTTTAGTATTAGGATGGTTTCTCGAACGATCTTAGGTAGCAGAGGAGTAGGGGTAGCAAGCTAGGTTGGGTAATCTTACTACTAGCTACTGGTCTGGATGTATCAAGTCTCTCTCTCTCTCTCTCTCTCTCTATATATATATATATATATATACACACACACATGTATATATATATATATACATATATCATTATTCTTGTTGGCAGTGGCGATTTAACCATTTAAAGATTGTAGTATTGTATTATGAGTGGCCAGATTTGTAATGCTCATTAGCGCAGGAGAAATAAATGGTGTATCGGTGTTGCTATGTTGTAGCCTATTTCTGATTTTGTGTTTGGCTGTAAAATGGAAAATGAAACCAATTTGTCTGTCGTTCTGCAGAACTGCTATATACTTGGTGGCTGTTAGGTGCCCGCACAAAACGTGGCGTTGATTACCAAAACAGCGTTTTGCAAAAAAAAGTGGGGCCTACCATTTCACAGCCCCAAAAATGGGGTTTTGCAAAATATGCAGAAATCAGTATTTTTCAAACAACTTTGATTTTTCACAAACTTATGATTGGGTTCACTAGTAGTTACCCAATATATAAAATATAAATGGTAAAAGAGAGAGAATTAGCCATGCGAAACTACTTTTAAACAATTTTCATCAATTATTTAAATTACAAAATAATTGTCATAATTAATTATTTAGAATTCATTTCTCATTTATTAATTTTTTAGAATTTAAAACTTCCTCAAGAGGCAACTAAACGTTGCACATTTTCTCACTCAGTAGATGGTGATGGGATCTATATATGCATTTATTATAGGTTCCTTCGTATATTTAGGAATATATATATATATATATATAGGAGTAAAATATTGGTGTGAATTTCTTTTTTATATATAACATTAATCTTTTCCACTACCATATTTTTCTAGACACCAAATATGTTATGCTATTTTAGAAAAGAGATAATAATAAGAGCTCTTCTTGTTTTTTGAAATTACATTGAATTCTCTTATGTTATATTGATAATATACAAAAAAAAAAAAAATTTGCACAAATTTCTTCATTGACTGTACTAGGATTTTAACCAAATATTTTTATATAACTAAAATATCTTTATATATTACATTGTTGTTTCTTATTTTTTCAAAAATTACAGTGGAATTTTTTCTAAGGGTGAAAGTTAAAACAGTAAATTCATGCTTTCTGTTAATATTTATCTCTCCACAATTCTAAACAATTCTAACAGAGGAGATCTGTATAGTATCAAGAATTACATAAGAGATCCTTATAATTATAAAAAAATTACAAGAGATGTTAATATAAATTATTCACATATTTTTATCAATTCTTTGAAAATTCTGTCGAATTATATTTAAATTTGGTTCAAATTGGGTGTGATTCAGCCAATATATATATATATATATATATATATAATTTTTTTTTTAAAAAGACCTTCAAATTTTGGATTTCTCAAATTTGACTGAAAAGTCAGGAAATTCTGATCTGGATTGAGTTTCTGAATTAGGCAAAAAAAAAGGTTTTTGAAAACCTTGCCCCCAAACATCATATTCATACATATACATCACAAGGCTGCCAAATTTGACTTATCTAGAAAACGAGTTCTCCAAATTCATCTTTTTTCTTGTTTGTTATAGGTAGGGGGAGGGACCTTGAGGTTATAATCAACACGAAAGAATCAAAATCAACTGTATATTTCAAATATCAATTCAAGAACTCCTAATTTTTTCATTTTTCTATTCTAAGATGTTTTGAGGTTGATTTTGTTATATGTCAACCTCACAAACATCTTTGGGTTTGTAAGTTTCTAACTGATGAATATAAAGTTTTTGAAGGGAAAATTCTTGAATGGTCGGGTAGACCGACGTGATAATGTACTATTTTAATGAGATTCTGTTGTGTATAATATGATTAATTTTTTTAGTAAAACAAAGTACATATGACAGAGTCTTATTAGAAGAATACATTGTCCACGTAGTATATCAAATTCATTGAAAAATATCTCAATTTGAAGAGCAACTTTTAACTCTAACAAAATGAGGTATTTTTTAATGGGACTGGATCACCACGTGACAGATTTAATAACATTATACCATGTGTGCTAGGATCCACTAAAAAAGGCGAGTCATACCATGCTACCCTCCAGTGGTGGCCTGCCATGTGGAGAAATTATTGAATGATCCCGAACTAATGGTCCCGACCAATCAAGAGCTGTAGAGAACTTAATTGTATAGTCCCGACTAATCATAAATTATTCATGTCAATAAAAGTTATTTCACTGTCTCCTACAAATCTAACTTATTGCACACATGTCAATTCATGATTGGTCAGGACTGTTAATCTAGATCATATAATAACTTATTGCACACATGTCAATTCATGATTGGTCGGAACTGTTAATCAAGTCATGTGTTCAATATTTTAGACATTTAGGAAATATAAAAGTAACTTTTGTATATTTGATATTTTTTTTTATTGGTCGACACCATTGGCTTGGGGCACCAAAATATTTCCTTATCAAAGTGCTTCAAATTATGGTAATGAGATATATGCTGTTGACTTAAAGGAGGAGAGGGGCTGAGGGATTCTTGATTCTAGACCCAAAAGCATTGCCAACCTTTGGATATGATTGACAAAGAAAGTCACCATTTCCCCCTACAATTGAGGATTTCTTATTGATACTCCACCACCATTTCTCCCCTATAATGGAACAATGACTGATTACCCCCAATAATGTAAATATAAAGGCCCTTCTTTTTGAATTTTGATTATTATATAAATTTTATTCATTGAAGTTGCATAAATTGTTACCCCCGCCACCACTAGCAGCAGCTGCAGCATGATCATGATCATCGTCAAATAATCTCTCTCTCTCTCTCTCTCTCTCTCTCTCTATATATATATATATATAAATTATACTAATTCTATCTATGTTTTACTTAGTATCATATCATTACATAACATGCCTTAACTTCGAAAAAAGAGAGGAGGATTGTGTTAGGTAGTTGACAGTCAATGTAAATTTTGATAAATTTTGAGATAAGATTCATGCAACTGATTCAAAAAAAATAAGATAAGACTGTTGGAAACTCATTACAATTAGAATTTAAAGCTTGTTTGGCTGTTGGTTTATAATATTTTACATAGACTTTGAAGGTACAAATGCATACTCTACAATAGAATTAGAGCCCTCCTCACGTAATTAATAGAAATTATTTAAAGAAACAGTCACATAATATTATTGTGTGACGACTTCTCATAAAATTAAAACTCCTCACAATTAGTGGTATTGGATCAGTCTAGGATTCATGAAATGCCACTCTTTTGAGCTACACTATCATTTTATCACAGGCTACCACTTTTTTTTTTGGATCCATTTTTGCATATTCTTTTTTGTTTTTGTTTTGAAGATCATAAATGTGCTGCTACACAAAAGGAAGACAAAAAGAAAGAAAGAAGTCTAGGATATTCCCCAACAAAATACAGAGCAACTTAGGGATAGAAAAAGCATGATTTTGAGAATAAGGGATAATGATTGGGATAATTAAAGTAAAAAAATGTAGCCTACCTTTTTGCCCTTGTTCCTACCAATTAGTGAACTAAAGTCATCTCTAACGGTGACTCAAATTTGAGGAAAAGTTTCATTTGAGTTTGATATTCTGTAAGTAGACACTTAGTTTCATTCCCACCTTATTCCAAAAAAATTCCTAAAAAAGTTTCTATCGTACCCTTAAAGTTTTAAATTTGCTTTGAACAGTACTAATTTGAGTCTGTGAATAGTATTATGCATATTTAGCTACGAGTTTTATTAAAAATAAATTTGGTATGTGTTTGAATCCACTGTTGGTGAATATTTTTTGGAAGTTTTGACTCAAATTTAAGTTTGAGCTTAGATTTGTTTCATTGTTAGAGATACCCTAATATAGTATCAAATTTTTAATTATAAGAAGTTTAGTTTTTTCTCTATTTATTTGAAGTAATACTATGCTGACCCAATAATTCTATTAAAAGTATTTACACAGCTGATGTAACAGTATTCTATTAGTTTTATATCACATCATGATGTGATATAAAACCAATAGAATGATGTGATATAAAACCTAATAGAATACTGTTACATCAGTTGTGTAAACACTTTTGATAAAAGTTTCAAGTAAGCATAAGCATTACTGAATTTATTCGATGTCAGATTTGTACTATCTTATCTTATTACATCAAAATTCTCTTTTTAAGCTCTCATATTCTATTAAGTCAGTGTGCTGTATCTTAAATTTATCCTCTAATCTCCACTAACAAGGAGGGCCTTGAATAATTTGTATGTGGTACTTGAGTATAGTTGCATTAATATCCTTTGAAACACTATTTATAGCAAAATAATTGAATCACCTTTCCAATAATGCAAGTATTCTAGTCTTTTCTACTTTAAGATATCACTTTCTCTGAAGTCAATCAGTAATTAAAATATAATTTCACCCAGAATTAAGATACTTGTTTGGCTTTTCCTTTGATCACACTCTCTTCCCATGGCCCTCTCTTTTACATTATTTTGCATTTTATCTCACCAAGGCAGAGTTAAACAAGCACCCACACATCAGAAGTCAACAACAATATCATTTCTTTTGGGGTTAAATAACTCATCTCTTTTAAAATTTATGAGAATTACATTGATATTTTCTTAAGTTTTTCAAATTATACTAAACTTTTCTATTTTATTTAAAAATTATTCTAATTTTTTTTACTTTACTTAACAATATATAGATATCCTCATCCTGTCAGTTTTTCTTCAAAAATGACAAAATTACCCATTTTATTTATTTATGTTTACATTTTTCAATTTTGACCAATTTTTTGAACTTTTTTTAATTTTTTTTAATTTTATATAAAAATAATTTAAGGTAAATAACTTATTTTTATTTTATGAAAATATAAATTTAAGATTTTTATCAATATTTATTTGAAAAATGAAAAAAAAATGGTCAAAATTGTAAAAATTGAAAAAAAAACATGAAATGAGTAGTTTCATTATTTTGAAGAAAAAAATTGTCTGGAGAGGATATCTGTAGATAAAGCACAGAAACCTCATAAGAAGTTAGTGTAGTTTATCCCTTTTTTTTTTTTTTTTTCAATAATCATTCCACCAATCACAACTTTCGATCACGTAGTTGGATGTAAACTTGAAAGCACGTGCGAACCCTGTTATCTACGCGTATCGAATTAATTTAGGAAAGTGGCCCAAAAAAATTTATGCACTCAATAAGATTTGAACCCAGAACTTGATACCTATTACATACTTATTATGTCCCTCGTTATCATTCAAGCTAACCCTTGAGATTTAACAAGAGTATCTTACCTGTTGCAAGGGGTCTTGATTGGAAGAGTCATGGTGATAATAAAAAATTCATAAAAAGACATTTCATAAAAGCTCTTCCCTTTAATATAGTTGAACAAATATAAATTTCTTTTATTTCTTGATCATATCCCTCACTATATATATATATATATATATACAACGTCCAATCCTAGAGACAATATATGAGCAAGCCATAGTTGAAAACTGAATTGGTTTTTTGTTGTTTTTTGAAACGCAGTGTCTATGTGAAACTTGAGCTTGCCTCCATTAATTCCAAGTCAACTCGACAAAAACTATAATATCTAATTGTGAATTCATGAACCCAAGTTCATGTCTTTGTCAATCTTTGGCATCCCAGGTGGATGGGAACTCATTTTAGCACATACAAAGTGGTGGGTCACATTACTATATATCATTTACACACACATATGTATATATGTATATGTATATGTATATGTATATGTATATGTATATGTATATTGTTAAGTTATTAGACGTATAATCCTGTTTTTGCACTATTATAAGTGGAGAGTTAGTAGTTAATACACTGATATAACAGAATATGAGACATTAAAGTGATAGCGAGAGTGCGAATTAATTCCGACAAAACAAAGTGAATGGTGCAAATATTACATATAGAATGAACAAGAGAGAGAATTGAATTCTGTTATTCAAATTTTATAAATCAGTTTTGTCAAAATTAGTTTTAATAATAAAACAAAAATTATTTTATGAAATAAGAATCTATTCTTTGAAAAACCAAAAAAAAAAAATAAAGAAAACGTTTTTTTCAAAACAAAGCAGTATATGAAATCTTTCTAAACCAGAAACTAAATCTGAAAAACAGAAAACTATTTTATAAAATAAGAATATAGTAATGGAAACATAAACATCAACACTTACAGAATTTCAGAAACTAAAATAGTGATCAAGGCTTGTGTTTTACACAACGTCCTTAAGACGAATTAGTGGCTCTCGTAGTGGTGCTTACTGAGCTTTTGGTCGTACACTTTCTAGGATACAATGATCAAATACACGCAGATGTGAAGCACTTTGACTGCATGCCTGGCAAACCAAAATAATGACTTAAATTCTCTCAAACTCTATGAATTATTGACACACATAATGTATGAAAAATTCAGTGAATGAATGCTAAGTGCAGGTAGTGTTTATATAGACTCCTTCATGACTGTTTGGTACAGGCATGAAGTTTCGGTTGTATCTGTTCATGGACAAACAAGTATAGTTGCGTCCAATGAAGAAGACGATTATTTAATCAAAATTCAAACCAAAGGTAATCGCAAAACGATGTTGTTTTGGATTTAAACCAAAACTGAAACCAAACGCAATTCCAAAACGACAACGTTGGATTTGATTAACTTGATAACTAAACGACAACGTTTTGAACTGTTTTTAACAGTAACAAAAATGATAGCATTTTGAAAAATTATTTAAATGATTTTGTTTCAAAAAGATACATATACAATGGGCCAAGGCCTAAGCCCAAACCTGACCCGGGTAGGTTCTTGGGTGCCCCTAAGGGCCCAAACTTTTCTTAAGATAATTGTATATATACTCTTTAAAAGCCTTGTATCCATTCTATGTAGGACACAAGTTTTTCACAAGTTTCAAGATTTTGTTACCATTTTCAAGTAGTAATGTTTGGAAGTAATTTCTCATTCACTCATTAATGGTTTAGAGTAACCCAATACATGATTTTAATCTCCTCATTGAGGAGAACATATTTTTATATGGACACACCAAAATTAATGTGTAGGACATACTTTAATTTTAACTCAAAGAAAACTCAAAAATTATGCTCAAAACTCATTATTTTTAACGAAAACTGATTTGTAAAATTTGAATAACAAACTCAAGACATTTCATAATTAGAGCTTCAATGCCATATTATTCACTAATTACTCTCATAGAGTGATTTAGAGCTTGATATCATGATGAAGTTAAAAAGACAAAATTGAAAGAGAATATAGAGTGATCCTCTTTCGGTCTATGTCTTTGTAACTTTATCACACACACACACACACACATATATATCAAGGAAGATCCCTCCAATCAAGCTCATGCTCTGTCATCCTGATCTCTGGGCTGAAATTCTGTATGTAACAGCTAGAAAAATCTTGTGAAATTGTCTTGTAAACGTTAGGCTTAACTTTAGCTTCTTTCCTAACATAACTTTGAATATCTGTATATATTCTTGACACAATTCAATAGAAGAAGTGTGCCAAATTCTATCTTAACAGCAACCAAAGGAATCTCTGTGTTCACAACCTTCAAGTTCTATCAATATATATGTATCATTTGCGGCAGACCCAACATCAGCTAATAGGTACACCTGTGATTGTCGGTCCACTAATTATATGTGTTGTATTTGTTACTTAACATTTCTATGAATGATATGATAAGGTGCTCCATTATTGTAAAATGGTATCTCAATGGTGACATGAAGATTAATGGTCCTCATCAAACCAGATGAACAAAGCTAGCATCTTCTTTTCAGGAAAAAAAGGAATGAACAAGCTTAGATAGCATTTTTGACATTCTTTGGTCCCCCTTGTGAACAACATGGATGATATAAAAAGCAATAAGAGCACATTAAAAAAGTTCTACGAAACAAATCATAACCACCAAACAAACCCTTCTTGTCCCTTGACTTTCTTTTTCTTTCTTTCTTTTTAATTGGATAATGGGTGCACCAAATCATAATCATTAGTCCATTTTAAACATGTTTTAGTGTTTTAAAAAAGATAACTGTGATTAGGTTAGGTCAATGGGGCACAAAGACTAAACATCTAAGTGACAGAGAATTTGAGATCCTGGAACCTCTGGATTGGCTTTTGTGAGCTCCATTAATCACCCAAGTAATGCTTAATTATCGAAGCTTTGGCCCACCAGAAACAAATGAGGTGAAGAAAACAACCAAGCTCTATATAAAAACACAGAAAAGGTGTGAACGTATGAGGTTGTTGGCATGTCATTAGTTAGGCCAACTAATCATCTGTTTAGAAATTAGTTTTGGTCTATCCTAAGAGACACACACACACACACACACATACATGGAACCTATCCCCACTCCTCCAAATGATAGTTAAGAGTGCAAATCATTGAAATGGGTTGTATTGAAGCCGGGATAGTTTCACTCAATTTAATAAATTCTTATCTTAATTATTTAGAGTTAGTTATATGAGTTATTATACTTTATTAATTAAGACAATGTCCTCTTCTAGTCCTCCTGTTTCCATACTTATGTGTGTGCATATACATGAACATGTATATATATTTTAAGGATTTTTTTTCCAAGGAGAGATGATTATATCAATAAATGGTCACATGTTTAGTAATATATAAAATTATTTTTGCACATGTGATTATCAATGTTACCATCAAAAGTATTGATTCAGAACTATCCAATATTTCTTTTCGTTGGGCAATGTAATTTTATCAAGAGAATTGTTTATATATCACGAAAGAGTAATATTTATTATCTCATCATATTTAGTTTACTTATAATTCATCCTTCTCGTAAGGAATAAGGTGGTCTTATCATTAATGGAGCTCACAAGTAAGTCTCATTTCTCGTGATATGGTAAGTTACAAGTGAACTAAAGACTCGTTTGAATGAATGATAAAAAAATACAATTTGAAAAAAAAATTCTTAACAACTTAATCAAAACATTTAAAATTACGGTATATAAACTGAACTAAATACTTAGTTTATAAAAAAATCTCTTACTTTAAACTGAAAACATCTATTTTAAAATCATTAAACTGAATCAAACATACTCCAATTAAGATCAAATTATAAAACATTTCTCATCAAGAAAATAAAATTATGTACTTCACTACTGATTTGATCTTACTGTTTTTAATTTTGTTGATGTGACATGGCTGAAAATGTAAAAATCAGAAGCAGATGACAAATTGTTCTTCTCAAGGATACACATGAGTCCAAAACACTGGCCTAATGTGCCCTAAAAAAGCATTTTCCAAGCCCAAATAATTTGAATAAAGCCAGCCAGTTAAATTACAAGAACTGTTAACCGATCATGTTTTAAGGATTTCGTACTTAATTATACTAACATTTAAAAATGACACAAATTGAAATTTAAAAAAGAAAAGAAAAAAAGATAGTGAAGATGGAATGAAGAAGGTTGATGTGATTTTGACACCCATCATTATCCTATTCATCATCCATAATCCTCTTCTCTAAGCTGGCTTAGCCACACAATTAAAATTTGAACTCCCTCTTATTTGACACTATGCCAAAGTGACGAGGAAACTGATTGTCAAAATCACAATCAAGTGATAGAGTCGTCCTCTAAATAGAAGTATCACTTTAACCATTGATGGTGACGCTTAAACAACCCAAAATGATTATATATATATATATATATATACACACACACACACATACATACATACATACAAATACACACACAAACATCAATCTCATGGTGGTATTTTTCTTTGGTGCGAAGTGAACCAATGGGCGAATCCTCGGATTTCAGTTAGCACCTGTATATGTATATACATACAAATACACACGCAACCATGAATTTCATGGTGGTATTTTTCTTTGGTGCGAAGTGAACCAAGGGGTGAATCTTAGTTAGCACCGGATTAGAGATATTAAAATTTAAGAAAATTTATATATAATTATATTAAAAAATTTGAGAAAGTTAAATCTTATTTTGTTAAAATATTTAAACAAAATTAATAATAAAAAATATAATATTAAATTTTTTTGAAAAATTAAATCTTATTTTATTAAAATATTCTAATAAAATTAAAGATAAAAGATACAATATTAAAATTTGAGAGTAGGGCATGGCTCCCACTTGTCTTTCATGCATCCGATCTTGAGTGGGCCTATCATACATGCATGGCAATAATTATGATTTTAGCATTTGATGGATTCTATCTGAATCCAACTGCGTTACTGAATTCACAATAATTGTCACACGCATGTGACAGATAAATCGAATAATTTTAGTATAAAAAGGAACTTGTACGCTAATTTGAATTTTATGGATCAGTCCAAATTGCATGAAGAAAATGAATGGATTTATAGAATTAGACTAATGTTAAATTGTTAGAATTGCATAACCAAGTTGTTCTCCTTTTTTTTTTAATTATCCCTAGAGATGATTTAACTTATGGATTCTTTAATTGCCATTCAAATCATAACGTGGCAGCAAGCACCAAGATGAGATCATCTTAGGATGAGCTTTTTTTTTTCCTATTAATTTAAATCAGTTTACCTTTTTCTGCCAATAATAGTGATGATGTAGCAAATATCTAATTTGTTAACCCCCCACCAACCACCCCACCACCCTTAAACCAATGGAAGAGTTGGATAAGGCTTCACCCTTAGACTTTCCAAAGGTAGTTTGGACACAAACAAATGCATAGTTCTTTCCAAAGGTAGTTTGGACACAAACAAATGCAAAGCGAGCAAAATAGAAAGAATAATTTCTCATAACTTGAATGTTTGGATCAATTTTTGCCCATCTCGATTAATTTCGGGACTCTGAAGTTAATAATCAGACAAATCTCTGGTAGGTCTCAGAGAAAGACTCGAACTTGAAACTTTAAATTTTAGTTCTCAAGGTCTTTACCGCTCAATCAACTATATGATATTACAATATAAAGAGTAGTACTTTAGCTCTAAATTAGGTATAAGATATTTCGTCTTATTCGAATGTGTCTTAATTACTATTTATCACGTATGTAATATACATATATATATATATATATAATTTTTAATTAAAAATTAAATAATCATATAATATTCATATAATTACACATGTGACCCAAATTAAGAATGTGACACGTATTTGAGTAACAAAAGATTTTTTCTATCTAATTTAGAATCTAGAATTGTACAAATAGAACAAAAAAAAAAAGAAAAAAAGAAAGGAAAGGTAATACAACAAGGCTTGTAGGTTGTAGTTGATCTTGTGCTCTGATAATTGAATTTCACAAGAATAGGTTCCTTACACTAAGTTATTTTAGTCACCATGGTACCTGACATTTGTTTAAAATAAAAACAATAATCTTATCTGCTAAATATAAAAAATCAAACAAAGTCAGACATACCCTAGCGATTGTTTTGTCCAAATGTGTTCTATTTTTTTTTTTTCCAAAATGGTTTTACCCTACTGTCGCGTGAAGAGGAAGAGGAAGAGGAAGAGGAAGAGGAAAGTCATGCTTAGTAAAGAGCTACAAGGATACCCTATATTACTAAAAATAAAAATAAAAAAAGGGAGTTACAAGGTTCGTTTTTTATTTGATAATTGTTGATATTTATTTATGAGTAAATTTTTCGTCCCTTACAAAATTTTCATCAAACTTTTTGTCACAAGTTATGAGATTTATTTTTTTATTTGATAATTGTCAATTTGTGTTTATGAATAAATTTTTTTGTCTCTTACAAAATTTTCACGAAACTTTTTGTCATGAATAAATGGTCCTAAGAGTTCGACCTAGTAACCTTCTAAGTCTTGTCAAGAAGTCTCACTCATTTGGTCTACCTTTTAGATCATATACAATTTTGATTTAAATTTTTTGAACTCATTTTGTTGAAAAATAGTAATTAAACAGTAATGGATTTTTTTTTATCCTTTTCTTTTTATTCTTAAGCACAAAGTGGTGGAACACATTATAATATATATATATATATATATATTTAGGTCTAATTATTTTATTTTAGTAGTGAAAAAATTTGGCAGAGCCGAGGTTCTATCCGAATGGTATAGGTGTCCACCTCTATGTTGAAGTGAGTTTAATTCTCTTTCCAAAATTCTTTAAAACTTGACGAAGACTTTATGAAGTCATTAATGCAATCAACAAGTGAAACTAAATATACCCTTAATAATAGAAAATACACAATCTAAAAATAGATAAGAATGACAACGGAGTGGAGAAGCCCTTTCCCAACCCCAACTCTGTTTATATTCTCTGCTTTTGACCCCACCCCACCCCTCCTCTCCCCTTTTAGAGGCGTACTCCGACCCTGACCCCGACCTCGACCTCGACCTCGACCTCGACCCTGTTTATATTTTCTGACTCCATCTCGCTGCGCCTCGAATCCCGATATATATATATATATATTTTTTTAAGTAAGTTAAAATTTTTATTTTAATAGATAAATTAATTTTTTACTACCAAAATAACTAATATAAAAAATAATATGAGTGTGATATGAAAAACTTTAAAACTAATTTTATATAGTGTTGTTTATTAGTAAATATAGTGTATATAAGAATAAATAAAAAATTTAATATATAAACGGGACAGGATCAAGTCGAGATAACCATCCTCCAAACCTGTCCCGAATCTGACGGAATTTTAAAAACTCCTATTCCGATCCTATTTATGAGCACCACATACTTTCCTTATTAGAAACGAGACGGAACGGGACGGATCCTCGATAGAACGGGACAAATTGTCATCCCCATTAATAGATAAGAATGGCATTTTTGTCCTGTCTCTCTCTTATTAGAATGGACTTAAGAAAAAAATAAATAAGCCGAAGATTGTGGGATGGGAATCGTGGGGCAAGACCGAATTTAAAAAAAATATTAAAATCTAACAGGAATTCACAAATACACAAAGATATTCTTGTCCTGATTTTATACTTTAAATTTTATAAATAATTTTTAATATTTTTATATTTTATTAAATATTCGTACCGATATAAATCTAAATATATATATATATGCATAATATGTGTATATATAAGGTATATATATATATATTATAATTGAATAAAAAAATTGGAATGATTAATGGAGTAATGCTAGTCTTATCTTTATATTTTATCAAAAATATTTATCTTTATGAATTAGTAATGTTGTATTAATTAAATATTATATCAAATTATAATATGATGTGATACAGTGAATATAATATTATCAATTCACGAAGATAAATATTTTTAATAAAGTTTTTAAATAATTCTAATGATTAATGTCAGAAACAAATTTGTATTTGGGGACTCTGTACCCGCCGTAGTACTGGTTTGCCACGTTTTCTATCAAGACCAGCGGCTCTCTCTCTCTATATATATGTGTGTGTCTGTATATATATATTTCAGTTTTACTTGCTCCTCTCTCTCTCCAAATTGGTTCTTGTCCATCAATCTGGTTTTTCTCTTTCTTCTTCGTCTGTTCGGTTACTGATGTCTCTTTAAAGGGTTCGGCTTAATCCGAACTTGTTGAAATTCGTTGATTGTTCACAAATATAGTTGTGACCACCTGATATACAAACAAATATATAATATGGGAGCTGCTGAAGAGAAATCTGCGGCTACAGAGAGTGATGAAGGGGCTTCCAACAAGAACCATGTTGATCATCCTCCAATTCAAAAGGTACTTCGGTGTTTGCCATTCCTTCTTCTTCTTCTTCTTCTTCTCTCTCTCTCTCTCTCTCTCTCTCTCTCTCTCTATATATATATATATATATATTTCCTTTGTTTTCTCTTAAGAGATTTTTTTTTTTAGGTTCTGCCACCTTATTTGTTGATTAACTCAGGGTACCTTTCAATTTTCTCAAAAATTCATTGGGTGCTTGCTCTCTCTCTCTCTCTCTCTCTCATGAATTTTATCCTTTGTTCCTTTTTATTTTTCCCATCATTTTAGATAATTGTCACCTATCATTCTCAAAGAAAAATATACCTTTATAACATAAATTTCATTGGGTACCTCTGTTTTTTTTCTTCTTGGATAGTCAAGATTCTGAAAATAAATAAAACTTTAGCTACTCTAGCAGATCCTATACCTAAACATAATGAAATACTTTACACACACACACACACACACACACACATATATATATATATATATATAGTATATACACATGTTTATGTGTGTGTATTCTACACGATTGAACTATATCATCTGAACAATTGAGCATAACAATTAGCAACCACACCAAGAGCTGCCAATGTTATACCTTTTGACTTTAATCAGGTATTATTTAAAATATATATTCTGAAGCCGGGCTTTGCAGGATATATTGATGTAAAATCTTCTATATTAATTCATAATTTTACAACTTAGACATGGTGAACTTGTGTGACTATGTTGTATTGTAGTCACTCGCTAGTTGCCAATGCTAATGTATATTTTTCTGATTCATATATTGTAGGTTGGAGATTCAAGTGAAATAATTGAAGAAACCCCAACTGGTCAACACCAAACGGGGCAAAACCTTGTCTTAGAGATACCTCCTAAAACACTTCAGGGCTCCATGGGGGATTTTGTGGTCATAAACATACCCTCTCTACCAAGTCCAATTCCCACTCCCAAAAGAGTGAACTTTTCCCCAATGCCTAGCCCTAGTTGTGCTAGATTCAATGGATCCCCAAGTCCCTCATCATCTAGAGGCAAATCATCCATGAAAAGCCTACTTCCTAAACTAAGCTTCAAATTCCGGAATTCTTCTGCGGAGATTGAAAAAGCTGCTATCCTAGCTTTGGGTGGTTCACCGTCAGGGATGCGGAAGAAGCCTTTGATTCCAAGGACATTGTCTCTTCCAAAGCTTTTCACACCCAAAATGAAAAGACCATCATCTTTACCTGTTACTCCAATTGCACACTCAAATCCAGAGTCTATGCATGGAAGGAACACAATTGATGCTCTAAATTCTGCTGTAAGTATGAACCCCATAATAGCTTCAGAAATATTATATTGTGTTAACATTATTAACAGCTTTATAATGCTTGACGATGCAAATGGTGAACATCATTGTGGGGAAATTCTTGGAATTTTTTTTTCTTCTAATGGGCGAATTCATAAAAGAGTGCATAGTTTGATTAGTATGTGTATTTCATTAATTCATGAATTATTCACAAATATCAGAATATCCCAAATATTAACTGAACTGAATGCACATTTCTGGAGTCAAGATTCAAGAATGACGAGCATTGCTTTTGCCCCAATTCAGCTTCCTTCTTGATTACTTTTTTTCCGGTCATTCCAACCTCTTGATGGATTTCATCAATGTCATTGCTTTGTCGACCTCTCCTGATATTGTGTGGTTAATCCCAAAATTCTTGTTTACTTCAAAAGCCAAATAGTTTCCAATCCCCCAAGTTGTCATTACAGAGCACATGTAGGTGCGGCAATTGGAACACCACATTAAGGTCCCCTGACTACCCCATTAGTTTCCAGCATTGAAACTTCCACCTCAGTTCTCTTACCATCCATGTAACAGTAAAGAAAGATTGTTCTGATATTAAGATCAGTTTAGTTCCTGATGGCATCTAATCAGCGGGAAGCCTAAATTAATGTAACATGGTCTGCTTGTGCACCATCTGCATTTGCTAGAGTGTTGAAATTATGGGCACCTAGAATTTTCGTGTACCAGCTTGAGTTTTATCCTGCTCCTTTGTAATATGAACTTCTTAGGGTGCATTGGTGTATTCGTTGCATGCTGCTTCATGAGGTGCATTTCCCAATTCTTCAAACTGTCACTCCTCCAGATCCTGGCCCAAATTTAGAGGTAGCTTGAATTTACACCACATTGGTATCATATTACTCTTGCTTTCATCAACATGGTCCCCCTTATTTTCATACTCATTTATTTTCGTGTTCTTGACAACTAGTATTTGGACTATCCCTCATGATAAGGTCATCCAACTCTATACTTGATTCTTACAGAATTCCTAACTTTACAGAAAGGTGGAACCCAGCTTCCTATTCATCGTTCACGTTCAGTCCCTGTGTTGAATAAAGATGGAAGCATAAGGCAAATGGATTCTTTAGGTGGTGTATTTCGTGTAATTCCCAGTACTCCACGAGTTGCAGAAGGAACTGTTCCTTCACCAATCACAACTCCAACAAATGATGCTGGTAAAATTTGTTATCTTTCTTTTCTTTTTCTGAATATTATTTAATAGGTTTTGTTTTGTTGATTAACTTAATCTTTTCTTCCAAAATCACCACGAGACTTTTGTGGGTTGAGGTTTAGTGTTTTGAAATCTGTACCATTGATTGAACCTAGAAAGACGCTACAGTAAAGTTCAACTTAATCAAACCATGTCAAAAATATATTTATTAAAATAACAATAACTTATGATTATTTAGAAGTATTGAAAGGTCAGAAAAAAGTTCAGAATTTTCTTTACACTCCAATAAAAATATTAAATAATATTTTTGAAGTAACGTACATCTGAATATGTACCAAAATCACAATTCATCAATTCAAATAGGATAACAGCTATTATTGTGACCAAGAATGGAATGGGAAACTATGTGAATAAGCAGCAAGTGAACAAGTCAACACAGAGATGGTTTTTTTCCACACTTCAAGAAAAGAACGTTATCATCAATTACAGATGATTTAGAGAGGGATATAAGGTAACACAAAGAATCGAGAAAAACAAAGAAAATAAAAAATCAAGAGAGAAGGAGACAAAAAATAACAGGACCTTAGATCTTTTTGCAAACACACACACCCAAACGTGAAAAAGAATAAACAAACAAACCCAAATACCAACCCCCCCCCCCCCCTCCCCCGCGACAAGTCTGTATTCTTGCCCCATAGAAATAAAGAGAGAACACATGAAAGGAGAGAGAAATATGATCAAATCTCCCCGGATTACCATTGCCGAAGAGAGTGGATTCCAGGAAGGTCGCTCCTTGAGTAACACGAGGGTGGTTTTCAAATGAGTTAGAAGCGCTAAATTCAATTATATAAGAAGAAGAAAAAACCCACCCAGTTGAATGTGTTGAAAACTTGCACAGGGTCAAGCAGATCTTTTAAAATACACCAGTTTTTTTTTTTTTTTTAAAAGGGAATAGTTTTGGAGCTTTATAAGACCCCTAAATGTTGCCAGATAATGGACCAACCAATCCAGTTTTTAAAACATTGTGCGGGTTGACTTGGCCAGGTCTACCATGGAGAGTGTGTCAAATGGACTTACCTCCCTCACAAGGAGCCATAAATCCCATAAATTGCAGCAATGCATCTATAAGAATACAGTTCATTCAGAGCCCAACAAACGTGGACAATGTGGCTAACAACAAACGCTTGTTGCCTTACCTTGGATTCACTGTGACCAATAGCAAACAAAATTTACAATCACAACTCTTACTAGAACTCTATAAATATGCCAGTAGCTGTTAATGTTGGTGATTTCTCTGGAGAAATTACTCTATAAT
Source organism: Nyssa sinensis (assembly GCA_008638375.1). Classification (NCBI taxonomy): domain Eukaryota; kingdom Viridiplantae; phylum Streptophyta; class Magnoliopsida; order Cornales; family Nyssaceae; genus Nyssa; species Nyssa sinensis. The sequence continues at coordinate 3,256,997 of CM018051.1, read as the reverse complement.
ATTTAAGACACTATCCCAGCCCAAGTTGTTTTTTAGTTTGATATTAGCTGGCAAATCCTTTCTCAAAATTCCAGTTCAGGAACAGAGCTTAGATTTTAAATGCTGGGATTTTACTTGTTCACATTTTCAGCTTCTTCTGTAAGTTTAACACCTGCTTATAACTTGCGATAACCAACCTATGCCTTAAAGGTCTTGTGGTTCAGATGGCAATGATGATGATGGTGAAGATATCCCAGAAGAAGAAGCTGTTTGTAGAATCTGCTTGATCGAACTGGGGGAGGGTGCCGACACCCTTAAGATGGAATGTAGCTGCAAAGGTGAACTTGCATTAGCCCACCAAGAATGCGCTGTAAAATGGTTTAGCATTAAAGGTAACAAGACTTGTGATGTATGCAAGCAAGACGTTCAGAACCTACCTGTCACCCTTCTACGTATTCAAAATGTTCAGTCCCAAAACTTGCGAGGCAATAGAGCTCGGCGAGCTGAAGTTACTCGATACAGGCAAGTAAATGGTGTTCTCTTGCCGCTATGCTTAGGAAAAGGCTTGCATGCTACTTTTGTTATTTTCAATTTACCTTTTGTCCACATATTAATTATTGTTTGATGGTTGAAATTATATAATACTAAGCAGATTTCATGATTATGGGGATAAGAAAATTTGTTAAACATTTAGGTGGATCCCCTTAATCAAAATCAGGTTGAAATCAATTGGGGTCTGAGTACCATTCCATCTGTGAAAATTCTGATTATTAATTGGAGATTTTCTGTATCTTGTTGTCAACCTCAATTTTGTCTTGATTTCATGATAATTTAAGAATTAGTATTAATCTGTGGATGAGCTGATATTCAAATCTGTTCATTTTTAGCTACTGGAACAATTTGGCTAAAAGTTGTGCAACTTTTATCAGGGTTTGGCAGGATGTGCCTGTTCTTGTCATTGTCAGCATGCTTGCTTACTTTTGTTTTCTAGAACAGCTTTTGGTAAGTTTCTAACTTCTATATGCAGCGCCTCCAGCCCTACAAATTGTCTTAATATCGCTTCTTGTGGGCAGGTTAAAAAGATGGGATCTGGTGCAATTGCCATATCTCTGCCATTTTCGTGCATATTGGGTCTCCTTGCATCTATGACTTCAACAACTATGGGTAAGTAAATTTTTTAAAATTTCAAATTTAACAATTATGGGTAGCTAAATGTTAAATTTTAAATTCAGAAACTGTTTTATGAGCATGAGTTGAATCATCTTAGATGTATTACTGATTTCTCTGTAAATTTGTGTGTAGTGCGGAGAAGATATTCCTGGCTTTATGCAACTATTCAGTTCGCACTGGTGGTTCTCTTTGCGCACCTTTTCTACACTGTGGTAAGAGATACTTCCCTCAAAATCTTTATTTTCAGGCCTTGCTAACTGTAGTTGGAAATAAAATGATTTTATTTGGACAATAGAACTGAGTTAGGTTATGGGTCAGAAAACTGTGGAGTCAGCCATTTTATAGGAACTCCACGGCATGGATATGTTATTTTTTTTATCTTCCTGAACCTTTTTGTGCGCTTGATTGACTGATCTAAATCAATCTTTCATATGGGATAGAACATAAATGGCTAATTTGCCATTAGGATAATAAGAAGGTTTTTTCTAATGCAAAATGTTGTTATATGTGTGTGTGGGAGTTACAGCTTCATATCCAGGCCGTTCTATCCGTTCTCCTTGCCACACTTGCTGGGTTTGGAGGTACAATGATTGGGACTTCTATTATTCACGAGTTTTTAAGATGGAGGCGAAGCTGGCATTCTAGTTCAAATCAGCAGCAGGTTTCTCAGCAGGTGACACGGTCACAGCAGTTGCCTGAAGATGCACCCCAAACAGATCCTCAACACCGTGAAGCTGGAAATGGGGACTCTGGAATCGAGCGTGGCAGCTGATCTGATATTATTATATAACCAAATTCATGCCAGAAGCAGAAGCAGAAGCAGTAGCAGGACAAGAAAGGGTTCATGTTTGTATAGAAACATTGCATGTAAATCTTGGACAAAATATCCAGCAAATGTACAGTCCAGAAGTTGTGTGCACTGGCCTCCCATGGGATATATGGTCAAAGTTTTGGCATCAATTTATCAATGTTGCTACATAGGGATGGGATTAAAACATTTTGTTTCTTTTCCAGTTGAAGAATTTTTAAATTTGTTTGTGTCAGACAGCAAAGCGTTAAATTGAATTGTATCTCTATTCATGTTATAAGTGGTGATGATGGTGTTTCATTATCCAGTGAGCAAACATTTTCTTCTTCTTTACGAAAAAGATGAAAAGAATTTATTGATCAGAAGCAGAAAATTTAAGTTCATGTCCTCTCTTCAAATTTTCCCCCGAAGAACATTTTTCACAGTACACCAAGTGAAAAGTTTCACTTTTTTTACAAGGAAAATGAAGATTCCATAATTTTGGCCATGGGAACTGAAAATCAAAAGGGGACTCGCACCGTTATCCATTTTCAAATCCAGAACAACTACTTGGGCACCTAACAGAGAAAACATTCTCTCTCTCTCTCTCTCTCTCTCTCTCTCTCTCTCTCTCTCTCTATATATATATATATATATATATATCTTATCTGTTCCTCCATCCTTCAGTGGTTGAATATCTGCTCAAAAACCCAAGGGTCAATGCCCAGGCCAAGTAGCCAAAGTGCATTCTCTTCATCAATTATGACATTCTACTCCTCACAATTTGCACTATGCACGACAAACTGCTCCATTCAGTTACATGAACCCATACAGCCAAGTGCATTATAACTAAGTTTGACCATGGCAGAATTTAAGTTAATTCCATGCAAATTAAAGATCCAACTATGAAGTTCCAACAAAAAATGGTCGCTGAAGACAACTCTACAGCAAGGAACCAAAAACTCCACGAATTACAAAATTCAAAGAAGCAATTTCCATTGTTCTTTTCAGGCATTAAATTTCTATTGACAATTGTATCATACTTACAAGGTGGTTGGTACTCTCTACTCAATCTTGTAGCGCCATCAATGGCATTTTCATCTCTGGATCTACAATAGTTGCTTTCTGTTGGTTAATTCCACAGATCATGTATATGCTTCGTCACTTCGAGTAAAGTGGATGAAAGAGAGGAGTTGTCAAACCAGCAAACCAATATTCAACCCCATGAAAAGGAGCTTGGTGTTGCCTTGCATCTAATGACTGTTTGGTGATTGCTTGTAACTAGAACTCCCAACTTTTCCTGACAACAACGGCTTCTCCTTCAAACTGGTACTTAAAAGAGTTTCAGAGTTGGTTGATTGGCCTTCAGCAAACCCAGGTTTCATCCAAATTTTTATGTGCCCCTCTCGGCAGACAGTAAGGACAGATTCTCGAGTAAATATCAAACCAGAGAGGGGTTCAGTGTGAACACGGTGTGCAACCAGTGGGGAGAGCTTTGGAACATCTCGCATGCCTGGAGCAGGTTGCAGAGTACCCACTGGGGACGCATTGTCCCAATGGGACGACTGACTTCCAGTGCTGAAAGTGGGGGAGCCTCCAGGAGGGCGGCGCAGTGGCACTACAATCTCATCCATTTCCAGGTCCCACAAAAGCAATTGTGTGTCCTGCATAACAACATTAAGTTGCAAACAGTAAAACATGATGACGTTACAGCTGGTTAATTCTGCAAAAAGTCGAAAAGGTAACAAACGGAAACATGTAATACAAAGCTGCAATCTAGAGATGTCACCACTAGCCTATAAGGTGAGAACTCTATGGTGAAAGTACGTTTAAGTTGGGGCTTTATATGACTCCTAATTTGCTTTAAGCGCACACAAACACATATAATCTTGCCAAATTCTACTAATCCCATCACCTTGTCCAAACAAACCCTATCCAAGCTCTGCTGAGAAGCCAGTATCTCGAGCACCAAAAACTTGGTGCCTTTGATACCGACTGAAGCACGCTGAGAATCATTATCCCCAACAAGTTAACAAGAGAATAAAATTCTCTCTAGTTTATTGAAAATGTATTTTTCTATTTCATTCACTTATTTGTTCAATTTGATAAATAATTACTATACGACTCCAAAAAAAAAAAAAAAAAAAGACAAAATAAAACAAAACAGGATAATCTTGCTCAAACAACCAGCTTTAGACTAAGCCGTTTCCTTTTCACAGGCTTACATTTTTATGCATACAAGTTTGAGGTTCCCGTCAAAATACATAAGAATGATAAGATATCAAAGTTTGATCAGTGTGCTTCGCATCCAATAGTAATTGGACAAATTTGTATAAAGCAATCCCGATGATGGTAATTGTGAGACTTGCCACCATTCCAAGACCTGTGACTGGCTTGAAATATTGACCAAGCATCATCACAACCTTAAATTTTTCATTTTTATCATATTTAGAGCCATGCTTTAAGCTAAAACGGCAGATTGGATAGTTCCATTGCACTTGGTACCAGCTTCTTAAAGTCACTTTTCATTGGAATGACTTGTAGAAAGTTAAATGCACACCAACCGACCTCTAAGTACAGGTGAATCCATGACAAGAGACACTAGTCAACAAAGGGTATACTCAGCTGAAGTGAGAAGACAACTTTAGAAATTAAATGAATGAAGTGAGTATTTCACAAATAGGAGAAAGAATTTTGGAAAAATGAAAAGCAGAAAACAATAAACAAAATCCATAAGATACATTCAACTCAAGTTTTTCAATGCCTTATCTCAAGTATCAACAACTGTGTTTCTTTTCTGCCATGGGTCAGCCTCGCGGATATAGTGAGTTGAGATGATCTTAGTATGCTGGTAGACCAGTTTGGGAAAAAGACGTATGAAAATCATATGAATCGGATTTATTTAGTCTACTTTACACAGGACCAAGCGCTCTCTCTCTCTCTCTGCTCTTGTCCTCCAGTGGCATCGCCTCCAACATCTAATGTATATGTTCAATCCAAATTCTTTCCTTTCATCTCACCAGATATTTCTTAACATACTCTTTTTAGGTACAATGATCTCACAGCAACAATTTTTTCTATATCCCAAAGTATGGCTTTTTCTTTGGGTAACTCCAAAGTATGACATATTATGAAGTTCTTTTTTCAATTTGATAGGTACTTTCAATATGGTATCTTATGAAGTTTTCCTTTCAATTTGATAGGTATTTCATATTTGTCAATCAAAAAGCACACCAAAAGTCATTCTCTACTTTCAGTGAGCAGTGTCTTCCTCAAGGATGAGTGATCCACAAAACAACAATGTGAACTCTTGAATACATCTCATTAATCGATATTTCAATACTTTCCCTTCTCATCCTACTCCACAAAAATTGCATTCTGCACATTCTTTGACTTGTTCATTTTAAAACCTTCAGATTCTAATGCGTTCTGCAAATGCTTTTGCAAAAGCTGCCCCGGAAAACGTACTTGGCCAGATGGCCAAAAGTGCATTTGGGGAAGCAACCCCAAACACCCACTTAGCTTTTACCCCTACTCTAGTCTCTACGATTCCTAAATGCTAAATCTCGTCATTCTTTCATGTTCACTAGTCAATGTTTTCCACGTAACTTTCATGCCCATTCAATTTCATGGTTGGCACCAGAAATCTACATGACATAGAGCAAGATGTATATTAGACCGATAAGGAATTGCAACTAATCACCTTGAGCATCCAGTCAGATGCAAATTAATTGAAGGAACCACAACTATCATTTAAAACTGTCACATTCATAATGCAGAGTTGTACATAACCTCCTATATAGCCAGACCTTAGGAAGTCAATAATTTAAGCTACATTTTCACAATTAAATGGCAAGGAACCATACAATAAAGAAAAGTAAACAATTAACAGAAGGAAATAACATGAATATGCGTCCATAAAAGAAAATATTTACCATCAATCATATTGACAATAAATTATGACTGAACCAAGATACCTGACCAACAGAACCAAAACGGTACATCACATTTTCCCCTGAGCCATCCGAATTTGGTGATGACCAATATGAATCAAAAGCCACTCCACTGACCTGTCAGCCCCCTCCAGTAAGAAAATGAGTAAGGTACTGATGTAATTGAAGAAGAAACTATGAAATTTACATTATTTATTGGAAGAAACTTACCCATGAGTTGTGTCCCTCACCCCATGCTATGACCTTCCGATCTTCCATACTCCAAACTTGAACTAGATCATCTTCACCTCCAGTCAAAACATATTTTCCATCCACACTGTTGAGTTACATTTGTAGTCAAATATACTATTATCTTGTAAAAGGGTTTAAATTTTACCTTAATGAAACACCTAGGAAAAAGAGTGTCATTTTATAAAAAGGAAGAAAAAAACTAGGAAAGTACAAAAAGATTTAACAAACAATAATCATTTAGGACTGGAAAACCAATAAAGTTTCTCACCTCCAAGCGCAACATAATAGAGCACCATAGTAGCTTTTACCACCACATATAAGTTGTTCATTTTTGTAGTCAAATATACGTAAATAACCTACATTCAATAATTAACCTCAGTTATCAATGTCAGTTACAAAAACAAACAAAACAGGAAGGCAAAATAGCCATAAGATACGAAAGAAATCAGATTGAGACAATACCATCCCTCCCAACAGTTGCAATATAGACCCCATCCGTTGAGAAGGCAATGCTATTAATGGAACCCTCGCATATATGCCATCTAGCAACTGGGGTCTGCACAAAGCCACAAAGTCAACAAACCTACAGAAGGTGGAAGCACTCCATGCATAGTATTATACTCTTCACATATTACTTCTATATTTGGTCTCCCGAAAAACATTAAAGTAGCACATTTCCCATTCAATGTACTTATGATGGGCAGCCCAATCTACCAAGTAAGTATAGAGAATAGAGCTCAGCTAAGTCACAACAAGGATGTTACAATGCCCTCAGTACATTACCTTATGAAACTAAGAACCACACCTCAACTGCACAAAAAAGAATTTGATTGAAACTTCAATCCAAATGAAAACATACTTTAATCTGTATGATGTAATAAAAATACATCCCCACATTTCCTAGTTAGTGATTATTGTTCTGGGTAAATTGCCTTTCAACCCCATAGACTTTTAAATCACATTTAACTTGTACCCTAAACTATAGATCAGATCATACTGACCCCTAAATTTTTAAAGAGGTCATTTTCACTGATGGAGGTCATATTGACATTAATCCCAACCATTGTTCAACACACCAACTCAACAAAGCATTAATTCCAACTATTTGATTCCAAAACATGGAATCCAATGCTATAAGTCACATCCTCGTAACAAACCAACACAATCTCCTACTGCACAACCTCAATACATTCTATTTTCTTTTTAGCCTTTCTCCAGTCCTTTCAGCCCTTTAATTTGGATCAAATCGCTCTTTTGTATGTAGATTAGTTGTTCTATATTGAACGCGGTCAATTCAACTTAATCGACTTTCCCTCATCTTATCTTCAATCCTCTCCAACAATCAACATTCCACTCCAATTTAAAAACTCAAATAACAGCATGTGGATTTTACAACATTAGCACCATAAAATATTGATGTTAACTTTTCCATTTCAATTGAATTCTAATGAACAAGGTTCAAATGCTGAGGGTGGCAAGAGGAGAATTGATGTGGCTTTGTCAAACTCTAGAGGAAGCCTCTACCAACCATAGCTTAAGGAGGTTTTGAAAATCCATTCATGGTAAAAACAGGAGATTAAGGATGAAACGAGGGGGTAATGAGGAAGGGGATTTCCTGAAGGTAGAGAAGGAATTTGCAGAGGAATGCAGAGCAATCTTCATACCGGAGGTTGACAGAGGAGGTCAGTGACAAGGCCAATGTATGCTCTTTCTTTTTGGGGGGCGGGGGGTGGGGGGAATTGCCCCCACTCATTTTTTTTTTTATTTGAAATTTTTTAATACTTTTCATTTTTTTTTAAATATACCCCTTTAATTAAATTTTTTGCCCCTCCTAGATTTAAAATTTTTCACGCTACCCTTATCTTAATTTGACTACTCAATGGAACTTTTATCAATTTTTTCGTATATTTATTAATTGTCTTTTTTCTTTGGTTGGACTTCTTAGCTAATTTATAAGTTCATTTCTATCAATAAATTTAGTTACTGATAAAAAAACATTATCAATCAATATTGACTCTTTATACTTCTTTATTTTTAAAAATTTTCATCTTTATACTTCTTTTATTTTAAAAATTTTCATCAAACGTTCAACGAAAATTCTGCCCCTCCTAACCAAAATTTCTGGCTTCATCGCTGGAGAAGGTGAATGGTCATTGGCGGCATAAGCATTCTGAAAGCTAGGGCTTGAGCAGAGAGGATAACACTAGAAAATCCTTGAAGGAGGTGGCCTTGATCAAATGATGGCCGGAAACAACGCTGGTAGTAAAAACAGGAGGCAAAGGAGCATGGGAAGACATTGAGATCGATAGGACTTGTGCTGAGAAATTCTGAGTATCTTCAACGATGGTTAATGGGGCGGTCACAGCACTAAGCTCAAAGCTAGGTGGACCGTGGGAAGCCACGGCGGGAATTCAAGTATTGGATATGCACGGGGCATTGTTCCTCTTCAAATTTCCATCCAAGAAGGAGGCCGATCACATTTTTAATAAGAATTGAACTTTTGAGGGGATGCAAGTGTCTTCGGGTAGGTGGGCTGTGGTAGGATGTTGTCATCGATAGGAGACCAACATAAAGGAGATATGGAATTAAAATGTTGGGTTTGCTGGTGTTCTTATGGTGCTTGAAGGTCTTCAAGATGCTGGGGGATTGTTGTGAGAGGACTGACGACGATACAGAGGAGAGAACTCACCTGAGACGGGTGAGAGTTCTGGTACTGGTCGTCAATTAACATTTAGGCAATATTAAAGGTGCGAGTTGGGTTGTGGAGATTTGGACAGAAGTTGGCCCTACATTCTCCTTGACGGAAGTAGAAGGAGGTGTTTACAGAGTTAGAAATGATGATAGAAGTGGGAAGTCAGGGGATACTGTGGCATGTGCATGAAGTGCATAGAGAGAGGGGTATACCACAATCTGGTGTCAGTACGAGTGGGGGGCACCTCTCCTAAGGGATAAGGTAAGGATTTCAAATTTTAAACTGAGAATAGATCGGGAGGCGATACATGGAGATATGCAAAGAATCCAGAGGTTTGAAGGTGGGCTGAGACGTGGGTGGGCTAGAAGAGGTGGCCCTATGATTTATAGTCACAAGGTGGCCCAAGAGACAGAGCGGAGAAGGTGCAAGATTTGGGCAGGATTAAGCTTCGCGAATAATAGTAGGCCTCTTGGAAGAGTTGGACCTATTGAAGGGCTGGGGGCCAACATTCCATTACAATACAGTTTGGAAGAGTTCGCCCCCTCTGGCGGTTTTTAATTCTGTTTTATCAAAAAAAAAATTCTTCAGTTTACAATATTTGTTTGCTTTTTGATTTTGCTAATATGTTTTAGTATCAGATCGGACCAGCCTGTCTGCGCAACTTTCTTATCCAAAATTTCTAAATGCCAGATGAAAACAAAGAAACAAATTTTAGGAAGAATGATCCATATAACAAGATCACATCCAATACAGTTTGGGAACCATTTACTGCATTAAACTGATACCTTACTGTAACGTGAATGTGCAACAGAAAATTGAGTTTGATCCTTGATGACAGGGAATGAAGGATCACCAGAACCATCTTTGCTCTGGAAAAAATAAATTAACATACATACATCAGTTAGCAGTGTTTTAAAATGTAGAAGTTAAAGGCAGGCATTGAAAAGTGCTTCTACTTATATTTAAGGCTTGCCTTTTCATACACGTACAAATTTCCATCTGCATGAGCAACAATGAAAGCGCCATCACCATTAGGCACCCATGCAATACTGGTACAACGACTGTTGAAAGTAAGCAGATTCCTTAATTAGACAAGTAACCAGAAATAATTTTTCTTCTACACAGATCTCAATGTATTTCAATTTGAATAAGAGTTGTCACTGATGAAAGTTCATAGAGAGCAAAGTATCTCACAAAATTATTGTACACAGTTCTCTGAGTTCTCATGTAAAATAAACACAATTTATACAAAATATACAAGCAATTGGTTCTTATTTTTTTAAGAAAAAATGATTTTTATTTAAGGATAAAAAGCAAGAACCTTATTAAGACTTCAGATTTCTAACAATAAAAAGAAGACGACAATAAAAAACTTGCTAAATTTGACTGTATACATAAGGAATAGTTAGGCTGAATCTGAATGTTGCAAAACTGGAATACACTACTGATGGCTGTTCTACTTTCCCGGCAAAATTGTGCACTTTTTTTTTTGATCGGTAAAAGGTAGTTCATTAATATCAACAGGGTGCTCGAGAAGGGCAAAGCCCATATTTACCCAAAAGAGAGAGAGAGAGAGAGAGAGAGAGAGAGAGCGGCCCTAATCTCCCCAAAAACCTTATAAAAGCATCTAGATACAAAGAACAGTCCTCTTTATACCAAAAGTAAAACACAGAAAAAAAACTATCTTTGAAGCACCATGGAGATTGTTCAATTTCTTCAAAATTCCTCATGTTCCGCTCCCTCCACAAACACTTAGTAAGACATAAGGAAGCCATTTTCCATGCACATCTCAACTCCTCCATACGGCTGCATCTCCAACCCAAAAAAAAAAAACCCCTTCCTTAATAATAGTCAGCATCAACCAACTACAACCAAAAAGGGAGAACACCAATTTTCATGCAACTCGTTATTTTTCAGAGGACAAGAAGATGGTCTACAGGCTCTGCACTTACTTCCTCCTCGCACATGCAACACCAGCTAAAAAGACTGAAACCTCTTTTACGAAGATTATCCTGCCGTAAGAATGGTACCCCAAGCTGCCTCCCAACAAAAGAACGCTGCCTTACTTGGAATCCTTGACCTCCAAATGAGCTACCACAAAAAAGTCTTCTCATTCCTTCCCATTAAATGCTTATAGAAAGACCACATAATGAACTTTTTATTATTGTTCATTGTCCATACCAACACATCCTCATTGTCCTCTCTCAACGGCCAGCTATACTCAACAAAGTAATGACCTCCTCCAACTCCTCCACCTCCCAATCCTGAAAGTTTCTGTTAAAGCATGGACTCCACCAAATTTCCCCCCACAACAGCCACACAATCTGCCACCAATACTTCCTTATTGGAAGCTATCTCTCTTTGAGTCTCTATCGCAAACCCTAGGATCCTCTCAAAATTTTACCTTTGATCCCTCCCCCACATCAAACCTTACTAACTGAAAAAACTCATCCTTTCCTTTTTGAAATGCCTTCCGCACTCCACACTCATAGGTCTCCCTAACTACCTTTGGATACCACCCCCATCTTCACAACCATATTGTAGGAACAACGGATCTCCACAAGGCTTGCTCTTCCGCTGCAAATCTCCACATCCATTTCTCCAAAAGAGCTTTATTAAACACCTTCAGATTTTTAAAGCACAAGCCACCCCCTATCATAGGATTCTTCACCTTGTCCGAACTAACAAGAAGCTTCCTTACGCCATCCTTTCCACTCTATAAGAAATCACACTGAAATTTCTCCAATATCTTTTCCATCAAAGCAGGCATATCGAAGAGAGACATATAGTACGTAGGAAGATTCGCCAATATACTCTTTATTAGCGTGATTCAATTCTTCCTCCCTTTGAGAGATATTGTCAGTTTCCACCCCGCAAGCCTTCGCTGGAATCTCTCAATTACCACTCCCCACACAGCTGTGGATCTAGAAAGGGCCCCCTAAAGGCAATCCCAAATACATGCATAGCAAAGAACCTACTCTACAGCCAACTAACCACCCCATCCACCTCCTGCACTGGAAAAACCTCTCCCATGTTCAACCTCAAACCAAAAACAACCTCGAAACATATCAATATGCATCAAAGAAATCTAAGCTACCTTTCTTCCGCTTCACAAAAGATCAAAGTATCATCCACAAACAGAAGTTGGGATATCTCTACCCTCCTCCCTCTCCCATCCTCCACACCAAAACCCCTCAACATTCCTCCTGAGATAGCTCAACCATCACGATCACAAATAAGAAAGGAGATAAAGGATCTCCATGTCTCAATCCATGCAAAGACTGAAAATATTCGGATGGTGACCCATTCACAAGCACAGAAAATGAGACTGAGG